>CAXKWD010000010.1:61188921-61866649 GCA_964059195.1 Ectobius pallidus
ATATCTCAATCTCTACTGAAGTATCTGTATCTGTAGTTGTTATGGTTGTTGTAGTCAAATCATATTTTCATCTTCGTGATTACTAACTTTGGGGTTCTAAATAGAAGTTAAATTTTAACCGATAAATTAATTCTATAATGGAATGATAATTCTTTCACAATGGCCGTGTGTAGGCTAAGATGGAAAGGTGAAGTCAGATTGAAAAATTCAGTGCCATAGTTGGGATTTGAACCAGGATCTTCGGCTCTCCATGCTGATGCTCTAACCAACTGAGCAACCATGGCAACATGCCGGTACAACATAAAATTCTCCGACTGACTCACATATCCCAGTATACATCAGGCGTTCTCAATATGACATACAACCCAGTAGTGACTTACAACCTATAAGTACTTTAAGACCCGGGCTGAATAGTAAACCACTAGTAGGTCACAGTGGAATGATGATTTTTTCATACTGGCCGTGTGTAGGCTAAGATGGAAGTAATTCTATAATGTTTTACACCATATAGATTTTCCCACAAGTCATTCATTTCAGAGTTATGATGCATCTTGCTAGATATAAAAAAACATGAACCAGTAAAGCCTTCAGACGTGTGGTGTTTAACTGCAGAATACATACACCTCACTACAATTCGATACTGACCAGAAAGGACTTTGTTTACTTACGTTTATAGTTTCTGTTGTAGTTTCTACCTGTGCCATATTTTGTAAAAGTCTCCCTGGGTGGTGCAGTCAGTATCATCCTGACTTCCTGTCTCCAAGGTTGTGAGACCAAGAGGCATTTATGTGTCCATAAATGTGACAGGTCCATATCTGTAGATTTACAGTCATGTAAAAAAACAAAATTCCAGCACACTGGTAGGCCTATTGGTCACATGGTTTTCTTTTGTTCTGGGTGTAACAGACATTAAAAGTTATTGACCTCAATTTCACAAGAAGTGGAGTAATGCTGTTATTAAGATGATGATTTCTCACTCGTTCAAATGCTTAATCATTCAATGCTAATGCTTGTAATAATTTTTTCAAAAATTATTTTGAAGCTTCTTTCTTACTGGGCAAACTCCTGTGAATGAGCTGATAAAATGCTTATGTGCTTAATGCTTGAATGCCATGACTGAAGCTGTATTGTGCTTTTGAATCCCAAGATCTGTCCTAGAGAGTTTCAGAAATATAAACACTATTTTTTTAATTTCTGTAATTTTTTGTCCAGCTTTGTAACTCAACAAGAAACCTATAGGTGTACCAATCAAGGTGGAGGAGATGGTATCATCTTTGACTCACATTTGGGAGGTGCTGAGTTCAAACGCTGTGGCTTTTCCATTTATCTTGGGTTCTTTTCTTCGTTTCCCCAGTCATAAGGGAAACTATCGAATTGGATATTTACTTACCATGACTCATTGCAATTATTTTATCCTGAATCATATCCAGTGAGGGAAGTGAGGCGGTATGCGCCAGTATGGAATACCGGCACTGCTTTCAAAGGCCCGATGGCATACCGGCATTGGTTTCAATGGTCAAATAGCATACCGCCACTGAAAATCAGTAGATCTGAAAATTTATTGTTGTTAACGTTCTTTCACAGCAAAGAGTAGGTCCTATTATGCTCTGTTTGTGACGTAATATATTATATATACACTGGTACGCTTTCGCCGGTAGTCATTGCCAGTACAGAACCGTGCGTTAGCGAACAAGTAAAGCGCTTCAGCTTTGCGAGATCTGAGATCGCTTATTCGCCGCTGCAACGGAGCGCTTTATGAGCGGGAAAAAAAAAGAGAGAGAGAGAGAGAGAGAGAGAGAAAATGCCTGACATAGCTGTGACCGCTAATTGTGATCGGCACTGTTGCCATCTTAATGACTAAAACCGCTAAATCTTATAATTTTAAAAGTATTTCTCGGTGAGAAAATATTGTAACGTTTACTGTTTAAATACCCTTTCATTACTTTTAAAATATCTACCATCAACCGTCAGCATAAGATATTCGTGACTTTTGCGTTCCTGCGTGGCGAACATCTATAAAGCAGGGTTGGTTACTCGTGGAGGAAGTTAGTTTAAAACAAACGCCGTTTCCTCTTTCCTGTCTTGTTGTCGTTAAAATCTAGTGTTGTGGACGGTCACTGGTTAGTACGTTTGTGTTTCAAGCTTCAATAAACAGTAGTACACTTAATGTCATGGATGAATTTGTCGTAAGAGGACAAAAGAGAAATTTCAGTGAAACTGGTGATATCACTAGCGATTATGTTGGGAATAATCACTCTGGGCGAAATCTGATGAAGTCGGCTTTGTTCTCTGTGTGAGTGAAAAAGAAACCAACAATGTTGGCCTAGATAATACAGTTTTTTATTGTTTGCCAAAATTTCTGAGTCAGGCTCAGTGGAAAACGAAATTTAAAGAACATGAATGGTTAACCTACAAAACCTAAACAAACGGATTCGGTTACAAAGTATGCATCAGAGCACGTGGAACTTTGGGTGCTTTCAAATCAGAACGAACACGCTTATCAAGTGAGTGGTGTTCCTGTTCAGGCTTTTGGCGATAGTGATGCAAAAATGCATCAGGCAATAAGAAAAAAATCTTCGATCACAAGAATTCTCATGCTCATGGTCAGTGTGTTAAAATTCTTGAGGAGGAAAATAAAGAAGTTCTTCAAAACGTAACTGCAAAACAAGAAGGGGTTTACCATGAAAATACATGCAGAGTTTTTCGTACAGTGTACAATCTTGCAAAGCTAGGAAGGCCATTTTCTGATCTACCATCATGGATTGATGCGCAAAGAGCAAATGGTTTAGATATGGGACTCATTTTGCATTCCAAACATCCAGGTGCTGACATTACCAATCTGATCGCTGAAGAAATGAGAAAGACTCTTGTAAAGCAATTTGTTGAAAATAACCTCAAGATTGGTGTGATGGTGGACGAGTCAACTTCAGTGAGCCAAAAATCTGTTCTATGTATCTGTCTTCGGGTGCATTTTAATAATTCTGAAGAAACCAGCAGCATATTTTTTGAACTAGTTTAACTTTCAAACATCTCAGCTCGGTGTATTTATGATTCCTTAAAATCTCCTCTTCTTCAGCATTTTTCACAAGAGTTTCTAGCCAGCAATTTTATATCATTTGCTTGTGAAGGAGTATCTAATATGCTAGAGAGTGTATCAGGATTGGCAGTAAGACTCCAGCAAGAATTCCCACAGCTTTGTATATGGCATTGTGCTAATCACCGCCTTGAATTAACTGTTGGTGATGTTGTTTCCAAGCTGACAGAAATTAACCACATGAGGAACATTTTCGATAAACTGTATTTCCTGTACCATGCATCACCAAAAAGACAGAAACCAATTGCAGCAATGTGCATCTGATCTGAGTACTAAAATTCAGGTTATAGGAAGGATTTTAGGAGTTAGATGGGTCTCGTGAAGTGCTAGATCAGTTAGGGCCATTTGGAAGGACTTTTCAGCACTTTGCCTTCATTTTAACAGTGCTATGGAGGATCAAACAAGAGGCTCTAAAGAAAGGGCCCAGTACAAAGGATTGCTGAATCGCCTAACTGAAATAAACTTTATTCTGAATATGAGTTTGATAATAATTGATGCTCTGAATGAATTAGAAGATCTGTCGCTTCAATTACAAAAGAGGGAGACATCTGTTATTCATGCTCATAAACTAGTACTCCAAAAACTTCAAGTGTTCCACTCTTTACAAACCCGACCTGGGGAGTATACAGAATTAGCAAGAAGTGCAGTTGAGTGTAAGAAACAAATGGTGTGGACTTGCATGGACCTGGAAGAGTGCAGAAAATTGATGCACGAGCCTTTTACAATCTACTTGTGGAAGAAATGGAAAAGAGAATGCTATACAGCCAGTCTTCAAGATCTTCCGCTTGTAGTGCACAATCTCTTGCAGCCAAGTATCAGGAACTTTTAAGTAATTTGGAAGTTTTTGATGAAACAAAGTGGCCAGAGATGTAGGCAGTGATATTTGTTTTGGAGACAGTAAAATAAAGTATTTGTGTCAGAAATTTTGTATAGGTTACATTAGGGAAAGTGTAACGGCTTTCAGGATGTATGCATCAGACAAAACAATACCTGATGATTTGAAACCACTTCTTAGGGCTTTGAAAACCTTAATCATATTCACAGCAGAATGCGAACGATCTTTTAGTGGCATGAACGTAATATATTCACCTGAAAGGAATCAGCTTCATTTGAAAACCGCCAGCAACTTAGTCTTTCTGAAGTTGGTTGGGCCCCCAGTTCACATGTTCAAGCCTGAAAATTATGTTAAGGCATGGCTAGGTAAGGGACGTCGCTGTGCCGATGACAACAACTCCATGAAGAGAAACATATCTGAAGTTGCTCCTCCAGGATTAAAAGCAGTCTGGGAGTTTCTAAATGAATAAAATGATTGGCCATAAGTGAAATGGATCTTTTGCAAAAGCACACATTTTGTAAGACCATTTTTGTGTAAGTTAAGTTAATGTGCAGTGCATTTTATAATCCTTTTTTTTTCATTAATTTATCTCCTTAATTTTATGTATTTTTAACATTGCCACATGCATATTTCAGATGCTATTTTTGTATAATTTTCTGATTAATTCTGTTTTATCTTATGATATGTTTACTGTAAATGCTACATTTAGTGCATTTTAATCTTATAGTTATAACTTATGCTAATTATATGTTAGTTACAAAGTAATTGAGTACAGCACTTCACTCATTTAATAAGATTCAAAATAATGCATTTCATTAAATAAGTGGCGTCCACGATGGAGGAAGTTAATTGAAAACACAACTGAGTGTATAGATCAATTTCCTGCATATCACATACGTTAATTTTGTTATGTTGTAAAGGAGGGGGTATGCGTTATCCAAATTGAGGTATGTTAGGGAAAAATCTTGGGATAACATACCGCCTCTGGTTTTTTCCCACTTCCCTCACTGATCATATCCATTAATTTGAATATTAGTTTTATTAATATTAATATTATTGCATCAACAATAGAAAACAAGCTGCACATCAATTATTACATGGCCTACTGGTGTACACATACAGAACGTGAACTCCTGATATGACCCTGATGTTCAAAGGAATATAAATAAAGCTGAGTTTAAAAACAAACAAAAAAACTCTGTACAGCTGAATTTTTAATAGGTGGTAGTTTAGACACTTATACTCAACCCCTTGATGCTATGGGGATTAAAAATAAACATAACATAAACTGGCTGTTTTATATTTAAATACTTCAATATGCAGGCCTATTTATGCATAAAATTTGTTTCTTGATTATAACCATATTTTGTGTTTTTTACATATATATCATGTTACAGGGGACATTATTATTAAAGAGGGCACAATTGGCACCAAGATGTACTTCATTCAAGAAGGCATTGTGGACATTGTGATGGCGAATGGAGAAGTCGCCACAAGCCTAAGCGACGGATCTTACTTTGGCGAGATCTGCTTGCTGACAAATGCTCGTCGAGTTGCCAGTGTGCGCGCTGAAACCTATTGCAACTTATTCTCCTTGTCTGTGGAACATTTCAATGTGGTACTGGATCAGTATCCCTTGATGCGCAGAACCATGGAGAGTGTTGCGGCCGAAAGGTAAGATTACAAGAACACCTAGCAGTCCTGCTTGAGGAAATGTAATAACATTGAAACAATGGTGAATATGCATTTTCCAGCTTTCAAACACAAAATTACAAAATTACCCTTACAAACTCCCCCAAAAAAACACTTCATATAATGCAAAACACAGACAATTCATCAAACATTACATTTTGACTAGATACAAATAGTAGTATACTCAATAAATATTTTTTTATTAAAAGAAGGGATTCAAACTCCCAAACTTCATGAATTGATTTTCAGCAGAAATTGCATTAATTTGTTATAAGAGTGCTCATAGTTTTCTTTTTTTTCAACTTTTTTGTACTTAGACTTCAAATTGCTTATGGAGCAATGATTAACCTAATGTATTTTTAAAGCATTGACTATTCTACTGGCTAATGTTACAAACAATGTTGCATAACTGAGTAGTTACACTATTGGCCAAACAATATTGCAAGAGATTATTAGATAGCTTATAGCCTAGTCAGGAAGTAAAATATTGTCTGGTCTTTATCAAAATGCCCAGATATCAACATTCTCTGTAACATATTGTAGATATGGATTAAAAATGTATTGATGAAATAATTAAATTAAAAAGAATGGAGTGGTTAAAAATGATGATACGAAACAGCGATTGTTATGATATCAATGGTTTACTACCTCGTAGTCTATGAAGTTAAACCCGTGATTATATGATTGTTTTTCTGCGTAGAAGTAGAATAAATATGGTAACCTCTGAATTAAATTATGGATTTCACCTTTGAAATTTTCAAAATTTAAACAACTTATAATGTTTTGTACTTGTCATTACCTTGAATTTAAAAAAAAAAATTAAAAAAATTTTCATTTCATTTCTAAAAAAAAATCTTCTGATTATTGGCAATATTCTGATTGTTTTACATGTGTTCGGAAAAAACAGGTGCTTTCTAGAGTGTTAGATCCAAAAAAGACTGTGCTTCTCTGACTTTAGAACACATATATTACAAAATGATTTCATAAAATTAGATAAAATTGAAATTTAAACTAATATTGACTTTATCTAATTTCATCAAATTGCTTTGTAACATATGCTTTCTAAATTCAGACAACATCGTTGTTGTAGCTTTTGTCGTTGTCACTCTTAGCATAGTTGATGTTGTCTTTGATGTTGGTGTAGTTGGTGTCATATATATTGATGAAACAATGAATTTATTAGTAATATTGCTGCTACTCTTGTTATTACTTAATGATGAAAGGTTTTTGTCTTCATTTGTAATCACCCCTAGTGACAGCTTGTGTTTAAGGAAATTGAAACAAATTTTAATTTGTTTCAGTTTTAAGGCTATACTGGTAGCATTTTATAATAATCCAAGTTATTTCGTTAAGGAAGGGAAATCTATTGTGTCAGCGAATGTTGCTAGTTACAAACCTAACTACTCTGTTTCATTCTTTTTTTAAATGTACCTTTGCTCTTTTGCCAGGTACATGTACCATGAAGATATATTTTGACAATCAAGTTGATTTTCTTGAACCTTTTCAGTCCAATGTCATTCCTGTATTTCATATTGAAATTCAGTAGTGAGAATGAAAAGAATGTATGAGTTTCCCCACAACATTCTTCTTCAGCTTCAAAATGAACTAACATTCCATTTCTTGGTTCACATCATCCTCTTTATTCCTGCACCTCTTCTATTACATCTTCTTTCAGAAATTTGATTGAACTTTAATCTTCAACTAATCTCTTTTAAGATTCCACCTTAAATTACAACGTGAGTATGATTTCTTTAAAAATATTTTGTTTAGTCATACTTCTTTTCAGTCCTTCATTTCATTTCTTTTGAGATTATGGTTGCATTTCTTTCTAGAATCCCTACTTTCTCTTCAAAGAAACATCTGCATTACCATAATTCAAAAGTCTATTTTCTCTTTAAGGAAGTTGGTTGATCTTCTTTCTGGTTACCCATAAGATTCAGACAGATCATACTGTAATTTTCTACTTCCTCTGGAGGAAAGTATTATGTACTGAAATATTAAGTCTGAACATTTGTTTTATTTCAGGAGAATATTTACTTCTGAATTTGTTTCTTTGTGGACTCATGTAATTTGTGATGATTATTCTAGTTTTGTATTTATAGTACCATACCGGTATTTATCATTGTCAGCTTAAAGACTGGGATTATCCAAAAGAAGAAGAATACAGTAAAATCTTTGAAGTTGACCATCTCTGTAACGTGAAAATGTATGGTGTTGGTGCAGAGCTGATGCAGTTTATAAAAAGGCTGGAAAGCAATAATATAATTATTCATAATGGCGCCTCTAAAGAATATGGTCTCCTGACACCAATCGAATATCTTCCACTGGATTCATCAGGAGGAGAAAACATACAAAATACTGTTCACAAGAAAGATAATACGGGGAAAATCTGGTTCCAAAATAAATCCTCAGTACATAATAATTACCGGTAATATAGAAGTTTACACAGTGAAGTTACAGAATTAGGGAAACTTCTGTGAGTGGAGATTTTATACACAGAATTTCAATAGACTTATAAAACTGCAATTGAGTATTGTGAAGATGAGAATAAATTGATTGATTTTCCAAGTCAGTTTTATAATTTCTTGTGAAGTTCTCTGTATAAAATCTCCACTCAGCAGTGGCAGTTATTCAGGGGAAGTAGGAGAAGTGCTACTTCACCTATGCCAAACATGACTAGCAGCCATTACTGTGTCTGTAACTGATACAGCTAGGCTGTTTGTCATGTTTGGCTTAGATAGAATACGATCTTTGCTGGTCAATACACACAAATATTAGCTCTTTTCTTGATGGCACTTAGTCACCTCTGGCACTGAGCCATCCATGTAGATATCGGCTTTTGAAAAAACGCTCTTCAATTAACATTGGTAGGCCTTCTAATACTAAGATCACCAATTAATTGGAGAGAGTTTACACATAACTTATGGTTAGAGACAAAACTATTGAGCAGGTATGATATTTTAAATTCTGTAATAAGTCAATTCACAAGCTCAGTCCCATAAGTCTTAGGTCACAAATGTACAGCATCTCCACATGGAATTGAATTGAGTGAAATTGAATTAACTTAAACCACACAAAAGTAAACATCTATCTCTCTCTGAACAAGTCGTATAGTCAAGAGGGTTAAAGCATTGCTTCAAGAACTAAATATCAGGGGCTAGAGTAATTATTGGATCACTTTTCTTAGTAAATCTAGACCGAGGATTTATAATATGCATTAAAAACAGCTAAAGCGGAGAGAGAAATCCAATTTTCCATATGCACGGCAATTTTGAATTGGCTTCTTACCAGCTATTCAGTGTCGTATTATATGATTTTCAACAATAAAATTTACATTCTTTACACACCGGTAATCTTTTGCTACTAGATTAAATTTTGATATCGTAAACCAGATTTTTTTTAAACTAATGTAAATTTGTAAAAATAAAAAATAAAATTAAATTAAATTTAAAAAAAATAAAATTAAAAAAGTAAAATTGTTCACTAGTACAACTAAAAGATGACCTGCAACTTTTCTTTCATGACAAGTGGAAAAAGAAATTCAACCTTTGCTTCTAATCAGGTAGTTATTTGGACCAATGCCATTGTTTCGAGGGTAATCTGAGGCTCCATAATCAAGAAGAATGAAGTGCAGGGACTAGATGACGTTCTTTTTATAGGGATGGGGCAACAAGGGGATGTCCAGATTGGAGCAGAGAATTGTTGGGTACCAATCAATCAGGAACCAGACTGTGGTTTGAGTGAGGTGAGGGCCAGATAGTATGGGGGTGTACAAAAACGGCAGAGTTTCTTTTTCCTTGTAGATTATTATTAGGGGTATTATTAGGAAGTGCAGTTGGCTTTGTTGGTCTTAAACAATTCGATAATGCGGAACCAGGCTGGGCTTAGTTGGATACCACAGTCTCTTTTCATGTTATTGGTTCCCAAGGAGATCTCTACGGCTTTTCTCACCACTCTTTCCCAGAAACCTAAAGACGTGCCAAGAAGTATTCATGCATCTGATTTCTAGTTGTGTTAAATGAAAATTAAACAGTCAAGTTGGTTATTAAAAAGAAATTATCAGAATCAATTATCAGAATGATGCCGTAAGCAATAAGGGCAGATGCTGTTTTCTATTGAATCAATAGGCCTTCGAAGCCAAACATGCCGAACTACTATGCCAGCAGCATACTAGTATTTTGGGTTCATAAGTTTGTTATTTATTTATTTATTTCTTAAAGGTCCCAAAGAGCACATATGGCTCGCATAAAGGGACAGTCAAAAGTACATCATAGGCCGACTTTACAAAGTAATAGAATAGAGACTGCACAGATTATAAGAAAAAAAATATATATACAAAACAAACAAAATATGTCAAAAATACATGGAAAGACAAAGGAGAGTAGTAATTTATAGAATAGAACCAGAGTTCAATACTTATTAATAGACTCAAGTTAAAACAAATTAATTTAAGAATACAAGTAATACTCAAACATAAGTATAGAATATAATACAAGGGAGAAGAGCAATTAAGAGAAAGAAATTTAATTAAGTAAAATTAGATTAATTAAAAATTAAATATAATCTACTTGCTACCCAGAAGTTTGTTTAGGTTATGTTATAAATATTATATGCTGCTGCCCCTCTATTACACAAATTTGAATTGTTGATTTTTCATAATGCCAGTGACATTTAAGTCTCATGAATCTGACAAGAACTGGTGGAAAACATCACAAATCCATCGGCCAATATAAAACTGTCTGATGATGAGTTTCTGATTGATTAATTTATGACTTTACAAATGCACTGATAGAAGCACAATTACGTTGATGGATCCATCGATTATTTCAAAACTCTCCTTATGCCTACTCTTAGTCCTCAAATGTATAGAAGCCCTTGTTGGTGTGCATATTAAGCTCATTGAAGAGAAGCCACAATCACATTCACCAGTAGAAATAGAAGTTTTTAATAAAAATAATAAAAAATAAATCAAGTGCATTTTAAAAAGTACCCCAAAAAATTTACCATTGCGCTTACAAGACCGTACCAGCAGAAAAAAGCTCTGTACCTACTTTATGAGTGCGTAATGATGCCTTGGGCTTAGTAATACACCCTGTCGTTATATAACCATACCAAACATTATCCTTTGTGAGTGAGAGAACATAGAAAACTTCAATGCAACATCATTAAGAAATCAATTATATTATCTAATAAACCAATTAACTTTGTTGTTACATATGATTATAATTTACAAGTCCCTATACTAGTTCCAACTAAAGAATAAAGTAGATGTAAACAAAATCACGTGACATGATGGGTTCTGATTGGCAGCTGGACGCACAACCCCTCCAGGCTCTTGCTTGTCGTCTTCTTACGAGTATTAATGTAGTTTCTTCAAAACATAAAAAGTAAGTAATGTATTTGATCTACGACTAAATTAAGCACGTTTCTCAAGTTCGTAGCAACACTTTCTATGTGATTTAAGCAATACCAATATTATTATTTGATATTATCGGTTGAATGTAATGCGACGCGCATGCCTGAACACAACAAAGGTATGAAAAAATAGCACAGTCACTTGTCATATATTCCTCGAAGACAGTTAACGGTGAAAACAAGCTTACCACAGCTATTATAAATAATAAAATACAGCAATACAGTTCAATGGCTGAAGCTAATCAGGCCTCACCACCTCGTGTTGTTAAGCCCAAGTGGGGAAAGGCGTTAAATAGTGGTGAAAAAACTGTGATCTTGAATGTTTTTAATACATTTTGCAGTAGGTAGATTTTCATTATGACATTGAAATATTACAATGCATTAGCATTTTAAACGTAGGCATATGAAATATTTGTGAAATCCAGCTTTGTTTCTGTAGATGCTAGCTTTCTTTGATCAATATTAACGAGTTCCTCTTGCATTGAAATTGCGTCGTCTGCAATGTGCCAACGAACACGTGGTCGCGGAGTAATACATATCAGTGTGTTTGTTTACATCTACTTTATTCTTTAGTTGGAAATAGTATAGGTAAGATTGGCCAGTCATGTTTATGAGTGTTAAGAATTTGTGTGGCTTTCTAACTTATTAAATGTAACTTAAATCAGATCTGAAACACTCACATGGCTTTCTCAATTATTCCAGTGGAAAGACGTAAAGCATGAATTTGTGGATGAGATAAATACTTACAACTACCCTTCAGTGATTTATTTGAAAAAAATATTTAAGCCCTTAGCATGTGCAGCTTGTGTACAAAATCTAACCAAATTATTAGAGCTGTTTTCGAGAAAATTGCAAAAATGAAATTTGTTTCATGTAGTGGTGGTAAAAGTAAGGGAAAATCACCACCATGCTCCTTGTCCGTCTCTGAAGGATTCTAATCCAAAAATCAAATTTCATTTTATGCCATTATTTTTTTTTTATTCAAGCTTCACCTCGCTGTTCATAAACACACTCACACGGACATATTATCTGTATTGTATTTAGTACACAATAGTTGTATTTTTAACTCAGAGGACCTGAAAACATGTATTAATGCTGAAAACTCAACATCAGAGTTGAACACAGGTACCGGTAGTTAAAGTGAAATTGTTATAACTCTCTAACTGAATGAGATGGATGAGGCAGTAACATCAAGCCCTCACACTTGAGTTCCCAGATTCAAATTGCATGACAGAGGTATCCCAGGTTCCCTCACTTTCATAGGAGAATGGTTGTTATGATTATTTAACGATGGGGATGTACTACTACTCTACTAAAGCCTTTGACTATTGCTCGTTTGCCAGAATATTGTCCCGTTTCATGTCTGTAAGTATACAGACATAGGACTATCACATTTATGCACACTTGGGCTGGAATCAAACCCTCGACCATGTGCCCAGAAAGCTAGTGCCGTACTGACTGCACCGACTTACTTAAGAAATAGATTGTTTATTTATTTTATTTAATGCCCAGACACTTGACATAAAGCCATTCGTCTTCGTACTTCCCAATAGAGTTCACCTGTTGTTGTATACTGGAAGTCTTTCAGAACATTACATTTCAAAATATGGTCCCAGTTCATGATACTGTCATTATCTTTGCACATTGTATAATCAATAGAACAAGAGGCCTTCAAGATGTTCAATAATTACACCTAAAGAGAGAGATGCTCTCATTCTAAGGATACTTCTCCCCACATTTGTATCTTTAAGTTCATTGTATCCTTGAAGTATTTAATAGGAATGGCCTCTGTCCACATAAACTATGAAATTCATTCAGATAATGCCTGAGCTTCATCTCTGGCAATTCAATGGCAGATGACCCATTAGTTCCTATTCATAAAGAGTTACCAGACGTCTAGATTTTGCCGGATATGTCCTAGCCTACTTTTTAAGCCTGTGTCTGGCCAGACATTCTAGAAAATCAAACATTTTCCTGCTTTTTAATTCTATTGGGAATATTAGTACAAAATTTCTTGTGAAACATATTTTTACATAAGAGAGGCTTCACAGTTCATCCTAAATAAATTTTGAATCCTCATGTTCGCATATATGTTCGAACATCATTTGATAATCTTGATTCTACTAATATAAGTGATATAGTAGGCAGTGCTTTGATCACTAGATACAGAAGCATACTTCTGGAACTTTTATTTACTTTAAGCCACCGCTTAGCATTCAAGGTGCAGATTCATGTGGTGAACTTCTTTAATATAAATGTTATACACCACATTTAACAATTAACGTTAACTTTGTACATTGATGACATAGTGCACACACGTTTTACGTCAATTCTATTGTTTTTGTAAATTCATTATATAATACCTAATTGTAACGAATGTGTACCCACATTTTGCTCTGCAGAAAATATAGCCTACATATTAAACTTCTATTTTATCACTTGTTTCATTAGTATTGCGTGAAGATATGCCCCAGGAACTTCCAAATTTCCACTTAACACATTTAACCCCAAAATTGAATTTAACACATGTGTCCATTAAGCCTTTGATGTATTTTAAAAATTAGTGTCATATCTGGTTTTTTAGAGAAAATGTTCTGCTTTTCATTTTATACATCTGATAACGTTACATTCATATGACAAAAGTTGTGGTGGCTTGTGGTCATAATTCTGACATAAAAAAGTTTCTGCTCTAAGGAACTAAACATTTCTTACTCTTGTGTTCTTTACTAAAGGCATTTAGATTATTTTCAAGTTATGGAGATGTGATAAAACAATTTTATAATAAAAATCTTAATGTTCAGTAATTCTTATGAAATTTTGTTACCACACCTCTCTGTAGATTGCTCTGTATTATAGTTCTTGTTTTGGGAGGCCAACATTTCCACATGTGGAACAGCATTGAAAAATGTGACCTTTAAAAATTCTAAAACAGTTTTTATTTTTACATAGTTTTCTAGATTTTGGTCAAGATAAGATTTTCATTAAAAAAAATCACAAATATTTCTGATTTAAAGCATCAATCTAACTTTCCCACTATCTTTACATTTCTCTTCCCCTATATAAAAAAAATTCGGGTGCGTGGAACGCCACACGACAGAAGTGAAACTTCTTTGGCAATGTTGAGAGTGAAATAGAGGAATACATATAATTATATCGAACGGAATAAAGAAATCATCTGAATAAAAAAAATAAAATAAGAAATTCACTTTTTCGGCATTTTAAATCGAATACATATGAAACAATAACACAGTTGTGATGAACCAATGCTCAAACTGTCACTGATCATAGCCACTGTGTTTTTGTTTACATGAATGGGACGCTTTTGTTAAGTTTCCGAGAACGTTAGTGACATGTAAACGATGCTCACACAATGAGTAGAGCCATCTATAATGGTGAAGGGTTCACCACGCCACTAGCTTGAAGCAGTAATAGCCCCCCACTCAATGCCTGATACCTTTCCCCTGCGCGCTCCTGTGGCCCCACTCTTTCGATAACAACTCTATTCTTGCTACTTACCCCCATTACTTTCGTAATGATTTTGTTCTTAACACAGTGCCTAAAGAAGTTTCACTTTAAAAAAATTATTTTTTATTTTATTTTCAAAATTTGTAAATATGTTCAATAAAACATTTAATGTTTTATTACTTGTTTCAATTTAATAAAAGTATTTTCTTGATAAATGACAGAACTCTCCTTCCAGAACATCGCTATTACTTTTAGATACTATTATTTTATCACAAGCTAAAACATGAATACCAGTATCAGCAATAAACATTTAAATATATCACTGCTATTAGAAGCTCACTACCATTACTGCTCATGATTTTAGTAACCTGTACATCAATACTCATTTCACAAGGATATACTGGCATCTGGAATATTTTATTAGGCATTGTTTATACCCGTTCCATTACCAATACAGAAACAGATGAAACAGTGATTTTCAATTTAAAAAGTACCTTATGTCACTCTTTCAACACAAGCTGCCACTACACAAAAAGTACATGAAAAATGTAATTGATCATTGAATATTGTATACTACCATGTCTTACATATTATAATCTCTTCATCCTGCTAATCCTCATTTTCATCCTCTCGTTTTCATTCTCCAACTTACTCAAACTTGTTACTATTCCT
Source organism: Ectobius pallidus (assembly GCA_964059195.1). NCBI lineage: Eukaryota > Metazoa > Arthropoda > Insecta > Blattodea > Ectobiidae > Ectobius > Ectobius pallidus. The sequence goes on from CAXKWD010000010.1 coordinate 61,204,095, forward strand.
GGCACTCTTTACTCTTTAACATGTAACATGAACACAACCAGCTGGAATTTACTGTCACCATTGTATGTCATTTCCTTGACTGGACTGTTAAAGTGTCTTGCAACCCAGAACTAGTTTTTGTGTTGTCTGGATAACCTTAGGGTTTTGTCCTGGTAACACAAGATCAAGCCATGTGGTTACGAGTAGATCTTGGTAAAATCTGGGTGCATTCTGGCAAGATCTGAGCCTGGACCTGCAAAGGTCTATTGGGATCTTGTCAAATGTGGCGCAAGAAGTTGCGTACCGGTCCTGGATCTTCCAAGATCCTGCTAAGACTTCTCAGCAGGATTGCTTGTTGGTACTGTTCCAGACTGAACAAGATCGGGAAGAACCCGAACCTGGTGTCGCACAGAGAGGAAGACATGGGTAGCGAGAGCAAGACCATCAACGCTGTCGTCAATGCTCTGGCTGAGCAGGCTGAACAGGTGAACACGTCCGAAGAATCGATGGGCAATCAGTCGAGCGACAAGAGCATTCACGAACTGGGACGGAACCTGCACGAGTTGGGGAAGACATTGCACAGGCTAAACTTGCCTCGACCCAAATCTGAAAACAACTTCGCGTCCCAGGAGCAGCTGCCAATGAATCGCACCAGCCGGCCCATGTTCCACAAGTCCGACACTTTCCACAAGGACACGGCTTTCCAATGACACCATTGAATAGTGTATGTTGTTATTGTTGTTGCTGCTGTCGCCGCTGCTACCGCCGCGCTACAGTGAGAGACGCCACATTAAAACTTTTGGTAAAATCGATTTTGTATACAAATAAATATAAATATGCTGAAGTCCACGTTTTTGAATCGGTGCAAACACTCGTCGTGCAGGAATGTTTTCTCTTACTGGTGCTCAACGATCTGGCATCAATGCATCACTTTGTTTTTGTTGATAGTGAGTGTGAACAGGCTCATGTCCAAGTGGAAGCTAGAAATGTGCAATATTAGAATACAAAATATTATAGCTTTAAATTAGGGTGCTCAATAATGATAATAGGGAGCTGCGTTTTTACACCCAGTCTGCGTCACAGTATGTGTGGTGTAATAGAGTATTTTATTAGTTTACACACCTAGGTAATTACATAGGCCTAAATGTAAAAAAATAATATATATACAATATAAATGGCAGGACCATTATTTACGTATAGTGTACACAAAGTCTTGTTGAGAAGGTTCTATATTTGTTCATAGCTATTTTCAAACAGGCGAACATTTATTATAAAATTCAGAAGTGGCTTTTTCATACAGTGAGCTCTGCAATTGTGATTAATATCGATCCAGGAAACTTTTTCTTATTACTATTGTATTTTGGATATTTCTCTATCTACTTCAGTTGCTCTTTCCCTTCACCCGACTGAATCTGTCTATCTAGTAACTTTTTAATTTATGTGAAGACTGCTGTTTTTTCTTGTAGTAAGTTTTCTCATTGTGCTCGTTTTCCACAATGCAAATGATTATTAGTTTCAAAATAGACAAAGTCGAAAGTTAGGCGTCATGTATCTTACATAGAATAACTGAAAACTTTTCTGTTTGTATAGATTCAAAATGTAGAGCTAATAATTTTTTACCAAAAGTGCTCATCATTGTTGTAAAGAGTGAAGTGGTAATATTCTAGTTTTAAAGGTGTGCTGACTGAACTACTCCTTGTAGAAAGGACTCTTAGCTGTGATCCGAAATCAGTAGCTGCTAAAAAAATCTTCCCCACTAATTATTTTATTTCTTTCCTCTGAAGATACAGCATTATCATCCTGTTATTTTTATATCACCAGTTGTGTTGCAGCAAGTGCCACTTCGCCTCCTGTCCACCACTACAACAACCTATATTAGGCACTAAGGAATTGTTACATCTCATGTTATAGATAATAATGATTTAGTTTTGTAAAAAAAGAAAGGTACAGTACTTATCTGATTACAAGAATAATGCATATGCATTTGCATTTGTTCAGTCAGATGAATGGATAAGATAATGACAAAATATTTCTAGATTATGACTACTGTTTGGCATTTGCATTTGGGTTTGATGAATGCAAGAGTAAGTTAACAGAAAATGTTCAAAGATAATGAAAGTAAGAGACTTGAGGCTTTCCTAGCATAGGTTACTTATGATGGTCTCTCGGGATGAAAATGTTTGTGTAGTCCGAGCTTTCGGCTACTACTAGCACTGCAGCCATATTCTGGGAGAGTAGTGAGCTAGGGAAGGTAGATGGAGCTCTAATATCTTGTAATTGAGTTGATAGAGGGCACCCAATCAGTTTGCAGGAAAACTTGTGGGGTCATGTCGTGTCTGAAGCTTTTGGAAATTAAACTCAATGAAAGCAACTTCAATAGAGACAATGGACTGGATCTTAGTCAGGTCTGGAGCCCAGCCATAAGCCAGCTACAAAACTGGGCCAAATCAGGACCAATGAATTGCTCCAACCAATAGGATGCCAGTGCTTCACCACAAGTTTTCCTGCAATCTGATTGGCTGCCCTCCACCAACTCAATTACAAGATATAAGTGCTCCATCTACCTTTCCTAGCTCAGTACTCACTTACCTCCACAGCCGTGGAGACACAGGGACTTCAACTGAAATAATACACGACTGAAAATACTAAGACGGGTCATAGTGCAACAGCACTGGCACCATAAACGACACAAGACATTACCGCCTAGCTCACTTCTCTCCCAGAAGATGGCTGCAGTGCTAGCAGGAGCCAAAAGTTTGAACTACACAAACATTTTCACCTGGTTAGAATCCCGAGAGACGATCATAATTAATGAAAATACATAAGATGGAAGTCTGAAGAAGGCCTACATATGGCATAGGAATCAGATGTATCTGCAAACTGAAATACATACCCACATAAATACACACTTTCAATTTTATATATTAGATGTAGCAATATCATACTCTATGTGACCTTCTGTCCGTTTGCTTGGTTTTTCTTGTGCTAGGGACATTCTCTTTCCCTTTTGTATTTCCCTTAACAGACAGTTTTGTGTAGGTCTACTAATAGCAGCATTTTGGATTGAACTTAATAATAAAGAGGAGGAACTGAGGGGCAAAAATCCAGTTTTCCTTTTAATTTGTCTTTGGTCGCATCCTTCTTACTCTTTTGTAGTATTAAGATAAGATAAGGTAAGGTAAGATTTATTTAGTCAAGCTGAACATGTACATGTTATGGGACGTATAAAAAAAATTACCGTGTATGCTGCTTATTGTGATCACTTTGGGATGCAGCTAATCTGATAATAGTAATTGATTGATAACAGTAGCCGAAAGAATTAATTGAAGGATATTTATTCATACATCAGATAATACACTACAAAAACAGAATTAAAAGCTATTTATTCATACATACAAGATAATACGTACCGTAACTGAATCATTCAGCCACTCATAATAGCGTACAAACAACTATTTTCCCAATTAATAAAACATTTTTATTGTTTCTGTTTTCCCTTTCGAGTCCATTAACCAATATTTCATACTCATAGTGTTTTTTTGGAAGTTTACTGACCTGTAGTGGATACTGCATAGCAAAACATCTAACACCTGTCCAAGTCTTTTCATTTTACACTAACCATCACTGCATGTCATCTCTGTGACCTTCACAAATCAAAAGCAACAGCTAAACTGAGGGGTGAAACATGTTTTACTGCTTAAAAGAGAAAGTTAGGGAATGCCACCCCCCTCAAACAGGTTGTCCTATAATCTGGGAAGAACCACCCTTACTTCTAATACAACACAAAATCTTTAAACACAACATTTTGAATAACATACAATTCTTGGAAATATAGCCGCAAAACGGAAAATGTGATTACATAAACTGAATCTTTGATCACAATAAACAGCATTTTTTCATAGTATGAGTATTAATCCATACGGGAATTTATAAACATGATAACATTACCCGACTGATAACATTATCTGTGATTACATTAAGTAGCGTTCACTGTATAAATGAAAGAGGATTTGCTTTTATCATTTGTAACTTGCTAGCTAATGTATGTTTTATCTCAGAGGTATACCTGTTTTGTTTAATATTTGTACTTCTTGTACCAGTAAGTAGAAATCATACTGTGGGATGTGAGGCAAGAAAGACTGTCATCATCGAATTTCTTAAATCTAACTAACCAATGCACACTGTGCACAATTGTTACTATTATGCACACGTTTTTCATTTTAAAATGTAATAAAAAATAGTACAACGAAGTACTATTTACTATTGTTACCCAAATATTATATTACATATTCTGTTTCATACCAGACCTTTAGAACAGAATGGAGAATGAGGTTATGAGTTGAATTCCATGCTGGTGTACAAGAAGGACTTTCTAGATTCATGTTGAAGAATTAGGAGCTCACTAGCTGTGCTTACTGCTAGACTGTTACAATGTAATAAAATACCTGCTGGTAAATGTTCTTCAAGCTATATTTCTTGAGTTACCGGTACCATCTAAATATGAACTAATTTTGCAATTGACAAATTTTCTTAGGATATTCATAAGATCCAAAGCTATGGGAATGAAAAGAACTGCATAAAGTTCCTTAATATCTTCATTTCAATTTGTGCTCAGTCTTAGATTATACTGAATTGTCAGTTAAGTAAGAAAACATGATGGATCATACAAAAGTAAAATTTAATACTGTAGGCTACATTTAAAAATTTAAAAATTACTTTAGTCATATTTTTGTTTTTATTTATTTCTGTGCACCAAAAATATAGTTTGTGAAAAAGTTTCATATGAGCATCATGTTAAGATTCTTATGTATGGTACCAAATATAGCCTACAACAATTTGTAAATTGATCAAATTTGTAGGATTAAATAATTCCATCCATGCACTTTCTGAAATAATAGTTGTTGCTACACTTCGTATTAAAAGTATTCAGTAATTGTTAACTCTCTTTTGCTCTAAAATAATTTTTTCTTAAAAATATTTCAATATCAACTTGGCTATGGATCAAAGTGTAAGACATTACAAATAATCACAGGGTTATTTCATACTGTACATTTACAAAAACTTGTGCATCTTTTCAATCTCAGGTGTTAGTAATAAATTGCAAAGTTGAATTTTTCTTGAAATACGCTGGATTTTCATATTTCTATTGATGAAACTATTTTTATACACAGAAACATCAGATTTAACTTTCAAATTTCTAATATTGTAAAATTCGGTGAAACATTCATTCAGATGCAGTATTATTTTAATGTAAAATATAATTAATACTATAATATTACATTTTGGCTGGATTATCATAAAATAAAATGACTTTCCTATCTTCTGTGGTTAGAAGACTGAATGCAAGACATTAAAAATATATTTCTGCAAATCAAATTGAATATATTTAACAAGAAAAAGTGCCTCTCAGAAATTCTATTAATAAATCTCACTTAGTGTTCAATCTGTACAAATTTGCTATGAAATTGAAACTTTGTTAAAATGTAAGATGACTCATCTTCATGTAAATATTATTCAGTTAGCCACCTAGAGTGTTTTAATTCTATAATTCAGAGAAAAATTGTTAATATTTCCCCAATCTAATAAATACAATAATAACTTAAGAGCGTGTATAATTCTGCAAACAGTATAGCTATTGACTGAAAAATTCTCTTACTTAACTGTACTTGTTAATACCTGAATGGAATATTTCCTAAATTACGAAAGACTAGCATTTGAATATGCTACTGTAGTAAAGATAACACTAAACTATTTAGAGTATAGTATAAAGATAGTAAAACATTCCAAAGAGGCGTCTCAAATGCATTGAAGTAGCTAACATAACAGATTAGTTCAGTAAAGAAAACATAAAAATGGTAAATTCTAGGTTTTGTTATGTGGATGAAAAATCTGCTAAGACCATCATAGAATTAAGTATGATGCTGACAAATTTTTTAAAGTAAACAGTAAGAAATGAATAAAAGTCATACCGGTTACTTGAAATAGAAATACATATACAGAGGGAGAAATAAAAATTTTATAGCACATAACAAAAATACGACAGGTATACTTTGAAATGAATTGTATAAATTTTAGGAGCTAAAGAAACACTGTTGTGTTATTTAGGCAACACTATATAGGCCTACATAATTTAATATAATTCAATTTAGGCAATAAATGAATGTAAGTGGTTCTGTACAATATCTGTGGAGTCTTTGAATAAGCAGCTTTGAAAGGAGAAGTTGGTTATTTGTGTCCCATCAAAAAGGACTTTAATAATGTTAGAACTGCTGCCCTAGATCCAATCAGTAGCCCAATGTCTTTTCAATAACTTACTGATCAGTGTTAACTGTTTAAGAAACTTGTCTGAATAGGGTAAAAAATCTTCAGCTGAGTGACAATCCACTTTTTGCGAAAAATTAGATAATTTGTATTTTGAACTCTTAGGTTAGGAGTTTGAAATACTGCAGTGTATCTCATTTTTTTGCAAAGAGTGGAGTTAATACAAACAGCCATTCGAGTATGCCTAACATACTAGGCCTAACCTAGTATTTGAAAATTAGGAAATAGAGCTTAACTGATTTATTAATTACTAACCTTAACTGAATATTAAGTTTACTTTAAATATTATTAGGTTCCGTAATTTACTTAGTAGCCGTACCTTAGTTTATTATATATTTTATAATACTTTCATTTTACTAGCCTTTTCAACTCCTGCCAGTCTTGTACAATTTGACTGTTATTGCTTTTTATTATAGAATCTATTTTTTCACTATGTTTGACAGAAATTTGTTTCCAAACTGACATTTACTTCAAATAATTTGAAAACCCCAATAATTTGTGACAAATTTGTGATGAAGCCTTGTCAGATTGGTCATGAAGATTAACATTGGTACTTTAGCCTAGGATTTTTCAAATGTCTAAGGTGCAAAAGACTGAGGCAGCTCACTAAGTCATCAAATTTAAATTAAATTGAATTGTAATGTAACTGAATTGTAACTGAAAAGAGGGATGTTACAAAACAGTGATAACTTTTGACTGCAATGCTCTGCTGCAGACATCGAAAAGTACCCAATTTAATTTATTTATAATATATTTTAAAATAGTGTTAAGTCTCTCTTAAGATCAGAAACCAATAAGGCCTTCATTTTCATCCTTTTTCGCTGGTAAATCAAAATTTTCCCACTTCCCAGAGTTCATCTTATTTATTTATTTATTTTTTTTTTTTTCCCCAAATTATATTTTTATAAATTACTCTATAGGTGGGGTTCTGTGTGCTACACAGCTGTAAAAAGGTACCAGTATTGGAAAATTACATAACTTCATTCTCATAGTCATGAATTGTTTTGTAATAATAATTTTTTTGGGACGATAATTTATTTTATTCCAACTCACTGTTTTTGTTAGTTCCTGTAGCCTATGTATCAAGAGAGCATTGTGTTTTCCCACGTTTTCTATTTTTTAATGTTCCAAGGGAATAACAAAGAATTTGCTCTTTATAAATCTTATATGGGATTTCAAAAAAAAAATTGTGTTTTTATTAAAATTAACATGTACCTAATATTTTAGTTCTTAATATTCACTAGATTGGGACTGAAGAAAATCAACATCCAAGTCCAAGTTAACAATATATTGATGGTTATTATTTATATACTGCATCAAGTTTATTGCTTTTGGTATGAGGACAAATATTGTAGAGCGTGACCCATGTGCAATAAACTGTGAACTGCTTTTGGTGGGTCTTGACAGGAGTCAGAAGTTAGTTAGAACATCCAATTGGTGTATGCCGGGTTTCCAGCTTGGACCTGTATTGTAGTGTGTCAGAATGGATATTCACTACTCTGCATGTTCAAATATCATGAATTGCCCATTGGAACAAATCTGATATTTAAGGTACCATTATCAATTTCAGATACTTGCTTTGATCTTAATTCATAATGAATGAGAGTGCTATTCTATATGATGCATTATTTACTGTGGTATAAAAGAGGAGTAAAATACATTTGCATTAAATATCTGGTAATCAGATAAGTACAAAATATGCTGCAACATGTATCTCTATATAGCAAATGTAGCTTGTACACATTGTTCATCTGGAGACATGTCCTAGAACATGAGGAATGGTAATATTATTTATAAAAACAAAGGGACAGGTGATGCAAAGCCTTCATCAATGAAAGAAGTTGATTTTTGTTGTGAATGATAAATAATTTTAAAAGAGTTGAATTTTAAAAATTACAGCTAGGGCCGGAAAGGGAAAAAATAAAAATTACCTGGGCACAGGGTAAATAAAAGTGGGGAGATTCAAAATAATGTACATCATGTTTTGTAATATTTTTATGGTGGATGGTTAAATATTTATTTTTCCTGATGTTTATTAGTATGTTGGAGAGTTGCCCAGTATTAAAAATTATATTGGTTGATATTAAAGAGTTCCTATCATTGGAAAGGATGTTAATATAATAGTATCTTCAGTTGCTTTAATGATACATCTTCCTACATATTTGAATCACGTTATTGGCAATGTACAAGTACCATAATAAATTATTAAGACTAAATATAATATTTTTAACTGTTCTAATGAAATATTGTTAAAGAGCCTTTTTCTTATTGATAATAAATATTACCAGTAATGCATTTTTAAAATCGAGCAGTAAAATAATACCAGTGAAAATTAATTAAAATTGTTATCTAGTGATGTAGAATTTGTATCCCTTCATGTCCCTGTTAATAGTGTTGTTAAGGGTGAAAAGCTTTCCAAATCCTACCGGTATTGTTAATTATTCTATGGGATCTGTTATTTTGTAAGGTACACTTCATTCCATCCTTTTGGCCACCAATTTGTAATTGTTTTATTTACATATTAATGTAGTTGGAAATTAATATGCACAATAATTGTTGGAAGACCAAAGACTAAAACCATACATTGCCTAATAATTCATGAAAATGGTAAATAGTGACATGAAATACTTTAAAACATTGACTACAATGTGATTTTTAGCTGTAGGATTGAAATTCATTAAAGCATTTGAAGGATACACTGTTATGATTCAGATGTTTATGGTTAAGAAAATTGTGATTATATTAATACAAGTTCTGTTATATTTGTATCCTCAAAATATAACGTCAGATATTTCAATTGTGGGTGAATTTATCTTAAAATATTAGCGCTGTAAAAACGCTATAAAAATATTCTTTATATGTTTCCAAGTAAGCATTACATGAGAAATATGTCTGCAGTTTTAAAAATTAACTTCTGCCAGAGAAATGAAAAATCTGCTTTTATGGTAGGCCTACGCATTGAGAATAGGTATTCTTTAAAGTAAATATATTACAGCATGGACTTAGGCCCCACTTACAGATGACAATGACACTTTTGGCATCAATTTAGAGTTTTGAAGTATGGTACTGGCAAATAATTTTCTTAAAAATATTATCGTAAGCCTCACTGAAATTAAAAGTAATTATTCCATCAGATAAATATGATTGCCAGTACCTTAAAATATTATAACATGAGCATAAAATGTTCAGGAAACTCAAGCTATTTAGTAATATACACCCTGTTGACATATCAGATTTACTCGTTCATTATTATAATGTGATTTACAAAAGGGATCTAAAATTACATCTATTAATTAGTAGGGTAATACATATCAATGTAATAGAGAGTAATTTTTTAAAAGGGGGAATATTGTGTATTAACTTATGTACAGTAGTTCAAAAATACAATATTGTTCATACTGTATATTCAAATTAGTTTTGTAGAAATAAGATTATGAATTCTACAAAAGAAAAAAGTAAAGAAAATTCTTCTGATAAAATTCTCTTAGAAATAGTCTTGTCTGTAAATCTTGGTTTTCACTCATAAATGAATTTGCATTTATTTTATATTTTTCTGAATTTTTTCCAGTAGCAATATATTTCTCGTGTAAGTATCCATATGAGTTACTGTATATAAAACTTGTTTTATGTCATTAAAAATCTACTACTCAAAATATTGGGAATCATGAAAGAGAGCCCAAAATAAATTAAGTATAAGTAATACCCTCAAGGGATGTCAAAGGCTAATTTCATTCATTCATTTCAATACTGAGAGGTAAGCACTTAAAACTTAAACTAAATCTTATCTGGAATATGCTTATTAACTACAGTGCCTTTTTTTTTACTCGTGGCCGGGCTGGAGGTAGCTGCGAGCCCACAGTGCTTCTCGCCGTTCTTGGCTCCCGCCTTTCTCCCCGTCAGTGCACACACACAGCACACCAAACACCAATTTTCTGGTCATGCAATGGCATTTCGTGTATAATATCGGGTTTTTCTGCACTCCAGTATCTGTTGTTTTGTGTCGATACATGACCATGTAAATGAAACCATGCTTCGTCTGTGAAAAAAAATTAACTTTGGGTCCATAGAGCCATCATTAACTTTACCCAACACCCAATTGCAGAAATTTACTCTACTCACAGTATCACGTGGTTGCAGTTCCTGAACTATGGTTATCTTATATGGTTTTAATTTCATAAGTTTAGTGAATTTCGAAGACGAGAATAATTGTGAAACCCCCGTTTCCTGTGATAACCTACTCAGAGATTTTCTTGTCCTATCTCATCGAGTTTTTTCTCTGTAAGCACACGGCGAATTTTTTAAATTTTTTTTTATTTATTATCAAGAACAGAACCCGTTTCTCTGAATCTGTTTACATGTTTACGAACTGCCTCTCTGTGAGGCACAGGGATACCAGGGAATCTGTCTACAAATAGCCGTGTCACTTCTCTACAGAACTCTGTTTGCACATAGGAATCATACATGAATATGCGGTGTGCTAAAGTATACACACTTCTTGGCATTATAACAGAACTATCACAATTTAACCACAAAGAACAAAACAAGAACCTCCGCTAGCAACGACCGCACATGCACTGAAGGGGAGAAAGGCGGGAGCCAGGAACGGTGAGAAGCACTGTGGGCTCGCAGCTACCTCCAGCCGACCGCCCGGCCACGAGTAAAAAAAAAGGCACTGTATAAAATTATCTTTTTTATATAAGAGGAAGGATACTGAGGCTTACTGATAATTTGTATACTTCTTGGTTTATCAGTTTATAATATTCCAAGCTTGAAATGTAGATATTGTGGTATTTGAAATACTCCAGACAATATCACTTGCTATCATGATGAGACCAATTTTAAAAAGAGAATACAAATATAACAGAAGTTAAATTGTTATCAACAAAAGAACAATAATCTCCTATTGATGGATATCCAGCCAGCTTATCAATGCCAAGCCTGTTGAAGCAAAGTGTTCATTGTTTTATTGCTGGGGAGAAGAGAGGGGTATTTGGTTATTAATAAAACATCCCAAGAGCATTTGTTATGTTCTATTGCTCTGGATGTAAGAATGCCATCTCTAATAAACTATCAGGAACAATAGAAAAGCTCATTAATGTTTATGCCTTAAATGGAGATGTTGTCTGCTGTCTGTAGATTCCAGATTCAACACATTTATGCAAAAGTTAAATTCATTTTGGCATTTAAATTTGCATTTAATTAAAAAGGTGATGTGTTGTAATTTTGTTGAAGTGTCAGGCAGAATAAGAGCATGTTTCAATTATATTGCTAATTTCACATTGGAGAATGCAATTGTATAAGATGTGCCATACAATATGAGAAACAATGATTAATGTGCCACTGAAAAGAGCAAGACAAAGCATAAAATATATTATTTATTTTAGCCCAAGAAGTATTATTATTTTTACATTTTTATTGTATCAATATTTTCATTTCTTTCTGTCTTACTTTATTCCATTATCTATATGGCAAATATACTGTAAAGAGCAAAGAATAATCTTACACTGTGCAATTATGGTGTATGGTGTAAATGATTTTTCACATTTAGGTTTTTCTTTTTTTTTTCATTTTTTGTTCAAAAGAGTAATTTTTAAATTCAGTGCTTATATTTGTTCTTTGCTTCTGTAGGTAAAATAGTTTATTATCATTTAAAATACAGCATTAAATGTTCACCTTGTTCTCGAACTGTATTATATCAATATTTCAACAACAAAAAATTAACTCATCTAAATGTTGTTTTTATCAATTCTGTTCCTTCAGAAAATAGCAGTTTCATACTTAATATTGTTAGATGCACTTTCGTGGGAATCATGAAAAATTAATTTTAAAAACTGATGAAAGTTGCATAATTACATCCAAACAGTCTGAACTGTACATTGCCCAACAATTTCCAGTATAGAAAACAAAAAAGTTTAACAAAATATTTTTAAGTAACTTATAATTTCCATTGGTACCATTTTTTCTTTTTTCTTTTTTGTTGTTTCATTCATTGCAAAAATTTAACAAAATATTTTTAAGTAACTCTAGAAATATTTATAATTTTCATTGGTACGATTTTTTCTTTTTCTTTCTTTTTATTGTTTCTTTCATTGTCTCTCTCTCCCTTTATTTTGTATGCTGTAAGAAAGGCTTAAGTACCAATGCTTTAATTATAATAATATAATGTATTTAATTACTTCATTGCAGTGAATGATATCATCCCATATCATCCCTGCATAGCTCCAACCCAATAGGAAAATTCCAAATAATCCCTAAGGGCCAGAACGACCCTGCTTCCACTACACATTCTTTACAGCATATTTGCCTGTTTCTTTTTATGTCTCATTCCATCATGTTCATGTTACTAATTGTTTCATGGAAAACATGCTTTATTCTTTCTTGCACAGTGTGCTGAGTGAGGGCCCAAAGAGTAGCTAGATTTGGAGATACCTATCGTGATGAGACCTCTTCTTTTTGCATTTAAGAACAACTTCTTTACAGATCATATTTATCACTGATAATTGTGGGAATTTTTTGTGTTTGAAATGTTTTACAACAACAAAAAAGAAAGAGGAAAAAAGTAATGATTCAGATAAGTATTCATAAAAGCAAAATTCTGCACATTGCGGATATCGATGAAATGAGCACTAAAAGAAAAGGGAAAAAGAGGTGCTTTGATCAGTATGTAAGTTACATTTTTGTGATGATTCGCTTATTTAGTCATACTGGTTCTCACGAGTTTTGAATAATATTGGGTTAATATAGATGCCGATTCATTTAATTAAATGAAATTGAATTCTAGAATGACCGAATTTTACTACCAGTACTAGAATATCCGAAGGAGCCATATTGACCCCTTTATGTTGTATATTTTGTTTTTTATGTAGTATTCTAGTGAAAGGAAATTTAGAAATAAGTTAACCCTAAGTACATTCACTGGTGTATAAAATACACCATCTTAACTAAATACATTTCTATTATTTAATTTGTTTCTGCGGCACTGTCCAACCCATTCAATATTAATTTTGATGAGACACAGACCAGAAGGCAGAACTTAATCCCAAACTTGTCTGCTTATAAGGTATGGATTATGTGAAGAGATATGTTGCATATGGAGAAGAGTTTTCGTTGACTGTTTGGTTATCATTAGGCTTGACCCCCTTGTATATTCAATGTTTTGTCCAAAATTTGCTTCTTTGTGAAAAATCTTATATTATACATTATTGTACATTATTATTATTCAGAGACTAAATCAGAATTGAAATAACACTCTTCAGTGTATTTATACACAAATCAAATCAATATATTTGGGCACTTGCAACATTGCAGATTATGTTAATCAACATATTCAAAAGAAGTCTAATAATTATTTCACTAAAAAATAAACTTTTTCTATAAGAGTAAGAGCTACAATTAAATTTTACAATAATGTAAGTCATTCAGTACAATAATAAATAATAAATTTATTCTATTCTAATTTAATATTAATGCATTCGATCAATTAAGTCATAAGACTTTGGATGAGGAGCAAGTCAAGGTATCACACACACACACACACACACACACACTTACACTTGCACACTCACAGCAGACATAAGTAAAGAAGCCTTGTCTGCAGATTTATTAAAGGTAAAATGGAAAATATATGCTAAATAACAAATTCATTCAGTAAGGTATAAAAATGACCCCTTCGGACTTTCTAGGTATAAACTCTCATAGTTCTGTTAATAATATTATTATAATACATCAAAACTCTAAGGACATTATACAGTAAGAGCCAAAAAATAGTACTAGATTTCGCACAGTTCTCAAGCGCATGTCCGTTCATTGGCATATTGTTGCATCAGCATTTTGTCTTCCTAGTAGTTATTTATAAGGAAAATAAAATGGCAAATTAAGCAAGAAAATAAGCACGAAAAACAACAAATTACACAAAAATCAATATTTCTCCGTAACTGTATTTTTTGGCTCATACTGTATTACCTATACCTCAAAATATAACAGTAAGGAAAAAAAAAAAGTAAGACTCAATAGTTAGAGGTATAAGGAGAAACAGATGAGAATACTTGAACAAGGGTAAAGAAAAGCTTGTCTGGTCTTTTTAGTGTTAAAAGTACATCTACCCACTACTGATAGTTTCCATATTCTCTTTATGATCTTTCATAATTTTTTTAGTATGTTTAGAATTAATATAATATCCAGAGTTTTGTTACCAACAAAATTTTAATAATTTTTACACAATCTCTTTTACCTACACGTACTGTACTTTTAAGTTAAATAGTCATGAGTTCATTGCTTGGTTGAGTGATTGATTAGGTTACAGTACGAAAATACATACTCAGAACCAATGAACTGATTTATAACATAATTTAAAGCTTCATATGCACAAGATAGAAATTAAATATAAAAAATCAGGATGATGTCCAGTTTGAATCTCATTAAGTATTTAAAAATCAGGATTCGTGAAAATGTCATTGAACAAGCACTTGCATTTCATTCAGTCTCAATTTATGCAGTGTAGGAAGGATATAACTAAATTTTTTATTTTTATTTTTTTAGTATATGCCTTTACATTTTAGAATCTCTTTTATGGTATAATCAGATTTGTACTGTAAACTTTCAATTGGTCCTAAACTATTCTAATCTAATCTACGTCTTTGAGATTGTGTTATGTAGCAGTATTTATTCACCATTCGTATTACAGGAATGCATGGCTTTGGCACAAGTATTACTTTTATTATTACAATGAACTTAAGTTTAAACTTGTTCTAATTAACCCTCCATCGGTCACATGGGTATCTTACTGATGTTGATATGTGATGTGAATTTTTAATTCTCAAGACTTTTCCATTACATTATCTTCAGATTTCTTCCATATTAAAGACTAGTATCACTCAATTACTGTTAGATTGTATCAGGCTGATACATTGTGATATAACTTGTAACCATCTTAAAAGTGTGTTTTTTGTATAATTTGACTTAATGTTATGATGGGTATATAATATATTTAGAAGATCCACAGGATTTAGAAGAAGTAGGCCTATAAAATTTAATATTCTGTGATGAGGAATCCATACCAGGGCCTGCAGAAGAAAATACCAGTCCCACAGCAAAACGTTGTTATTGTGCCCTATGCTGTACACCCCGGAAGACCGGAATGACTAAGACCATCTGTAAGAGTAGTAACAGGTGTATCTGTGGCGAGCATGCGACTGCAGTCTGCACAGAGTGTTACCCTCAACTCCAAAAAAGGAAGATGACCTGAGTGAGGACTAGGCTTAATCAAAGGGAAGAATAGGCTGGGGAATTTGTGAGGTATGTCAAGTTTTTATATGTAACATTTTTCAA
This sequence comes from Ectobius pallidus, assembly GCA_964059195.1. Taxonomy (NCBI): domain Eukaryota; kingdom Metazoa; phylum Arthropoda; class Insecta; order Blattodea; family Ectobiidae; genus Ectobius; species Ectobius pallidus. The sequence continues at coordinate 61,219,722 of CAXKWD010000010.1, forward strand.
TTCTGTTTTGAATTTATTTTCTTAATTTCTAATTCTTTTATGAACATTTTTTTTTTAATTTATAAATTAGCAGCAGTAGAAAGTGATGGGATGATTTTAGTTCATACTATTCTATAAATTTTAGGTTTAATTTAGTATTTTTAATGAAAACAAAATACAAATAGGCATTAATTTTACTAAAAATATGTACACGATGGTTTAGTAACATATGATTAGAACTTGTGTATCAACTTGATATATTGCAGCCAATACTTCTACTCACTTTTGCGGTAGGTATAAACATATATATATATATTTTTAGATTAGTTAATACATGCAATATTAATATTCTAAATTCAATGAAATGAATATCACTTGAAATAATATAACAAAGCATATGATGAAAATAGAACTTGCCAAAAAATATCGCATATGTAAACTTTTTTGTAATTCAAAGTCAATTTATGTGGTCATGATACATTGCAACTGATTCATAATATAGAGGTTTTATGTTGCAACCGACAGAGGGTTAATTAGGATGGAACGTATAAGACCAAAAAAAAAACACACTTTACAAAGAAGCTCTCTTACATTGTTCTAGTAAGTGCAGCATGTTAAAATATGTTTTTTAATTAGCTTCATTAAACTACGCACTTTGAACTCCCAAAAAAAGATCTAACGGTAATACAAAGAAGTTGTTCGTAAAGCAAACTGAAGAGGGTAGCATGTTGGGATAGGACATATCAGACACATGTGTATAAAGTGTATAATATATCTCACCAGGCACTTTCTATTTGTTTATTATTAATGCTAATGTTACATTTTTACACCTCAGTGTATAGTCAATTCTTATAGTATAAAGACTGTTTTAACTTAATTTTTTTAATGTCATTTAAAATAAAAAAATGTTTGTCTATAGAGCAGGTAAGTTGAATTTTGGCAGTGCTCGTTCATAAATTATTTTCTCATATGTGAGACTAAACTGATTTATTTGGTGCTGTTCATGAAGTTGTTTCATGGCATACAGCATAAAGTGGAACTTTACAAATTTAAGGAAACCATACCAGAACCAGGCCCGACGAGAGGGAGGGGCAGCCGGTGCTGCAGCCCCGGGGCCTGGCCGACGAGGTTTTATTTTTTACTTTCTAAATTGACTCTAAAATAAAACTGGATATAAGTCAATAAAGAGCTTAAGTTATGTTTTATGTGTTTATTTTATCTGCATTGTCCTGTCATATAATGGTGACACGGAATTATCAGTTAATCTGAAATGGATTAGTCTTGAAAAAAAAAATTGCTATTTTTTAAAAGTAGAAGCACAAATCCTATTGGACTCAACAGTAGGCCTCACTAACGTTCGGAATTTAAAATCATAATTTTCACAAGATTAAACTGGTACATAAGATAAAATTGTTCTTAATGAAAACATTTTAAAGTATTTTTCCGTTTCCTGCCTGGCATCAGTTAACCGATTTGGTCCAAAATCAATAGGCTTCGTCCCATGGGCTTATAAATTTAAATGCCTACCATATTTTATGAAAATCCGATAAAACGTATTTGAGTTATCGCGCTTACAGACACACACACAGACAGACAGACAGTCAGTCATGTCTACCAGACACCTCATGAAGTACCGGTACCATTCTGGCACTTAATAATTATGTAATATCATTACATAATCTTTCTGTTGCATACATTATAAAGGGCGAGTTGGGTAGTGAATTTAATATATTTTGACGGGGGCCCGGGAAAATTTTTCATGGGGCCCTTGCTTTCTTTCCACAGCCCTGACCAGAACATAGCGTTGGTGTTGGTGCAAAATGTCATATATATATATATATATATAAAATTTCTTTCTCCTGTAATGATGAACTACCAGTACTTTGGTTCTTGCAAATAACTGCAAAATATTAAGTTTCTGAACAATAGGAGACGAATATTTCAACATTTACAAAATGTCACATGTTCTTTGCCCATTCAGTAGTTCCTGCAAATTGTCTCATGTTTATGTATTGATTATTCAAATATTTTGGTGAGTAAAATATATTTCCTTTCATTATAACTTATTGGTGATGGTTACAGTATGTGTTATCATTTTCAGTTTTCCCTTTCCTGAAAAGTTGGTAGTTTTAACATACGACATTTTGCACGAACACCAATGATAGAAGATCTCATGTTTAACCTCATGAAATTAAAATTATAAAATCATTTATAAGTTTCTGTTGTGAATGTTTGTGCTTTTATCACCATCGAGGGCATTATCTAAATGCATACCGTACTTTTCGTTCAATACTTTATGTATGACAAATTTCTAGTAACTTGTTAAACATTCCTTTTCTAGTATTCAAAACTATTTTTGTTCCCTTTATATAGTGTTTAATGACACTACTTCTATAAAATAGCCAGTAAAAATGGGCATTAAATTTGGTTTTCGGGAGGAAATTCTAGTTTGATATCTTAATTCATTTATCAGAACAATCTATTACAAAGAGTCATTTATTTAACTTCATAAGTCAGTCTGATCATAACTCTCTCTTATCTTATCAGACTTGCAAAGGTTAGAGCAGCATACAGTTTAGTTAACTAAGCATGGACTATAGGAGGAGGATAGGTGAATATATCATGTTCTGACATTAAGGATGTGCTCAGGTATTATCTGGTGAAGATAAAACATGAATACATTTCATATTGCTTTTGTAATGAAAGTATGATCAAATAAATTGCAGTATCTCCATTTTATATTCTGCACATAAACGACAACTAGTGATGTTTATAGACATTTAGATTTTTATCATACTTAAGTAGACTGCAATAGCTGCACTTGAGGCATGCTCTATTTATGTTGTGAAGTGACTGTACCTTTAGGTATAGTTCAGGGGCTGAGCCCTGACGGGCTCGCGGACGGAGGCCACATAGGCGGGCCCATTGCCCACCCCCTAGGAAACGAATGATGTGCATGCCCTAAGGCCCCCCAGTCAACAGACTCCACCACAAGCCCCCACGGAGCTCCCCTACATCCAACAAGGACCTGGTACCACTCCACGTGCACCGTACCCAGGGTCCCTCGTACAAGAGCCCCCTAGGCGCGGCACAACCAGACATGCGCCACTAACCCAGGGTCCCTCTGAGAGCCCCAAAGGCACGGTACACCACCAGCAACTCTTGACCACAAGCAGCGGGGCAGGACGGGGGAGGCCCGCAGCAGAGTCTGCAGCAGGAGCTGGCCCGAAAACCAGTAAAGGGGAACGGGATGATAATGAGGGGGGAAAGGAAGTTGAAGTGGAGAGTGTTGGTGGAATGAATGAAGGGGGAAACGGGAGGATCCCCGAGAAAAACCCCCAAAGGTCACGGCTTTGTCCACCACAAATGACACGCCCGCCAGCCCCGAGATTTGAACTCGGGACCGCTAGCATGCCAGGCCCACGCGCTAAGCATGAGCCACCGTGACGGCGACTGTACCTTTACAGTGAAGTCATGCTAAATAAATGTCACGCTGAACCTGAGTCTTCAATTCATATACAAGCATTGCAAGCCTGATTATCATAAACATTGTTTACCGATAATAAACAAGATCTAGTAGAAGTAAAAAATTCTTCTTCACCCCAACTATTTATATGGTACCGGTACTTTTCAAGAAGCTTAGTTGGGACCCAAATAGCCAAAAAAAAACCATGAAGATCATACTATTAATAAAGAAGCAAATAGGATGACATATGACTAGCTATTTGTCTAACTTCTATAGGTGTGGTTATCTTTTATTTGAAAGTTGTACAGGTTTTGGAATGGATGTACATAAATAATAGGTATGAAGTTACTAATTTTGGAATGTTTGAAGATAAATCTGTTCAGTCTCATCATAATACAGCTCGAGCACTGCTGTGCAGCTTCAGTAACCTGTGAATAGTATTCCAAACTAACAAGCAATAAAACTATTTAGTGTTTGGTTCAGTATAACTTGTAACTAAATATTTCAAAAATTTATTTTAAATCTTTATTATTTTTAACTGAGATATGAAGTATGCACATAATGAGTAAAACAGTTATAAATTATTTTAGCAAATTAAACACTTTGCCATCCCTATAGACATGTCATTTATCTCCTGCTACTCATTCTTTCCCTCAATCTCATGCTACTGAGCTAAGTCGATCACATTTCGGTTGTCAATCCATGTCCAGAAAAGTATATTACCAGGCAACATTAAGATTATACAAAAAATAACTAAAAGTTGTACAACCCTTCAATATCAAAACAATTTCATGTCATTGTAAATTTGCTTATTATTAACAGAAGTAGAATAAAATATCTTCATCTATTACTTGGTTTAGAGCTGAACACAGTTTTCCACAGATCACTGATGATATACGGTGATATCATTGTATACGGTGAATAAAACTTATGATGTAAAAATTAGGCTCAAAGCGGGATAAAAGCGGTGAAATAAAATGCCAAGTATTAACTTTCAGATGCTTAATTTACCTATTCATTGAAATAACAGGTAAGCATGGTTTTAAGTTCCCTACTGTACGATTAGTTCTTTTATCGGATAAAATATCATTGTATACTGAAAGGGCTCTTTCATAATCAACATTTAAAATTATAATTTACATCGAATGGAGACACTTTACACCAAGTATTGGATCATCTTGTACTAATCATCATACATCTTGCACTAAATCACTTTCCTGACAGTAGATTTTGACAGTCTTTACAGCTGCATGTAGAACTTAGCAAAATCATGAACATGTACATATCAGAAAGTGGGATTTTTTAAATTTTATCTCTTAAAGAAGACTCCACTACAGCAGCTTTTAACTGTGGCAAATGAAACAATGCTGTGACAGAACCAAAAACAGTGGACATTAAAAATTCTTCTTTTTCTTGACTCTTTTGACACTGTTTAGTGAATCTTTAAATGACTGATGTCATTTTTCACTGGTTTTGTTTTTACTTGAACTTATTTCTGTGATTATCATTTTCATTATATTTTACACAAAAATCATGGTGATTCTAATCCAATCTAATATTACTATATTTGCATATTATGATCTTTTGATGTGTGTCAAACACATAGGCCTAATACCCCTCACATTTGAATACTTCTGCACAATCAAAACATGTAACTATTTTGGGCTTTTTCAAAACTAACTCTATATGACCACATGTCTTGGGTACACGTACACAGGTAACAGTAGGCCTACATGAAACCAACTCTTAGTGTTAAATTCACTCTCCTTGTTGTATCTCGCAGCTGTCTTCCATAAAATATGCGTGAACGTACGAGACTAGGAAGCATTAACCTTGAACATCACCTTTCATCTGGCTATTAGGCCTATGTTTCAGAAGATGAGACAGACTACTTATTTATTCTTTAAATAAGGATTTTATCATGTCAGTTTTGCATTAATATCACTATGAATAATTAATTTCATGGTAAATTGTAAATAAGTGTTCAGCTAAAATTTGCATTTAATCACGATGGTAAAAGTTAGGAACAGTGGGAACAATCACTATATAATTAATGCTGGTACCTTGCTATTATGTACGGTATTAACAAATTTCGTACTACTGCGATCCACCAAAAAATTGTGTCTCTACTGATGAGACCCCTTTGAAGAGAGTATATCTACAGTTTGCTGTGGTGACCAAGGAGGCATATTATTCACATTCAATATATCATGGGTTCAAATCCTGTACCTAACCAGTCTGAGTGAGATTTTGGGATCTTATCCACTCACATAGGGAAATGTGGAATTGTGAATTATTTGCCTTTAATTTTAGAAGGTAGATTATATTGATTGAAAAATAGGCCTTAATGACTTTTAGCTGTTATAGAGTTCTATAATCGGTCTTTCTCACTAGTGGCAATAATTCATTCAATCTCCTATGAAAGAACCCAAGGTAAAGAATACAACATATAGGATGTAATATTTTGCCTAAAATCCCTCTTTTTAGGGTAGCCTAGCCTTTAATATACAAAAACGCAAGTTGTCCATTTTGCAGTAATGTACCAGTAACCTGTACGAGATCAGCTGGACTTTTAAATGCCTATTCACTTCCCTACTGCAGTTTCTCATGAATATATGCCAAACATTTAAATTCTTCAGCACTGCAGTTTCTCATTTTTATGCATGGGAATATCTTTGATTTCCAGTCCCTCTATCCTCCACGCATTACAGACTAGGTTATTGTACGGTACCATAGATTTAAATTTATCTTCGTTTTACTTATGCAAATCAAAGCATATAAATTGGAATATCAGCATATCCTAGAAACAACAAATTTACTGAAAATATGGTCAGTAAGAAAGTCAAGAAATTTTGAAAACCAAAATCTTGTAAAATAAATGAAGTTAAGCAATTCTGAAGATTAAACATCTTTCAAGAAATTAACTTTCCATCCTTTAATGCATCATAGATTCCAAAGAAATAGAACTGAACATCACCCCTACTTTCAATAACTGCAATCTAAAAAATCTCCTAATATCTGATCCAAAAGACAAAATCCCAACAAGTAAAGACTCAGACATTTATGAAATGGACTGTAATACCTGTGAAAAAGAAAAGGCTACATTAGCAAAGTGAAGAGAAATTTAAATCTAAGGTTAAAGGAGAACACAAATATTAAATACGGTACCAGTAGGCTACCAAAAGAAACAAAAATATCCAGTGAATCATCATTTGTGGTCTAATTCCGAATTCATACGACCTGGAGGACATCCTGGTGGACAGAGAAACAAACTCATCAGTAGACCTTAGCTGAAGATGGAGGCTAAGAAGAGTCTTTGAAACATTTGTTCTAATTTGGTAAGTTTTTCATTACGATTATTATGTAAAGTTGAATGTTTTAAACTTCAATATATATTATATTGATATTTCACAATGTTTTCCCAGTTAATGTAATCAAATGTACTGACAGACAAAATATATGACGGTTTATAGGCATCCCAACACCAGAAGATAGCTACACTTTGGCTAAGCCAGGATGGAATAACGTGAAACCTGTATGGCAGAAGGCCTGTGTATGGTGACATTGGAAGAAGTTGCAATGGTTACAGTATGGTAGTTATTCTCTATCCCATTTAAGAACGATCCTGTTCAAAACAAAGAGGCGTGGCTGTCATAGCCCACACGTGAGAACACATGTTTTCACCGTGTTTATGTTAGTTTGTTTATTCTCAGTACAACTGACCCACAGGATCGTCGTGAACAATGAATCCTTTGTTTTGTTTGCTAATTGAAATACTATAATGATGACTTTGTTTGTTATTTCACGTGTGGACTTACGAACACTCGTTAGCCACACCCTGCTAATGGCGCATGCTAATGACATTAACCAATCACGTTTTGTCACATGATGCGAATTTTCCGCGAACTCTCTGTGAGTTCTCCTCCCCTTTGTTTTGACTAGGATCAAACTAGAATGCGATCAATTATAATAAATTGTGTACTGCTACTAAGACCTGTAACCTTCGTCAGTGAGCCAACATTTTGTTCCACAGAAGGTCTTTTAGATGCCTTAAATCTATAGAAATGAGGCTGTCATATTTATGCAATTGTTTTATGGTCTGTAGCATACTGCTAATAATGATAATGATGATGATAAAAATAATAATAATAATAATAATAATAATAATAATAATAAAGTAGGCTACACATTATTTATTGGCTAAATGGTAGTGATTTTACATCAGTGGTTGAGGGGCGATGGCTAATAACACAGACTCGCATGATTGCAAATTCAAAGTCTTTGGCCAATTGCTAATTGGAATTTTCTTATCCATGAGTAGAATATTCAAAGAATATAGGCCCGAATGTCCTGTCGATGTAAAGAGAATAACAGTGGCGGCTCGTGACGAAGTATCCAGGGTAGGCAAACTAGAGATTAGAGAATAAATTAAGCTGAAGTGTGGTACGTTCAGTTTAGCTTAATTCACCTAAAAGTCAAATAGTTGCGCCGATTTTACCTGCCAGCATAACGTCTAATAACGTCATCATACCAGAATTCCTGTTTTACCAGTTGATTTAGGAGATTATGTTCAATAAACGTTGTGGTTAAAGCTACTGCGAACTCTTTAAAATTCCCGCGAATTGGACCGGGTAGTTCCTGCTTACCTAACAATACCGTGACATCAGCCTTTTCATTATTTGTCTATCTTTCTCCACTTTCTTGTTTTATAGCTGTGTTGCTAAATGCTCTGACAATTCGTAAATAGGATTAATTTTTTTCAATCGTTTACGACTTACGGAATTGGCCTCTGTGATCATGTTTGTATAGCATTTGATAAGTTTTTCATATTAAAGTATCCTTCTTTATTGCAATGCACCTTCCATAATTCCGGGGTGCACGGGTAAAGAGAGTTAAGTCCACCATCCTAAAAAATTGAGATGTGTCCATAAAGTTATAGATAAAAATGTTCTCTACATTTGTGTTAAGTCCAGTAAGTCATATTCAGAATTGTACGGTAGTTATGGATGTGTGCCTCATGGGTTTATCCATCTCTAAAGCTATGTTGGGCTGGTATAGTGTGTTAAGTCACTCTAATTCTCAGTAACAAGAAAGTGGACTTAACTCTCTTTGCCCGCGCACCCCGGAATTAGTTCTCTATGGCCAGCAATAGAGATTGGTTTTCAGATAACGTCCTGTGTGAATCATAGGCTACCCCGAAAGACTACATTTTCTAGCACTCTTCTTACAAACACGACGTACAACAGTGTTAAACATAGGGATGTGTCGACCATTGTCCAAAATCTGTCGCCTTTCTACATCGTCAAGACGAGAGAATGGTGTTAAAGAATTTTAAACTTAAATACTTAAACTACAAAAAACCTACTTACAGAAATCACTTTAAAACGTTGATTTTAAATTTCATAAATATAATATCTAACGGCAAAATTTCCTACGCTTAACCTACAGCATTGAGCCCTTGTAAAGTTATGGGCTAGTTTCAGAAAGTTTTGTGAAGGAATAGGCTTTCCGTGCGTTCTTTCTTAAAAGGAATAATTATAAAAACACTTCAACCTCGCTGCAGCAGAGTTACGTTCCTTTAAAAAGCGCACAGATTAGTCTTCATAAAGACATCGGCTAGGTTCGAACATTTCCGTGATGGGGTAGGCAGAATTTGTATTAGCTGGCCAGGGCAGTTTACGCATGTGCTGGACATGGATATTTCACACAAACAGATTGCTATGTAGCCCATCTCAGAACTCAGGAAGACAGGCACTTTCCAAATCTGCCTACCTCATGACGTCATTCGAACGAAGTGAAGCAGGGAGCACTGTCTGGGCGGGCCATTCAAATTACTGTGGGCTAGCGAATTGAATTATTTTGCACGTAACATAAAGGCAGCTGTTCATCATATTACAAAATAAAATATTAAACGCTATATGGTAGCCTATATTAAAATACCAATTGGAAAACTTTTTGAAGAATAAAAAAAAGACATGTGCAGTTTTTAATGCCTACCCCAAGGAGCCGCCACTGGAGAATAAATGAACCCTTACTCTATCCATTAACAGTTCATATGAAATTTATTTATTTAAGTATATGCCCAACATAACATAGTATATAAATACATGTTTATGAACATTGTCAAGTCTTACATTTCTACACTACATACAGATAAAGCTTACCCTACAGCTCACACTATTATGATAACAGTGCCAACATAAATTTGGTAAAATCCTATTATGAAGTTAGCTAAACAAGATAAAAATATTTATTAAATAGATAGGCCTAGATCATCCTCCATGAATTCTTCCACATCATAATAAGCTTTACTAATGATAAGGTTTACATGTAATTGTTTGAATTTTCTCTTTGGTTCAGCATTTCTTATGTTTGGTGGGAGTTTATTGAATAATTTAGCTCCAATGTAGCTTTGTTTTTTTTCTTGCAAAAAGCTTAAGCCCTTGTATATGGCAGTTTTCCCATGTATCTAACTGCTCTCTTTTGCAGTGTGAGAATTTTCATAATGTTTTCTTTTTATGTATTAGCCCATAATTCAATACCATATGTAATGTGTGAGTAAATGAGTGCAAAATAAACAATCCTAGTGTTTGGTTTTACAGCTTTTGTTTTATCCACTATTATAAATCAGTGACATTGTTTTATATGTATTAGGTTTTTATAGTGTTTAGTGGAAAGGATAGGACCCTACATTATTTTCAGTTGAATATGAATCCTCGTGGTATTTATTGGGAGGTATTTCATGATACTTCTTAGTACAAATAGTGCTGAACTAATTTTGTTTTCGATTTTGCTGATTTGACTATTCCAAGAGAGGGTTCCATCAAGAGTTAATCGCAAGATGTTTAGGCCTACTTCACTGACTCGTTTAACCGTATCATCACCAATCATTAACTGTGGTTCAAAGGATTCTTTTCTTAAATTCAAAATATACCGTATAAATTCACTTTTATTAGCATTTACTGATAGCTTCATATTATGGAAGTACTGAACCAAAGAATTAGAAGTTATATTTAGCCTATATCCATTTCCATTTCCTTCAGGTTCTCATTATTATAACATACCGTAAACTAGTGTCATCAGCATATAACGTGAGGCCAGTCTTAACAGGTATAACACTCTTTAAGTCATAAATTATATACCAGAATATAGTATGAACAATAGAGGTCCCATTATTGACCCTTGAGGCTCTCCTGGTGTGTGATTTTGCAGTGGACTGCCCACTTGTAAACTCTACAAACTGTTTCCTGTTGGCTAAGTATTTTATTTCATCAATTGATGGCCTACACCTCTAAATAATAATAATAATAATAATAATTTATTTCTGTCCAATACAGTGTAGAATACACAAGTGGACTAAGTCAGTCCCTACTAAAATGTATAAAAGGAAAAACATAAAAAATCATCACGTTCCCATATATACAATTATTCATTCGTCGACATGCAAGTGAAACAATGTCATACCCTTACTTCCTTAGTTTAAAACAGATACATAAGTAAAAGATGATATCTTCATTTCCTCACACCCAATACATTTAACCATTTTGCAGTTTAATTTACTACTCACATATTCACACACTTGATATCATAGTGAATTTCCTTAATGGTTGTCCTCCAAAAATTCCTCTATGTTATAATACGCTTTCTGTGTTAGGTATTTCATTAGTGTGTTTTTGAATTTTAATTTATTTTGTACCAATGATTTAATAGATTTAGGTAACTTATTAAAAAACTTAGTGCCACTATAGCTGGGTTTTTTCTCAAATAACTTAATTCTATGTCTATCTACGGCTAGGTCACACGTTCTTCTGGTATTGTACCCATGTGTGTCAGAATTCAATTGTGGTAGTGTATTATTATGAACAAATAGAATATGGTGATATAGTTTGTCCAGTAAAATTCCAAAATTAACACAGTCAAAAACTTTTGACAAGTCCAGTAGAACTCTTGCAGTGAACTTTCCCATATCTATACTGTTAGCAATAAATTCTACCACTGCTATAACAGCAGAAATTGTAGGTTTGCCTTGAGTGAAGCCATGCTGAAATTTCAGTGTCAGATCAGATTTTTTCAAGAAACTAATGATTCTTAGATAGATTATTTTTTCAATAATTTTGTATATGCTAGGTAGTATGGAGATCAGTCTATAGTTATTTATGTCTTCACTATTGCCTTTTTTAAACACTGATAACTTTGTCTATTTTTAATGCTCAGGGAATGTTCCTGTTTCAAAAATTGTTTTTACAATTATGGCAATAGGGTTTGTGATTGATAATATGATTGCTTTTATTACTTTGATTGGGATGCCATCATAACCAGTCCTATTGGTTAGTTTCTTTACAATATCAGTAGGCCTAATTTCATATTTTGTCGTAGGACTGAAGAATATTGTTCTCTGTAGCAAGATTGTTAGTGTGTATATTTCTGATCTCAATCTTGTAGGCCTACGCAGATATCAGCACTTCACTTTTGTTTGAAGTGTTGGCTAGAGCATTTGTACAGTGGCGGACGCAGAAATTTTTTCGGGGGGGGGGGATTTGAATAGGTAGAAAGAATACTAAAAAAAATTAATCAACTTACATATACAATTAGTTTATAAAACTGGCCACTTAGAGTATATTTTTTCAAATTTCGGGGGGGATGTAATCCCCCTATCCCCCCTGCGTCCGCTACTGTTTGTAGTATCGTTACTTGAAGGCTTCAGGCAATTGGCCATATTTTCACCTATAGAGCTAAAATGTTTATTAAATGCGGTACATTAGCCATATTATTAGGAGTGTATTAAAGGCCTACCTAAAATCAGGCATAAATGTAAAAAATGTTTTGAATGCCAGTAAGTAAAGTGAATATCTAAAGTAATGTTTTCTACAGACAAAAATAAAATTATATTAGCAGCAGTTCCATAACACCCATTTTGGGGTTCAAAATGAAGATAACAAAAGTGCCTCGGCTTCTGCATGATATATTGGACTGTTAAAATTTTGCATTAGTTAAGGGATGACAAAAGTGTTGGTTTAATCATTTTGGTAAAAAAATAAAATCTATGTAGTTTTATTTACACATCAAAAATCAAGCATAGGTTACCTTAAAGTAGAACCACACAAAATGTTATGCTGTTTGGTGGCATGGAACAGGGGTGCATGCTGACACCATTATCAAACCCCAGTGTCCCTAGTAGCACACTTCGTTGGCCTAACGGAGGGAATTCGTTGGCATGGTTGGGATATGTTGGGAAAACGTTCGTTGTAATTTCCTCGGTTAGCCCAATATACGTTTCCGTTGCGTCATGCGCCAAGTCCTACCGTTGGCTTTACGACGTTGACCCAACGAGGGCTCTCCCTACCGTTGGGTTTATGATTGCTGGCCCAACAATAAATCTCGTTGTAATGTGATCGCATTTATGTTAAAATTAAAAAGTGTTGAAATAACATTATAAGCGTTAAATTTTCATTTCCTATAAAATAAAACAGTTTTAATTAATTAATTATTCGAGCTCTTTGCGCGCGTTACATGATAAAAATTTACTTCGCTCCACCTCTTCCTGCCAATCTTCGGCAATTTCCGGCGTACTTCGGGTCATCACGAAGACGATGAAGAAACAAGTCATACAACAGTTATTCGCCATCTTGATATGTTCAAGAATCCGAATGGTGTTTTTACTTCTATTAATATTAGGGCTCTTTATTTGTTCTCTGAAAATAACGTTATCATATATTCACATCAAATATTCAAAATACGAGATGTATATCCTTCTTACTATTTATCATGTATTACACATCTCTGTAGTAAATAGGCTAGAAGAATTCTCGATTTTTATTTCAACGATCTAATAGCGTAGTGGTTAAAGCGATAGACTATAACGCAAGCGGTTCCGAGATCGAATCCCCATAGGTGCGAATTTTATACGATAGGAATAGGTAGGTAGGGTGAAGGAGAGGAGGGAGTTAATAGGGATAAGAGGAGAAAAGGGATGATTAAAGGGATGAAAGGGAAAATAAAAAATTAAGTTTTGTGTGCTTCTAGTATTTCCGCCAGATGTCTCTGCGCTGCGCTGCGCTGCGTAGTAGTTCCACCATTACCTAATAGGTGTCTCTCAACTGTTGGGATTTTGTTGTATATTGGTTGGCTACAGTTGGCAGTTGGTTGGATAAAACGCTCCTTGGCAACGGAACCCCGACGGACATTCATAACCGTTGACCAACGAAACATGGCGATCATTCCCCAACATTGGCCCAACGATCTGTGCTACTAGGGGTGCTTCAAACTACCAGCGCATGCAAACTTTAGTCGCCTGTTTTGTCTGTTTCAAGTTGCATGTTATTTTTTCACATTCAAAATCTATTTTCTCCTACAAAAATAGACATGTACCGGTAGCTGTGAAATTTGTTCAGAATGTATACCGGTAGTACCGGTACTTTATTTTATGTGAAACAAATTGTCGAATCAGATTTTTGTGGAGGCCACATTTCTTTTATATATATATATATATATATATATATATATATATATATATATTTAGTATAGGCTACTCTTATGTCTGTACTTTTTTCACTTTTAATTATTCTGGGTAAAATATTTCTTGTAAATTAAAAATATAGGCCTATACAATATAAAAATCCATCACTTTAAAGTTTGTTAAAGCAAGCATCAAAGAATCGCACTTTAAAAATTCAGGTTCTTATTTTAATATCTGTAAGAGGGAATATTTTAAGGGGACCCGATTTCATTTTTTATGTAAGAAAACAATTTGAGATTTAAAATTCTGTTCTATCTCTACACCTCGGTCATCCCTTAACATCTGCATTTGCTTTGGATTGTCTGTAGGGGACTTCGAAACTAGGTTAAATGGCCGCATCATTGTCGAGCATGGTGTAGTGTCTGCGGTTGTGTAATCTTATTAGCAGGATTATTTACGTCAAGCAAAAATCCTTCTTGGGTACTCACATATCAGGAAATTTGCTTGTACATTCGAATGAATGAGCAAATAGTGATACTTAGCTTTGAGTGTATGTGTTAAGTTTCTTTCGAGGCACATTTATAACCTACAAAAATGTGGTTTGAGGCTGATGAAATTGTAGAACTATTTCGGGGATATATTCCTTATTATTTGTTAATAGCTCTGCCAATATTTATAATTATGTCACCAGTAAACCCAGTTGGGGCAGCTCATGAGTTTCCTGTTCATCGTATGCAACAGTATGATTTACATGGGGTGGCTCATGGTGAGTAGACAATAAAAATTGGACAACTTCCCTAAAATACTATTATCTGGAAATTTTTACACTTAGGCTACTTTTCTTCATGTAATGTTATGTAGTAAGTTAGTTGGTATATCATCATTATGCTAAACATAGTTTCAATTGCACGTTTTCTGATCTGTAAATTAGGGTAACCTACTGGTACCTGTATCCTACTGGCTAAAAGTGTTGTTCGGGCATGAGTGTCATATAGTAACTACACCAAATCTCTTTTGGCGTTTCCACAACACCCAATTTTCTGTCTTACAGTGCGTTTCTTCTTAAAGCGCTTTACCATTGCTGCATCAAAACCATTCTTTTTTACATTTTGCTGAAGCTTCGCTTTACCCCCACTATACTACCCGTGCAGTGAACTCAAATCTCGCTTTACGACTGCTGCAAGGTTTTGCTGCACAAAATGTCATAGCGACGTAGGTGTTCATCGAAAATTTCCTTGATGACTTTGACATTATTGTTCAAATTCCCGAGTACGAACGCCTTCTTCAGCACAGTTAGTACCATTTGATTTTACCTGTACATCATATTGTACAATAATTATTATTCCCATCCCCATATAATTATTTGCATGTGTCTTAACCATGTTAGAGGGCTGTAAACATTGTCGGTGTTTCATCCGGCATGCTCTCAGCTGATCGACTTTGCCATTCTTTTTTGTCTGCTGCGGTCATAAAGCGATTGTGCATCACTCGTAAAGCGCTTTACAGGTTTGCTTTAAAAAAGAACGCACAGGTAATATCTTAATGATATTACTTTTAATACATTTCTAGAGTGAATTTAAAACCAGGCAGATCAGGTAATTAATATCAGTAATAGCATAGGCCTACCGTAATATGGTACCTATAACTTATGCTACCTTTAGCTTTAATTGTCTGATGTTAAACAGGATTGCTCAGTACTCTTTTTGAGAGCAATATCGTTCTCCCAGTGCATTGCAAGGATTTCTGGTAGGCTACAGAACCCCTGCGTCAAATATAAGGAGCATTTAAAAAGAAACTAGCCAGAGGCCTAGGAACAGAAACCATTACCTGTATGTCAGAAGTATTGTGCCCTGCCTGTTGAAGCATTTGCCCCACTGTGACACAAGGCGGTGAATGGCTGTCTTGTAAAATTCCGGGGGCTGCGTTTTGAACCAATTCCGAATGTACTGCTTTACGTTGTCCTAGGTGAATCGTTTGCCCCTCAGAGCCTTTTTTAGGGGACCGGAAATGGCATAATCGCAGGGAGAGAGGTCTGGACTGTATGGAGGGTGACCGAGGATCTCCCACTTGAATTTCTGCATGAGTGCCGTGATTTGGTTGGTCATGCATTGTTGTGGAACAGAGTGACCCCATGAGTGAGCTGGCCTGGGCGCACACTTTGTGCCAGTTGTCTTTCCGTCATGATGGTGTGAACACTTCTGATGCTCAATCCGATCTCGGTTTCTATGGCTTGTACCATAACTCAGCGGTCCTGGCTAACGAGTGCATCAACCAGCTGGACATTGTCATCAGTAATTTGCGGTTTGGTGTTCCAGACCATGCAGCATCGGCTTGAGACAACTGTCCTTCCCTGAAGCGCTTGTGCCATGCCTTGACCCTTGCAAGGGACATGCAGTGTTCACCGTACATTTGTGACATTCTTCGATGAATGTCCATCCCTCCTACTCCTTCCACTGTCAGAAAACGAACAACACCTCTTTGCTCTTCTTTTGATGCTTCCATTTGATGCTTTTGATGCTTTTGATGCTTTGATGCTGTTTAACTGCTCACAATGCAAATAACCACGTTGGACAACTGCCGTGTGCTTCTGCTAGCTTTATAGTCATGTGGCATGCACCCATGACCCTCAAGTGGCAGGCTGTAAACTTCCAAGCTCTTGTCGGAACACGCTTTATTACACACGCAACAATATTACAATTCTGTCACCAGTTTGCACATTCCAGACTCTGGCTTGTTCCTTTTTTAATGTTCCTTATACTTGCTTACAAAGCATTCTAAAGTATGAGCCTCAGAGTTTGCTGCCGAGCAAGGTCTCTCAGCAACACTGGATACCGATGCCATAGAATTCGGGCAAAAGAGTACTTTATGCCGTGCACTGGTCCCCCTTCCACTCGCTGCCCGCATGGGCGGCCCACTTCCCCACTTGGCCGCTTCCCCTATCTTCTCCTACACACCTGCCACCGGCTTGTATGCAGTATGCACCCGCCGGCCGCTCGGTAATGCGGTATTTCACAATTAACAAAAAGACCCTTGCACCAAACATGATATTTCACAATTATAAAAAATGCCATATAGCCTATGCCAACAGAACATTTCATAATTATAAAAAACAAAATATTTCACAATTAACAAAGAACCTTGCACCATACATAATATTTCACAATAAAAAAAACGCCATATTATAACATAAAACATGGCTTAATTGATGCAGGAAATTTCCCTTGCACCATCACTGCTCTTTTCGTAACTAACAAAATATCTCAAAATTATAAAACCGATTCTTGCGTTAAAACTCATGAACTCATGAAATCCCCCTATCATAACTCAAATATACGAAAGCTTCCTTCACAGCTCAGCATTAACTCGTGGTGTTATGGTTACGGCTCCTAGCTACGAAGCAAGGGGTTCCGAGTTCGAATCCCGGTTGATCCAAAATTTACGGTTAGGAATAGGTCTCGGATAGGTAGGTAGGATGAAGAGGAGGTGAGAGGTAGAGAGGAAGGAGACTGGAAAGGAAAAGAGGAAGAGAATAAAGGAGAAATAAATTATTTAATTTTTTGATATTTCTGTTTCACTAGTTGTGTACTAGATAGTGCTACTGTCGCTGCTAGTAGTTCAAATGCCGCCGTTAGATGTCTCCACTGTTTTAAGTTTCTCCCCACCCAAAAGACCCCCTACTTTTCAGGTGGGTCCTGTTAGGGAGTAGGAGTGGGGGACTTGTGCACGGCATAAATTACTTTTTTCCCAGAATTGGCAAGATTGATCAGTTGGAGGTGTTTTTTTTTTTTTGCTGTACTGGTAACTGAAAATCTATTTCATTTGCTATTTCACAGTAATTGTTTACCATTTGGTAGAATTATGAAGTGAAATGGTTAATCTTATTTAGATGTTGCTTTTTCATATGGACATTTATAAGTTAGACATTGGGCTTATATATATATAGGCTATAGTATGGTGGGGAGGTTATGTTCTGGCACCTCTTCCCCCATTGCAGTTGCCTGGTTACAAAAACACCATGATGTGGATCTATCAAGACAAGTGCTGTGCTGGGGATCACATAGTGTTGATCGACAAACTCAGCCATTCCATGAAAAGTGAGCCTGTTTTCCCATATTTACATTTTTAAGTAAGGTAGACATGTTGTATGTCAAATGAAAGCTAAAAGCTTATATTTTTAAATGTCAGTACTCATTTTTTATGATCTGCAAGTATCATTTTGTTATTGATTGTTAAATTTGAACATAACGAAAGCAACCAATTTCTTGAAAAAGTAACAGTTCGTATTTAATCCCTATTGTTGACAGCCTGGAGAATCAGCTGGTTATTTCTCTCCAAAAGTTGTTGTTCAGTATATTACTAGTCTTATGAAGTATTATTATTTACTACCAAGAGTTAATTATAAATTTTCTTACTTGTATTTACGAGGTACTATGCATTTGTCTGAACCGTAACAAAAAAAGTGAAAAAGTTTATTTTATGTGTTAACAATAATTTGTACAGTATTTAATATTTTCTAACAAGAAGGGTTATGTAACTCATATCACTTATTAAAATTTTTGCATATTAATTTATTTCCATTTTATGAGCGTTATGTGTTAAACTGGATTTTGGAAAAAATATTACAGTGAAAGAACTGGTTTTAAAATTAATTATCAACTCCAATACCGAATGTTAATATTCAAGAAGTCATCCTATTTTGAAATGGAACAAAACTAAAGTGGAAATGAATGAACTTGTAGCCTATAATGTATTACAGATACATTTTGCTGAGAATTACTCACTCATTGCATAGGATGAATTAATTCAGTCAGCTCATTGGCCCCGTCAACAAGCAACACTGTTCACAGCTGTTGCCTGACTTATTCATGTAAATGTGTAAAAACTCAATGTTCAGAGAAGAACTCCTCCACTGAGTAATAGTTATGCAATAAAAATATTTTTTCAGCTGTAATTTGCTGTCTGGAATTCCTGATTTGCTGGAATTGTATGAGAAATGAAAACAGAATTTGCTAATGTAGGCCTACTAACGTAGTTAATATAAAAATATTTTCTAATGGTTCAGCAGCACAATTAAATTTTTTTTTTTTTTTTTAAATTTCCTATTCTTTCGAAACAAGTTTCTCTAAATTTTGAATGTAATATTTAGGCACCACTCTATGGGAAAGTGGCAGTGGATGGAGTTAGAAGACAAAGCATGATGTTCGGATACCAGCGAAGAGCCAAAAATATTTTTTGGAAGCACATGAGCAAAAAAAAAATAGTGTCAGCAGTAAGAATACTATGGGTGCCAGCATGTGAAGTCAAAACCAGAGAAAAGGTAGTCTGGTATTCTTTGTAGTCCCAACCTACAGAGCGCTGATTACTTTCAGGTTACGCCAACCAGAAATAAATTACTAGTTGGTCAGACAAGTTCTGGTGCTTCACCATGATAATTTATTATCACCCTTCCTTAATCATCAGAGTAAATTAAATTTTGTGATTTTGTCCTTTTTTTTTTTTTTTTTTTATCATCATCAGCATGCTCCATTGCTTGCATCGCAATACTACATGCTATGTTAACATTTCTAAATATCTACGATGTTCCTTTCCTTACATTATCAGTATCCTAATATATAGGCCTATATATGATACAGCACACCACTTCACACCTCACCAGTACACAAGTTCTGCTGATAGTTTACATATGTTGAGGATCACCTTCACTTTCACTTCACGATTGCTGTTATTTACAATTTTACAGCATTCCCATCTCCTACTGTATTAATTTTCTATAGCACTAGTTTACAAGTCTAAGCTTAATAATGTACTTATTCAATTACTGTAACCCTAACAATGTGCATATACGTTATGTTATCTACATATTTACAATGAGTTAAAATCTATTGATTGTATAAACTTTTTGAACAGTTTATAATGTTTTGCAATAAGTTGATCTGGAGCAGCTGGCCACTTTCCATGATTCGCCACTATTTGTTGTCTTAATGTGTCCCTCTGATGCTGAAGTTTTCTACATCTGTAAATCAAATGATCTACAGTTTGTGCCTCCTGATGACAGGAACAGGTGTCATCATTTACAATCTTGAATCTGTGAAGATAGGATTTTAATATGCCGTGGCCAGTTACTATTGCTGCAAAGGAAGCTGTCTTGATAATCTTCTGTTTTAACCTTTGGTGAACCGATGGGAAGAAGGTTCTACAAACTGCCCCTTTGGTCGTACTTTCCCATTCTTCCTGCCATTTTTTTAGTGATTTTGTCCTTGTCAAGCTGAAAGACATACTAGGCTGAGGTAGGCCTACTTAACACTATTAGCAATGATTACAGAATCAACTAACTTATACTAATTCCAGTAGTACATCGACATGGATATGGTCTCAAGAAAAAGGTCACCTTTGTAGTACATGCTTCAGTCATTGTTTGTGTGGTCAAACTACCTAACTGTCACTCATAATAGTGGATAATTTGTTTTTAATAGACATAATGAGCCATCCTCATAAGCATTCACCATTTCTTTGTGACAACAGTTTTATAAACCCTATTAAAGGGCTTAAGTTTATGTTAAATTACTTATTTTGACAGTTAAGTGTTCATGGTTCCTAGATTTTGCAAAACATGTGTAAATTTTCTATTCTCTTAATTTGTTAAGTAATTCTCACTTGTGTGATTTTACACAGTGTCTGAACCGTAACAGCATGTGTCTGGACCGTAACATATTTTGAAAATTTACTGTGTGTTAATTATTGAAAATTTGAGGTTGATCAATACTGCATAATTATCCTTGAACATTTATAAAGAAGGAAAAAAATATGATTCACCATAAAGTTGTGACAATTCACAGAGTTTTGCATGTCTTTACAAAAATGACATGGGTAACCTTCTGTGTGAGTCTGAACCGTAACAGGGTACTTTTTATAAATTTCTTGAATGATTAATGTTGAGATGGGATTAAAAATATATCAGGGGTGAAGTACTATTTGAAGGCAATTCATACATATTATTAACCCTTCTGAAAATTTATCTTAACAATGAGTATGAGGACTCCAAAAGTGTGTAAATGTCTGGACCGTAACAATGGAATGGCTGAACTGTCAAAAATAGTATGTAAGCATATGAGTGGAGACTTAATACACTGAACTTCACTAAATTTTGTACTAACCTGTCGGAGTACGTTGAAAATGGGATAAAGTTATAATCCCGAAACCGGTCCAGGTTAGTACAAAATTTAGTGAAGTTCTGTGTATTAAGTCTCCACTCATATGGTTACATAGGCCTATTTAATAACTTCACTGTGTAAACTTCCTTCATTAATTAAATAATGTCAAAAATAGCTTTCTTCATTACAAGAACATCAGAAATATGGCACTATGGTAGTATAGCTGAAGACGAGCTATAATACCTTCAGTCAGGCTGCCATCCATGTCTCTTACCACTGATGTTACATTTTTTCTCCCACTGATTTGCATTACCATACTGTGGAGGCCTTCCCTAATCCTTTTGGCAATGTTGTTTTTACATTCCTCCATTTTATAATAATATCATTGCATAGGCCTATGTTTTCAAATTTGGTTTTTGTATCCCCACCTGACAGCATATGAAATTTTGGGAAAAAGGAACAGCAAGTCACCCCATAAACTCCACCCACTGAACTCACTTTTAAACAGTGCAATAGACACCTAGCAGCATTGAAAATGGGGAAAAATTAAATAATTATTTTCTCCTTTCGTCTCTTTTTATCCCATCCAAACATTCCCCTTCAATACTATAAAGTAAATCCGCACTTTCATTGCAATCATAACATAGTCTCAGTAAATTATATTTAAAAACAATTTCATTTTGTAATTTCTAACTTTTTTCTATCTTAAAACAGGATGTCGCAGTGCTCCGGTGAACTTGGAGGCTCGCTCTATCAATGGATGGGGAACTTCCCGCCACTGCGTGGTAACTCGACTGGAAGATATTACAACAGACCAGTTCCGAGAAGTTCGTGCTAGGGCTGGTGCTCTTCTGGTTATGTTACCTCAGCAGCTTGGAGGCTTGTCTGATGAAGTGAAACAAGTAAGAATAGCCGTAGACCTTAGTTTCTAAGAAACCAGAATAGGACATAATTTTCTTTTAAGAAAAAACAAGGGAAAAAATAGTTTTATGCCGTGCGCTAGACTTCTCCCCCAACTATCTAATGGGACCTGCTAGGAAGGTGGGGTTTACGGTTTTGTCATAGAAGAGATTCAATGTGAGACATAATAAACCCCGCGCTTTTCAAAATATTGGTCCTTAACTAACATAAACGTTCCTAACCTAACCAAACGGCGGAGCTTGGCTGGTGCGCAGCATAAATCTATCTTTTACCAACTGAAAATCCTACCTGGAAACCTTGTCAATGTCTTCAAGTTAAATATAGTATTTTACTACTGGTTTAAAAAAAAAAAAAATCCTTTGAGTGTTAATATCTCTAGTAAACTGTTCATTCTTTTTAATTCTTTCCTCTACTTTTGCCCTTCTTAACAAATAAAATATCCAAAATGATGGTCTCTGCAGTCCTCAAATTGGTGTCTAGAGGAAAGCACACTTTGAATAAGTAGATGGTGTCAATAAAGATAAGAAAATCAAGAAAGATAAAGTGTAGGAGGATGTAAAAGGTGTATCAGCTGGCCACAATATGAGTGCGCTTAGAGAAAAACACCACTGTTGTGTTGGCAATAGGTAATTTCGTTAAGGCTGTTTAGTTGCTCTTCCTGCAGCATATTTTCATATCGTGGCTGACTAGTAATTTGTTACATGCAAAAGAGTGATAAACAGAAGGATGATAAGATTTTAGTAATCTTGAGTTTCAGTCTCTGCTTTAAAGAACAGTGTGAAAGTCTTATTGCAATAATTCCTTAACAATCCTGTCTAGGAACAGAATTCATAATAATTTCCCTGACCATTCACATCACAAGGTTTCGCTAAGAGTGAATTCATGGCAAGTAGTGTAAGTACTCATCATTCATCACTGCAATCATATGAGATAATTAAGTTAATAACAATTTAATGTCAATATTTCTATTTCTTTACTACATACACTACTGTAATCAACCATTATTATGTTTCTGTTCCATAAACGAACAGAGTCATTTTTCTTTGCCATAACCCAGCCTTGGCACTGCCCCACTACAGCAATGTTCAGCAGTTGCTTAGTGGATTGGTGGTATAATGTAAGTTTGCGATATAAAAACTTGGAATATGAAACTTAAGGGATGCTCACCTTGTTCACGGTGGCTGCTCAAGTTGTCTCAATTCTCTGGCGTACATGTCTTACACCTTCTTGAAAGACTGTTTGTCACAGTTTCTTGGCTGGTGTAGCCTTAATTATTGTAGTCTGAGTTAAATTGTCAAACAGAAAGTACATGTTCTTTCAGAAAGCACTTCTTCTACAGTGAATAAACTTACCTTGGATCAGTGGCCCAAATGCCAGCCTGTGTTCTCAGGGCTCATAGACCAGTTTGTCAACTTAATGGTTTACTGAAACAGGCCTGTAGAAAAACTGTTATGTATCAAGACTGGGATTATTTTAGCACATAGGCCTAACCTAATTCTTTTCTTCATTGCTAGATGACACATGTGTGAAGAATTTGCTTCTTTCCCAACCAAGATAACCGGTTCTTTCCTTTTGTTGCAACTGGAACAGGCCTATAGAGAAAACTGTTTTATATTGACACAGGGATGACTTTAGCATGTAGGCCTAGTTCTTTTCCTCATTGCTAGATGACACTTGTGTGAAAAAATAATAGGTTCTTTTCTTTTGTATAGCCACGTACTTGACATTTTAAAATAAATATAAAACTTATTTTGTGTTTTGCGAATACATTTATGTTTTATGAAATAATTAGGACAAAAGGGTCTATAGAATTACAGCAACACACTGCCAAATAGCTGTTCCAAGCTGCTCAAGCTTCAGCTTTGTCTGGTTTTTTGTTTATTGGCTGCAACTATACAGGTGACTTGTGGGAACCGGACATTTTTCAAACAGTAGGCTACTCAGTTGGATTTCAAAAGAAAACATGTTTTATTTTCTTTAGAATGAAGTTTAACATATACCGTACCATTTCATTGAACTTGGTCGGGTATGAAAAATTATGTCACAGGTGGTGGCCATCCTCTTGAATGCAGATTTCAAGTCTTTGTCAGAAAACATCATTAACCTGGGCCAACAACTCTTGGACAATCAAATGCTTCTCTTCTGCAATGGCATCGTTTAACTCCAATATTGTACGGGGTTGGTGAACATAAACATGTCCTGTAGGTACCTCCACAGGAAAAAGTCACAAGAGGATAAGTCCGGGGATCTTGAATGTCACCGAAACATGAAATGAAGTGCCCAGGGAACATGTTTCAAAACTGGCATGGATATGTTGGCAGTTTGCAGGGCACATCCTGTTGAAAATAAACATATTCCAATATTTGTCATTAGGGATGGGTCCTCGATACTTTCGATACCTCAATACTCTCGATACTTGCATGGTATCGGCATCGAACGATACTTCAGAAAACTAGCTCGAAACTTTTGTAATTCTACAATTAAGTGAGAATGCTAGTATTTTTTAACAAAAACTTGTAAGTGGACTGTTTAAAAAACTAATTTTAGTTTTAATGTAGAGTTTAAAAATAATTATAGGCTACTGATGATATTAAATTTTATCTCATTAAATATGCAGACTTAATTAATTTAGTTGGTATTACACAGTTCTCTCAAATTTTAATTTTTAATGTACCTATTTATTGAAACTGGAAGTGTTGAAGGTATCGAGGAAAAAATCATGCATCAGTATCGAGTATCGAGAAATCTGGTATCGACCCATCCCTATTTGTCATCTTTGCAGTTCTAGTCATAAAAACATTTCCAGCATGTG
Organism: Ectobius pallidus; assembly: GCA_964059195.1. NCBI lineage: Eukaryota > Metazoa > Arthropoda > Insecta > Blattodea > Ectobiidae > Ectobius > Ectobius pallidus. The sequence continues at coordinate 61,244,507 of CAXKWD010000010.1, forward strand.
AATGTATCGTTGTGAGTTCATATGCACTGTTCTGCCAAAACTATATGGGCCGATTACACTTGTGACTTTTTCACAAGACAGAAATTGCACTGCAACATTCCTACATAGGTTACCCCCTCTCTATTGTTATGTATGTGCATGCACATCAGACTAGTCGTGCAATCTCTGGACGCGATCGGAACTTACTTTCTGGATGAACCTTGTAGTTCTCTTGCCTTTCTGCATACATGAAAATAAAGTTTCCTACATAATTTGCAGAAGCAATATGTGATCATAAATTTGCAATAAGAAATAGGCCTATTCGTTAAAACAATTATAGCATAGTAATTACAAACACTGAACAATGCGTTGTATAAGTTACTTTTTTCTAATAAATTCCTATGTAACTTCTGCTAGCAGTGATCTTATTCAGTATGGCTGTACTGAATCCAGATGGCCAGTATATTTTACTCGTAACAGGACTGTTGAAACACCACTTATTTTATCATATTATCCCATTTCAATTATAATTTTCTATTTTATCTAATACAATGATTATCCTGTCATCTATTGTGTAAAGTATGGATGTTCAAGTTTCAAAACAATTTCGTGACTTCTACTCCATAATACACCTATACCATATCTATATTAATAAAAATGAATTACTATATGGTTGTTGCCGCATCACTTGAGAACGGCTCAACCGATTTGGCTGATTTTTCTGTTGTTGTGTTCGTAATTGTCAGGACAAGGTTTGTATGAAAGAAAATCCACAGGAAAAGTTGGAAATGTGAAAGGAGGCACAGTTAGAGGGTTCTGCTGTCAATTGTTTACATAACGAAATTATTGTTTACGGTGTTCACATAGGGCTTTGGAAACTATATTATAATAGCCTACTGGGCTTTAACAAATTATACTGATATTATCGATGTAATTAATACATTTGTGAAAATAATTCTTAAAGAATAAAATCCACGAAAATAAAGCAGTCACGTAACTTTATCTACCCTCGACATGGAAAATATCATTTTCTCACTTCACATTTTGATGTAGAATAAGCAATCGTATTGCAGGGACAACTTAAGTGTGTGCCAGTGAGTATGCTATATTGGAAGTCAGTAACAAATCCTATCCTCTTATATGTCACTCATAGCTGTAGGCTTTGTATTAGTTGAGAAATAGGCCTAGGGATGTTTATCAGAGGCCCTAAGCATCTAAAAGAAGACAAAATGGGATGGAACATTTTCAGTCCTACGCGCGCAGGGAAGAAATAGGCCTATTCGGGAAGGAAAGTATGAAAGTGATATTGAATTTCTTTTTTACTTCAGCCCCGAAACGGTTGTATGGTAATATGAGAGTGAGAAGTACAATTTTCTGTCAAGACAATACAATCTTATGTAACCGGAATTTCTTTTTCTTCTCATTTGCACTCCTCCCAGGCATGGCGTGTAGAAGCAATTGAATGCAACATTCGACATCCTCTGTGAGCCATAAAAAGCTATATCTAGCGTTTTCTGAGGGAGTAGTCTGAGTGCCATTTGTCGTTCTTCCTCATTTCTAATTCTACATACATATTATATAAGGACCTAGAGTTTCAACATCGAAAGTCTTCCATAAGTTAATTACATATTACAAAATACAAAACCCGGGCGACGCCAGGCCATTTCAGCTAGTAATATAATAAAAATGAAATTAAAACCAGTTCACAAACTGAATAGTTCAGTGGAGATAGATCACTACTTCATACTCTTCAGTATAAGGCAATGAATCTCTCATCTGAACTATTCAGTTATAAAAGAGGAACAAAAGACTCCAGAACGATTCAGTTTACCAGTATAGATGTTATGCAGGGCTTCCTTACTCCAGCGTCGCTTTGACTTTCTCGCCATGAGCCCCCTACATAAATCTTCAGGGCCCATGACCTTCCCTGCCATGGACCCCCCTCCATAAATCTTCAGGGCCCATGACCTTCGCCGGGACGCCGTTTCGGTACTCATAATGTTGAAATGTCTTTGGAAGTGATCTGCAACATAATATAATAAAAATGAAATTAAAACCAGTTTAAACTGAATAGTTCAGTGGAGATAGATCACTACTTCATACTCTTCAGTTTAAGGCAATGAATCTCTCATCTGAACTATTCAGTTATAAAAGAGGAACAAAAGACTCCAGAACGATTAAATTTACCAGTATAGATGTTATGCAGGGCTTCCCTACTCCAGCGTCGCTTTGACTTTCTCGCCATGAGCCCCCTACATAAATCTTCAGGGCCCATGACTTTCCTGCCATGGACCCCCCTCCATAAATCTTCAGGGCCCATGACCTTCGCCAGGACGCCGTTTCAGTACTCATAATGTTGAAATGTCTTTGGAAGTGATCTGCAACATAATATAATAAAAATGAAATTAAAACCAGTTTAAACTGAATAGTTCAGTGGAGATAGATCACTACTTCATACTCTTCAGTATAAGGTAATGAATCTCTCATCTGAACTATTCAGTTATAAAAGAGGAACAAAAGACTCTAGAACAATTAAATTTACCAGTATAGATGTTATGCAGGGCTTCCCTACTCCAGCGTCGCTTTGACTTTCTCGCCATGAGCCCCCTACATAAATATTCAGGGCCCATGACCTTCCCTGCCATGGACCCCCCTCCATAAATCTTCAGGGCCCATGACCTTCGCCGGGACGCCGTTTCGGTACTCATAATGTTGAAATGTCTTTGGAAGTGATCTGCAACATAATATAATAAAAATGAAATTAAAACCAGTTCACAAACTGAATAGTTCAGTGGAGATAGATCACTACCTCATACTCTTCAGTATAAGGCCAAGAATCTCTCATCTGAACTATTCAGTTATAAAAGAGGAACAAAAGACTCCAAAACGATTAAATTTACCAGTATAGATGTTATGCAGGGCTTCCCTACTCCAACGTCGCTTTGACTTTCTCGCCATGAGCCCCCTACATAAATATTCAGGGCCCATGACCTTCCCTGCCATGGACCCCCCTCCATAAATCTTCAGGGCCCATGACCTTCGCCGGGACGCCGTTTCGGTACTCATAATGTTGAAATGTCTTTGGAAGTGATCTGCAACATAATATAATAAAAATGAAATTAAAACCAGTTCACAAACTGAATAGTTCAGTGGAGACAGATCACTACCTCATACTCTTCAGTATAAGGCCAAGAATCTCTCATCTGAACTATTCAGTTATAAAAGAGGAACAAAAGACTCCAAAACGATTCAATTTACCAGTATAGATGTTATGCAGGGCTTCCCTACTCCAGCGTCGCCTTGACTTTCTCGCCATGAACCCCCTCCATAAATCTTCAGGGCCCATGACCTTCCCCGCCATGGACCCCCTTCCATAAATCTTCAGGGCCCATGACCTGCTCCGCGACGCTGTTTCGGTACTAACATTGATGATGTCTTTGGTAGGCAACTGTAACAGAAAAAAAAAATGAAATCAAACCCAGTTCACAATCTGAATAGTTAGGTGAGAAAGTTCACGACACCATACTCTTCAGTACAGAGCAGTGAATCTCTCATTAGAACTATTCAGTTATAAAACAGAAACAAAATAACCCTAGAGCAATGCAACCACAGATATATAGAGATAGATCGGCAGTGGTGTATGCTGTCCTATCGGGGCAGTAAAGCCACGTTGAGGAGCTGTTATAGTATAGTAATATGGCGGTCCGCCCGTCAACGTCAGAAACTTATTTTGCAAGATACTGACAAATTAAATTTAAAATATGTTTTTATGTACTAAAAACCAATTAAAAAAAAATTAAAAAAATAGAGATAATATTCTGTTGAAGGTCCTAAAATCTTTCCACTTGTGTAAAACTAATAAAAATCAAGACAATTACCAATGTAGTAAGTGGATATTCTCTCCTTCTTCTCATAACGTTTCGCCCAGTTCCTCATGGGCTTCATCAGATGACAACTGGATAGCATGGCGCTGAAGGGCTGGATTTAAATGATCACCAGAGGTATACGGCATTTTTATGTAACAACCATGACCATACGCCTGAACATGAGCTTCTGAACCAACCCGTGATTGGCAGCAGTGACGCTAGCGACAACATCTGCAAGCCGGAGAAGCCTTTAAATCCAGCCCTTCAGCACCATGCTATCCAGTTGTCATCTGATGAAGCCCATGAGGAACTGGGTGAAACGTTATGAGAAGAAGGAGAGAACATCCACTTACTACATTGGTAATTGTCTTGATTTTTATTAGTTAATAGAGATAATGTTGTGCAGTCCAGTTATAACCTATGAGGCCAATATGAGTTGTTCTTATTGTACTAACTTCCCTCTCCTCTTTCCAATTAGAGTGTTCCTAATTTTAATGAAAATAAATTGTCCAAAATATGTTGTACAAACTTATACGTGTTAGAAGATAGCAAGCACAGAAAAAGTAAATTATAGAGGCAATTAAACTTTTTAATACATTTTTATAACACTAACAGGAAACTAGAATGGATGGCATCAGTGCCGATCTTTATGTACAATGCCTTTACAGTCTCATAATAACAATAATAATAATAATCAATGGCGGAGGATGGATATTTTGAGGGGGTACAGATCAGTCAATAAATTTTCTTTGTTTAAGTAAATCATGCATTTGACAAAATTTATTACTGCCCATAAATTAAGAACTCTATTTGAGCAAAGAATGTGCACAAGAAAGGTTAAATGTTTTGAGAATCTTAATATTACGCAGTAAACATCTCTGAACCAGGTAATCTACTGGGAGATCGTCTGACATGACCTACATCGCCAATTTTTCGTATAATATAGAAATTTGTATTTTACCAGTATGTTTTTTTCTATAGGGCCTATTTAATACCTAGTGTTCATGGAATAGGTAGTCATATTATAATATAGCTCGAGTTCCTATTGATATCTACATTATTCTACAGCACAAATTTTGTGCCATAAAAAAACAATTTTTAGCATGCAATAGAAACCAGTACTTAAGAATAAAGAATAATAGTAGGCTAAGAGGGCATGCTTTTTACTGTGGTTTCAATATGTTTCACCTGTGGATGCGACATTTATAAAAGTAGAAAATCGTGAAAATAGACTTTAATCTAAGTTCTCGTAACATTTTCTTATTGAATTATGTGTAGTATAGTGGGTGACTTATAGTGAGTGAAGATGGCGGTGAGAGCAAGGCTAGGCTTCACCGCCGAGACCAAGATTGCCTGGTCGTGAATTCAACTCACCAGTATACAAGTTTATACAAGGTTTCCCTACTGCAGCGTCATTTTATTCCTCGCCATGGACCCATCTCCGGAATTCTTCAGGGTCCATGACCTTCGCCGCGACGCTGTTTCGGTACTGACGGGCTTCCCTAATCCAGCGTCGCTTTTACTTCCCCGCCATGGACCCATCTCCGGAATTCTTCAGGGCCCATGACCTGCTTCTCGACGCTGTTTCGGTACTGACATTGATGAAGTTTTCGACTGGTTACTGCAACATAAATAAACAATTATATTAAAACCAGTTCACATTCTGAATAGTTCACTGAAGAAAGTTCTTGACACCATATTGTTAAGCATAGCGTACTGAATTTTTAATCTGAACTTTTCATTTATGAAAGCGGACCATGAACATTCCAGAGGGATGCAACTAACCAGTATTAACAATCACAATCATCGCAGCAAAAAATATTTTTCTAAAGATGTATATTTTTTAAATTCTGTTTCTATGGTAATAATAATTATTGTGGTGTAACACTTGACAAGTTGCTCAGCATACAGCTTATCTTTTATTCCCTGAGATATTTGCTTATACATACATATATATATATATATGGGTGATTCTTCAAATACGGGAAAATTTGGAGTGTGTGAAATCCAAATTTTTTTACTTTGTTTAAAAAATCTAAAAAGAAATTACTAAAATACTTCAGGGGTTACTTGATTATAATATGACACCAGCAGAGCTTAAATGTTTATATTTTTATTTATTTTTATTTTTTAATTTTTTAAAGCCATGTGAATGACATCCGTGTACATGTGGATGGCAGAAGGCCACATTAATGACTAACTTTGGCAACAATCTGCTTTTCTTTATGTGATTTCATATTTTTCTCAGTGCTTCAGTTGATTTTGCACCAAATTTTCAAATTTGTGTGCATACTCCGGAATTCATGTAATTTTAACTAGACTGTGTTTTTATGGTTTTGGGAGGGGGGGGGGGGGAGATCAAGCAGAAATGCATTTAATCAGTTTTAAGATTTTAAGTACAGGTCATAGACACCACAAACACAATAGTAGGCCTACCCTACATTTATCATCTACATGACTTGAGAGTCATCCACATACCCCTTCATGAGGCATGTGGATGACACAAAAATCAGGCATGTGGATGACAAAAAAGGAGTTTTAGTGGTCTCAGCAAGCCATTCCTAAACCCCTGTAAGCTGATCTTTAATCAGGTACTTTGAATTGGTAGGTTTATCATAGTGCATAATCAAAATTAATTAATATTCACTTTCTGCCTACTTTCTTTCCTTGAAAATGATCCAAAGTCCTTTGTTAATCCCAAACTGTTTGTAAGCAAGCAAAATTCAACCTTAAGCTGCGTCTCCATTGGTATACATTTAACACCAACATGTCAATATTAACAAGTTGATATTGACATGTATATTGGAATTTCGCGTTCCATTTGACTTGACATGCAAACCCAGCGTGTTGCACTTAACATTTTCAGATGTTAATTTGTTTTCCGGAGAAAATGGACAACATGTCAAGTCAATTGACTATTCGGTCAATATCGGCTTTGTTTCGGGAATTTCCGGGAAACGAAAAGCGATCGCCAGCTTAATTGGCTTTGGTTCGGGAATTTCCAGGTGAACAAAAAGCAGTCGGCAGCTTCCTCAATATTCCCGGCATCCATGGGCGTACGGTGAAATTTTGTTCGGGAGGGGTTCAAAGGGTAAAGTAGCCGGCGCGGTAGTTTATGCTTAGCGCGTGGGCCTGGCATGCAAGTGTTCCCGGGTTCAAGTCCCGAGGTAGGCAGGCGTGTCATTCGGGGTGGACAAAGCCGGGCGTAGGGAGTTTTTTTGGAGGAGTCCCCCGGTTTCCCCCATTCATTCCACCAACACTCTCCACTTCATCTTTCACTTTTCCCCGTCGTCATCATCTCGTTTCCTTTTCCGGTATGCCCTCGCTGCAGCACCTGCTGTAGTCATGAAGTGTCTGGATGGTGTGCAGCCAAACTGGGGGTCTATTTCCCAAGTGGTACCGAGGCAGCAGCACACGTGGCATAGAAAAGGTATCTTATGGATTAGGGAAGTTCCGTGGGGCTTGCGATGAGGTCTGTTGATGGGGGGGGGGGGGGCATTGGGCATGCATATCATTCCATTACCGGAGGATAGCATGGTGGGCCGAATGGCAAAAGTGTTTAGGGTCGTTCTCAATCCACCTCCCCCTTTCAGGGGACTGATCCTATGCTATCCTATCCTATTCTAAAGGGTAAAGTCATCGCAGTTTCGTGTTCTTGCGCACATTGTTAGGCCTACTTAATACTTTTTAAAAAATAACAAAACATTTGTATTGTCATCATTAGTACACTATAATTAACATGTAGCACAGTCTTTAAAACTTTTTCTTGAGGTTTCTGTCCATTTCTCGTTTAAGCTAAGAGTCTAAATAAATACTTTCTTTTGACAAAAATTAACATAATATTGCATGATGTATAGGGCACATTTTTAAAGCCATCTACAAATCCACTGGTGAGTATCCAGAGTTCTATAATAATAATTATTGTATCATGGATTTTCAAGAAGTGGCAATTATAATATATGATGGGCAGGGAACTAATAACTGAGTGCTACCATTCTCATGTTATAAGCATATTAAATCCATTTAAATAAGGTACATAACCTCACTGGGCAGTCATGGATAACCTGTGCTGTCAGTTTGGAGATAGTTGGAAACCAACATTAATTGATTTTTATGTGGATCTTTTCTTTTCTCGTCTTGAAACAAAATCAACTCATCACTTTCATGTTTATAGGACTCATACTCTGATGAAGAGCAGTTCATAGCTTTCGCACGAAAATAATCTCTATTTATGAATGAAAAATGAAAATCGCACAATTGTGCATCTTTTTGTGCTAGTGGCACTTGTCATCTGCTTCTCTGCTCTACCATGTCTGTCATCTAATGAGCATCGTACATAAAGTTTGATGTGTCTGATGACAATCAATAAGTTTCATCACACAAACACCGGTGAGTTTAAAAACAGCCTGATGTTTCACCAGTGAATTGTCCCATGATTTTACAAACAGGCTGACGGAAGTACGATGACATCGATAGAATTAATCGATGACTTTAAAAACGTATTCTATACACATTATAGGCTAGAATCCACATGAACTCTTTATGCCGATCATCAGGACCTTTCCTGAAATCAGGTAATATTGAGATCCAAGGTGTGAACTATGAGTAATAGGTGACACTAATTGATTTACAAGTTCTAACCAGATTTGTTGTGTGGTCTATGAAGCAGTGTATCTGTATCGACAAATTGATTGAACCGAGCGAGGTGGCCGAGATTGTAATGTCTTGGACTCGCATTCGGGAGATCCCAGGTTCAAATCCCGTGGCCGGCCAATTTGACATGGGTTTTTCCATGGTTTCCATAGTCGTAAAGGTACATGTCGAAATGGATAATTACATACCATGAATCATCGTCAACATTTCACCCTTTATCATATCCATTTAAATTATATCAGTTGAAATTGACTCCATTAAAATACACCGACAATAGAAACAATTGACAAGCAATAGTTTGATGGCCTACCCTACTGTACAGACATAGATCCCGAAATCCTGATATAGCCTCGAAGGAGGAGTATAAACACAGCTGAAATAAATAAAAATAGTTAATTGCTAACATAGTAATTTCGTAAATCTGTTCCAGAATAGGTTTATATATATATATATTTATAGAGGCCTATATATTCAAACTCTGCAGGATATTAAGCTGAAATCCACCACATGGATAACCAGACCACCGAATCCGAAGGGAGTTTTATTCACTAGTAACACATCACTATTATTAAGCTGAAGAACTACAAACACCACACCGCTTTTAAATTTGAAACTAACATAAATTACGATAAATCTTAAATAACACATTGATGTGTACGAAATTTTAAAATTTGTAACAACCGAACCAGCATTTTTTTTTTAAATTTCATTTCATAAAGTTATAATCTTAAAAATATAGCAAGACATTTCGGGGGGGGGGGGTTTCAACCCCCTGAACCTCCCCTTACCGTACGCCCATGCTGGCATCCATTTTGTTTATGTGAGTATTTGGTATATCAGTGTTCTCAATAGTATTGAATCTACTTTTAAAATTATTTTTTATGGCATACTCCATTGTTGAAAAATGTGATAGTTATTTTGAAAAGATCAAGACATCTGTACAAAATTAGTATCTAAGAAAGTCATAGATGGGTAACAAGAAGATAATAACGAGTATATAAAACTACGTACTATCATTTTGTAATGTTGGCTGCCCTCTTCAGAGGCGTTTTCTTTTTGAATGTTATTCATTTCTGTTCGTAACCACGCCAACACATGTTGACCTATAACATTGTAGTGGAGACAGGTTGTTAATGAGCAAACCAATTGACTTGTATACAACAACAAGTTGATGATAAACATTTAACATATGTTAACTGCAACATGTTGGTGTTAAATGTATATCAACCACAAGCTGCCCTGTTGGCTTTCTAACACTGTTGCCAGTTATACAAATTTCTCATTTCTGCAGAAAAAATTCCATTCTTTTCAGCCATGTGGATGACCAAAAACCCTTGGGACATTCTTTATGTTCATTAGGTGGGGTGACAATTTTATTTCATTTTATTTTTTAGGGGTTAATATTCTTCACACATTCATACTCATTGGCAGGAAAAAAGTTGAAAAGGAAATAACATTTTGTTTTGTGGAAAAATGCATTAGAATATACAAAACCGGGGTATGGGACAGGGCATGGGGATGACATTTCATTGAATTAAATTTGATTTTGGAATATCAGAATTTAAAGTTAGTGATATTTCAAAGTGATAGTTGTAGTATGGAAGTAGTAGAAACAAACTTTTATTTTAATTTTTTTTTAAGTTGAATTTGAAGGGAAATATCACTCCGGAACACAAATTTTCCCGTATTTGAAGAATCACCCGTATATATAAATATATATACATAGATAGATATATTTATATATAGCCTATATATGTATATATTGTAACAAGGGCTCGTCGGGGTTCAAAATCAGAACACCAAGTTTATAATTCTTTATTTCCTATTACACAACGGTCAATACAGTCAGAAAACTCCTGAATGTTCTCCAACTCACTCTTCTGTCCGGTGCTCACTGCCACGTCGCAGCACTGTCCCAGTCCAATCCAGATCAGCTCACCAGCTCTTCCGTTCACTAGTTCCTCCGTTCACCCTTCTCTCTGGTCACTAGTTCCCCGTTGACTAGGTCTTCCGCTCGCGGGTCCCTCCGGTCACTGGCTCCTCAGCTTCCCAAGTCCTCAGCTGCGCTGATCGGTTCCCTCCGTCCAGGTCCTCAGCTCCTCAAGTCACCCTTACTTGAGGTCGTGCTGATCAGTGCTCTCCGTCCAGTTCACACTCCGACGCTGACTCTCTCCCGCTGTTACTGACTGCTACGGACTGACTGTTCTCCCATTGACTGGCTCATCACTCCTCGCGGACCAACTCCCTCTGGCTGGCCGTTGCTACTCACGAACTCTCTCTCCTCGGATTTACTGACTGACTGTTCACGGACTCTGAACCTTTACTGACTGACGGCTCGGCTCGCACTCCTTATATAGTCTCGACGAATATTCCAGAGCCGTCGTCTCGAAAGTTCCGCCCGTGCGGAATCTGGAATGTGTGCTGCGCTGCGCGGGCACACCCCTTAGCGCAAGCTCCTCCCTACAGGCCTTCCCCCACGAAGCGTGCCCCAATAGCCGTGCCGCTGTCACGCCCACTGGCGCTCGTCTGCCGCCTGTCCACTAGGGGAGCGCGATCTTTCTAGACTCCGTCGTTCTAGTTCTTTCTGGGTGACTCCTTCTAGCAGTTTCTAGGCGAGTCTTTTCTGGGCTTTGTGACAATATGTATATAAGAGGCTTTATCCTGACTTAATGAATGAATGAATGACTGACTGACAGACAGAGAATCAACGTAGAGCCTAACTATAATAGGTAGAGACTTGGAATTTTGACAGTACCTTCGTTTCATAATGAAAGAATTTTGAAAAAATTTGATTTTAAATTCCAAAAATCAAATGTTTTTGAGGATACTTAACACCTTTTTAAACAGAATTATCAAATCGAAATCAAATTCCATGTACAGTTCTCATGACGACAGTGTATTGTTGGCAGTGTTCACAGGTAGCTTTGGAAGTAAATGATATGAGACTTTGACAAATTAGAGAAGCTCTCAATAGAATTCATTGATGTAAATACAAAACCCGAGCGAAGCCGGGCCTTTTAAGCTAGTTTTATTATAAAAGCAAAGTACCTTGACGTGATTCTCAGTTCACGATTAAACTGGAAAGGACATATTCCAACAATATTCCTCTACATCGTTTACGAAAACTCATGCTTGTATTATTGAGCACAGTGCTATCTCTAACACTGTAAACTAACACTACACAGAGCTTACATCCATACTCACATGACATATGCAGCCCCTGCACCTCATACCACAATGCATCATCTACAAGTGGTTTAGAATAAGGCCCTAAGACTTATTGGAGGACTAGCATGTGCCCGCGGCTTTGCCCGTGATAATTATTTCAAAAATTAAAAATTAAGAGCATAATAGTTAAATCATTATATTTATTAACACCTAAATCACATGGACTACATACCATGATTAGATAGCGTCGCCTGGTAAAAGCGACCTCAGATTCGAGTTCCTTGGTCCAGAAAACCCCTGTATAGTGAGTTTAGTCCAAATAAAACAATGTTTGACCATATTAGGGCTTACAACATTCAAGCGATCGCGAAAGAATATTTCCAAGGTATGACAAAAGTAGACAAAGCCTACTGTAATTGTCATACTTCCATTTAATTTAATTCCAAACCCATCTGAAACCAACTGGCAACAATATGTTTTAATGTCAAATGTGATTCGGATTCGATAATTCTGTGTAAAAAGGGATTAAGTATTCTAAAAAACATTTGATTTTTGGCATTTAAAATCAGAATTTTTCAAAATCCTTTCTTAGTGAGCACCTACATTATGAAACGAAGGTACTGTCAAAATTCCAAGTCTCTACCTGTTATAGTTTAGGCTCTGCGTTGATTCCTGTCAGTCAGGACAAAGCCTTTTATATATATATAGAGATATGATTATTGAACATCCCAAGTTCAAATGAACGACAACCTTGAGATCCCTACCATTCCACAATACATCCGCAGACTGTTAAGAGATTCTATTCATCTTTAGTGGATAATGAAAATTAATTAATTTCATCGCTTGGAAACTACAATCCAGCATATTATCATCTTCACAGGACACCAAAAAGTAACCTAATAGAGTAGTAGTGGCAATTTATGTAGGAATTACTGTACTTTAATTACAACTAACTAGAAGATAGATGAAGGAATTGTCATGTCTAAATACGAGCTGGAACATTGGTACCATACCACAAGATAGAGAGCGTCGTTTATCTAGTAATCAAAATGGCATTTGTAGCAAATGGCAAATGAACTGTACAGTTTAGCAGAAAAAACTATTTTGAAAATTTGAAATTAATTGTGGGAATTTTACTCATTGGAGAGAAATATTTAAAAACATTCTATGTAGCCTATATTTTTTTAATTTCATTTTATCATCATTAGGGAAATTATATTTAACTTCAGGGAAAATTTGCTGACTGACTGATTCTGAGTAATTGGTCATTTAGTCTCCATGGCAATAAGTTCAATAATGTTCTAGATCAGTATAATATTGTTCTTTTGTTTGTAGAGTATAGAATGACCAAATGACATTCACTTAATTTTGTAAACACTAGTAGATCTTGCTTGCTGTGAAATATTTCAAATGACAGAACCACACTGTAAAACAAGTTATTCTTCAACAGTACTCCCTGAGTGTATTCCAACAGATGGAAACAACAAGAAAGAAGACATTGAACTTGATTTAGTAAAAACGAGGGATAATTTATCCATTTCCTCCCTTCAGAATGTGGAACTTTTGAATTTAAGTGTAAATCAGTTAGTAAATGTGTCTAATTCAGTTAATTTTTGTAGAATCTGCATGCTAGACGATGAACATGAATGTTTCATTACACCGTGCCACTGCAAAGGATCAATGGGCAATGTACACCTGTCTTGTTTAGAGAAGTGGTTAAATCAAAATGGACGTAGCTTCTGTGAACTTTGTCAGTATAAGTTCAATGTAATTCAGACTCCAAAATATAAAATTATGGAGTCACTGAGATTGTGGATAAGTCATCCTAGAATAAGAAGTCATTTGCAAGCTGACATTATCATTGCAGTTTTGCTGACACTTGTTTCGATAGGTCTTGTCATTATGTGTTTGCTTGGAATGAAATATTTTATCATCGAAGGTGAAAAAGTAGGAATCTCAAGGTTCTGGTTGATAGGATCAACAGGATTCTTTCTTCTGGCTGTGACAGTGGGTTATATTGTTACTATGTATTTATTACTTAAGGATCAGATAACACCATGGTACAGGTGGTGGCGCAGAAGTATGATTGTTCAATTGATATTTGATGCTGAAGGTTGATATAAAGGCTAATTGAATTCTGTTATTCTGATTTTAATAAAATCTGAATAATTATAAAATCTGATATTGTGTATAGTGTATTTCCAAACTTCTGATCTTATTTGCAAACATAATGGAACTATAAAGAAGTCTTTCTAATAAAAATATATTCATCAATGTGGTTAGTTGTGACAGATTTTGCTGTAACAGAACAGTACAAACTTTCATGAATTATTTTAATTAGACTTTAAGCCACATATTCATGAATTCGTAGTTCATTTTTTGTTGGCAGCCTGTACTATTTGTAAGGCATGGATAATGAAAACTTGTTACTTGAAAGAAAACAGTTAATTTCAGTTTTGCAACTATTTATTCATATAAACTGAATAGCTGTTGTTTTGAGAAGAAGAAAAAAAATACACCTAGAGAAAAATAAAGTGAGTTAGATTTAGGTGTACATGTATGTATGTCTTTTGTCTGTTGTCAGCCTGTTCCATCAAAGTATTTACTGTCTGTCTGAATATCATACAGTAGCCTACTTTATTTATAAGCCTGTATTATTCTGAGACTATTTTTGATTGATAACTCTCAATGTATTCATTTGACTTCTGTTCAACTTATTCATTTATTATAGTTTATTAAAGGATTTATGATTAAATTATTATATTATTGTACAGCGTGACTAGGGAAAACTAGTGAAAAATAATTAATTAGGCCTATATACCAGAAAGTAATTCCTACGGTTTTCACACTCATAAGGAGAAACTCAGAAACTTCTTTGAATATGCTATTCCCAACACACTCTTTCGGGCCAGAATGGAATGGTTAGTATAGTGGCAAGCATTGCAGAGGGCTTCGCCATGGGGACAGGAGCCAAGGACACATGCCTGCAGTGCCTGGTACAACTCGGACCAGAGCAACATCTCCAACATACTGTGACTGGCATCTTAAAATGTTTTATTTCAGTTTATAATTTTATTTCTAAAATATTATTCTGTGTTCAAGGGTGTGGTATTATATTATATGATGGAACACATACTCCTTGTGCATTTACTGTCATGTAAAAGAACTCCTGCAGGACAAAATTCCGGCACACCGGCAACAGTCACAGGCCTAAATTGCAGTACATCCCCGTTGTTCAATAACCATATAGGCCTACTAACCAACATAACTCCATTAAAAAAATACTGTAGGCCTATATACTGTTGGTTGAGGATAGTTTTAATTTTGAGAAATAGAGGTTATACAAAATGCCACTAAATGGAGATTTCTTCTCCCAGCAAAATAACTGGCATACTCAGAGCCTTGTACATGAACACAGAACATTCTCACAACAAATTGCAGTTAGTAAATACTGTATGTATCCTGTAATTTTAATTGATAAATATGACAACCCTTCTCATGGCCATTATTAAAGTTCGGAAATACGCACAATGTGCAGGATAGTTTGTTTATTCATTGGAGCTTAGTCTAGTCAGTGATATTCTCTTGCTGCACTCGATTGCGTGATATCTTTTGCATGTTTTGCCACACCACTCACACACAGTTTTGATCTGGCTCGTGGTACTTCTTTGTCCTGCAACATTTGAAGTGAAAGCCATGTATCGCAAACCTTGTTAGCGAATGTCTTAGCTCTTAACATGAGTTTGTCCAGTCTTTGTGAATCATGACCTCTGTGGAATAGAAATCCTCCCAAATCTCATTCTTCTTTCTACTTAGTTCAGCTATAATCTGTCCATAGTTGGGAGTGTATGGTAGCATCATCTCACATCATATCTTCCATGAAGAATGGCTCCTTCCCAGTTTGTATACTAGACGCGATGGGGTAAACTTCGAGACCGGCAGCACTCTGTTCAAGAATCTGGATTTTACTTTCTCTATCTCTCTGACTCATGAGTCATGACCATTATGATGAGTGAAAGAACACGCTCTGAATTAATTTTCAGAGCATAAAAGTAGATGATGAATGAAAATAAAGTAAAATTAACAGAGAGGAAATTTTCATTTTTAATATTTAGTTTAGGTTTCTATAGAGTAGTTGGTTTGAAACTTCCAAAATGCTTGCTTGTAAAATCAATAAAATGGGAAAAGCATTTTTTTTCTGTTGTAGGCTACTCATTTGCTAACCAAACAAAGCCATCTATGACAATTTGATACTTGTCATTTGTTTCTGTAAAACATGGAGTAAGTTATGTCCATATGTAGTGTCTCCTAAAAGAAATATGAAACCAGTACAGTAATGGAAACAGTTGATGAAAATGCCTCTCAGTAAGTTAAAAGTTTCGAAGTCTTTAACAATAATTCCTGGATATATACCACCAAGTGAAAATGAAACTGATAGCACACCTGATGAAGTAGAACAGGAATCTTTGAAAGAAGAGGAAAAATGTGTCAAAAAAGAAGATAAATGTGCAGTTAATATTTTTTCTCTTCAGCAATCTCATCCTGCTTTGAAAGGATTGGATCTTGCATTAAACACATCTCCCAAAGAAAAGGAGAATAAGGCACCCATTACTCCAGCTTCTCCACACTCTCGGCCTAGTTCGAAAGCACAAGATCTAATATCAAACTCATGTTCAAACTGTTGTCGTATCTGTCTCCAAAGTGATAATGAAGATCAGCTGATTTCTCCTTGTGAGTGCAAAGGTACCATAAGATACGTGCATGTACATTGTTTAGAGACATGGTTAACTCTTCACCATTATAGTCACTGTGAACTTTGTCATCAAAGGTACAACATTCGACAGAGACCAAGATATGAAATCTTCGAAGCGCTCTGGATGTGGATAAGACATCCACGAGTGAGACAAGATTTCCAAGTAGAGGTTATAAATTTTTTATCATTGACTGTTGTAACAGTTGGACTTGTAGTTATTGTAACTACTTTAGGTGTTCGATACTTTGTGGAAACTAAAAGGAGTTTTGGTTTCAAAGAACTGTGGTTAATAATTGGAATGGTATTCTTTTACGTGTTTATTGGAGTAACTTATATTGCTGCAGTATATGTAATTACTAGAGACCATGTGAGACCTTGGTATCGATGGTGGCGGAGGGCTGTTAACGTGCAAATTGTTGATGACCCACCATAATCCCAAAGGCAATCTGTTTGTAATGTCAGTAACACTGCTATAGCTTTATTAGAATAAATCAATACGATAAATATAAAAAATTGTTATAATATTTTCAGAATTCTGGTTATGAGAATCAAAAGGAAATTGAACAGATTTATATTGCTGGGTTTGTCCATTGAAGAGCAGCTGCATAAAAACAGAAGTCACAATTTCAGACCCTTTGTCATAAAATATACAGTGAGTCCCATGCAAGAGTTGGCCAATGACATGGGTTCCTGCGGCGCAGCGGGCACAGCTCCAACTCCCAAGCGATCGGGTGAAATATCTACGCTAATAAAGCCACGATCCGTGTATTGATTCAGGTCCTCACATTTACAGTTAAAATTACAATGAAAATAAACATGTACCTAATCACAAGAGATGTTGGAAATGTTCTCCCTTTGCATCCACACAATACTGGCATCTTTTTAGGAAATTTTCTTTCACGCGCATAAGTTCAGCTTCCGAGACAGAGTTCATTTCTCTTGTGATAGGCCTATGTGATATTGTCTTTAAGTTCTTCTAACAGTATGTGAATATTATTTATGGGGAAACTTGAAAAATAAAGTTTATAGGTCAATTTCCCATACATTAGAAGAACTTAAAGACAATATCACAAGAGAAATTAACTTTATCTCTGTAGCTGAACTTATGCGCGTGAAAGAAAATTTCCTACGAAGGTGCCAGTATTGTGTGGATGCAAGAGGGGAACATTTCCAACATCTCTTGTGATGAGGTACGTGTTTATTTTCATAGTAATTTTAACTGTAAATGTGAGAACCTGAATCATTACACCTATCGCGGCTTTATTAGCGTAGATATTTCACCCGATCGCTCGGGAGTTGAAGCTGTGCCTGCCGCGCTGCAGTAACCCGCGTCATTGGCCAACTCTTGCATGGGACTCACTGTATATATATATATTTTACATTTTTTATATTTAATAGCCATTGGAGTCGGCATGCTAAACACATGTCCCTAATCCTGCATCTGTCTATGGTAGGTGTTATGGCAGTTGGATGGATGTAGCACCATGGTGTTAAGTTAGGTTTTAAGGATTTGTGGTAGGTGCAGATTATTTGAAGCCTTGTAAAAGAACACTGGTTGTTTCCATGTCCCATTACCCCTGAAAAATCATTTGGAATGCAGTGGTCTTGGTAAACTAAGGTTGTGGTGAGGGCTTGTTTAAGGAGAAAATTGTACTGCAGAATGTTTACTGTTTTAACTTTTAGAAATAGGCCTAAAAATTTTATTTAAAAATTCCACTGTATATACTTTCCCTGTTTTACATCCAAATCCACGGTATTTAGAACTAAACTATTTCTATCTTCTATTGTATTAATAAAATGTTAGTTTATTCTCGACCACCCGTGTGGTCTTCTGGTTAGCGTTGCTGACTATAGATCCGTCGGCCAGGGTTCGATTCCCGGTACCTCCTCAGATTTTTCAGAGGTAGGGAGGTCTGGACCAGGTGCACTCAGCTTGTGATTCAAATTCAGGAGCTACTTCATAGAGAAGTAGTGACTCCGGTCATGGATACCACCATTAACGGCCGTGGGTGCCGGCATGCTAACTACATGCCATCTGCCATCTTCCTATGGTAGATGACGCAATGGTAGGCTTATCCCTTCAGGGATGTAGCGCCACGGAGTTAGTTTATTTTCTGAAATTGGGGAAACTGAAGACTTATAGGACAAGTTTTATTATTTCTTATGAAATTATATGCTGATAGGGATTGTGATTTAAATATGAATGCTACTATCAATTTATATTTTAATTGTTTTTCCTTTCTTTTGTCACAAATCAAATTCCTTCCATAAATTAGAAAATGAGAAAAAACTTGATTTCCTAAACTGGCCGTATAAATTTGAATCAAACAGATTTACCTCCTACTTCTTATGAATCTTAGGAAGACAATTTACACCAGTTCGTAAGATGTTCAATTTTGAATCCTCTTTCTCTTTAATTCACGAAAACCCTACAAACTACGACTGTTCAGAATGTGACAGATCATAATTAACTTACATCTTCACACCATAACTTATATTAGTATTTTTTTCCCATAATACATTTATCTTCTTACCTCTCAGCATTACTCTCCAACCATAGATCACAAAAGTTAAGAGATTCAATAATGAAAACATTTTTTTCTATCTTAAAAGCAGTTTCCATTTAAGCTGTGGTTGACGGCATTGCCAACTTTGTGCTTTGGCTTGCAGTAACTGGCTCTGCTGTAACAGGTATTTTAGAGGGGGATTAACTTTTTATCATGCGTTGATGATCTTACATTGGCTATGCTTTAAAGTAAGTAAAACACTTCATTCTGAGCTTTTTTTTTTTTTACTTACGGTTCTATAAACAGAATTCTTTCTCTTTACTATGTTAATTTATATTCAAAGCCCTCTGTTCTCTATTTTTATGATGTTAACATTCATTTGTCTTTTGGTGATGAATAATCTACTCTTATACAATTCAACGGCCCTAAATAGCATGCTTGCTCGCCCACTTCGTGAGACATCGGGTATACTCGGCGATGTTCGTCTCTCGCAGTCTAAACTTTCATGACGATTACAAAATTAGGAAGGAAAACCGTTTCTTTATTATATAAGGCCTAAGTGAAATGAACACAATGAACAAATATTCTAATTTTATTTTTACTTACAATTTTCATAGCTCTGAACCACAAACATTTTTAATAATCTACCAGTGTAATTTTCTTAAAAATCCTGGAGTCAATGAATAATGGCGGGCGAAGCCAGGGGCAACAGCTGTAAAATATTGATGGTTTTATCTCTTGAAATATCGCTGATAATAATAATCCAAACAAACCATTCCTTCCCTTGAAACATTATATAATTTCTGAAAATTACACTGAATTGATAAAATAAAATTCACATCATATTCATGTCAATAAACAGCTGAGAAACAATACGTATTATGTGTTCACAGGTTCTTTGGAACTGCATAATCGATTCTGATATACTTTTCCCAGGGGGCGCTTTCATGTCGTGGAATGTACTCTAAAGCAGGAATTTTAGCTGTTTCATTAATTATTAATGGCTTAGTTTATGAATGATTCGCGTGCAAGTGTTAATAAATATAATGCTTTAATAATTATTATAATCTTAATTTTTAATTTTTAAAAGAATTATCGTGGCGAAGCCACGGGCACCTCCTAGTAAATTTTATAATGCATTGTGAGTTAAGAATTCTTTCAGCATTTTGTATATTATTAAATGACTTAAAACACTTCTTCAATGGAAGAAATACATACATTTTTTTAAAATATGAGCGAGAATAGTTGTTTTCAAATCATGGTTAGTGGTAAGGCTAGAGTGAAAAGTGAGCAAATGTTTATTAACAATGATCAATCACAACCCAAACTGCAAGAGCCCATATCAGCCTTATCACGCAATTGTCGCATCTGCCTTCAAAGCAACAGTGAAGAACAACTTGTTTCACCTTGTGATTGTAAGGGAAGTCTTGGAGAAGTTCATATCTCGTGTATGCAGCTATGGCTGAGACAGAAAAGACAAAGCTATTGTGAAATCTGCCAATGTCACTTTGATTCATCTGTATTGTCATCTCAGAATCAGGCAGCAGCTAGGCCTACATCAGGGATTTGGAGAACTTGTAGATATACTAGATCGCAACTTTTCAATTTCTTATTGTTCACTTGCATATCAATTGGAATTGTCATTATCTGTATTTATGGAATTTGGCACTGTTGCATAGATGAATCATTGACGGCAACTAAGCGTTCGTTATCTATTATTAGCATATGTTTATTTATTGTTTTTCTGATACCAGTTTATTGTATTTTGGCTTACACCTTAATAGAAACAATTGAAAACTGATAGATATTTTTTCATGAAATCATGTGATCTTTTATCATTTTAGTGATATTTTTATGTACTGTTCACAATAAATGAGAATTTTTTTTATCAATATTATTTATTTAGACTGTGGAAGGAAAATATTCCTTTTGCCAAGCACTGCACCTACGCAGTTTAATCTATCAAGAAAAGTTGGTATCAATAGCATTTATTAGCATTTGGGATTGTACTGAGAATGGTTAGATTTTAGATTTTCAATTATGTAAACCTACTGCTAGCTATTATAAAAAGTGCATACAGTACTGCAAATCCATCTGAAGTTAGTCACTTTTGCTGTTTCAATTATTGATACCGGTAGCTTAATACTTATATAAAGAATTGAAATTAACGCTAAACTTCACTTAAACTATAACTTACCTGTACTAGTTTTGGAAACATCTATGTTTTATCTGTAATCATTTCAGGATGGTTTCCAAAACTAGTATACATAGTAAACTATACCATTACTGAAATTCAGTGTTTTTCAACTCCTTGTGTAATCATTATGTTATATAACTTCACTTATATTGTTGATATTGATAGCTTATTTCAGGTACATTTTATTTGCAATGTACTACAGTCTGACGTAAACAACCTGCGAATTGTGACTGTTGCTGGAGAGTTATGTTTTCAAGGCTGCTAAAGATATGCGAAATATTTGCTGACAAAAGCTCAAATACAAGTAATACAACGTAATACAGTGCAGTCCTCCTGCTTCTCCGCTTCTCCGCTTCGAATCATCTGTCTCAAGTTGCAGATTGTTTAAATCAGTCTGTAGTACTGGTACCTTTATGATTTGTTTTCCCTTAAATAGATCATCTATTTAAGTGTGTGAAGGTGAAACATAAAAATGTAGATATACGAATCACCCCAGAATGATTTTGAGTCAGACACTTGTTCTTAATGCAAATTTTATTATTTCTTAGCTTATTTTGCATGCTATACCTATGTAGTTCATATCGTGTGTTTAGGATTGTTGGGCTCCAGTTTGTTGCTGTAATAATTTATTCATGTGCATCTGTTTGTATTCTGAGATGCCTTCTTGACTGATATTCAGATTAAATGATTATGGTAATGGGTGACAAAAGAAATATGTTTAACAAAAATGTTCAATTTAATTGTCTCTACAATTTTACTGTGCTAGCTTTTCTTAACTTCTACCATAGTTTAAATAGCCTAGAAAAATAAAAAATGGACTTGAGTAAACTATCACCCAAGTAATTTTTACATGAAACAAATATAGCCATTTTATTAGTCATTGATAGAAATTGTTAAAATTCACATTTTTATGAAAATGGTTAGAGTTGTTTTTTAAAAAATAAAAATTTTAAAAAAGTTTTTGTGAAAACTATCCTCTAATATTTTGGTTAAAGAAGCCAAATTCTAGGGGTGGCAATAAGAGTCCAACCTAGTCCATAACCCAAAAATAGATGTAAATGCAATGTATGGTTTACTGTGCATGTGCAATTTATTGTTAAAGCCATTTTTTAAGATAAAGCAATCTGTTAAGCTTTTGTGTCAGTCTTCTTCAATTTTTGCAGCGATGTGTATGTAAGTCAGTGGCAGTGAAAAAATTAATGTAGAGTGTATTTGGAAGAATCACTAACCTAAGTGGCCTGTCACACAGAGCTTCGATTGTTCAAGACCAGTTGAGCACAATCAAGCGCTCTCGACTACATTTCTATTCCTTGTCACACACGATCGAGCATCATCGATCAATGGAAATATTATAGGTTATTTACCTGTATGATTTTACTAGGTCTATTCATCACTGTATGTTAGAAGTAAAGTATATTGCCTTATTAGGCCTACGTCTGCTTATCTCCTGCACATCATACTACATGTGTTGGGATGTAGGGTTTAATATTAGGCCTGCTTTCTCAGGCTACATCTGTTTACTTCAAGCTTCACCTGCCAGCTGTGTTTGTTGTATTTTGAACGGCTACAGCTAGGTGTGACAACTCGAATGTAATTTACAGGGTGGCGCACGAAATGTCATACCATTTATTTAACACATAACACATATTAATTTCTATTATAGCTTTACATAGAATACATAGAATTGATCATTAGGACATGGAATTTTGTCTTTAATGCAGAGTGTGTTCAATATGACGCCGTTTTGCCTCATAATCTCTTGTAAACGAACCCTTACATTCGTCACCACTTTTCGACACAAGTCTTCAGATAACGCATGGCACAACTCCATTACATGCGCTCTGAGCTGATTCCCAACTCTGATATGATATGACAGACGCCCTTTAGACGGACTTTGAGTCAAAGCAACGTGAACCGCTTCAATATTTTCAGGTGTACGAACACTAGCCCGTTGCTACCGCTTTTTTTCCAACACAAACTGTTCAGTTAGTCTGTAAATTGTCTCCTTGCTAGGAGCCCATCTTGTATTAAAGTGAGCACGAAAATGTCTCTGAGTCAAAACTACACTCTTCGTTTTGGCGAAAAACAGAATAACTTTCACCTTATATTCACCATTCAAACGCCCGTTGTGCGCCATTTTACAAACTAATGTTTGTGTTTGTTGTGATGGTGAAATCTGACATGTGATGACACCTATCGGTTTTTCCACGAACTTCGGCTTACACTAGCACTGTTAGAAACAGCAAAACTGCTATATTACAATATTTATGAGATAATTAAATGGTATGACATTTCGTGCGCCACTCTGTATATTTGTATTCGTGCAATTAAATTACCAAAGAACATATCGTTTTAAGTGCCTTAATCAATTTGTGCAATTCTATTTCATTCCAATATGAGCCTAAAACAGCATTATTGTGTAAGTTAAATCTTCCAGCATCCATTCTGAAATTCAGGTGGGTATGAAGCTTCGGAGTGCTGCGATCTTTTTCACCGCCATTTGTCATCAACTATCGCTTGAAAAACAGACAGGTTTGATTTCACAGACCAGTTGATCCCTCTGGCTCGTTGTTGATCGCTGGCGATGCTTTGTGACTGGTACCACTGGTGTCTATTGGTTCGTTATATCAGTCGGTTGGTTGCTGTCGCTTGATCAATTTAGTGTGACAGCCCCCTAAGAATACCACTGCTAAACTAATGTCACTATTGTTAACTTAACTACCATAAATCTTGAGTTATCACTAGTGATGGTTGATGTTAGTGAGCTTAAAGCATGGCTGATCGTTGGCTCTCAAATAAGCATCACAGCCAAAATAAATTGCTGCCTAATGGTCTTGTCTTGAATCATATCATGACTATACTAGATGTTATTTTATGTTATTTTCAGCAAATGATGGAGCTAGAAGAGATAATGATGGCTCAGGAAATCTCAATTCCTGTATACTTTGCTGAGTGGTCTGCTGAACTCCAAAGCATTCTTGATGACATCTCAGATAGTTTTGTCACTGATGACCGATCAGGTTCAGCTGCTGAAGGTAAATTTTAATAACCAGTAGTTTTGTAGCTGTAGTCCATAAATGCACATATATTTTTTAGGTGTTGTTGTGTAGAGGGGGTGCTAAGCAAGTAGCTTCAGATATGGAACTCTTGGTTTATAGATTCAGATTTTCTTTCAGCAGCACAAAATTGACTAAAAGCATTCATACCAGTTACTATCGAGATTTCACTGTATTTTTTATGCTAAGACTTGGGAGGAATCCTGCAGAAGTGCTAATGAGCAGGGCTAGGATTTATATGTACTAAAAAATATCAAAATATGTACATATGTACCATACTAAATAAATGGTGCAAAAATATGTTGCACAAACTTTCTCGCTTATACGTGTTAAAGGCTAGCACAGAAAAAAGTAATTTAAAGAGACAATTAAATTTTACTTATTACATTTTCATAAAACTAACCAGTAGCCTATCCAGAACGGAAAGCATCAGGGTCGATCGTTATGTTCAATGCTTTTACCGTGAAATCATATTAATAATAACAATAATAATCAATGGCAGTAAAACTGCATATTATTTGTACCTACTACTAACACATGGGAAAATTCAAATATAAGTCGCACCTTGGGATGAATCGGTCTCACCCAACCCACCCTCACCGATGCTGTTTCTTTTCTACCACGATCTAGCGAATTCTTCTGTCTTCGTATTATGAGAAACTCGTGATTGGACGTTGGAGGTGTGACGTCATACCGCTAAACGAGAGGTGACAGGCTGGAAAACCTTGCGGGAGATATAATATGCCACATTTTCGAAACCTACAAACAGTGTATCGTACATTATTCGAAAATTCAATTGCGCTTCTCTATGGCTGCCGCCTCCGCTTCGCGCACTTAACTATGTGGTTAGTGTTATGCATTATTTAGCTATATGTAGAGGTGGATACAAGGCACTTGCGACAATATACAGGGACAGTTGGTCACTCTGCTTCGCTCAGAAACAAAATACATCACAAAGTCCGTGCAAATGTGATATCGAATGGGCGGAGCTTAAGGGGCGACTTATATTTGAATTTCGCCACTACTAAAACTAAAACTAAACTCCATGGCACTAAATCCCTGGAGGGATTTGGCCTACCACCCAACCACTCCGTCATCTACCACAGGCAGATGGCAGGATTGGGGGGCATGTGGTCAGCATGCCAACACCCACGGCCATTAGTGGTGTAGTTTCCATGACCGGAGCCGCTACTTCTCTATCAAGTAGTTGCTCAATTTGAATCACGAGGCTGAGTGTACCCCTACGAGACCTGCCTACCTCAGAAAAATCCGGGGATCGAACTCGGGCCGACGGATCTGTAGTCAGCGACGCTAACCACAAGGCCACGCCGGTGGTCCTACTACTACTACTTAGGTTATATTACATTAACTGAATGTAGGTCATATGTGTTTAGTATGTTTGCATGAACCATTAATCTATATTAACAACTCATTCGCGTCATCTGTTTCTATTGTTTAGTGATGTCTTCTTATGTGATATTCAGTTTAAACGATTATAATATCCAGTGATATAGCGGCGATGAGTTGTCCTACAAACCCAGCGTTTGCCTTTGCGAACAAGGAAACCATGAAAAACCCAAGTCAATTTGGACGGCCACGAGGTTTGATTTGAACCCAGGACCTCTTCCCTGTTAGCCCATACCACCTCGTTGTAATTGGTTTTGGTGTGTTCATTGCGACTGAGCTAAACTGATTGCATTTCACAACAATAAGTACATTGGGCCTATAGTTTTCTTGTTACTAGGGGCAACAGAATGTCATTCATATTTTAATTAACATTATGTTCTGAAATTCGCATTTAAGCCGTACTTATTTCGTTTTTATCTTGATATCTATTAAATGTATAAAGAAATGTGTTAAACAAAAAATGTTCATTTTAATTTACTGTGGTAGGTTTTCATGTATCGCCTACTGTAATGGATATAATCTAGAAAAATTGAAAATGGATACGAGTAAAGTACCCCTTAAGTCATTTTTTCAGAAATACAGATATAGCCATTTTATTAGTCATAGATAAGAGTTTCCAATTTTAATTTTTTATTAAAATCGTTAGAGCCATTTTTTAGAAAATAAAATTAAAAAAAAAAGTTTTCATGAAAAGTCCCCTTAATATTTCAGTTGTAAAGCTAAATTTCAGGGCGGTTCGACAAAATTTCGAAAAAGTCCTTATTTCAAAAAATTAAGTAAATACAATGAACCGTTTACCCGCTGTGCTTGTCCACGGACAGACGGACAGACGTCATTCCAAAAATATTTTTTTCGGTTTCTAGGCTTCATGAAACATGCTCTCCCGGTGTTATCTCGACTTCGATTTTTTGTCACGATCACAATACTTTCTCTATACTACGTATAAGCGAGAAAGTAAAAAATCAAAATATGTACATATGTATGTACTAAAAATGTCAAAATACGTACATATATATATGCAAATATATTTTGTAAAATATGGACATCAAAACAAATTTAACCACTAAACGCTGCATTTTGTTACTTTTAGAACCTATAAAAATGCATTACAAATACTGGATTCATAAATTAAATTATTCAATTTTTTTTCAGATCACTTACTTTATTTGTATTCATTTATTGATTATTTCTGCTACCATAACAGTATGCCACAAAATGTTGTTTTAAATTTTCAAACCTGAAGCTTCTCCTGTTGTCTTGCAAAAGTGATTTGTATTTGTACATGAAGTGATTGGCGCGTGTTTAAAATTCACTGTATCACCAGGAGATATATCTGATTCTAGTTTTACATTTGACTAGCCACTTAGGATTGCACTGATTTTAAACATTTCCTCAAAGCCTGGATTTCTTGAAACACTTTGTCCACTTTACATTTGATAAGATCGGCTAAATGTCCACGTGTACGTTTGAGTTCATGAATCATGTTCTTCACAATGCCAATATTTTCAGGTAATGTGAGATTATTATTTTGTAGTTTCTGAATTACTTTTGTTATATTACAAAAAATTGATTGACTGTAATACAAATCATTTTTCACACATTCTTCACTCAACAAGGATTTCAGAACGTTAATGGAGGCAGCACTTTCTGAATTAAAAGAATCCACCACACTCTTAATGGCTTCGTAGTTTTTCAGGTAGTACTCCACAGCATCTAACCATATACCCCATCTGGTTAGTACTGGTTGTGGTGGCAGAGGTACGTCGGGATACATTTCTTTCAAGAGTTGAATTCTGCTGGGGGCTTACAGGAAAACTTTCTTTCCACTAGAAATTAATTGGTCCACTTTAGGAAAATGTACCCTGATTGTTTCTGCAATACAATGTAAAGCATGTGCTGTACATTTAAGTGGATCATTTTCGGAAATAAAACTTTTAATGCTTCCGCTGCTTTAATCATGTAGGAAGCTGCTTCAGTCAAAAGTAGCAAAACTCGGTCATGTTTAATACCAATAGGCCACAGAACACCCGTAGCATCGTTAAATAATTTTGCAACTGCTTTGTTATTTCATTTTTCCATTAATTCACAAGACAACAATATAGGTTTGGAAGTAGTCTCACTGTTCATGGAACCAATCACATATATATTACATACGAGCGTCATCCAGAAAGTAAAGAACGATGTCACATCATGCTCAGTGCCAGTCCCCCACCACCACGATCGCATGCGTGCTAGTTAGCTCTTTACCCCACCTCAGTTATATATATATATATATATATCTATGGTCGTAGAACTAATTCTGGGCACAAGCATTTGCTCTTTCGGGTAAACATTTATGCCTAAGTTGTATTTTTTGTGTATTTTAAATAAATTTTAAAATTAAAGTGTTTTTACAAATCCATATTTTTGTGGAACTCCTTATAGCTGTTAAAAATAATTATATTGTAAACTGTATTTTTCTTTGATCACAGCACTGCTGAATTCTGTTTCTGCAAATGGCTATCAAATAGTCGTCAGTACAAGTCAAGCATCTGCTAGGACTGACATCAACATTGCAACCATTCAGGTTTGTCTTTCCATTACTACTAATTTTAAAATTATTTAATTGAACAGAAGCCTTTGATAACTTGATAAAGAATGTGTAGTTGTTCCCTGTTTGGGCTTGAACAAGTATTACTTTAATTTTTAGTATGAAGCAGTAGTAGAAGCAATACATCTGCTTTGCAACCTATTTGATAATCCAAAAAATTATGTTCAAAACTACTTAATGAAGAAAAGAATGCAAACTTATGAAATTGGCAAACTTCATATAGTAGCCTCAAAAATCTGCTTTCCACCTGCTCACAAAGGGGCCCTATTACCCTCCTGTGGCGATGGTATGGTCTCTTAAAGTGCCAATATTCTTTAAAAAGGCAAACCACTAAGCATAAGTTTGTTTTTGCAAGATAATTTGAAAAGCTGGCATTTTATACAGGACTACTTTGTGTGTGATTTGAGGCTTTCCCAGTAACGAGAATACGGTATGTAATGGTTTCTGTGGCTTTCAACTGGGTGAGTACAAGGATGATAGCTGTCAAAAGCTCAACCTACTACCTGGTTAGAAGCCAGAGAAACTATTATATAAACTACTCTATGTTCGGCTGTCAGGCCAGCACCTTAACCTGTTCACTGCTACTGGCATATAATTACATTACCTCAAATATTGTATTAAAACAGAGGTGTAAGAATAATAGTCTAATGTTTTATGTAGAATGAGGGAAATTTTATCCACATATTAAAATTGTCATGTATGGAAATCTGAAATGTTATAATTTTCCAAATTGATTTTAAACTTAGAACCCACTGAAGATTTTAGTTTATGACTCCTTATTTAAATATATTATAAATTCAGCTCTTAAAGGGTCAAAAGAACCCTTGACATAGTAGAAGTGGGATTTTGCAATTGGTTGATTGACACACTCATAATCTGCTCATTAATAAAATATAGCTCTGAAAGTTGACTACTATGTTAAACAGTTTTAAATCTCAACTAGTATTTTGATTGGTGATAAAATACTTGACACTGGTGTATGTTTTTGTCTTTATAAGGTGATTTCTCTTAAGATATGTTAGATAATTGAGTCAACTGAAAAAAATAGATCTCATCACAAAATAAGTTTTCAGGCCTGTATACAGTGCATTTTTTACAAAGAGTTATTTGAGACAAGTAAAATAATAATTTTTTAAGTGATAATTAAATTAGACTTCACTCTTCTATAACAGTCTTAATAGATTGATGGAGCTTATTTCAACCATTTTTATTTTGTAATTTAATTTTTTTGCAGGGTAAGCTTTCCGGGTATGGAGTTGAAGAAAAGTTACCTACAATTGCAATTGTTGCACATTATGATAGTTTTGGAGTTGCTCCTGTAAGTAAATCTTGGAATTTTTGTAAGATACAGTAGAGCCTCGATTATCCGAAGTAATGTAGACCGAGGGTACCTCGGATAACGCGAACTTTATCAAAAATCGAGAGGGAAACTAGTGAAATGAATGAATACATGGTCAAAGAAGTGAAAAAAGGCATCTACTGTGTTATCAAATCAAAAAGTTTCATAGTTTTTTGTTTATCACTCTCGTCTTTTTGCGACCACCATTTTTCGATTTCGGTCCATTTTCTTCCCCAGTCTCCTACAGTCACTTCTCCCACACCTAAATCTGAAGCCACTTTTTAAATTGTCTCTCCTTTATCGAGTCTGTTGATAGCTTGTAATTTAGTGTCCAAAGACACAACAGTCCTTTTGCATTTAGCACTCATCACGTAGCCACAAACAAATCAAAACAAACTGTTCACTAGCACATTGAAAAAGCAACTAAGGTCAATGACAGTAGGCAGACGATCTATGCGGGCCACCCCCTCCCACCCTCTTGCCACTACATTCCTTTGTGTACACTTTCTATTTTTAAACTGCTGGTTTTAACTGGTTTACACTGCACATTGCCATAACACAGTGAGTTTGAGTTGTATTGAATAGCGTGGCATTTAGTGTACAGGTAGAGGGGAAAAAAAAAGTGAACCAACTCTTGTAGCTAATTTCAGAGCCTTTTGATACGTAAATAAATGTAAGAGATGTAACAGAAACTCTTTTTCATAAGCAATGCAAATTACGTGAAATTATTTCTCAATGGATTGTCTATATGGTCTAGAACAAATTTCAATACATTCCCTGCTAACCTGTGAATGCCGCTAGGCATGCGCAGTGGCTCATATCGGCAACTTAGATATTTTAGTCGGTCCGCTTTTTTTTCCCCTACCTGTACATCTACCGCAAACCGAACTTCTGAACTTTTTTACTACCTTGGTTAACCCAGAACTTGGTTAGTTAGGGCTCGGATAACCGCGGCTCTACTGTACATGAATACATCCTGCAGAGTGTGAAAATATCAATGATTCAGTAGTGAGTTTAAATTATAATTTGATACACTTTGATATGAGAAAGGTCTGAAAGGTACCACCGAGCACCATTTGGTGTTAATACAATTAGACATATTGTGGTCCTGATTTCCACCGTGAATGCTAAAATATATAACCAATATTAAAAATTAAAGCGAATTGTACAACGGTGGATGCTTTTAAAACACTATAAAACACATTTGGTGTTAACAACACAACACATTTTTAAAAATATTTTCTTTGTTTTTTTAAAACACAAGGGTAAGTCAATAAGTATCTGCTGCACTTTTTAATTTTTTGTAGGTTGACTGTACCACTTTCCTCTCACACATGTCAACATGTTGTTCATTTGTCTCTGCTTGTGGAAGGTTTGACCGTTAGTTGTGTTGTGCTGTTGCACATTAAAATTAGCTGCTCTGCTCAGCGTTTGCACCAAAGAAGAACAGCATGCAGTGATCCATTTTTTGTCTTCTGAAGGTGTACCAGGACTCAAAATCCAACGAAGATATTCTGCGCAATATGAAAGTAATGTTTTACCACGGTGAAGCATGTACGAATGGATTGAAAAGTTCTAAACTGGTTGGACAAGCATGAAGGAGGAGGAAAGAACAGGACGCCCATCCACATCTGCTAGTGATGCCAGCATTGAGTAATTGCATATCATGATTGAGACAAACCGAAGAGTGTTTGTCGAAGTGGCAAACAATATGCAAATTAACCATGGTTCTGCATATGACATTATTCATAACAGGCTTGGCTTTCATAAAGTTTGTGCAAGGAGGGTCCCAAAACAGCTCACTGAACAGCACAAGCACAATCTTGTGTCCGTCTATCAATGCTTACTGGGCACCATGCTCATGAAGGTGAAGCTTCTTTGAAACGAATAGTCACTGGAGACAAAACGTGGATCCATCATTTTCATCCTGAAAGTAAACTCCAAAGCATGGAATGGAAACACCTTGCATTTCCGGTCTAAAAGAAATTCAAGAGTCAACCCTCCTCAGGAAAAGTGACGCTCAAGCTTTTCTGGGACTCACAATGGCCATTACTACAACATTACTTGGAGAAGGGCTCAACAATAAACAGTGCATGTTACAGTGAGATGTTGAGCAACAAGCTGAAGCTTGCAATTCAAACCAAATGTCAAGGCCTATTGTCAAAAGGAGTTGTTTTGTTGCATGAAAATGCCCGTTCACATACTGCTGCCCACACTGCTCAAACAATTGCAAAACTGGATTTTGAGGTGTTAGAACATCCTGCATACAGCCCTGATCTCGCCCTGTCAGATTTTCATCTTTTTGGCCCACTTAAATTTGCCTTAAGGGGCTGTTGATTCACCGCAGACCAAGATAGAAGGAAGCGGTGCATTTATGGCTTGCTGCTTAGCCGAAAAAACTTTTTTCTGAGGGCATCAGGAAGCTTGTGCAAGGATGGATCAAGTGCATTGAGAAGCAAGGGGACTATGTTGAAAACGAGGCAATTGAGAGTTTTGTACTGTTGTTGCAATAAATTTAAAGAAGAGAGTGTCAATACTTATTGTCTTACCCTTGTGTCTCCTGATAAGCACACAGGGAAGATACAAGCATTTTTGCACCCTTTCTTGCAGTAGCAAGATATATTATATCGAGGGATTTAGAAGCTGGATTTTACAATACAGGCCCAACACTAACAACATAACAAAAAATCAAATCTACTCAATCTTTTGCACAGCAAATCCTTATTTTCTGACAGATTTACTGGATTAATGAGCTCTGAGTTAGCTAATTAATTGGAGATTCTACCTCAAATAATGGTCTTTGCTTGCACATCATTTAACTAGAATTTGTTTCCTGTGAAATCAGATTATATCCTCAGTGGCATGGCATCTGAATGAAAAGTCAGAAGCTGAAAGTTGCAGACCTCTATTGTATACTTTTAACCATCAGGTGAAAAACACTAAATGTTTCAAATAGAGTTTATGGAAAATTAAGAAATAAAAAGCATTTAAATTTTTATTTTATTTTACAGAAGAAAATGGCAAGAAAAATGTACTGTGCTTGATTCAAGATGTGTACACAGTTCACTACAATTCGTTTTTGGGACTGATTAGTTGATGACATACAGTAAAGTCAATGTAACTTTTTATAGGTTGGGCTAAGTCTTGAGGTTTAGTGATTAATGTTGCTAGATACAGCACCAAGGGTCCTGGTTTCAATTTGCAACTCTGCCAAGTGAATTTTTTTGTCTTTGATTTTGGTTTAATTTTGTCCAGTGATTTGACACTTCCTGTTGGTCTGTATTCTGTTATGACTGTGAAAACTGTGCTTGAAACTACTCCCATAGATGAGACCATTAGCTCGCATTTTAAGGATTTAAAAATATAAATTATAAAATATAAATGATGGTCATGATAATACAGTAATATTTTCACTCTTTTCTTTTATAAAACAATTTTGCTTTAACATTGAATTTTGTTCTCATTTTGTGATACATTGCAAATGCTTTTGTCATTGTAGGAGCTGTCATTTGGAGCAGACTCAAATGGATCTGGTGTAGCCATGCTATTAGAGCTTGCTAGGTTATTTTCTCATCTCTACACCAACTCGAAGTCTCACGCTCGCTATAACATTATCTTCCTACTATCAGGAGCTGGAAAACTTAACTATCAAGGCAGTAAAAAGTGGTTGGAGGATCAGTTAGATGGATTGGAAGGTTCTTTAATTCAAGATGCAGCCTATATTTTGTGTCTTGACACAGTTGGGTCTTCCAGTAACCTTTATTTACATGTGTCAAAACCTCCTCGTGATGGGAGTCCAGGTGCACAGTTCTTCAAGGTTTGTATTACAAATAATTTAATTCCATTCTTGAGTAGGTAGCTTGCGAAAATGTAGTAAAATGATGGGAGGTGAGCAAGAACTGTTTATTGCAGCTCACAGAAATGCATTAATTCTCTTACCACAATGCGTAACTATGACTGTGTACACTGCTTTTGATTTGGTCCAGTTAACATAAGAATTGGGTGATCTTTTTTGTTAAAATACATTATAACTGTCAGCACTAAGGTCACTATTTTACGATAAATAAAAATATTAATGTCACTGTTATTTTACATAAAAACATACATTTTGGTGTTATTTTGCATTAAAACCAAATAGATTTACAGTTCAAGTGGTGTAAAATATTGCATATTTCAGCAAAAAAAGGTAATTCTCCTCGAATTTTTAGATCTACCTGTTCTTACCAGTTGACTTAACACTTGCCTGCAGTGTAGAAAAGCCGATCTCCTCAACCTACTTATACTGAAGGTACATTGAGGACATAAATTACTGGGCACCAGAATACAGCTATTTTATGTTGAAATAAAATATAAATAAATTAACAGTTGTAAGTTCAAGTAGGCCCAGTGCAGTAGCAAAACATCTCTATGTACATCAGTCTATTTTAATTATAATTGAAGAATATGTAGGTTTTATTTTTATTTTTTTATTTCTTTACACTTATATTGCTGACATACCTACCAACTCAATATTTACTTGGTTTATTGAAAATTTATTATATCAATGCGATTTTCAATAAATCTCTATATATATAAAAGGCTTTGTCCTGACTGACTGACTGACTGACTGACTGAATGAATGACTGACTGAATGACAGGAATCAACGTACAGCCTAAACTATAACAGGTAGAGACTTGGAATTTTGACAGTACCTTCGCTTCATAATGTAGGTGCTCACTAAGAAAGGATTTTGAAAAATTCTGATTTTAAATGCCAAAAATTAAATGTTTTTGAAAATACTTAATCCCTTTTTACATAGAATTATCAAAACAAATTCACAGAACGTATTGTTACCAGTGGTATC
This sequence comes from Ectobius pallidus, assembly GCA_964059195.1. NCBI lineage: Eukaryota > Metazoa > Arthropoda > Insecta > Blattodea > Ectobiidae > Ectobius > Ectobius pallidus. The sequence continues at coordinate 61,278,866 of CAXKWD010000010.1, forward strand.
AGGCGGGCTTGGATTAAATTAAATGGATGTTTGACAAATTAGAGAAGGTATCATTATAATTCATATTATCTATATTAATAAAAGGAATTCTCCTCGATGTCCAGCGAAATCTACTGAATGCAGAGATCTGAAATTTTAAACATAGGTGTGCTGAAGGGTCGGAAAATGCACCTCGAAGCCGGAATTTTAATTTTAGTTTTCGTTCGTGAGTTATGAGTGAAAAACTGGCAAAAAACGTGCATTTTTTGCGTTTTCAAAACATAAGTTTTCAGTTATACATTTCAATGTCAATGTCACAGTTGGCTTTGGCTATTTTTGTCAAACCTTGAAAACAAAACTTTCGCGATCGCTTGAATGTTGTAAGCCCTAAATATGGTCAAACGCTGTTTTATTTGGACGAATCTCACTATACAGAGGTTTTCTTGGCCAAGAAACTCGAATCTGAGGTCGCTTTTACCAGTCGATGCTATCTGATCGTGGTATGTAGTCCATGCGATTTAGGTGTTAATAAATGTAATGATTTAACTATTATGCTCTTAATTTTTAATTCTTGAAATAATTATCGCGGGCGAAGCCGCGGGCACATGCTAGTATGATATAAGTTATCTTAAAAAACCATTCTAAAACTCAAGATTTCCCTTGAAATAAAGAATTTTGTTTAAAAAAATTACATTAAAAAATAAAATTCACAAATAAGTACACAAAATTTTGTGTTTTTCTTTCCCACAAATATATAAATATTTCGGCTTAAAGGTTTGTGTTTTTCTTTCCCACAAATATATAAATATTTCGGCTTAAAGGTTTGTGTTTGTTTATTAAAAATAACATTATTGGGGAAAAATTATTATTGTTATAATTATTAGAACTTTTATCTGGAGAAAGAAAAGGAGGGGGCAGGCAATATGCTGATATGCCAAGATGATATAGATTGTTGGCTTCAATCGTTGTGATAGAAAATATATACAGAGAGATTATTTTTGTGATGTGCCGAGAATGCATGGTCCATGCAACGGCCTGGAAGCAAGTCGTCTGTTGGTAACGGCTCATGTACATAATCCCTCAATTCAAGCGCATGGATTTCTGAATTAGAGTTACAGTTAGAATAATCACCTACCTTTGTCACAGAAGATGTTAAATATGATCTCAGTTTACCACCACATAAATATTTCGGCTTAAAAGTTTGTGTTTGTTTGTATTGTAAATATTTAAGAAAGTTTGCACTCACATGCATTAATTCTTCTTGTGAAATTGCTGCAATTTCTCTTCTTATGTTCTCATTCAGTTCTTCAATTGTGCTGTATGATGGTTATTCTTGTACACTTTATTTTTTTAAATTCATCCAAATATAAAAATCACATAGAGTAAGATCTGGAGATCTTGCTGGCCATAATCCCTTACTAATTACCCTATCTTCAAACACTTCTTCAATTAAAGCTAAGAAGAGATTTGCAGTATGCGCCGTAGGGAAGTCTTGGAAAAATGCAATAGCAAATTTGTATCAATCGATAGAACTGAATATGCTATTGGGAACTGAAGACAAATGACTGCGTATTTATAAGCCTTCAGATATTTTGTCAAAAATAAAGGGATAATTGTTGGCGTGAGAAATTTTTCAATCCTTCACATATGCTGATCAAACTTTCTCATGAAACCATGCTCTAAAACTCAATAGTTTTTAAATAAGGTGTATCCAACTAGCACCTTGTATTATCAGTTTACTTGATAAATAATATATTGGATTTAAAAAGTACTACCATCTAGCCTCTTTGAAATGGAGCGTAATACCTTAGTCTATAAAACTGATCTAGTCTTCTTGCAATTAATATAGGAGCTGAAAGATATAGCAGCACGTGTGTACCCAAATGTGACAGTTGATACTGTACACAAGAAGATAAATCTTGCTGATGAGTTGCTTGCTTGGGAGCATGAACGATACAGCATACGTCGCCTTCCTGCTTTTACAATGTCTTCCTTAAAGGTAACTACTTGTTATATTTTTAATAGTGTAGTATGTAACTTGAGTAAGTTCTGTTTTTTGTGACTGTTCCACTCATATGCCACATGTTTGATATTGTCCAGTAACGTTTAGCAATTAGACCATATAGACCAATCACGATCATTTATCTAAAATGCTTGCTCTTAATATGAGGAAGGGATTTTCCTGTTAAAATGGTCGGCTCGTTACTGGACACGCAAGCATCAATGTGCTGTGATTAATACGTCACATGTTACCAGTAAGCACAAAAACAGATTATTTTATACAACATAACTTTATTGGAAATCAAAATAATATAAATAATATAATATAATATAAATAATATAATAATATAAATGTACACAATTTCGATTAGGTGAAAGCCAGTTCGTGTGCTTTTATTCTCTTCTGCTGTTAGCTTACCTGAATTAAGATAACCGTGTCTTTTATGCACAATTGGAGTACTGATCACAACATGGTAACTCGATTTGATTCATGGATGATTGATTCATAGCATGCCGTGATCTCGAAGCTGTTAGTTTTGTTTTTTATATAATAAAGCACGAAAGTAATTATTATTTGTATAATCCATTACATTTTTATTCATGGAATAGTCTTAATAAATTCAGCTCGAGTTGACGAGTTTCATCAGATAAATTCACTCCTGCTGCGCAGTCGTGAATCTATCGATAAACTTGTAAACTCTCGTGGGATTACCTATGATAAAAATAGTTATTTTAAAAGTTCTAGGTTTTCTAAAGGTGCTAACACTGAAATCTTTCTACAAGGAACTGTTTTCCTTAAAAATATTTAATATGTACATTAATATGTACTTCATGGCTACTGTAACAGCTCAATTTTCATTGATTTTCTATGGTCTGACCCTCTCTATCCTTTAGGAGACTCGTAACCCCACAGTCATTCATGAAGTGTCTCAGAGTCTGTCAGTAAATGTGAAGTAAACTTATATTAACCCTTAATTAATCATTGTATGGAAGTTTACACAGTGAAGCTATATTATAATTTAATAATATTGAGTTGGGTTTAGCACTATGCTTCACTTATTTTATAAATACCTGTACTAGTTTCGAAGACCCTCGTCATTCATAATCATCAGGTTAACACCAACTGCCGGCTGGCCGTTTTTTCTGCGCTCTGGTGGAAGTGTGTGGCATTTGGCGATGAGATCTTCGTCTGAAGGGATGTCGAAGTTCATAAGGTATCCTTTATGTTTGTGGATGAATATCCTTTCCCACACTGAGAGTTCCTTGTGACCTTCGACACATTTTATCAGTTTCGGATCCCGATCGATGTCATGCCCCTCATTCCAAAAATGGGCCGCTACTGCAGATTTATCCGTATTTGCGTATTTCAAATGTCTCATGTGTTCCTTTGCCCTAATCTCCAACTTTCTCTTAGTCTTACCCACATATACTTTCTCACAGTTTGTACAATTAATTTTATATATTCCTGATTTTTGATTCTGATGGCTATGCTCTAAATTGGTGGAATTTAGTAAGTTTTTTAAAGAAAATCTATTTACTGGGGCTGTGGTTATACCATATTTGTTGAACACTTTTTTGAATTTCCTGTCTGCAGAAGGGTGAAAAGTTATCTTCCTGTATTTCTGATTTATTTCTATTGGTTCTAGGGTGGTTATATCTGTAGTCAGCTTTTTCTTTTGGCAATTTTTTATTTTCTTGTCCACCAATTCTTTATTGAAACCATTGTTTTCGGCTGTGGATACTATGGTTTTATACTCCAGATCATACTCTGATTTGCTGAGTGGAACATTCACTATCCTGTGTGCTAATGAATTTATTACTGCATGTTTGTGTGTGAGTGGGCTTATGCTGTTGGCCTTGATGTAGCAATCAAGCACTGATGTAGCAATCAAGGCCAACAGCATAAGCCCACTCACACACAAACATGCAGTAATAAATTCATTAGCACACAGGATAGTGAATGTTCCACTCAGCAAATCAGAGTATGATCTGGAGTATAAAACCATAGTATCCACAGCCGAAAACAATGGTTTCAATAAAGAATTGGTGGACAAGAAAATAAAAAATTGCCAAAAGAAAAAGCTGACTACAGATATAACCACCCTAGAACCAATAGAAATAAATCAGAAATACAGGAAGATAACTTTTCACCCTTCTGCAGACAGGAAATTCAAAAAAGTGTTCAACAAATATGGTATAACCACAGCCCCAGTAAATAGATTTTCTTTAAAAAACTTACTAAATTCCACCAATTTAGAGCATAGCCATCAGAATCAAAAATCAGGAATATATAAAATTAATTGTACAAACTGTGAGAAAGTATATGTGGGTAAGACTAAGAGAAAGTTGGAGATTAGGGCAAAGGAACACATGAGACATTTGAAATACGCAAATACGGATAAATCTGCAGTAGCGGCCCATTTTTGGAATGAGGGGCATGACATCGATCGGGATCCGAAACTGATAAAATGTGTCGAAGGTCACAAGGAACTCTCAGTGTGGGAAAGGATATTCATCCACAAACATAAAGGATACCTTATGAACTTCGACATCCCTTCAGACGAAGATCTCATCGCCAAATGCCACACACTTCCACCAGAGCGCAGAAAAAACGGCCAGCCGGCAGTTGGTGTTAACCTGATGATTATGAATGACGAGGGTCTTCGAAACTAGTACAGGTATTTATAAAATAAGTGAAGCATAGTGCTAAACCCAACTCAATATTATTAAATTATTATATTAACCCTTTCACTGCTGAGATATTGGCTAGCTGACATACCCTCCTTGCTGAGATATTTTCACTGTCACTTTCCGCTAAATCCGAAAAATAAGAAGGCAGTTTTAAAATACGACAGAATTTCGTCATTACATAAGAAATGCTTTTCCTTGCTCATGAAAGCAATGACTGTGTTGAAATTGAACATACCATGGCCTTGACGTGATTCCCCGCATGTCAGATGACTTGAGTTCATTGGCTTCTTCAGATATCACAACATTGTGCAGGGCCTCACATTTTCATCTACAGATTGCACCAGAGGATACGGAAACCAATGAAATTAAGTTCTATCTAACCCCAAGAGATGGCAGGACACTATCCTTTCGTTGAAACCATGTTAAAAAATTCCATTCTATGAACAATTGTCTTATTCGTAGCACCAACTTTGCAGCAACATTGTGCAAGGCCTCACATTTTCTTCTACAGATTGCACCACAGAGCAGGGAAAGCAATGAAATTAAGTTCTAATTAACCCCAAGAGATGGCAGGACACTATCCTTTCGTTGAAATCGTGTTAAAAAATTCCATTCCTTGTGGAATCATCTCGTTCATAGCACCTGCTTCGCGGCCAGAACTGCTCCGTCAATAGCACACGTAAGTGCCATTCTCCGCGCTGGAACTGCTCCGTCGATAGCAGTGAAAGGGTTAAATAAGAGGAAAAATAAATAATTTAGTTATCATTTTTTGTTTAAATTAATCTCTAATATAACTAATTATTATGCTTGAATGTAACAAATGATGTTTAGTTGTTATTTTGCAGAGTCATAAAGATCCTGTAAGGTCTTCCATTCTGGATGTGAGGGAGAATGTAAATCTGGATAGTCTGGTGGAAAAAACTCATGTTGTGGCTGAAGCGCTTGCAAGACATGCTTTCAATTTGTCTGGTGGTGAAGTATTTTCTGGATCTCTGGTGAGTTATCATTCATTGCTGTTACAGTGGTTTGAGCTATTCCAGGAGGGAATTCTCACCTTATATTTTCATCCATATGATCACAATACATTGATATTGGACACATCACCCCTTATGATTAACCCTTAGAATGGAACATCCGTCTCACAGACGGATATGGTATTGTCTTAAGGAGTGGCTTGTTTGAATTTTAATGTTGATCGTGTTACGTAGGCTTAACTGGGTATGTGTGCAAAATTTCGTGCAAATTGGTCAAGAAATGTGGATTTGTATAGGGAACATACATATCCATATACATACGTACACACTTTCAATTTGACTTGGTTGCAAGACTCACCTTTTTTTTTTTTTTTACAATTATGAACACAACAAAAAAATCAGCCAAATCGGTTGAGCCGTTCTCAAGTAATGCAGCAACATACATTTGGTAATTCATTTTTATTAATATAGATTATATCTATACAAAGGATATTTAATTTCATTTAAGGGAAAATAATACACATTTCTAAAATATTCGAACTCAATACACTCTCACTTTTGGGCTTGGCAGATTATCCATGATCTTCCTGTCCTTTTTTCTTATTGTTTTTGCAATGATACGTTGTGATATTAATAGACAAAATTAAATCACAAATAAAAGAACTGTTGTTCTAACTCCAAAAAAAAAAGACTGACCTTTCGTGAAAAAATTAACCAAGAAGCCTGAAAGTACAAAAAACTTTTGTTTATTAAATCATAATTTTATGTTTAGGCACCCTACTGTAAATAAAAGTTGTTAAAAAAATATTCGGCAGTTTTTTTATTACTGTGCAGATTAGCTTACCTATGGTTGCCACGCCACCCAATCCCATGGGTAATTAAGAATATATTTAATATATTGATTGTAAATTTTGTCTGCATATATCAGTAAATCTAACCTAAAAATGGTAACCAAACCTGGATTAAAGCAATGATCAAAAGTGAAACTATACCGATTCTGTTTCACAAAAAACACACTTGAGGTATTGTAAATTGTCGGATTTTTTCAGCTTGAAAAGTTTTGTAGGTAAAAGTAGAGATATCTGCAAATGATTCTGATTTTTTATAGTGTCTTTCTTAAAAACAATAATGCGATAAGATTTAATAAAAACTTGCTCAGAAGGCAAGTGTGTTGCACAGTTTTGTTGTTTTATTCCTTATTTTTTTACAGAGCGTGGAAGTGGATTCCCTAAAATCTTGGCTTGATTTTCTCGGTAGTCAGCCACGATCTGCACAGTTACTATCAGAGAAGAACAGTCCTCTGGTCAGCTTGTTAAAGGATGCTGTGAATAGGTATGCAAACCAGATATTTCTCGAATAACTTGATGTCACAAATTACTGTTGAAATCAGCTTCGGGTTGCTCTGTTATTTAGTATTTACAACTAAGAGCTATTGTAATGTACTGCAGTTTATTATAAGATTAATATGTTCAATTTCTTATCTGTGTTTAATTATTTATTTATTTTGTTGTTCTTATAAATTCTGAGTACTGTGTAATGTCTTAAAAGACAATATTAATGTTAGAGTCCAATTAAGATGTAGATATTTCTACAGATTGGTTATCTATGACATTAGGTGAGAATAATTGTGAGGTCAACCATTAAGGGTTTTCAGAAGAGAAAGATTCCATCTGCCAGAATGTCATGAACAACTCAGTTGATAGAGTATCAACATGGAACTGAAGGTCACAGTTCCTGTCAGAGGAATCTTACTCCTAACTTATCTGATTACCTTGAGTATTTATTTAATTTCACTTGTCTAAAATGATTATGTTTTCTGCAGGTATCTAAAAGAGGTGAAGGTTACATACCAAGCTCCAGACAAACGTGATCCAGAATTTGTTTTCTACGACGTAACAAGAGCCATTGTTAATGTATATAGGTAAGCACTATATTATATCACATCTATGCCATTTTCTTACAAATTAAAAGATTTATTAAATATTTGTAATTTTTTATCCAACTGTTTTGATTTCACAATTGTGTCATTATTTTTTTGCTTACTTTATCTTCTTGCATAAATGCATAGAAATTATTGTAGCTGATATGAATACACAGTTATTAAAACAGATAAAGTAAAAATTATCTGTAAAGACTTCACAAGAATTCTTGTGAATGATAAACAGATACTGGTAGTTTGGAAGAAAACACATGAATTTCTTTGCAGAAAGTCTGACCAAATATTGTTAGTAAGTACCTAACCACTTAAACTTGCCTACTCTGGTTTTTTAAAAAAAAAAAAAAAAAAAAAAAAAAAAAAAAAAAAAAAAAAAAAAAAACTTGATTGGTACATAAACAGGTAAAGTAACTCCTATCTCAAATTTCAGAAAAAAACATATCCTGTATTATAACATTTGGTCCCTATGATAAATTTCTCCAAATTTACAAAATTCACTGCATGAACAATTACACTTCATGTACTGACAATTAATTGCTCTGAAAATATTATAAAAAATATAAAAATCAACCAATGTATTGGGGCAAAGGTTGGTTGCAAATGCGTTGGCGTTTGGCCTCTCGTCCTCATCCAACGAACGGGTTTGGGGCCAAGGGATTCTACACTACACTACGTCTACACCAGGAGAGGGGATCCAATGCCAACCTTTTGATGTTACCGCCAGAAGTCTGAACCTGAACCTAAACCAAGGCCAAGGAGTTCGTTGGCTCTGATTTGCCTCTAGTACACACTAACCGAATCTTGGCAGGCGAAGTGGTTGGTTATCGTTCGTTGGCCTTCATTGGCCCAATGTGTACGTGCTTTTAGCCAATGACCTATTAGAGAATTTTCCAATAATGTATGTTAGTCACATGTCACAAGCCAAACAATTTGCATTGCTGGAATGCATGCATTGAGAATACAAATGGGTGATCGGTTTTCCCACATGTTTCAAACGTTTGGCTTCTGTATCGATTTCTCGTCCTCTGCCCAGTAGTGTGCTCCTATGGCTGACTTCTGTTTGCTGGTTCTTCATATTTTTAAAATGTTCCTTAACACTAATTACAAGATTAGAGTGAGAAGATTGTTGTCTTTGTCGCCCGACTTAATTAGAGACTTAGTATTTAGTTTGTTTTCAGGGGGTAGTTTATATTAAATTCACATGGCTGCTTCTTATGAACAACTGACTCTCTGCACTGCCAGCGCTCGATGAGTGAACATTAACCAGAAAGATAAAATGAAATACTAAAGTCAAGAAGATTAACAGACACTAGTATTTACAACATTACTAACTATAAGCATGATTACAATTGGCATAAACTTTGAGGTGCTCTAGAAATTATGAAAAGTGAAAAGCTGACAGCATATTGGACCAAAACGCACTCTCATGTGCATAGCATAAATAACTGTATAGAAATGCTACTTTAAACAACTTTTTGATCCAAAAAATTGGATCGTTCGACATCAGCTTAATGATTTCATTTAAATTTTGTATAGAAACCGCTAAGAGCTAAAACTTTTATTGGAAAATTTTTTTGAATAAATTCTCTGAAGGTGTTTATAAGCCTTAGGTATATATACCAGATATTTCTCTAATAACTTGATGCCACAAATTACTGTTGAAATCAGCTTCAAGGTGCTCTGTTATTTAGTATTTACAACCAAGAGCTAATGTAATGTACTCCAGTTTATTATTTTCGTAAGTCTTACCTCTCAAATAATATGACTGAATGCTACCACTTATTTCGTGTCGCAATATGGTTAGCGAAAGCAATGTGAATGTTTCACATTAGATCTTTTAGAATAGTACATACTGGTTTGTTATGTTTCAGTGTCAAACCAGCTGTATTTGATTTGTTCCTCACCATAGCTATCGCTGTGTATCTTGGTCTCATTTATCTTATTATCCAGGTGAGTAGTATGTTAAGAATACTATCATATCCTCATGCCATTTTTAATCATATTTTTTTTGTGATAAGAGAGATTGGCTAAGTATGTTACCAACATTTGAGAGTATAGTTATAAAAAACAGGTTTTTATTGTTACAAAATGAAAATTATGTAAATTTTCAACCTTTTCAGTGCTATTGACATATATTTGCATCATCTCAAAAACTGTACAAAAGCAGGGATATACGTGCAATAGTATAATGCTTTAAGTAAAATGAAATTTTTTTATCCATATGTTAGAATTTCCGTTTGTAGAAATCATCTAATTTGCCTAAATTTTCCTCATTGATTTCAAACTTAGAACCTACTGAAGATTTTACTTGACGATTGCTTATATCTATATATATAAAAATGAATGTATGTGTGTGTGTGTGTGTGTGTGTGTGTGTGTGTGTGTGTGTGTGTGTCCTTTATGCATTACTACACCATTCATCCGATCGCCATGAAACTTTGGGAAGTTGTTGGGTACATTCCCGGGAAGGTTTCTGTCACACTACATTTTTAATTTTAGCCTTCGTTCGCGAGTTATGAGTAAAAAACGGCAAGAAAACGTGCATTTTTTACGCTTTCGAAGCATCAGTTATTCATTTCAGTTGTCAAATCAATTGCAGAAGGCTTTGTCTATTTTTGTCATACTTTGGAAACAATAGCATCGCGATCGCTTTGGAAGGCAATGGATATCTCATGTTATTATAAACGCCAGAGAAGTTAATGATAAGGTGATGATAAGGTAATATAAAATATTTACTTAACGTGGAATATGCTACTTATGAAAGATGGTTTACAGAAAATTCCGGGGAAGTTGCTTAGTTCGGGGTCCAGGCTACAACATTTCTATATGTAATCATAAGTAAAATCTCTTATGTAGGGTCGTTAAATCTGCCTGAAATGTAACGGAATTATAAGTCTGGACAAATGAATATAGAAACTATGGCCTCAGTAGGCTTATTCCATTCTTCATCTATATAAATAAAAACGAATATATGTCTGTCTGTCAAATACATTTACACACATTTTTTTCATCGTGAGTTTAATCGATTTCAATTCTCATAATCTTCTGAGATTGCAGCAACACTCGACGGGTAATCTATATAGATCTTCTATATAGCCTACATAAAAATGAATGTATGTGTGTCTGTCCTTTATGCATTACTATGCCATTCATCCGATCACCATGAAACTTTGGGAAGTTGTTGAATACATTCCCGCAAAGGCATGCTACATTTTTAATTTTAGCTTTCGTTCGCGAGTTATGAGTGAAAACGGGATTGAGACGTACATTTCTTGCGCTTTCGAAACATCAGTTTTCAGTTGTCAAATCAATTGCAGATGACTTTGCCTACTTTCGTCATACCTTGGAAATTAAAGCATCGCGATCGTTCGAATTTTGTAAGCCCACCATGGCCGAATCATTTGTTTATAATGTCAAGGCACGCAGACAGATGAAATTTTCACCCTAGACGGAAGAAGAATAGTGAATATAGCCCTAAATGGACAAACATTATGCAGGGTTTTTTTTAGGCCAGGGAACTTGAATCTGAGGTTATTTTTCCCATGCTGCGCTTTCTAATCGTGGAATTCACTTCAAAGCCGGATTTACAGTTGTTTCATTAATTAGGCCTATCAATCGTTTAATTTAGACCTATGAATGTTTCGTGTACAAAGTGTTAGTAAATATAATAGTTTAATTATTTTGCTCTTAATTTATAATCTTCCTATTAATTATTGTGGGCGAAGCCGCGGGGATCTGCTATAAGCTATAATAAGCTGTAGCTTATCTAGCGTTTTCTGAGGAAATAGTTTGTGTGTGATAAGTCGTTCTTCCCCATTTCAAATTCTAAATACCTATATAAAGACCTTAAAGACCTCGAGATTGAAAATCGAAAGTCCTTCATAAGTTATTTTCGCATTTACAAAATACAAAACCCGAGCGACGCCGGGCCTTTTAAGCTAGTTAATATATAAATTCAGCTCTGGAAGGGTTAAAGTCTAATTATAGAAAACCCAGTTTTAACGTTCCTGTTTTCAAGAAATAAAATAGCAAGTCATCTGCAGTATTACCTTTTGAGTAATTCCCACTTTTAAAGAAACCTGCATGCAAGAAAATCCTGCTTCTAAGAAATAAACATTTTGAAAATTTACGAATGTTCATCCTTGTATGCCTAATAGTGATTTTTTAAACTAAAGTAATTTTCAAATGGGAAGCGTTTTCCTTCACCGCCAATCACGTGTACGAGCTAAAGGAGTACCGCTATCAGGAAGGGTCTTCCTTCCGTCTCGCCGTCTCTGATTGGACCGCGTATCTAAGCAAGAGGAAGAACAAAACGCTTCCCATTTGAAAAATACTGTAGTGAAATAAATCCACAGTAACTTGACAGACGTAGCAGAAGAGAAGAAAGTTCTTTAATATACTGTATCTTCTAAATGTAAGTAACGACAGAGAGGAGATTGTTCCTTATCAATATCTAAAATAGGTACTGGTAATATTTATCATTATTAATGTAATTCATCATTAATGTAGTGATCACTGTACACGATCATCGTAATTTTATGCTTTTGATTTCTTCAGTTTTCTTCAGTTGTTTCATTTCCGGCTCTGTTGAAGCTCTTGTTGATCTGTTATTTATACAAAATGTGCTGAAAACGCCACAAATTACACAAACTGTGCTGAAGACACCATAAATTACATACATTTCTATAATTCAGTGCAATTTTTGTTAATTTGAAGCATATCTTCTTTTAAGGGGAAAGAAAATGAGTTTCATATTTTAGGAGTTACACTCTAGGCAAGCAGTAAATGTTTCTTTATTGCTGTAAGGCCTTTCTTTCTGAGTTCATAGTGCGATTAAAGTAGTTATGAAAACACTTCTGGTACATATATCACTTACTTTCACCCACAAGATAACTATCACAGAGTTCCTAACATTTTCTTACTGTTTTGTTGTTGATGCAGTAATTGTCGCAGTCACCTTTTTTGTTGGCTATTGATGTTTTCAGTGAATTCTGTTGTTGAAAGTTCAACAAGTATTTGAAGTAGAACGTTTTAAAGTTTAATACAGTATATAATATTGATGCTTCACAATGTTTTTCCAATTAATTTAATCAAATTGTACAATTTTACCAGTTTCTCTTTCTGCTTTGTTAGTTACCATTATTATCTAAACATCAGGCCTATATTTGTAGTAATCATTTGCAGTATTTTTGCCAAATTCTGATGTTTTGTTGTACTTAGTAATTTTTTGTATACGCTATTATTGTGTTAGATACTTATGTACCAGTATGGGACTGTTGACAATAATAAATTTGTACAAATTTAAATATCCTAAAAATCGATGGTACTTAAACAGAGAAGCAACTATAATAAAATAATTATAATATGTGTTGAACTATGACACTTAAGCTTCACTTACCAACTTTTTGGTAGTAAAAGGACCATTGTCCCCATTAGCCAAGGATGAGGACAGTGGTCCTTGAAACATGTACTACCAAAAGTTAAGTGAAGTATAAGTTTCACAGTTTAACTGATATTATAATTATTTTATTATACTGATTTGTTCACTGTTTATATAATGAAGTAACAAGATTTTTTCCTTTACTAGTATTCTTCACTTGTTGATGGAATCATCGGTTGTTTATATAGCCTATATAGCAGTTTTGCTGAGAATAAGTTATATCTCTTTAATTAAAGCATTCAGTAAAATTTTACCATACAAATGTTTCTTATGTGCATTTCTTAATTCTCATTGCTTATTAAAAGAAATTAGCAAATAATCTTCTTACACACATTTTATTAACAGTGTTGAATATACAGTAGATATTAATTCTTGTTATTTGTTTCAGAACTTTCCACCATTTTACACTACAATATCGAGGTTCATCTCATCCAAAAGAGTAAAAAGCCATTGAATAGTGTGGCTCACTTTCAGTATGGCGATATAAACTCAAAGTGTAGAGTATTTTCTTAATTTTCCATTTACCTGAAACATGAACAATATCATATGTCGTTCCACTTCACAATGTACATTCATTAGTGTATGTAGATTAGTTTTTCTATTTTGTTGGAGTGCCTTTCGCCTTACATTTTTGGGCATTCTAGTCATCCATTTACAATGAATTACTTAAAAGAAGTAATTGTGATACAGGTTGTATATGTATTTATTAAGCTGTCCCAAATGATAGAGCATGATCCTGTGTTGCATATATGTGAAACAGATGTATGTTAATATTGTAAAAATGTTTAATAGGAAATGCAGCTAAGCCAAAACCTTATATTTCTTTATTACTAACAAGAAGAAGAGAGAACATTCCTGTTTTAGCCATCTTACTGCCAGAAAAAGAGGGCCTCTCAGTTTTAGCTGCTTAAACCATAGGTAGTGACTGGGGTTTGTTCAGTGATGGGAAAAGTACAGAAAGAAAGTAATTGGGCTGAATTACAATTACCTGGGAGACATTTTACTTAATTACAATTACAAATTACTTTTTCAAAAAGTAATCAGTAAAATTACAAATACTGAACTGCGCCCAAGCCCGAGCATTCTGCTCTTTCGGGTGTTTAACACTTGTATAATATTGTATTTGTATTTGTATAATATAATACAATTTCTGGTATCATGGAGAAAAAAAAAATTACAATTACTTTACAAAATGGCAGTACCTAAAAATTCCTTGTTTTTTTGTTTGTTTTGGGCACAAGCCCAAATGATTAATGTACAAACAAACAAAAAATATATCATTGAGAATATTTTTGGAAATATTGACTAACTTTTTGTTAATATTAATTCTAATTTGGATATTAGTTGCAAAAATAATAATAATAATGACGATATAGCAAGCGAGAATGATACTAATACTAACGACTACTTAATTGTAACAATTACAATTTTATTTCCAGAAGTAAATTACAAGTAGAAATTACATTTTTTTAAAAGTATTGATTACAAGTAAATGGGACCAAAAAAGGAATTGTTACTGTAATCCGATTACTTTTACTCAATTACTTTCCATCACTGGGTTTGTTATACGGGTTGACATTTAGAAAAAAATCCGGCATGGACTTTAGAGTACATTTTCAAACTCACTTTGTTGGCGCGTCACTTTTCTGGAGGCAGGTCTGGAAATGGGTGCACTCTGTCTTGTGATTCAAACTGAGGAACTACTTTATAAAGAAGTTGCTGCTGCAGTCATGGAAGCCATCATTAATGCCCGTGGATGTCAGGCTGAAAACATGCCCCCTAATCCTGCCTTCTACCTCTGGTAGATGATGCAGCATTCGGATGGTAGGTTTAGCCCACTGAGGTATGCAGCGCCATGAAGTTAAGGTTTTTTAGTATAGCTCCGTTATGGATTCATCAAAGAGATGGGGTGGTGAAAAAATAAACATTGTGCATTGTCAAATCGCAGAGAAAGTGGAGATGCTAAAAATACCTAATACTGTAGTAGCATGTCTTAGGGACCATTGCGAAGCATATGATGTTGGTTCTTCAACAGTGTATGATAAAAAGTAATTTTAAGGATCTGGCTTTTTACTCAGGTTCAGAAGTTTCCAGATTTGTTAATGCCAACCTGTGTTACATTTTGCATAGATAATGGTGTATTGTAGCACTCTTCACAGTTTAATGTATTTGTGTACTTGAATTTTCAGTAACTTTGTTATTAATAGATATGCAGAAATGGAAATATGTTCTGAATGTATTTTCATTGTAGAATGTCTGAAAGAGAAGAAAAGAATGAAATATTTACAGTGTGTTCATTCATAGGCAAATATTAATTCTCACGATAGGATGAAACATGGTATGGGTAGAGTGAAAGTGGGAAAAGAAATTCAAATATGATCTCTGTAATGGAACGTTTAGAACATGTCATGACTTAAAAGATCACAATGTTCTTCAATATTGCATGCAGCAATAGTGCAGAGCAGAGAAGAAATTTCAAAATTAGGAGTGTGTTACCTGGTTTTTGCATTTGAAAAAATTTAAAATTTAAAAATTTCAGGCATGGAAAGCATGCCTGAGCTAAAGAGGGGAAACGTTTTTGTCCATGGAACATTTTTCTCTCAAGGGTATTTATGGAATACTCATACTCACTTTAAAAAAAACCATAACATCCTTTGCAATAGCTTAAAGTTTATGTTATACTTTTAAAAACGCACCTAAGTTGTTTAGGTTATTTAACGAAAATTGTTTTATTATGACCTCCCTCCCTTTGAGTTTTTTTTTCTTTTTTCTTCATAAGTGATTTAATTAAATTTCAAAAAAGTTTACCAAACAATTTTAAGAACCACGCTAATAATGCAACAATAAAATTGGAAAATGGAAATTCAAAGGTATTAAAATTTGTTGCTGTTACCGTAACTGTCATAGATTTTCTAACTTGGGAGGAGGAATGGTTAACAACTGGATCGTTGCAGATGCAACATTAAGTCGATTTCTGTACCTTGTTTCCATTGAAGCATAATAGGAAAATCCCGTTTCACACAGGTATGTTGTCACAAAGGAAGAAGCACATTATTTTAACATTGTTGAGAGTAGCAGAAGTGGAACACCAAGCCATGGATGCTAGCTGTCACAACAGTGAACGCAGATTTTATAATAAACAGAGGCAACAGAGCTGATACATGTCACGTCTGGCGGAATGAAATGATTGGTTCCCGATTAGAATTAGACATCAGTTACTGAAAGGAATTTCAATTGTAATGCCACCAAGATCATACACACCATGTTCTGCAGAACAGTTTGGGAAACACTGACTCAAGCCATTGAACAGTGACTTTAAACAATGACCCTTTTCTTTTCATCTTGTTTAGTTTGAATTTCACTAATTCTTTTCACTCCTTCCTTCCATTAAGAAATAATTCTTCAGGAGTGCCTACTAAACATGGTATCCAACTTTTTTTGGTGTATTATGATGATGATCGGGAGATCACCCTCGCACCTTGCACCTATCAGTCGTTCTTTAGTCTGGAAGTCGTATTTAGGATTTGGCACCAATTGGCAGTTTATCCTGGCAACCACAAAGTCAATTTCAGGTGTATGTGTTTTTCTTTTATTACAGTAATTTGTTGTCTATTGTCTTATATTCTGTGTTTTCAGCCTGTTTTTTCAGGTGTTTCCCAGCCATCCCATCGATACTCGGAAAAAAGAGAGCAATTGTCTTCTGCTATAAAAATCTACAAATAAGTTTGAGAATAGAACATATACTTAAAAGTTATTTCTATGGACCTTTAATATTTAATAGTTCTAGATACTTTCAATATCTGAAATGTGCTGCTTAGAATTTTTTTTTTTTTTTTCTATTCAAGTGAAAGAGCACTTTCATTTATGTCTTGGCATCAGTGGTTCAGGTTTTAATAAATTATAGCAGCTGTGCTCATTTACAGGAAACTAATGTTAATGTTTGCATAGGTATTTTATGTGTAGATCACTTAAGCAGTCCACAGATGATCTATCATATTGCTTAAAGTGTGTTGTTTAATCATTTTGACTGTGTAGGGAGGTGATTGACATGTTGCACAACTGTTGGGTAATATAAAAAAATGTTTGGTATTTTTTTGCATAATAATAACAATAATAATAATAGTAATAACTTAATGTAATTTGAGAGGCTTTTTTTTTTTTAGAAGTCCTGTTTTCAGCTCAAAATACTATGGTCCATCTACTTATGTATTTAAGGTCCTACCATCTTTGTGTTTTCTGTTTATATAAGGTTTGTTTTTGTCCAATCTTATGCCCTCACTTATCCAATAAATGGCATGTGGTAATACCAGTAGTAATATTTAGCTTTTGATGAATGATTTGCGTGTAAAGCTATTGAATTTATGGTTTGTTTTAATTGTTTCATTTTGAATCTGTATTCTCGTATGGCAGTAAATAATTTGTTTTAGTCAATTTAATTTTTATTTACTACATTGAAGAGTAATTAAAATGATATAATTCATGCAATTTTTGTAAAATTGATGAGAGTGTATAAAAATGATTTTAGAAGACCGAGCAATTAAATTAATAAACACAATAATTATACAAGTAAGAATCAGCTTGAAAAATTTTATGTCATAACCGCGATTTGAACACGGATCTCCAACTTAACGCGCTGATGCTCTACCATTGAGCTACCATGACAACATGCCAGTACAACATCAAATTCCTCAACTGATTCAGAATACCCCTAGTAGCACACTTCGTTGGCCTAACGGAGGGATTTTGTTGGCATGGTTGGGATATGTTGGGAAAACGTTCGTTGTAATTTCCTCGGTTAGCCCAATATACGTTTCCGTTGCGTCATGCGCTAAGTCCTACCGTTGGGTCTATGACGGTGGCCCAACGCGCGTTCGCCCTACCGTTGGTGTTATGATTGCTGGCCCAACAAAAAATGTCGTTGTAATGTGATCGCATTTATGTTAAAATTAAAAAGTGTTGAAATAACATTATAAGCGTGAAATTTTTAATTCTCATAAAATAAAATAGTGTTAGTTCATTAATTATTCGAACTCATTATGTGTAACCTGTATGCGAAAAGTTATAATCACACGAATATTCGGCAATTTCCGGCGCGCCTCGTACCGGTGCATTGTGGGGATTGCCGGGGATTTCCGTTGAAGAGACGCATACATGCTGATGCTAGCGTGCATTCGCCATCTTGAGCTGTTGAGTGGAAGAAGCCTAGAATATGTGTTTGAAGATCAGATAAGATAAGGTAAGTTTGTTTATTCTCTGAATATTACCGGTACGTTAATTTCATTTAACTCTACTGGAAGATGAAAGAATCATGGGATCTATGCATTTAGTTTCGCAGGGGCATAGCCAGGAATTAGCAACCAACATATAGGCCTCATTCCAAACACACTGATTAGGGAATACGTGAACAACTTGAACAAAATATCTACAACGATTCTTATTTATTAGACTGAAAGATGTGGCAAGCTTTTCGGCAAAAGATAGATTTATGCTGCACCCCAGCCAAGCTCCGCTGTTTTGTTAGGTTAGGAACGTTTATGTTAGTTTAGGAGCAATATAGTGAATAGCACGAGGTTTATTATGTCTCACATTGAATTTCTTCTGTGACGAAATTTACATTATAATTGTTTATTTGTTTCAGATGATTTACTGAAATCAAGGCAGAAGGAAATCAAAGCAGAGGAGGAGATTCCTCAGTTCTCAAGATCAATTGGGATTTTCAAGATTTCAAACCTGCATATATGGAGCATGCAGTTATGTGTCACAATCAAGTATTTCGATTTATTATACCGTGCATGTTACAGTAGGCCTTAGTATTTCATGTAAACGCATGTTATATAAATTTATGTAAGTCTTTCCACGTTATGCCCTCATTATATAGTCTAAGAAATCCAGTAAATTGATTCTTGGGGTATGGTCCACGACTCTACTACAATTCCACGCGCCGTGCTGCAATCGTTATGCGGGCCCTCGGTTGGGAACCAACACTCCCATTGGCCGGCAGCCATTTACCCAAAGGCTTCTCCAGTGCTACCAGTAGTTCTATATTCTCATGCTTTCCATTTGAGTTATATGGTTAGGTTCCCCCGTTAGTTTATGATAAGTACCGCACTCCAAGCTCCCGGTGTGAAGGGGGTCTGATGGAAGCACGGAAGGGGGTCCTGGTGGGGCTTGGGGGCAAAGCCCCCAAAAAAAGAAAAACAAGAAAGGGACCCGGGGCTAATGCAAAGTTACCGTCCTCGGTTGAAGGGGTCTGGTGGAAAGCAGGAAGGGGGTCCAGGGGCTGCGGGGCTTGGGGGCGAAGCCCCCAATACAGAAAAACAGGGAAATCTGGGGTAGATATGAAGTTACGTATACGATAGGTACCTCGGCCTCGATACCGAATGAGCCATTGAGACCGGGTTTTTACCGTTAGGTTTCCAGTATTGGATTATCAGCACGTGACCAATTGCATGAAAACAGAACATCGGCCAGCGCATGGAGATTCGTGTTTTGACAGCAGTTCCCAGCGCCATTTTAGGTTAATTTTGTCCCTACTTCTTCACGTTTTTACTTGTATTTAGGACCTTTGAACAAATATATGGTGCTTATAAATGGAATCTATAGGTTTTAAAGGATAATATAACATCAAATTTGGTCGTTTTCCGTGCTTTTAAAATTAAAATATCACTTGTAGTAGAGAGGTGGACCATCCCCGATTCTTGATTCAGGGAATGTTGCCAGTAACATTTAATTATGATGTCTTTATATTCTCATATAAGTTATAATGTGCACTTTTAGCCTTTAATTGCCGGTACTTTGATTAATTAATTTGTTACCCAGTTGTCTTGTGACCAATTATGCCATCATTATTAAGCTCTATCCACAATGTGCAGCTGGCTGCTTGAAAGCTGCAGTTAACATTGAGGTTAGGGAAACATTTTACAGTACAAATAATGGGAAGGAATCGATTTATAGTGCACAATATGTAGGCTATAATAAACACATCTTGCTTTTCATAGTAACCTAATCTATTTCTTTGCACTAGTAAATAATTTTCAATCTCGTAATATGTAACTTGCAGTTGGTAGTCGAATATGAATTTCTCGACTGCCAAATACCAACTGCTGACTGCAACTGTACTTTGTGAATGGCGTACATTACTCACCACATGTTTTACTTTGACTACCAACTACAGGCTGCCAACTGCACATTGTGGATAGAGCTTTAGGCCTAATACGTTAGTTATATAATCAACTCTACCAAGTAACTTGCATTTACATTATGTTTGAATAACCGTCTAAATCTGATTAGCTTAACTTGATTGCTAGAATTCTTTTCCATCAAATTGTTTCATCTATCCCTATAGGCCTATATGTGCACTTAATAGATTAGGTTATTTAAAACATCTTTACAAAATCATGTAAAATCTCTTCACAAATTTCTAAAGAATTCTATCTGTTCTATTCTTAATTTAGGCTTACATTCAGTCACAATTTTGGTTATAACCCCAATAGGCTACAGTTTGTAGAATTCAATTTAAAATGAACTCTAAAATGTTGTGTTTAGGCCTAATCAATTTCGCTAATGATCTTAACATCAGTCTTTGTAAAAGTAAAATATTACTAGTTTATGGAATAAAATGGGAATAATGGAACTTTGTGCCCCACGCGTTCCCCTTTCCACTCGCCTGGCTGCTTCCCTCATGCCACCTGCCACGCTTCCCCGCAGGTCATGCCGTCATGCCTGTAGCCGCTGCTCTACGCCAGTAATGCGTAATTGCGATTGGCATGTCACCTAATATTTCGCAATAAAAATAAAATACCCTTGCACCTGGCATTCAACCCAATTCTGTACTAATTCCATCCTACTATCCCCCACAAATCCTATTTCCCTTAAATCTACATCCTAATATTTTCTTTCCACCTACGTCTAAGTCTTCCAAGTGGTCATTTCCCTTTGGGTCTCCCACTCAGCATTTTTTAGATGTCTTTCCCCCCCATACGCACAACATGTTTAGCCCATTTCATTCCCTGTGATTTAATTTCCCGTACTATATCTGGTGGCGAGTACAGATTATGAAGCTCGTCGTTATGCAGTTTCCTCCAGTCCCCATTTTCATCTCTCCCATAGGCCCAAATATTTTCCTAAGCAGCCTGTTTTCGAACACACTCAGATTATGTTATAAACTGCATCTTACAGTCAAAATTGTAATTGAATGTAAATTAAGAATATAATAAATAGAATTGTTATGAATTTTGAAGAGATTTTACACAAATTTTTAAAGCTTTTTTAAGCCTATATTGAAGTCTTTTAAATATTATTTGATAATGAATAAGCTAATCTAAGTGCATAGGTCTATAGGAATAGATGGAACAGCATTTTAGAAATAAAGCTCTTACAGGTTAAGCTAATCAGATTAGACTGTTTTTCAAACATAATGTAAATATGCCTTTTAACCCTGTTATGAACTATGTTTTATAAATTATACAGGCAAATAGAATGGAAGTTACTTGATAGAGTTGATTATATTTCTAACGTATAAGCCTAATAATGGGATGCTATAACTGGTCACAGACATCAACCATCCCGGCAAACTATCTATTGGAACGGCAGTAAAACTCTTTAACCTGAAAGTCAAACCAGTGGCGACCTATGGCATAGAACATGTATGGCCTCACCTACGAGCTAAACAATTGGAACTCTTGGAGAAAGTGAAGGCGGGATACCTAAAGAGAGTGCTCTGCGTGTCGAAATATACACCATTACGTCTTATTTATGAACTGGCAAGAGAACCTTTCTTTATTGAGGAGCTGCATGTTAAAATGTTACTGCCTGTGACGAAGGCGTACGTAAGTGCCCTGGAGGCCTTGAAATCAAAGAAGGCAACTAGGCCTATATGGGAGGCATTCTACAACACGGATGCATTTGTGAACCGTGAATGGATGCAGGGGGATATAAGCTGAGGCATGCGGCGACAAGATTCTCAGTCCACGGTGTCCATTTTAAGTTTTGTGTGCCACTAAACATTATCACGACCCAGGAGCGGGATGCGTGTGCACTAAATGTGGTGAAGCATGCGACAGGTACCATGCACTAAACTGCAAGAGGCGAAACGAATCCCTAACCGCTTTCTGCTGCGAAGACTGATTTACTCACAATGCACATTGTGCACAATACTAATTTATTATTAAAACTGGTCACAAGACAAATTAAGTAATCACAGTAGGCTAAAAGATTGCACATTGTTACTTATATGAGAATATAAAGATTAACACCATATAATATTGTAAACGTTAATGGTAACATTCTTGGATTTCCTAGACTATATTGAGGGCATAAGTTGGAAAGATCAACTTACATAAATCAACTATTCTCACATTGCTTAAAAATGAAGTTTATTAATACATGTTATGTAGTTCATAATATATATATCTGACTTATCCATAACTTGTAAAGCAGCAATAACAATAAACTATTCATTATTCATTTCTCTGAATTTTATTTAGCCTATAGCCAAGATTCTTTCCTTATGTTATACCATGTATCACCATTTTTCTGAGGTATAGAATTCTGGACCAAGGTGCATATAGCCTCATGAAGACGAGGAGCCACTTGATAAAGAAATAGCGGTTTCAGCCATGAAGACAACCATCTGCCAATGTAGAAGAATGGAGGAAGAAGTTGCAACATGGGTAGTAGGCCTTGTCCCCTCATGGGATGAAGTTCTCGACCATTAGTATTACAGTGCTTTCACTGTACGACTTGGCCAGCAATCGCGCGGGCCGACTCCGTGACTCATGCATCAAGCTCCTGAGTGATGCCTCGTCTCACCGCTGAAGTCTAGCATGTGATCTGATTGTGTTCACACATGAATAATTATTACAGCAGTGTTTGTGTTTTCTTATGGTTAAAGTAGTTTTTAGTTTTGCTTGAAGTGTTTTAAAAATGCCACAACATAATTATACATTAGAACTACTGCGTGTCAATAGCAATTTCCTCAAAAGGTGACGTAGATGTAATGATGCAGAAGGACGGCATTTCCAACATCTCCTGTGATAAGGTAAGTTTTTATTTTTATTTTATATTTTCATATTTTATTGTGATTACAATTACGGAAATATATCAATTCGCCTGGAGTACCGTGATCTGGCCCCGCATGCGGTTAACCTGTGTCGGTGGAGCAGCCCGTGCGATTCCCAACCTAGTCGTACAGTGAAAGCACTGTATAACCATCAATAAGCCATCCAAATCCAATGATTTCCCTATATTTCTCCATTAGGTTCTGCTTTTTTGTCTTGGTTTCATGTTTATTTTATCATAATTAGGTAGTTGATAAAATATTTTCCTCAGCAACTGCAATTTAAGAATGATTAGCAAGTCCATGCAAATCTTTCACACTTCGCCCCTTTTGATAGGTGCCCAGGAAAACTTGGCATTTAGCTAACTAATAAATTCATTCTTATACATTCACAAAATACAGTATACGGTTGAATTAAGAGCAACATATGAACTGTATACTGTGTTTTGTGAATCTGTATGAGTGAATTTATTAGTTAGCTAAATAGTTGGTTTTCTTGGACTATTATCAAAAGGGGTGAAGTGCGAAAGATTTGCATGGATTTATAAGTCGTTCTTAAATTGCAGTTGCTGGGGTAAATATTTTATCAACTACCTAATTGTGACAAAATAAACATGAAACCAAGGCAAAAAGCAGAACCCAATGGAGGAATGTAGGGAAATCGTTGGATTTTGGTTGGCTTATGGATGGAATTCGGATGGCAACAGTTGGCATTCTGTTGGCATTACAATGATGGCCCAACAGATCGCCAACGAACATTCCCAACTGTTGGGATTTTGTTGGATATTGGTTGGCTACAGTTGGCAGTTGGTTGGGTAAAATGCACTTTGCCAACCGAACCCCGACGGACATTCCTAACCGTTGACCAACGAAACATGGCGACCATTTCCCAACATTGGGCCAACGAAGTGTGCTACTAGGGACAAGGCAGACCCGTGGTCAATTAGTGGTCTGCCTTATATTCTGAATCAGTTGAGGAATTTGATGTTGTACTGGCATGTTGTCATGGTAGCTCAATGGTAGAGCATCAGCGCGTTAAGCTGGAGATCCGTGTTCAAATCCCGGTTATGACATAACATTTTTCAAGCTGATTCTTACTTGTATTAATATCCCAGACAATGGATTTAATGTCTATTTCCTTTCCCTCCACTTAATTAACAATAATTATATTACCATGTAATATATTAATAGACCACTTTTGAGTTTAAATTAGTAATATATCCATTTCTTTTACGTGAGTAATACCACATAATCACACCGATCTTAACAATAGTCGTTAAGAAATTAAAAAACATTTAATAAATCATTAAATAATCTTTTGATCACACTGACACCTTTCAATCTATGAGTAACACCAAAATTTGCAGTAACTACTTTGACAGCATTTTCTACATGTGGTTGCCATAATAAATGACTATCAATTAAATTATAAGTCCAAAATTATTATTTATTTATTTCACTAATACTAACTTACTAACACAAATATATAATACTAAATTATTTTCTAAAAATACCATATATTTAGTTCTTTTATATATATTTTTCATCTTTTGTAAAAGTGTGCTATATCATGTTGCATATTTTCTAATATTTCAATTTATCACTTGTATAAAATACTATGTCATATGCAAATAAAACAGCATGGACCACCATTGCTAATGTATTAAGAGGAAATGGTGATAGGGAATATGAAGTGGTTCGTGGCATCTTCGTGAATGCAGCAATCGAAGGATTAAGTATCGTACTGACATCATAGCCTTCAAACCCTCGTTATTCAAAGGATTTATAGTGGACCGTAAGTTAGGTTCAAAACCTATGAAAAGCTATTGATTTTTATAAATACTTTTAGACATTTTATAAATTAAAGAAATACGTTCTAATATTAATTTTTTACTTTGTATGCACTTGACTGGTAATTGTGTTTAATGAAACATCTTAAAAACACGCATGTTATGAACATGCTAATAATTTATACCACAAAAATATAGGCCTACATAAAAAAATGTTTTAGGTCTTGATATGCAGTTTGCATACGACTTTGTTTAGAAGTCGCTGATGCACAGAAAGTTACTAATCCAAATAGGATTCTTCTTTTTAATATGATTTTTCGTTTTTGATAAATTAAATTTATTTAACGGGTACTTCAAGGCACCATAATAGACCGCCTCTAGCGGGAGAGTTGAAAGTAGTCTACGTGATCAATTTTTAGCTCTATTGAACGTCCGCTGAGGTCTTGTATTCTTTAATTTTTCTCATACGGGTTACCTAGGCCGTAGTAATTAAAGCGATGAGCTCAAATTACGACTAATACTTCAAGCATACCCCTTATTGAAGGTGGTTTGATTGAACATAGCTGGACATAATCACTGTGTAATTTGTGCGCTATTTTCTATTATTTCTCTTAGTTCGTTCTACCGCCAATAGGTTTCTCGTTTCATTGGACGCTTGACTATTAAAAATATTCTAATTTTTTAGATTAATTATTAAAACAGTGATCTATATGCAACTCATATTCAATTTCTGGCATAAATTACCCATTGACGAGTGCAATATTGTAACTGTTTTGGTAAGAGCCATCTTTCGATAGGGAAAAATACGCTCCGGTGTGCTGTCAGTAGAGTCAAGTTCAGCTGCTCGTGGGTCGTAGATGAGGAGTTTTGTAATTAAATTGGTGAATTGAGAGTGAATTCAAGAAACATTGCAGTTTCTTGTAATAATGGATGACGAAGTAATACCAGAACTTGAAGATGGAGAGGTGAGTTTACATTATTTCTACGCAATTACTTATTTTGTGTAACATTTATTGATGTAGAGTGAGGAGGAATTTACGTTTTGTTACCCATAACCTATGTATTGGACAATTTTTTATTTGCTCATATCTTGTATTTTAATAGTTTTATGGATGTTAGAGGTGTTATTAAAGTAATCCCACACTTTGTTACCTGCCTAACCTAATCTGATATTGTAATGTGGGTGATCACAATATAATCCATCCATATCTCTTGTTATAACTTTACTAATTTATGAACTTGACTCAGCCAGTATAATGCATGTGTATTACTTATATGACGTTAAATAAATATGAATACATGGTTCACAAGAAGCCTCTGAAAATCTAGGTGAAAGATAGCTTTAGGTCGCCCACCAGCGGCGTTTCGCCCATTCTCGCCGGCAGCTCGCTTCCCCTGGCTTCCAATCCAATGCATTCTCTGCTGCCTACCTCCCCTGCTTCTCCTATCATGGCTGTGAACGTGCTCAGTGCCGGCACTGCAGCTCACGGCAAGATTACAGTATCCGACCCACCCGGCTCCCCTTTCCACGCCCTGGTCGCCTTCTCCGCCGGCCTGCCTGCGTGCTCGCTTCCCCTACACCTACCACGCATCATCCCGCGCGCATCTTCCCCGCTATGGCTCGTGCCGACCGCTACTAAGCGCCGGTAATACAGCTTCCTGTGTTAAGCCGCAGCTTACTCTAATGATTGCCTTGCACCATACATAATATTTCACAATTTTTAAAAACGATTATAAAAACAAAATAAAATTTCACGAATTATATTAAAACAATACCCTTGTACCAAACATCATATTTCACGATCTTTAAACACCGATTTGAAAGGAAAAAAAATTCACAATATATAAAAAATCGAAATTTACATAATATTTCCCAATTTTAAAAAACGCCGTGTTAATTGATGCAGAAAAATTCCCTTGCACCAACACTACTCTTTTCATAACAAACAAACCATCTCAAAATTAGAAAACCCGATTCTTGCGTTAACACTCGCTAGCGCCAACTAAATTAGATAACTAAAATATACCGGAACTTCCTTCACTGCTCAACTGGCCTTCGTAGCGTAACGGAAAGTCTCTTGGCTACGATGCTAAGGGTCATGCGTTCGATCCCCGTTCGATCCAAAATTTAATGTTAGGAATAGGTCTCGAATAGGTAGGTAGGGTGAAGAGGAGGTGAGAAGAAGAGAGGAAAGAGACAGGAAAGGAAGAGAAGAAGAGAATAAAGGAGAAATAAATTATTTTTCTCTTTCACCATTTCCATACTAGATGTCGCCACCGTCGCTATTCTGCTAGTAGTTCTAATACCACCGCTAGGTTTCTCCCCACCCTAAACCCCTACTTTCCAGTCGGGTCCCGTTAAGAGAGTAGTGGTGGGGGGCTCGGGTGGGTCGCATATTGTATTTTTCCCCAGCTCACTATTGTACTCTTCATCATAATGGCTATACATAAAAATATACAAAATCACAGTGTTATGAAAACAAGGGAATAAGAGTAGAATTGGTCTCACCCTAGTCCCCTTTCCACTCCATACTCGCCCGCTGGCTTCTTCACCGCCTGACTGCTTCCTCTATCCCACCGGCTGCTCCTAGCCACCCGCCGGCCGCTACTCAACGCCGGTAATGCAGCTCACTGTGCTATACGCATGCAAATTATATTCAATGCAATTGCAATCACCAGAGCAGCCAATTTTAATTCACATATCAAAAGACTTTCCCTTGCACCAACGCCAACATAATCGGCGCCACATAATCTTTCACAATTACAAAAAACGATGGCGAACGGTTAGTACAAAAAAAAAAAATTATATTTTAAAATAAAAAAGACCCTTGTACCAAGCATTATATTTCACTATTATTAAAAGCGATTATATAAAAAACAAAATATTTTAAAATAAAAAAATGCCCTTGCACTAAGCATAATAGTCTATTTCACGGAATTATAACGAGCAACAAAATAGGCTATTTCACAATAAAAAAATACCTTTTCACCAAACATAATATTTCACAATTATAAAAAACGCCATACATATGCCAACAGAATATTTCAAAAAACAAAATATTTCACAATTAATTGCACCATAGGCCTACATAATATATGACAATTTTAAAAAATGCCTATTATAACATAAAACATGGCTCAATTGATGCAGAAAAATTCCCTTGCACCAATACCACTCTTTCCAAAACTAACAAAATGTACCGTATAAAAATTATACAAACTGATTCTTTCGTTAACACTCACGAACGCTATAATAACTCAAATATACGAAATCTTCCTTCACTGCTCAACAACCGCTCATGGCATAATGCGTTAAGACTCCTAGCTATAATGCTAGGGGTCCCGAGTTCGAATCCCTGTCGATCCAAAATTTACGGTTAGGAATAGGTCTCGAATAGGTAGGTAGGGTGAAGAGGAGATGAGAGGAAGAGAGGAAGGAGACGGGAAAGGAAGAGAAGAAGGGAATAAAGGAGAAATAAATTATTTTTCTGTTTCACCAGTTCATTACTAGATCGCACTACCGTCGCTACTCTGCTAGTAGTTCAAATGCCGCCGCTAGATGTCTCCCCAGGACCCAAAACCCCTACTTTCCACGCGGGTCCCATTAGAGAGTGGAGTGGGGAACTCGGGTGAGACCGATCCTACCTTTTTCCCAATAATTCTTGCACCACATAAAAAATATAAAATATACAATCACCAGAGCCTCTTTAGCATTACTCGGGACCCGCCACATGACAATAAGGAAAGAAACAAGAGGTTGTATTATGATATTGTATAGCAAAGAGTTTTAGATTTGAATGCTGAGACACCTGCAAAGCAATAATTAATGCAGCGAAAACGACCCTTACAGCAAAATTGCTCTTTTCAGGGGAAAAATAAATTTTTGGTTGTGCACTAGGCTTCTCTGACCAACTCTCTAGGAGGGGTTTAGGAGGTAATGTTGCCTCCTAGATGTCTCACTATTTTAACTTCTAGCAACACCATTTAAGCTATTATGGAAAAGGTGAAACTGTGAAAAAAATTATTTTTCCTTTATTCTCTAGTCTTCCTTTTCCTCTCTCTTCCTCCCTTTCTCTCACCTTCTCCTCACCCTCCCTACCTATTTGGAACCTATTGCTTACAGTAAATTTTGGATCGACTGTTGTACGAACTCATGACCACTAGCACCATTACCAGCAGCCTTAACCATTCTTGCTGAGCGGTGAAGGGAAAATTCATCTAGGCCTATTTAAGTTTAGAGAGCATTATAGTAGGCTAGGCCTACATGAGAAATAGCCGTTTTGTTGCAAAGGTCCTTTTTTGTAGTTGTGAAATATAGGGTGTTTATAAAGTCACCATTTTCCACTTAAACACATTTTTATAGACTATAAACAACATGAACATACATTTAGACATTTTGAACACAAATCCAATACATTTCAACGTGATAACCCTGGAAATCTAAGCACAAGTCCCATTGTTCCTCTGTAGCCTGAAACAACCTTGCTAACATATCTGGCGTTATCTGTTCTGCAACGGCATAACTGCAGTTTTTCAATTGTTCAGGACCAGTGATTTTCTCCTGATACACCTTGGACTTGATAAAGCCCCAGGTGAAAAAGTCCATTGGGGTCAAATCGGGTGAACGGGGAGCCCAATCACAAAATCAAAAGTATATTGACCCTACATGTTTACTGAATGAACAGTAACTGGTATCACACACCTTGACTTAACTGCAACAGTTTTTGGAGCCACAGTGGATACAAGATGGCATTTTGGATTATGTAGTTTACCAAGACTGAGCACCTCCCCATTTTGCCAAAATTGTCCCGGACTACCTGAATGACACTTTTCCTGGGAGATGAATTGGCCATGCATCGCCAAGACTTTGGGCTCCCTGTTCGCCCGATTTGACCCCAGTGGACTTTTTTCCTGGGGCTTTATCAAGTCCAAGGTGTATCAGGTGAAAATCACTGGTCTTGAAAAATTGAAAACAGCATTTATGCCGCTGCAGAACAGATAACGCCAGATATGTTAGCAAGGGTGTTTCGGGCTACAGAGGAACAATGGGACTTGTGCTTAGATTTGCAGGGTGAACAGGGAGCCCAATCACAAAATCAAAAGTATTGGACCCTAACTTAAGTTGTATGTTTGCTGAGCGAACAGTAACTGGTATCACCTATTCCTTGACTTATCTGCAACAGTTTTTGGAGCCACAGTTGATATAAGATGGCATTTTGGATTATGTAGTTTACCAACAAGACGGAGCATCTCCCCATTTTGCCAAAATTGTCGGGGACTACCTGAATGACACTTTTCCTGGGAGATGGATTGGCCGTGCATCGCCAAGACTTTGGGCTCCCTGTTCACCCGATTTGACCCCAGTGGACTTATTTCCTGGGGCTTTATCAAGTCCAATGTGTATCAGGTAAAAATCACTGGTCTTGAACAATTGAAAACAGCATTTATGCCGCTGCAGAACAGATAACGCCAGATATGTTAGCAAGGGTGTTTCGAGCTACAGAGGAACGATGGGACTTGTGCTTAGATTTGCAGGGTCATCTCGTTGAATTTGAATAGGCCTGTGTTTAAAATGTCTAAATGTATGTTCATGTTGATTATAGTCTATAAAAACGTGTTGATGTGGAAAATGGTAAGTGACTTTATAAACACCCTGTATTAGCCTTTGTTGGCTCTGAAAAGAGCATTTTGGTGCAAGGGTTGTTTTCACTGCATTAATTAAGTTATCTTGCGGGTGGCATACCGTTCAAGTCTAAAACTCTTTGCTGAACAATGGAAAGAAGCTGGCGGCGTGTGCATTGGCTTGGAAGCAAATGGCAGCAGAGGAAGCGAGCTGGCGGGCAAGAGTGGGAGGAGCTTTGCCAGTGTGCGACCTAAATTTGTTTTTTGCCCTTTTCAGATCCAACATAATATTTCACAATCATAAAGATCGACCCTTCCACAAAAGTGGCTATTTCCCATGTGTTAAAGCTCTCTAAACTTAAATAGATGAATTTTCCCTTCACCGGTCAGCGGTTGTTCATGGTGCTGCTGGTTGTGGTGCTTCACGGGTTCATAGGCCTATATTGGTCAATCCGAAATTTACTGTTAGGAGTAAGTCCCAAATAGGTAGGTAAGGTAAGGGCAAGGTGCGAGAAGGGGAGGAAGAGGGAGGAAAAGGAAGAAAAGAAGAGAATAAAGGGGAAATAATTTTTTTTTTCCAGTTTCACCTTTAGCATAATAGATAACATTGCTAGTAGTTAAAATAGGGAGACATCTAGTAGGTGACATTTGAAGTTACTCCCCATCCTAAACCCCTCTTTCCCAGGCAGGTCCTGTTAGAGAGTTGGTGGGAGGAGCCTAGTGCGTGACCTAAAACTATTTTTTCCTGAAATCTACTTTAGCTCTGTAGCATACTAAATAGCACACATTTCAATATCAATCTCTTTCATACAGGGTCTTTATTATAAGTTGAGACCGGGCGACCGGTGTTTTCACTCTCCGCTACGGAGTCCGCATTAGCCGCGGGCGGGACGTGCGCGGCTTCCCTGCTTAAAGTGTAGGCTATATAGGCTTACCTTATAACATATGTTGGAAGTGTCGTCCTTCCTGTGTTATACAGGCATTGTATCTGGAAACCACATTCTGGCTGACGCGAGTGAGTTCTTCCACTGTAATGGCCCTAATTTCATTTGTAATGTTTTCTTTCAGCTCCTCCAATGTGTGAGGATTTGTTCGATAAACCTTATCTTCATCACGTACACGTCCAGCAGACTCGTACTTACAATAATGTTTACACACAAAAATACGATGCTGCAGCGAAATGGGTCTCACCATGTTGACACTTTAACAATAACTGCACGTGTCGCTGTTGCATCAAGGTCAGACCGGCTGCGCGTGCCTTCCGTCGCCCGGTTTCAAGCCTTCCGTCGCCCGGTCTCAACTTATAATAAAGACCCTGTATCTCTTCATGTGCAGGGAAATATCACTGTGGCAATTGTTCTTTTTTTCTTTTCTGTGGCTCATAGCTTCACAGGAGTTAGCAGCAAAGCATACCTCACTATTGACTGGCAGTCATGTTGTCCAGTTGTTCCAAACTTTTTTTTGTAGGAAGATTTTTAAATATAGCCTAAGTAAGAAGTAAACAGAAAGTTAACCTAAAATGATGCTGTGTACTCATGATATCTGTCAGGATGGGAGTTGAAAGATAGGTTATGTGGTCTACTGTTCCAAACCTAACAGCCACTAACACGTCACTAAAACTGTTACTATTCTTCAACTAACCTAACCTAGGTGTACATGTCACTAACATCAATATCATTATTCCTAACCTAGCTGCCAATATCCAAGAAAATAGCTGCCACCTAGCTACCTTAATGCTATTATTCTGATAAGCAAGATGCAAGAAGCATACTTGGCCATCCTGTTTGGGTGGAAAACTTTGCAGCATCCATGCATACAAAGTTATTTGTGGGGGAAGGACCAGTGAGATAAAAGATCATCGGTAACCAATGAGAGACTTGGAAGACAACCTACAGGCTGCGTACCAGCACTGAGCAACTCACGCAACTATTGAGCACTCAATTATAGCAAACCGTTTAGATGTTCATATGCCTCACTATTGCTAATGGCCACTCATTTAAGTACAACGAGCAAAAAATACTTGCATTCACTTTTGGCCAATTGTTTCAAATGGTTGTACACTTGACAGCCTAGCCCAGGAGTCTAGTTCTGGTGATATAAGCATTTATTTACTTTAAATAATGTAGTATATGGTCGGTTGTTTAAACTCAAACTTCACTTACTTGTTTCTTTTTAAGAATCATGATTTCGATCAGCCTCCTGTTCATCCTCAGCTTGTGTCCGACTGTTTTGAATTTCAGTTGTTTGTCCTTGTGACGCTAGAGCGGGTTGTGTGTTCAGTGACTTCTGTGGCGGGTGGAAATTTCGAATGAGGCTACTCTCTATATAACTTATGTGTCGAAATTCATCAATTTGTTTTTGTGTTTTTGAATGAAGATGTTCTCCCATGCTGTGAGTTCTGTTGGTCGCTGGATACTTTTTAGTAATTTTGTTTCTTGACTTATGTTGTGGCCATCATTCCAAAAATGGTGTGCTGCTACAGCTGACTTGTCATACTGTTGGTATTTTATGTGTCTGAAGTGTTCTTTTTTCCTAGTCCTCAAGTTCCTTTTGGTTTTCCCGATGTAAATTTTGTCACAATTTTCAAAGCTTATTTGATAAATTCCGGATCTGTTTTCCAATGTCTCCAAATCTTTATTATTTGTTGTTATTAAATTCTTCACATTCTTGTTGTTTTTGGGGGCTAATGTTATGCTGTACTCCTTAAAGATTTTTTGAAATTTATGGTGGTGTTTCGGGTGATATGTGAATTTCTTGAAAGAGTTCTCTTGGTTGTTTACTGGGGATAGAGTGGTATTCTCTTTTATCAATTTCTGGCAAGTGAAATATTTAATTTTCTTGTCAACAGGGCTTTTGGTGTATCCATTTTTGTGGGCAATTTCTACCATTTCATTATATTCATTATTATATTCTGTCTTGTTCAGGGGAATATTTATAAGTCTGTGTGCTAGGCTGTTTATTACTGCATGTTTGTGGGCTGTAGGGTTGAAACTGTCAGAAAATTCACATATCACCCGAAACACCACCATAAATTTCAAGAAATCTTTAAGGAGTACAGCATAACATTAGCCCCCAAAAACATCAAGAATGTGAAGAATTTAATAACAACAAATAATAAAGATTTGGAGACATTGGAAAACAGATCCGGAATTTATCAAATAAGCTGTGAAAATTGTGACAAAATTTACATCGGGAAAACCAAAAGGAACTTGAGTACTAGGAAAAAAGAACACTTCAGACACATAAAATACCAACAGTATGACAAGTCAGCTGTAGCAGCACACCACTTTTGGAATGATGGCCACAACATAAGTCAAGGAAAAAAATTACTAAAAAGTATTCAGCGACCAACAGAACTCACAGCATGGGAGAACATCTTCATTCAAAAACACAAAAACAAATTGATGAATTTCGACACATATATAAGAGAGTAGCCTCATTCAAAATTTCTACCCGCCACAGAAGTCACTGAACACACAACCCGCTCTAGCGTCACAAGGACAAACAACTGAAATTCAAAACAGTCGGACACAAGCTGAGGATGATCAGGAGGCTGATCGAAATCATGATTCTTAAAAAGAAACAAGTAAGTGAAGTTTGAGTTTAAACAACTGACCATATACTACATTATTTATAGTATCACTTCACTGTAAAAAATCCCACGTAATATATTATTTATTTACTTATTTAACTATTTCAGATTGATGATTACACGCCACTCCCAAGACCCAATGTTGGAGGACCAACAAATACTGCAAAAATTGTGCGCAGTGACAACAGCGGGGAAGATGATAATGATTCCTTAGCAAGTGAAAGTGGAAGCGGAAGTGACAGTGATTCACCAAACTTTAGGCCAATAAAACCAAAAATAAAGAAAAAACATTTAGCTTCAAGATCTGTGCACCAGCCCAATAATTGTAAGAAATATAATGTTTGGTGTACTGATGTCCAGGAAACAGCATTAACAGAGGAACTGATTAACTGTGATGTAAGACCACATAAGATTGATCGTTCAAGAGATGTAGAGTCGTATGATTATAAGCTAGCACATACTATGGAGGAAGAGCGTGAACACAATTTCCTTAAACTGACTGAGTCAGAAGATAACCAAGTTGATACTATGGAAGAGGAACAAGAACAGAATACCAACACCTTTAAAATTGAACCAAGGGATCAATCTCGTGGACTCAAAAGACGCTATGATCAGAGGCGAAATGTTAAGCTACGTCTTGGACCAAGACCTGGCGACAATGAAAGTAAAGGGTCTGCAAGAGTCCTTGATGATCTTATTGTTACCCTGAATAGTACCAGTGAAGAAGTAGCCAGTGACATAGCCAACAAACTCTGTGAAGAAAAGGATTTTCTCATATGTAAGTACTGTTTAATTTGTTTGTGCTTTAATTTACACTGAGTTAAAATTGGTCCCAATAATGGGTCTGTGGGCTATCTTTTTCAAAATTTGATTTAAACAGTTCAGTATCTCCTCACTTGCTGATGTTAGCACTTGTGAAGGTTATTTCATATAAATTGGGATAGTCCCTGTATATCAGTGTAGGCCTACATCAGTGGCGTATCCTGATCTCTGATAAAGGGCGTGCTATGCTATCGTCCTACACAAGAAATGTACTTGATTCCTAAGTTAATTGAGAATATAGATTAACTTTAACTGAACAGTTAAAAATAGCTTACTTTATTAAAGTAGGCTTATTCTTTCTTTTAAAACATGTAGGATTTGTACTTATAAGATTTGAAGCTTTCACAGCTTTAAGATGACATCTCGGTTTATCAGTCGTGTCAAAATTATTAGGCTCGAGCTTTCGGTCGTCTTAACTCTGTGGCCTTCCTCAGGAATGTGAGACTGAAAAATGTTCTGTATATTCTACATTCTTGCCTTTATGAATTGTAGAAAGACTTGTTCACTCAGGGCAAGGCCATACATTTGTCACAATTTGCAATTTATCTTGAAAAGTTTTGGATAAAAATGTATTTATCAGAAGATCTTCCAAAATACAGCTGTGCTCTTTCATAATGTTTTCAGAATGAAATAGGCTACATTAACTAAAAATTAATTTAACAGATTTTTTAACCACTAAATAAAATAATATTTACAATATTTGCCTTGAACTTATTAAAATTGTAATATACTTAGCTACAACACAATTGCTTGCGAAACTTCAGTAGCATGCAAACTACCGGAAAATCTCCCGCCGCGCTCAGAATAACAGTAAATAAAGTAATACCTTATTTACAATTATTTACTATTGAAATTCTTAAAATGAAAGACTAAAAATAAATTAAACACTTTTGATAACATTAAATAAAATAATATTTACAATAATTTACTCTGGAACGTCTTAAAATCGCAATATACTTCGCTACAACTCAGCTGAGTGCGCAACTTCAGTAGCACGCAAGGGACTCAAGACACTGCGAAATCTCCAGCGTGCGTAACCTATTCCCTTCTTCACCCCACGGTCAGGATATCACCCTTCTTCAAAACTCATAGCACACAAGTTCTAACCTCGAGGCAAGTCCACGCCTAACGTACCGCTCAGAAACTCATTCTCATTACGGAATCGTAGCACACAGGTGACAGCCTCGCAGCGGGGCCCTTGTTTTCTCATTTCAGCAATGAAAATGACACTAATTTTTCCACAATTTACTGAAAAATTCAAATATTATGAATGAATATATTCCATCTAGAATTAGGGCGTGCGGCGCACGCATAGCACCAATAGAGTATACGCCCCTGGTCTACATACAGTCATGTTCAAATTATATTTGTACATTTTTGTTTTTGGAGAGTCATGCTACTTCCTGTCGTATTCCTTTAATTACATGTTTGGGGGTAGGCCTAGATATATATTTTTTCCTGTCCACTAAATTCTATTTTGATATTTTAATTATTATTATTATTATTAGGCTATTATTATTATTATTATTATTATTGTTATTATTATTATTATTATTGTTATTATTATTATTATTATTATTATTATTATTATTATTAATAAATTCATTTATTTTTTCCCTCAATTCTGTCTTATGTGGACCATGCTATTCAAACTGCTTTCTCCTTTGATCTTCAAATTCGCCCAGTGTTCCCGCATTCTCATTTGGTGGGCTTCCTTCTGTTCCTTTCTTGCCTTTTTTCATTTTGAGTTTTGGGTGAAAACTCTGTATTTCTCCAAGTTTTTTCTTCCAAGGGTTAGGTTCCCAAATGTCCTCATATGAGATCCCCAGTTCTTGTATGTCTTTTTTCCACCTCTGTAGATCCCCAGTTCTTGTATGTCTTTTTTCCACCTCTGTAGACCAGATCTCTTTTGTTTTCTTTCCAGCGAAGTAGGTCCAGATTCAATTGGACAATCTAACGGAGCTCATTCATGTCAAGTGGCCGTAGAAAGAGATACTCCTTTTGTGTATGGTATCTGTCATCTTCTCCACGTGTAGATGAAGTTCATCATTATTTAGTCTTCTGTAGCCTACTCTCCTTGTTCTCCTTGTTCTGTTCTCCTTTGACTAGGCCCAAGATCTTTCTCAAAATCTTCCTCTCTTTGACTTCTAGTTGTTCTGCGAAAGCCTTCCTTATTCATTGCAAGGCATTCTGATGCATATAGCGCTCCGGGCGAATTATGGTACAGTACCAGTAGTGCATGAGTTTGGCCTTGAAGGACATTGATAGTTTATTGTAGATTTTTATTATTATTATTATTATTATTATCATCATCACCATCATCATTGTTATTATTATTGCTACCGTATTGTTATTATTTTTTGGTAAATTGCAATTTAAGGGGACCCAACTTTCTTTTCAGAAAACACCTAATATCACAAATATTTTGTTGTAGATAGTTCTCTGGAGAGGAGATGTTATCTCAACAAATAATTTGGTGCAACCCACCCGCCCTAAACGATACACTTTCTTTTATAACACGATCTAGCAAAAGTAGCGTCAATTCTGCCATATTTTTATCTTCCTATGATGAAGATATTCATAGAATTCTGGGAAACAGGTTCACAAACACAACCAAGTTCGCGGGAGAGATACAATATGGCACATTTACAAAACGGGAGAATTCAGAATGCCCTACTAAATTAATATCACTGTTCATACCCTAACAGAACCTGTCACTAATACTAATATCATTGTTCCTAACCTAACTGCCACTAAACTAGAATTTTGGGAGAATTCAGAATGCCTACTAAATCAATATCACTGTTCATAACCTAACAGAACTTGCCACTAATACTAATATCTCCGCTCCTAACCTATCTGTCACTACACATGAATTTCGGGAGAATTCAGAATGTCCTACTAAATTAATATCTGTGTTCATAACCTAACAGAACCTGTCACTAACACTCATACTGATATCTGATAAGCAACGTACAGGAACTGTCATGTTGGTCAGCCTGCTTTGCTGAAAAGCAAAAAAAACATCACCCATCCGTGGAAACCTGTGCACATTGCGAGAAGGGTCCCCCTACATTGCTACTTTGATTTTTTTTATTATTATTTTATTATTCTTGTTGTTATTGTTATTATATAGTATTGTGGGAATGTTAAAGAAGGTGCTAGAAATGCAAGTAGAAAAAACATGAAAAAAGCATTCCAGTTTGTTTACAGAGATTGTTGTGAAGATCATTATATGAGGTGTTTAATTCCAAAACGTCTCTTGTCCACAAATTTTCGAAACTAAGTTATGACAACCTCCATTTTCTTCACATCTCTCTGCATCTAAATACGGTGAAATTTTGCTTCAAAACTGCTTTTATACCAGAAAGAAACATACTTCAAATTGGCGTTTGTTTCCATAATGTATACATCATTTCAACGTTTTTTTGCAATTTCCCAACATTTTTGTTAGATGGACAAGAGACCTTTTGGAAATAAGCTCCTCTTGGTTCGTTCTGATTGTTGCGAAGTCACAGTGTTTTGTGTCATCCAGTGGTTGTTATTTTCGTATGTAGGCCTATCCTTGATTTTCTTCTTAAATAAATCTCACATTTTTTCTAAATAAATCCCACATTATTATAATAATTATATTATATAAATATTTTCAGTTTATGTTCTGCAATTTTAGCCTATAATTTATTGTCTAAAGGGTGAGTTATGTCTCCTTGCGTAATTACTAGAGACTTGTGGAATATATATTTTTTTTTTCATTTTCAGTGCGAGTTGTGGAAGTGCTTGGCAAGGAGAAAGCAATAGATATTTTTAGAGAAACCAAGGAAATTGAAGAAAATGGAGGGATGTTAATTTTTGTAAGTATTTGCATGATTTAGTTCTAAGTTTCCATTCATGTTTTATTGTGTTCCTTGTTTGAACCACTTTTTCAGTATTACAGGTATGCTTTGTGTTGATCTGTGTTCACAAATTGTTTACATTGTGCTTTATCCATTTTGGCTTTCTTGCCTATGGGGAAGGTAAAGGCCTTCTCTTCTATTTATTATTATTATTATTATTATTATTATTATTATTATTATTATTATTATTATTGTTCTTCTTCTTCTTCTTCTTCTTCTTCTTCTTCTTATTATTATTATCCCCCCCTCTCTTTAGGGTTTTTTCACTAAGTCGTGGTTTCCCTCAACAAAACAATAAGTTGCATAGTAATTGTACATTCTAATCATAACTAATTTTGCTCCTCCACCCATCATTTTTTCGGTAATTTATGTGACATCTTCATCTCTTTTATTATGGTATTCCTTACTTTTTACCTTGATTTTCTTGCTGATCTTCTCCAGTAATCTGTTTATGTGGCTCTTAATTTTGCTTTTTTGTTGCTGTTTACTGTCCACCTTTGCACTCCATATAACATTATATTGTACTTTCCACTTCAGCATTGATTTACGTTATATATAAGTAGGCTACTTTCGTTTTATTCACAATATGACTACTCTGTAATAATGAGTAATATTCAAATTGACCTTCTTCCTTGACATTTATGTTATACGTTTATCTATTTCTAATTTTGAAGATCCATTCAGGTGTACGACCGATCCCAGATACTTGAAATTATCAACTTTTAAAATTTTGAGTCCTATTTCTATGTCATCTGTTTATTTTTATTTTAATTACAAATAATAATATGATCCATAGTGATTGACAAAATGACAGCAAAGTTGGACGGATGGCGTAGTCAGTATTATGCTGGCTATCTGTGCCAAGGTTGTGGGTTCAATCCCACCCCAGGTTGATGGCATTTATCAGTGAATAAATGTGACAGACTCATGTGTGCAAATTTTACAGGCATGTAAAAGAACTCCTGCAGGACAAAATTCTGGCACACCGGCAACTATTGTAGGTCTAATTAGGGAAATTAAACTCCAAAACAAAATTACTACTCAAACATTGTATGCATAGATTTTATATTTCCTTTGTACCTCTTTGCTAAATCGTCAGTAAACTTTTCTGTTGGGGAATGCAATTGGACACTTTTTCCCCACTTTTTTCAGAGGGAAACATAGTCCCCTTACCATGCCATTTTTCCTGTAGAATGTAAATGGACCTAATTAAATAAAAATTAAAAGAATCAGGATTCCAAATCAATATTATAATAATACATGTTACTTTAAAAAATTAGATAAAGTTATTGTTTGCTCTGTAAGGATATATAACTAACAGTTTGAAGAGAGAATGATGCTTTGAGCGAGGGAAGTTAAGAATGCTTGGTTAATGGGTGCCTGGCGACCCTAAAAAAAAATATTTTTTTATATATTCATATGAAGTAGCCATTTTTAAAAGAACCATATTATGCAGAGTGTTTCATTAGCCTACAATGTTTTGCTGCTATAAATTCCAGTTAGTAAATAAAAAAATTGCTTAGTTCTTAATATATTAGATAGGTTACTCTGATTGTGTATAAGGAACATGAAGAACTTGTTGGGTTTAGTATTCTCAAATGCGTCCAGCGGTTAAGTGAAATCTTTAGTATTACCAGTGAGTTAAGCTTTAGTTTATGTTTCACATTAACAGTATCTCCTATTTTGCTTACAAAAAAAGTTATAAAGGGTCATTCTGTAAGTGAAAGTGTGCAAACAAATGGAGACTACTTTCAAAAGTTCAGTGAATAATGTATATTGGTAATTTGGAAAACATGTTTGTTTTTGTTAAATGTTTAAATTGTTATTTCTCAGAACCGCTCTCGGCGGAGGACACCTGGAGGTGTTTATTTGCTGCTTGTGAAGAAGTATAGTGGTGCTGATGATCGTCAGCAGATTTTTGATGAAGAAGTAAAGAAGGGAACTAAACAAAAGAAAAAGAGTATAAAGGCATTAAGAAAAGAAAAAACTGAAGAACTAAGAAGAAGTTTATCTGCTGGTAAGTTTGTATGCATTTGAATATTCGTATACCGTATTTTTCGAACTATAAGACACCCGGAGCATAAGATGCACCTCGGTTTTAGGATGGAAATTTAAGGAAAATAATTGTCATTCTAAACGAAATTTTTAAGGGGTAATACACTTCATTGCGTACACACAAATCATGACTTTCTGCAATGTATTCATTGCTCAATGTCAGGCTGTTTAGAGATCATTGCCTTCATTTAGACCACCCCATGGAGATAAATCCTTCTGTATGAAAGAACCCAACATTCCTTTCTTTTCACCTTGATATCTGGCTTCCAGCTACCCTCATTTTACCGATTGTGACAAGTGCATTAATGCATGGAATGTGCCAAAATTTGCAACTAACTTTCCTTACAATACCTCTACATTACAGCAATATTTACCGTATTTTTTTAGTTTACTTCGGAGCATTAGACGCACCCAGCTTTCAAGACCTTTTTTGAGGTAGAAAAAGTGCATCTTATGGTCCGAAAAAAACGGTAATATAATGATCTACATTTTCTAATGGTGGTAATTGAAATTTGAATTACTTATCCAGAAGATTGTATGATATTTATACCAATTAAAATTTTCAGCGAGTAACAGACGTAATATGAGATGGGTTTAAAAAAATTTAGGCCTGTCATTATTTCTTAGTACTGGCACATTCTTTCATTGCTTTTGGTCACCATTTTGTGGATCACTGCATTGACACTAACACGCTAAAGTAAGGAAATTGTTAGTCAAGGCTGCAAGGTTGCATATCCCGGTGAATTTAGAGGACAGGGGGTTGTGGCGAGCAGACAGGATGTGACGTCACAAGTTTCCAACTAGGGATCTTCCCAATTTTTACTCAGTCTAGAAAATGCTCACTCCTTTTGAATAAACTCATAACCTTGGTCAGATTCCTGTGAACTTTGTGCAGAGATAATTTAGACACAACCAACCCTACTGATGGTTAAAACAGAACCTTAAAAAAGCTGACACAAATGTTTTTCTTTTTATATATCACTCATTATACAAAATTCATGGAGGAAGAAGCGAATTTGACTATGCGACAATTTTTTTTATTTTTATGTTTTGAAT
The DNA here is from genome assembly GCA_964059195.1 of Ectobius pallidus. Lineage (NCBI taxonomy): Eukaryota > Metazoa > Arthropoda > Insecta > Blattodea > Ectobiidae > Ectobius > Ectobius pallidus. The sequence continues at coordinate 61,320,774 of CAXKWD010000010.1, forward strand.
AATCTTAAAGTGACAAAGTTTTACTGAAGTAATTGAATGGGATTAAGGTCGCTCCATCAGGCCGCTTACCATCGGATCTGCTAATGCCGACAGGTTCCAAAATGGTGGGGACTCCAGCTTAGATCAATGCTCTCTTAATAATGTCGTTGATCATACAATTTTTGGAATGTCTCCCTGCAGTTTTGTAAAAGATTTAAGCATATATAAGCCAAAAACAAAAAAAAGGGACCTTCTGCGTGCCCCCATGCACCCTGCTCACCTCCTAGGAGTTGGGCACATTTAGTATGTTTACCTCGTAACTACTCCAAACTAAGTCCAAAGGTAAAAAATTGTGTTCCATTTCCCTCTACAACCTTTTCGTTGACTGGACTACATGCTGCATTCTGTATTTAATATGCCAGTTTTAGGCCTATAATGATGTACAGCTTGGAAAATTTTTTCAAAACTAAAACCAAAGGAGACGTAGGATGTAATTTAGGGCAGAAGGATTTTCTATTCACAAAACTTCATCAGTTCTAAGTAAGCAGTGGTAAAGAGCAGACGCAGGTAGGAGGTGCTGTGTGGATATATGTAAAAGTGACACAAGGGTCATGGCTATCGAAATTGAAGCATACAGGATGAGGATAGGCACATTTGGGGTTAAAAAAAGAGCATGGAACAAGGGAACATCGGGAGAAGATTTAACTAATGTGGCGACCTGGGCCCTGGTATTAATAGTGCTACTGGTAATTGGAGGAGTGGAATTGAACCCAGGCCCAAATAGCGGGAAAGGCTGCTCAGAAGAGGTCATAAAAAGCCTGGAAAGAATGGAAGAGAGATTAGTGAATAAAATAAATGGGGCTACAAAAGAAGTTAAACAAGAAATAAGAGAGGAGATAGCGAGAATGAAGACGGGAGTGGAACAATTGAAGACAAGAATTGAGAAAATCGAGAATGCAGACCGGCAGATGAACTTAGTTTTCCACGGAATAGAAGAAAGAAAAGGTATCAGTGCCCTTCAGGAAGTCCATGAGCTATTGGAAAACAAACTGGAAGTGCAGATAGTGGGATGGGAGTTCCTTACGGCACACAGAATCGGGAAGATTCCGGGGAAAAGAACAATTATAGCCAAATGCGCGTCCACACAAGTCGTTTTTGCTACACTTAGGAGAACAAACAAATTGAAAGGGACTGCGATATACATTAACAGGGATCTATCTCTGACGGAGAGAGCAACAAGGAAAAAATTAGTGGAACGAATGAAGCTGGAACGTAGTAACGGGAAGAAGGCTATCATACGAAACCTTCAACTATATGTCGATGGGAGAAAGACAGACCTAAGTAGCAGCACGGTAGCAGCAAGCACCAGGAAAGCTATAACCGCGTCAGCATCGGAAGAGGGTGCCGCGTGTCAGGTTAATGAACGTAGAACGCGTGCAACGACGTTACCAACTGGAGTTAACCGCCAAGAACAGCTGAGAGCAGCAGCTAGTACGTCATCTGTGACGCGTTTCCAGGTCCCTCACGGGCCTTGGAGCAAGGACGAGTCAGCTGCTGCTGGAAGCGGAACCACTGATGACTCAACGATAACCACCAGAAGCCGTACCAGATTATTAAGTTTCAAACAATAGAACTTAGCCGGGAGTTTTCAAATAGTAACTTGTGATGTAGTGTTAATTTAAATAGATTAAGGTTCATTAAGAGTGAATTGCCAAGGAGTATAGGGAGAAAGTAGAATAGTTTAAATCATTATTGTAAGATTAGGATGAAATAATAAGTTAGTGTCTAGTATCACATCCATCACACGTCTCCAGCGTCCATGATAGCGTGTGCCCTATGAAGATATACGATCGGCAGTTCAATCAAGGTAGTGTTTAAGTACTAAAGCTAATGTGATTAATGACGTTGAACTATCTGCCGTGTGTTAATTATGTATGCATGTATTACCTGGAAAAGGACCTGCCAGAAACCGGAAGGTAGGTACGGCTCCTTTTCGAAAGTGTATAACTTAAGGGCCAGTGTAAAGTGTCTTAGAACAAATAAATCATATCATATTCACAAAACTTAACACACAAAAATAAAACAGGGTGACCAAACGATTTGTACAGTTTATGAAATTTGTATGTGAATTCTTCTGATTTAAAGTCTAGTTCCATATACTTGGGAAAGATCAGCAGCACTTAAGCATTTAAAAGGGTTTTCACTGCACACACTCAGCACTTTAAATGAGACCTCAATGGGGTTATGACAGTGATTCGGTGTTTCGGGGGTTCGGAGGCGGTTTAAGAAGAAATAGGATATTCATTCAGAGTTCAGACACGGCAGGAGGCGGACGGGTGGCAGTGCTGAGTGAGTCAAACAGTGCAAGCAGTGAGTTGTGTTAATAAGCTGGGCAAGAAGTTTAAAGCAGAATGGGGATTGAATTACAAGTGTATAGAGCAAGAATATGACTATTTTCGGGCAGCTGGAATAAAACAGGGAGGCAGAATAAGACAACGGGGGAAAACAGCAAGGTAGCATGGCACATCGTCCTGATCTTGGCCTTCCTGCTCGTGGTAGGTGGGGTGGAAACTAATAGGATATCTCATAATTTTATCAAATGACATATCTTCTAAAGCAGCTTCACTGTTCACATTAAGGAGTAAACTCTGTTTGTTACCATTGATATTGTTATTTTGTCTATTGAATTTAATACATTTGAATCAAAGTATTTATTTAGTTTTTTTTTTTTTTTTTTTTTTTTAAATTCTGCGAAATTTTAATTTTTTTCAAGGGGTCCGCGGACTGAAAAGTTGTGAACCACTGGGTTAAGAGATAAAACCATTTTTGCAGCTCAGCAATTGGTCATCAATCAGGAGAGATACAAAATAAGTTTTTAAATTCTTTTAAAAGATTGTTGCAAATAATAATAATAATAAGCTGCTGTCAGATCAAAGGGAACTGGTTACATTTTCTTATACAGGTTTGCATCATATATAATAATAATGTAGTGGTCCTCATTTCAGATGGCCTTTTGGGTGAGAGAGATATTCCAACATTACTGACTCGTTCGGACCTAGCATTGGAACAGCATAAGAAACTTATTGAGACTGATGGGGAGGCTCCAGTTACTAATCCACCACCATCGCCAGCTACAGATGGTCGTGAGAACAGTAGTGATGGAGTGCCTGAGTTAAGTGAGCAATTGAATAATAGACAACTAAATACTTATGAGGACGATGACTTTTTAGATGTCACTTGCGACAACATGGACATTTTCTAGTGCCTCTTTAATGCACAAAAGGATTCCATATATTTGCCATAATTTGTTTTTAAATTTTAGGTAACATGTTTAATATGATTTAAACAATGATGATTGGAGTGTTGTATGAATCTGTGCATTTCAGAGCCCTTTTCCATTTGGGCATATATTGATAGTTTGACATTATCTTCCTTCTGCATACTTACTTTTGTTAGAAGTATAGTTTGATTAAGAACTAGTTCCATATCTGCATCTCTTTGTATGGAAGACCATTTGCTACTTCGTAACGCTGATGTAAAGACTTTATTTTGCACTATCAAATAAAAGTTGCATGCTTTTGTAACTAAAACAAAAGATTTGTTTTATCACAATTTGGATGCTGTAAATAATTTCATGTTGCTATTTTCTTCAGAATATATCTCTAAAGGAAATCTTTCTGATTGTGTCTAGCAGGTCAACATGTTGATCATTAGCGAGTGCCCGCGGCTTCGCCCACAATAATTAATTGAAAAATTAAAAATTAAGAGTATTATGACTATTAAAGCATTATATCTATTAACACTTGCATGCGAATAATTCATAAACTAAACCACTAATAATTAATGAAACAGCTAAAATTCCAGCTTTAGAGTACATTCCACGATTAGAAAGCGATCTCAGATTCGATTATGCAGTTCCAAAGCCAACTGTGAACACTGATAATACATATTGTTTCTCAACTGTTTGTTGATAGATGAATATGATGTGAATTTAATTTGATAAATTCAGTGTAATTTTCAGAAATCATATAATTTTTCACGGGAAGGAGTGGTTTGTTTGGATTTGTATTGTCCGCGATACTTCAAGGGTTAAAACTATCAATATATTATAGCTGGTGCCCGTGGCTTCGCCCACCATTATTAATTGACTCCAGGATTTTTAAGAAATTTACACTGGCAGTTTATTAAAAATGTTTGTGGTTCAGAGCTATGAAAGTTGTAAGTACAATTAAAATTAGAATATTTGTTCATTGTGTTCATTTCACTTAGGCCTTATATAATAAAGAAACGGTTTTCCTAATTTTGTACTTGTCGTGAAAGTTTAGACAGCGAGAGACGAACATCGCTGAGTATACCCGATGTCTCACGAAGTGAGGGAGCAAGCGCGCTATTTAGGGCCATTGAATTGTATTATGAGTAGATGATTGACTGGTCGACTGCATCATAATTTTTAGTGATTGCTTCAAACATAGCTTATCAAGGTGAAAGTGGGTGAAAAAATAAACAGACAGATATTAAAATGGCTTAACCAAAGTGTGGTTTTCCAGAGGTTCTGTAATTTGTTTAGTGGGATATAAAATATTTTCAGAAGGGGAAATGGCTATCGAGAATCATAAATTTAGAAATTCAAGTAGGCATTTCTAATGGACTTTAGCAGCAATTCATTTCATAATTACTTGTGGGAAATGTTATTCATATTATGAGAACTATTTTTACTATTTACATATCTTAAATAGCATTGGAACTGTTTCTTGCATGTTCTGTACTAAAATTTACTATATTCTTCACCATATTGCAGTAAAACCTGTCGTTAGCAGACGAATAAATTATTCAATGGGAAACTGTCTAAAGAAGTAATTCCTGAGCCCCTTGATTCTAGTGAAAAAATTCCATTGGTTTATCTGGAATAAGCGGAAACTTCATAATGCACTTATGGAAAAATAATGAGACTTTTAGTGGAAAAATTGAAGCTCATATAGCATAAAAAATATTTACAAAAATACCCTTTGTACTGTATGAAAGTAATCATTCAGATATTTTTTGGTGTTCCTATACTTAACAGTTATGTTTGCATTTCGTTCTTTGAGACAGATATAAAACTTAGACATTTAATTATGGCCAAACAAAAACAGTTTTCTGTATCTCCTTGCTGTGCTCGTATAAACAACATACTCGTGTTTTAATGAATGCCGTTACAGGCTCGTTTCATAATATACTATTTAGTAGGTGCAATTCTCAATCAGATTCAAGGGAATGTTAGGAAATACAATACTGGTTCTAGATGCTGTAAAACTTTTTCCATTGATTTTCACCCATGCTTTGACAAGTTGTGGATTTTCTTTTGTGGAAACGTATGAAATGGGATCTCGTCTCTGTGTATTTTTTCTGTTGTTTATTTTGAACCTAAAAAAACACAGCTCAACATTATAAAGGAATTTTTTAATGATATACTTTATTCTGTTTAGTCTACTGCAGTTAAAACATAACCCCACAACATTGTTGTGCACTGATTTACGATTAACTGGTAAGCAAAATGCGATATTGTGCAGTCACGAAGTACAAAATTTTGTTTACGTTTATGACAGCACAAGAGCTGCTGCATTAAAGAGTGAGTAGGGATGACATCTCCTACATTTGCCAGGAATCATGCAGAATTCAGATCAATCTGAGTTCTAATACGATCCTGTTTTCATGCAAAACTTTTGATCCGATATTGAAAACAACATTTCTGAGAGAATCCACAGAATGCCCACATACCATGACCAATGAAACCATTCTTGCCATGCACGAGAACATCGCTAGGACATTGAGAACCAATGAAATGTCTGATTAGTGTATTGAGATCGAACTGAATACTTGGTAGTGTTTTCACGGCATTTGCATACAATCTCAGTCCGATCCGATCCTACTTTTTAGGGGGACTGACCTTGAGACTCAGATCGATTTCCCATTTTCATGACAATGTCAATAATAATAAAGTAGAAACGCGCACAAAATGTGCAAAGGAAGTTATAAGTTTTAGTCTTTGCTGTATTCAGATAGGCTTTTGGATCTTTTCGCACAAATTTCCAGATGGTATTGTTCACATTTTTTTCCACACAAAGAGCAGATGCAATCTTCCATTGCACGATGGAAACCTTGTTTCAGGCATATTTTATGGTGAAAGCCATGCACTGAGAAGCGAGTAACAACATGGCGTTGAGGCTGGTCGGTGCACTCCCATTTTCTATTAACCATTGCCTCCGTGGCATAAAAGTCTGAGTCTATCTCACTGCGTTTCTTCTTCCTCTCTGTCAATAGAGCGTCATAGCTGCTTGTTGTCGGTAATTGGAGCGTGAGTCTGAAGTCATCTATGATGAATGATTCTCTTGTTAATTCGTACACAAGTCTGGAGGGAGTCATTTTTGTGTGTTTCGGTCAACAAAAACTACAGTTAACAAACCATTACAAGTATCTGGGAATGACAATGTCAATACGGTAAGCGTATTCAGATCGTTCTGAATTCTGCATGGAAACATAGTAAGTATCTTGAGAACCAAATCTCAGATTGATAAAAGATAAATGCCATTCTGCTTAGATTGAAAAATCTGTTCAATTAAAATCAACTTAATTTTACCGTGGACTGCTCCTTTCAGATCATAACTCAGTGAGTGTTAGAAATATCTAGGCATTTTTCACAGAAAAGAAGTGGAAAAAGTGTGTTTGAAAGTACAACAACTTGTAACCTACAGGGTAGTAGACTGAAGAAAGATTGATCACTAGGAGGGGAGTAAACAACACAAGTACGTGTAGTCTTGATCCACCAATATTAAGGTAAAGGACTGTAAGCATTCACCATAAGTATAGTGTGTTCTAAAGTCCCGTTAATCATCTGGCTCTAAAGCAAATTTAGTACCTACGAAACAAGTTGAAGACCCAAAATATACAATCTTACTGTCATTCGGTTCAAGAATTTATGGCGGTCTACCAGCCAGCCTTTGATGTTGGTGCTTAGCATATGGCTTTAGAACACACTTTACTAATAACTGTGTTTTTGATGCTGCAAATTGGACATCTCCAAGGCTAATATATTTAACCATAAAATTGAGAAAACAATCTGGAAAGACTGATGCTGGTTTTATTTATTTTTTGTTAAAGAAGGAAGGGTTCAGAAGCCAGAGACATCAAAGAAGAAGCAAGAAATCAGTACATCCAGAGTGATGCATCAGAGTTCCACTGCATACGTTTTGTAAAAGTTAAGGAATGTTCACTGTCAAGGTAATGTGGATATCCTTCTTATCATATGATGTTAATGACTTCTTGTGAATTGTCCAGTTTGCTAACTGAAGTCGAGCATCTGAAAATTAAGAAAGTGATATTACACATAAGTAGAATGTTTGAATGTCTTATAAGTAGAATGTTTGAATGTCTTAAAGGGGTTCAGGCCATATTCTTTTTGGCTATTCTATGGATTTTTAAAGAAATGTGTATAGTTATCACATCTTTGTCAATTAAGTTCTAAATTAGAATATCCTATTAGATATCCTATTAGATATTTGTTTTCCTGTGCACAAGTTTTACATTGCCACTAGTATAGGAAAGTTCCACAAAAGAAAAATCCTTGAGACAATATCACATTTCACTCTTGAAGATAATTTACGTACTAGTTATTACTATAACTTCTGATTAATACTGAGTTTAATGTATCATTACTCATTAGCAAACTGTAAAATATTCCAAGTAATGTCCCTACAATTATAGCTAACACTCAAAGTCATGTTGTTTTAATAATAAAGAAGAAAGGTTCGCCTGAGAGGGCGATTATATTTTAGTCTTTCCTGTATTTGTTGAGCGATTTTGTGTACTTTTGGCATTTAGTCACGTGATTTAAGGAGCACAGTTCACAGATGCATCTTTCATTGAGGTCATGAAACTTCTTGTTAGTGCAGACTTTGTAATCTGTAGGGTCTGCTACAGATTGGCTGTATCCTAATGAATGGTCAGGACAAAGACTTCCTTACTTACAAAATATAATTACGGCAATCTACCACATAAGAGCCTTGAATACTTAACTACTCTCTACTAAACAAAGATGAACATTTCTGGTGTAATAGCATCAAATGTTCGAGAGAAACAAAGAATGATGGAATTTGCATCACCTTGTTAACTACAAAACAAATCTATCTACCAGTTAAACATTTGAAGGCCACGAGTGAAAATGTACTGAATGTCCTCGTTTACACATTTAGGGCAGGGGTTCCTTTTTCTGATCTGAGAGAACTTTTGCAGCATACTTACTATTATTATCTAGAATAATTTGGTTTCATTTGGTACTATGGTTATGTAAGAAAGCAAACAATTCATTCCTGAGGTGCTTTATGAGGACTGATATCTTAGTCATGCATGTCAAGAGGGAAGAATTGAACATTTGGACAAAGCTTTGCATACGTCTGCTACACCCTCTAGTGGACAAAATATAGGCTATAGTAAGTGTTCATGATAAATAAAAATACAGTAATATTGTTTCTGCACTTCATATCAAATAACTAATGATTTAACCAACCCACCCACACATGAGGAAACTGTGCCACAGGAATTATCTAAATTGTTCCAGCCACATTCGGATGGTGCCTCAATATTTTTTCTGCAGCATACACAATACCACTTCTGTGTCACTTAGAAGTTGTGCTAGATTTAAGTATGAGAGGCCTATGCAGTGTTTTGAATTACTTTACCAAAATAAATGTTTTTGCACACAACTCAAAGTTGCAAGAGATTTAAATTGCAATGTGAATGCCTACTTTTAATTTTAAAGATATAGACTCGTTTTATTATTTTGTCATGGGGTACTATAAAAAAAAGTTATGAAGAGTATTAATATGATCTCACCAACTGTGGGAGTATCTTCTCAACATGTACCATTTGGATCACTGATTTATCTTCTAGATTAGCTTGCCTTCCCGCTCGCAGAGTTGCTTCTATGGCTACTGCTCGAAACACTTCTGCCAAAAGTTGAAGAATATCTTCGTGAATCCGAATTTTCGGATCCGTAAAATGAAGCTTTAGGACTTCCTTTAGAGTTTCCTGGAATCAGAAACATTAATTTATCTTAAGACCATGTAGCCTATATGAAAAGAAAAAAAATAAACCAAGATCGGCTTTGAGCACTTGAAAACTAATTTTAAAGTAGGCCTACTCAAATTAAGACTTGCGTGATGATAAAATAATGAAAGCAAAGTGAATTAAGTTAAGTGTAAACTAAAGTTTATTAGTGCATCCTAAGTTGAAGTCGTAAGCTTTGTTCTTAGGCAGCTTTATATTTCAAGGATGCAAAAATAATATGTGCTTCCTGGAGACACTAAATGGCATACTGACAATGATGCACTACTTTTCGTATAGCTTGGCATTGTTATAAATTAGCCTATATTGCCTTGATGGCCAATATATTTTATTTCTATACCTTTCTTCAATGTGTTTTAAAAAGCTGTACCTGTCATCTGTAGTGTTACACCCAGGTATAGCGGCGCAATTGAAAGTACGTCAACCAAGCCAATTTTGAACTCAACAAGGGAATCTATAGTAATCTCCAGAAAAGGCCGGTATACGGTATTAATGTATAGGTTAGTTCAGAGCTAAGTTTATGCATAACTTATTTATTGAAATATTTGTAGGTAACTTACTATTCTAAAAGTGGATATAACTTTTGTAAGGTCAAAATCTCCCTTATTTTCCATATTGTAAACTGAGAATAAGAACGAACGTACACAAATAATGAAAGTTGAAATTCCGTGCGTTTTTCAAGACACTCCCTGTAAAGAGGTAAAGTTATTGTCAGTTCTGGTATTTTTTTTTCTGATTCATTTTCATTTTTCATGTTGGCTGCAGGAATAAAGTTTCGTTCTATTTTATTCCGCCAGGGAGTGCTGTTGGTGTGAAGTGAATTGATGCTGTCAGCTGTTGGATGTTATGTTGGTGTATTTTTGTGTACAGTGTTCTGTTGGAGGGAGAAATTAAACTATTATAATATTATCAACATTCTCAAGTATAAGTTTTTTCCGTGAAAACTGTCATCCTTGTGGTACGAAGATAAGGGGTCAGTTTGTAGTTACCATAACCTGAAACCGTTAGAAATCACGCAAAGTGAGAATTAAAAGGTAAGAATAGGAGTTTTATTTGGAGGTAGGCTATTACTTAAACACGAATTGGTTTTGCACTAGTTTTGATAATAACCTTGGTAAAATCCCATCTACGGGGACCATTTTTTAGAACCATTTTAGGTTAATTTTGTGTCTACTACTTCACAATTTTACTTACATTTAGAACCTTCATGTAAATATAAGGTGCTTATAATTGGAATCTATAGGTTTTAAAGGTAATATAACAATCAAATTTGGCCTTTTTCCATGCTTATAAATTAAAATAATTACGAAAGTAGAGTGCTATACTATCCCCACTATTTCTAACCTATCACTAACCTAGTTCTATGAATTACTAACACTATGTGTTTCTAACCTAGCTGTATATGTTACTAACACTAATATCGCTATTCCTTATCTAATTGCCATTAACCTAGAATCTAGCACGCTCAGCGATTGTAGGCCCACTGCTGCAACAAGTATTGTTAGTCATCCTGTCTCAGCCAAAAACAGACATTGCACCGGATGTGGAAAGCACTACAGTGAGAGAGTTGATCTTGGACTGTAGCAATCGTGCAAAAAAGCATGCCACGACAATGAAGGAGTTGATCTTGAAAGTTTTTTGGAATATCCCTTATGCAGTGAAGTTATTCTCCTAAGTAACTCAAAAAGCATAGGTAGGCTGTAAATTAGGCTACTGCAGAAAAGTCAAACATTAACCTGAGTCTAAAAATGACTTGCATGAATCTATTAGTGTAATCCATCGGTGGAGCCTCTCTCAGTATAGATTAGGAAGGCAAAACTCTTTTGGGGGCTTTGGGACTTACCCCAGCTTAATGAGAACTGATACAGTTTAAGCTGTAGCAGCAAGTAATAAATCAGGTAGGCCTATCTGATCAGCCTAAAACAAAATGACAGATGCAGATAATAGGCCAATTTCAGAAACTATTGAGTTTTAGAACATGGTTTATTGAGATAGCCTAGTTTGACCTTCATGTATGAAGGAATAACTTAAATGAGACAACAGAGCGTATTTACAACAGATTCCTTACATCATCAGTTGTTCCGTCTGGCATTCGTGTCTGGCCGGATTTGAGGCATCAGCTGGTTTCGCGAGGTCATTCGCCGTGTTGCTATGGCAACAGGCTTGTGACTTCGCTTGTTTTATTTTCTTGTTGTGTCTTCAATATAATTTTAAATATGTTTACTTATCTGTTTGTTCTTTCTCCCATCAATTCTCATCAGAAATAACATTTGACTGTCGCATCTTTCATTTTTTGGATAGTCATGTTATAATCTCCAACCCAAAGTTTCAGTCTGATTATTTTTTAGTATATTTTATTCATAATTTTGTGTTTTTAAAGAAACAATTCAGTTTTGAAGTAATGCTATTAATTCTCTTATTTATGTTTTAGTATTTTAATGTAACTTAATTGATTTATTTCCAAGATTAATTATTTATTGTTTTTCTTGGCCAATGGGATTCTTGCTTTACGTCACATGTCGTGACGTCTGTCATTCTTGCTTTTCATTCTTATTCACTCGTTCGAAGCTTTCGCCAGGCTAGTTTTCAGTTCAGAATTCTGAATCTAGTTATTATTGTCGAGCTGGGAATTTGAAGTTTCCCAGCCCTAGTTATTGCAGAGACGCAATTTAATAAGTTCTTCAAAGTAATTTATTTGTGATTTAATTACAAATGTGTGAAGCCAAGTTTTTTACTTCCCTGATCAAACCGTATGGACTTGAATGCGTAACTCATTAAGTAAAAGGATTTACTGTAAGTACTGCTGTGAAGTGAATATTTCAGAGTGCTTAATTCTAGTTGCAGTGTCGAAGCAACATTTAAAGGTTCTTATTCTCGGTCGAAGCAGCAAGTCGACCTTAAAATAATTTGCTGAAAGTGTGCATTCACTTCAAGAATAGTGGAATTCTTTCTCAGTCGTCCGAGCAAGCGCGACTATAAAAATTGCTCTGCTCTGGTCCTCCGAGCTATTCATCAGTCTTATAAGGCAAGCATGCCTTATTTTCCAGAAGGAGCTTACTAAGTCGTCTCCCCTTGACTTCATCAACATTTCATCTTCTTCGGCACCGCTAGGAAGAGGAATTTATTTGTAAAGCAAGATACAAAATTCCATCTTGTATTTAAAAGGGTCTGCTTATCATTTTGTCCATTGTGCTCTTTGTATCTTTCAAGGGGCTCAATAAATATGTTTTAAATTTGACTTAGTGTAGCATCCTTCAAACCGGAGAGGTTTCCCCGTGTCCCTATTTCGCCTGCGAGCTACCGTGGGAGCGGGAACATCAGTCATTGGCATAAGGTGAAATATTGTTTGGGAGGGGTTCAATGTAAGGTTGCCTCAGCTCTATGTTCTTGTGCACATTCTAACTCAACACATTTTTAAATAACTAAGCATTGTGATCATTAGTGCACTATAATTAATATGCAGCACAGTCTTTGAAACTTTTTTTTTAAGGTTTCTATCCATTTCTCGTTTCAGCTAGGGTCTGTAAATAAAAACCTTTTTTGAAAAATTATCACAATAGACTAGGCATAGCCTACTGTGTGATGTATGTACACACAAACTCTTTATGCTGAGCATTATTACGGGCGGATTTCTATGACCTAAAAAATAGGATATATGCATGCATTTATCACCTAAAAACATTAAAATATGACCAATAAAATTTAAAATATGATTTTACCACTTACACATTATTTATATATTTTTTAAGTTTCATTACAATTCATTTTACAGTGAGTCTCAGACAGATTGGTTCCGCTTGTCGCGCGCCGTGCTTCTCTTGTGATGACTCAACACTACCCGCGTTGCGGTCAGCTGTGTCCCCGCAGATAAGTAAACAATTCCTGCATAGCCTGCAGTTGAGCATTGTTCTCGTGTTGTACAGACGTGAAAGTGTTATTCGGTAGTTGTCACAACTAAAAGAAAACATTAGGATAGAGATAAACTCAATAATAACGGACGAACAATTAATGCGTATTAATCAGAATTTCCTATCACGATGCCAGAAATGTGTGGATGTTGGAGGAGGACACTTCCAGCATTTCCTGTAATAAGGTAGGTGCCTATTTTCGTTATTTTCAAACTTATTTCATTTATTTTCATTGTCACACACGGACAAGTCAGTCAACTGCCGGGGAGTTCTTTTGCCGCATACCGGGGATAGGAGCGTCATCTGGGGAGAACCCAACACGTGGCACGGCGGAACCAATCTGACTGAGACTCACTGTATTAAAATAATTATTTAAAATATCTGTAAATTCTCAAAAAGTATCAGTATACCGTAATGCAAAATTTACAAAATATGTTGTGAAACTTCAAAATTTCTTTAATAGGCCTATGTACAAAAATATGCAAAAAAATATGACATAAATATGCTACAATAGTTGAAAATTTCCTAAATATGCAGTTATATGCACAATAAAAGCCGTTCCATTTTCACCAGGATGCTTGGAATCTGGTTAAAATTAGTCGGAAACCTGAAATAATGCAAAGGGGAAAAATATGACATGCCATAGAAATCCGCCCCCTAATTATTACCTTTACTGAAATCAATTAATATTGAGATCAAAGGTCTGAACTAAGAGTTGTGGGTGACACTAGCAGATTTATAAGTTCTAACCAGATATGTTAAGTTTCACAAGTACATACAAAGTCTTTGAATCAGTGTATCTGTATCGACAAGCTGATTACAGACATAGTAATTTTGTAAGTCCATTCCAGAATACGTTTTTATATAGGCATTTACTGAAATTTTGCAGGAATTAAGGTAAAATCCAGTGAACTTCTGATTTCCAAATGATCAGACCACATGGATAACCAGGCCACCGAATCGTTTGAGAGATTCTAAGGGAGTTATATTTTCTAGTAACTACCAACGCTGTGCTGTTTTGAAATTTGAATCATATGAATTACGATAAACCTTAAATAATGCTTTCATGTGTACAAAATTATAAATGTAACAATAAAACCAGTGTTTTTTATTTAACATTTATTTTGTTAACATGATGTTACAATCTTTAAAAATATTGCAGGGTCATTCCATGTAAACTGGGAATTGCAAAAAAAAATTATTTTTTATCGGAATTTTTTCCCCCTTGAAATATTTATAGTCAGGATATCAAATTATATTGGCATGACTGACTTTTCCCTCCAAATCCAACTGTTCACTTCTGGCAGCCTTTGTTAGGAAGAGCACATGTTGAGTTTGTTCATGGTGAAAATTTGATCACATTCAAGGTAAGAGAACATTTCAGTAAATTACATAAATTATTATGTCATATATATTAATTGAAAGACTATACTTTCTTCTTCTTTATTTCAATTTTTAAAAGCAGTATCTTCAGGCATGTTGCATAAAGTAACTTTTAATTAACCTAACTTCCAATATGTACCGTAACGTGAGTTACCAAAACCCTCATTTTTTAAAATTTTCACAAATATATTAATGAACGTCAATCTATATGCCACTTTTTTCCTTCTCACAAATATGAGTGATGATTGGATATTTTAAAAAAAAATTCCATCTTATAACCTTCTCCTAGTATCGGGGATTTTATTTATGTAACGTGAGTTACCATCATGTGCGTAACGTGAGTTACCATTCTTTATGTAACGTGAGTTACCATTGTCATATTCCGAATTGTTCTAAATTTTTAAAAAATACTTATTTAACAATTTTTGCAACAGGTTAATGTTCATTTACCTTTATATGTTACATAAAGGCCTATATGGGGAAGAAGCTATTTCAGTCAGTCTGCTATTACCTACTGGTAGTCATCACGAATAAAAGTGTGTTCCAAATCTGCAGCTGGAAAGATGAAAAGAAGAAGAGAAAAGATCAAGAATGAGGGAAAATATAAGGAATACAAAAGAAAACACAAGGAGACAATGAAAAGATACAGGGAGAAGAAGAAGGAACAGGGAAAACGTTTGAACAAAAGGGAACATAAAAGGATTACCATAGAAAAGAAGCAGTGTGTAAGAGAAAGAGTAGCTAAATACAGAAAGCAACTAAAGGAAGCATCTTGTGATAAAGTAAATACCACACCAAGCAGATCTGGAACTCCTGTTTAAAAATATGTCTACCTTGGGGAAAGCCACCTCCAAAGTAAAACATGCACTTGCATCGTCACCCAGAAAAAAGAGCACTGTTATTAAAAGGTTATATCATACATTTGTTGTACCATTAGCAATGGAAAGACCTAAAGCAAAAATAAGTGCCGTAATAATTAGTGCAGTTCAAATTTCTATGAAAGGGACGATATCAGCACAGCAGACAGGCTTCAGGACGGAAAGATCTTGTGACTGTAAGAGATAAGAATGGTAAGCATAAGCTGTAAATACCACACTTAATGTTTTAATTGAAAGAAGCTCATGCATGTTTTGTAAAGAAAATGGCAAAGTGATTGGGAAAAGTAAGTTTGCAGAATTCAGACCAAAGCATGTGATGCTCTCCAACAAACTTCCTCACAATGTGTATCTTCGCAGGCGCAGATATCATGAGAACTTCATCAGTGCCATAAATTCTCTTCACAATATAAGTCCCTCAAATGCCTGACACTACCAGCAACTTGCCTGCATTTTTTGTATGTGTAGAATCTACAGCTGATTGCTTATTAGGAAAGTATACAAAATGTATCAATTTCATAGAAAAAATAAACTTTGAGACTAATGTAATGGTATACAAGAAATTCATTACTTGGAACTCAATAATGGTGAAGTGATAGGACACACTACTTCATCTGATGCACAATTAAATAAGAACAAAACAAAGAAATCAAGACCTGATTTTCAAGTGGATGATTGGGTGGTGGTAAAACAGATGAATTTCATTTCCCGGGAAATATAACACAAGTTATAAACAAGGAGTATAAGGTTAATGTTATGGTGAAAGATGGTAAGTTATGGAAGTGGCCTCAAAATAAATGTGAAATATTCTACATTAAGGACATGATAATCAGAAAAGTGGATCCCCCAGGTGTAGTAAATTCTCATGGTTAATTTAAGTTAGAATGTGAGTTGTGACACTGTAACGTGAGTTACCATATGTTGTAACGTGAGTTACCGGATTTCTAATATTTTTTGTTTATTTGACTACAGTGTGGAAGTTTTTATTTGTGTTAAAGTACTTATAAGATCTCTTAGTATTATGTGTAAAATTTCCACAACTACTGACTTATAGTAGAGCAGACTTTTGTGATTCTTTAATCATATGCAGAATGTATATCCTGGAAATGTAACGTGAGTTACTGAGAATAATCAAAAGTTTTTGTTTGATAAATATTATAATTTATTAATTGTTGTGATCCAGATTTGTAAAGCATTCCTTATTAAGGGTATTAACAAACAAAAAAAATGCCATGAAATTATTTTCTTCCATTAATAGCCTGAATCTTATAAGCTATTGTCTGTCACTTTGTAACGTGAGTTACCATGGAATGACCCTGCAGATTTGGGGGTTTTGACTCCCTTGAACCCCCATTTCATATGCCCATGTCAACAGTATCCCTTTATTTTAGCCAAAACATCTGAAAACTTACTGTACAAGTACACATGCACTTGTTTTCAGTTCTCAATAGCATACGGTATTCAGTTCTATCGATTGAAGCAAATTTGCTATTTATTGCTATTTAAAAAAAACATGTGCTCGTTGATAGGTCGTTACTAGGGTAACAGTCAATCGATTTGGGAGATGTGGACTTTATAAGTGTTTAACGAAAGTCTGAAAAAGCGAATTTGAGTTATCGGATGTAGGCTACAGACAGATAGATGGACAGACATTTTTCCTGTTCACCAAGTAGACTATGGTAATCTTAGCAGGTAGGCTTCCTTTTAACAAGCAAAGCTACATAGGCAGTAGGCTATCTATGAGGCTGGGAGATGTAGCTTTATTTTACTGAAATTATCACTAATGACAATGAACAAAATATAACTGAAAACTTCTTTTTTGAATATTTTATGTAGCCTATTTAAGTACAGGTATGTCAAGGCTTGTGCTTCTATACTAATATTAACCTTACTTCTACTAATTTATTACTAGCCTAATAGGTTTTGCTGTCATGTATACATTCCATATAATTTAAGCCAGATATTATGATATATTTACAGCAGCTTGTATTCAGATTGACTTTCAGTTTACCAATCTAAGCGTTTAGTATCACTAAGTTGGAGGTAGAATTTTAAAGGAAAGAGAGAGATTATTTCAGTGAATTTGCAGTTAGGTTATGTTTTAATGAATAACAGGGCAAATTTCTCTAATTTCAGATTTACCATGATGTGATGGGATAGAGTAATTATGGAGAAGAGTCAATTGCATAATTCTGAGGAATATGAGGGAGAAAAAGAACCTCCTGATCTCCATTTGGAAGTTTTTGAAGAATCATCTGATGAAGGGTCAGATGCATTGGAAATTGTGACTTCAGAACCTGAACTTGGGGAATCCAATGGAAGAGAAGCTAAAAGGTATTTATTTTGTTCATATATAGTGGAAACCAGTGGAGGCCACGTGTTGCAGTTGCACAATGGCCAATTTTAATGTAAAGAATACTTGGATTTTTTCTTCCTTTATTCTATTGAACCACTTCCATATCGTCTTTGTGATGGGTTCTTACTGACTGAAAACATGCCTCAGATGATATTTAACAATTTTAAACTGTTTAAACAGATAAATGCGTGTTGGTCATCGCTAGGGCCTGGATTTGAAGGTCTTAACCTATTTTTCCCCCAGCTTCCTAATTAGAACATTTTATCATATTTTTCCGTTTCATGCCTCTTGCTTCTGAATATATGAACTTTATAGAACCTAAAAAGGGCTTAATAGGGGCTAAGGAGGACTTTTGCTGGAAAACTAGAGGCTAAAGAGGACTTTTGCAGAAAAACTCGATTTTTAAATAGATTTTTCAATTAATGCAAAGGAAAATAACTATATGAATTTGTGCTTTTTCAAAAAAGACATAGTAAAAATAAATTTATACAGCACAGTGAAATTAACAATGTAGGCCTGTATGTCGCTTTGTCGCTTGTCTTTGTAACTTGAAAATGTGCCACCTTGCTGTTGCAGGAAATAAAACTTGAGCCGTCTGTAATACTTTGAAATCTGCAACTAATCCATTTTTGTTTCAACTTTCAAATATCAAGTTGTCGATCGACGACAGAGAAGTGTCTACCTATTTTTGTAGGTCGGAAGTAAAGTTTCGTGATGTATTGACCCTTATTGTGCTTAAGACGCTTTGATATGCCTAAATAGAAATCTTCAAAAATTGGACTCTTCCAGCAATGGATTGAGGAAGACCCATTTTCACAACTGATGGTCGAGTAATTTCTGCCAGACCTGTCAAAAACAAGTACGTAAATATAGCTATCTTTCATTTTATCTATCAGACTTCTTCCTTCAGATTTTGACATCAAAATTTAAAATACTTTTACTAACATGCATATGCGGTTCAAATGAAGTTGACATTTTTCATGAACACACTTTTTAATTATTGCAATCTACTTAGTATTTGTTCGTTGAATTACAGACTTTTCATTAAAATGCTATAAAAATAAAGAATAATTATTTCATTAAAAGGTAAATATCTCAATTCTTTATGCTTTCTTTCAAGTGCCGATATACGGAATAGTTACTTGCTTTATTGTTTATTTTCTAAAAAAAAAAAATCTAGAACAACTGGGTCAAAATTATAATACAGTTTTCCGTGTTAATATTAGTGTTTTATTAAGATGGCTAAAATTGTTTGTTCAAAACCTAAAAAAGGCTATTCCATGAAAATAAAAGGATAAAATACCTTTTATAAAATCCTAAAAAACTGGGCCCTAGTCATCGCAACTCAATTGGAACAATTCCCTGCTTCCTTACGTATTGCATAATATGTTTAGGTAAGGAGTCTTTGCTTAGGCTATTATGTAATTAAATTAAGCTACAGTGCAATGTGTAACATATTTTCCTTGCACATGAATTCTGTTACACTTTCAGTCAGTGAACATTATATAGCCTACCGTAGGCGTATTTTTCAATTCAATTAAGCATAAGCATTGATCTCAAACCTCACATATAAACAGATTACATATAGGCCTATCTATGTTTACAAACACATTACCAGCAAAGTTGATGGGAGAATCATTATTTGACCAGCAAAATATTGTTGATCAATTCTGACCAGAGATCTGATCACCCGTTAGCATAGATGCCAATCTAACTCCGGTTAAATTCCCGTCAATCTCTGATCACAATTGATTTGCTTTTCTGCAACTGGCTGTGTATGTCAAGCTGGTAACCAAATGTCTGCCAAAGCGTTGTTCCACCCCGTTCTGAAATTAAGCACTACTGAAAGTTATCAAATTTGTGGAAGAACACTGTAACAGAGCTGCTGGATGAGAATTTACAGTGTCTGAATGTAATGTGCATAAGTGTTTCTAGTCTGTTTATGCAACTACTAAGTATCAATGTTCATATGTGCAATACAGTCAATATATACAAATTAGTTGCGACTGCTATATTGATACCTACGCTATCGATCATTAGCTGGGGCATCCTTTAACCCATAATTCTTCTTTAACTAAAATTTTTTCCTTGCATAAAGGATGTACTCTAGTTTTTTGGTATAAAAATCTTGGACAAAATTGTGTCTATTATGTGGGGAAATATGGCATTACAAGGCTTTAAAATATCTGCAACTACCAGAAATTCTTAAAATTTAGGAAAGTTGAAATGTGATTTTTGCCTTAAACATGCATACGTCCTGCAATTTCACACGCTTTAAATTGCATCATGTTGTGAGTTATAGGGTTGTTGTTTTCTGTTGTTTCTGTGGGTTACTCTAGAACTGTAATGTCCCTATTTTTGTATTTCCCTTTCTTCAAACCACAGAAGGATTTACAGTAAAATACCAGTATAGCAAACACCAGTATAAGAACATTTTCAGTATTACCGGTACAAAATTATGTATTGGCCCCTTCCCTTTTCCCTATTTAATATGTGTTAAAACATTTCATTATATCAAATTTAGAACTTTCAGTATAACAAAATAAAATTTTGCTTATTTTCCTATATATAATTTTGTTTTTTCCGGCATATGGTATGTAATAATGCCTCAGGGAGAAATATTAATGCTGGGTGTTGAATGCTGAATTGAAATAGCTTAAAGAAGAAATAATAATCGCTAACTGCTTCAGAAAAGCTGGAGTGAAGTGCTAGTTGACATAGAAAGAGAAGAGAACTGGAAAAGTAAGATGGGCCTGCAAGGGTGAATCTTAATGATTATGTTAGTCTGGACTGTGATGTGATAGCGTAACAAGAAATCACAGATGGTAGGATTGTGGCAGTCATTTTGACTGATAGAAATCTATGTGATGATGAGGTTGAAGAGGAAGGTGTGCAACACAGTGATCAACAGAGTTTGACTCTTGTGCAGGCAACACATGGCACATAGTCTTCTATCGCAACAGCAATATATACCAGATTCCGTTTTAAATTCGTGTGCATGGTCGGTGACTATTTTGATGTTTTCAAAAAAATAAAGTCCAGAACATTGTACACCTATAAAATTTCAGTATAACAAAATTTCACTATAACAGATTCATTTCTGAGATCCCCTAAATTTTGTTATTCTGGTATTTTACTGTAGATGTTTTTTTGGGGGGGGGGGCTCCCAATGATTTGTCATTCTGGTTATATCAATAACAATTCATCATACACAGCTGCACTTCATATTTACGACTCTCTACTCTCACTTCATTTTCTGCAGCTTATTCGAATACTTTTCAGCTTGAAGGATGTCGTAAAACTTTATCTCTTATTCATTATCACATGTGCTTACTACCATACCTACCATACACACTACATGTGGAATTCAGAAACTGGAAGGGCATTGAGAAATCTAGGATGGGGTGAGAATAGACAAGGCCAATGCCTGGTGGTGCAGAAACATGGTTTTAATGTTGCTGAAATGTTGCACTTGCTACCTGGTCACTTGAAAGATTTGATGCTATTATATTTACATACAGTGAGTCCCACGCAAGAGTTGGCCAATGACGCAGGTTTCTGCATTGCGGCACGCATTGCTCCAACTCCCGAGCGATCGGGTGAAATATCTACGCAAATAAAGCCGCGATCAGTGTAATGATTCAGGTCCTCACATTTACAGTTAAAATTACAATGAAAATAACCACATCTCATCACAAGAGTTGTTGTAAATGTCCTCCTCTTGCATCCACACAACACTGGCACCTTTTTAGGAAATTTTCTCTCATGCGGATAAGTTGAGCTTCCAAGTTACAGTTAATTTCTCTTGTGATATTGTCTTTAAGTTCTTCTAATGTATGGGGAATTGACTTATACACTTTATTTTTCAAGTTTCCCCATAAATAATATTCACGTACTGTTACAAGAACTTAAAGACAATATCACATAGGCCTATCACAAGAGAAATTAACGCTGTCTCGGAAGCTGAACTTATGTGAATGAAAGAAAATTTCCTAAAAAGGTCCCCGTATTGTGTGGATGCAAGAGGAGAACATTCCCAACATCTCTTGTGATGAGGTACATGGTTATTTTCATTGTAATTTTAACTGTAAATGTGAGAACCTGAATCATTACACCAATCACGGTTTTATTTGCATAGATATTTCACCCGATCGCTCAGGAGTTGAAGCTGTGCCCGCCGCGATGCAGAAACCCGTGTTATTGGCAAACTCTTGCGTGGGACTCACTGTAGGCATCTCCTTAGGGTGTTTGAAGAAATTTATTCTGCCACAGAATGCAGGCTTTGTATAATGCAAATGATATGTACCATTATTAATAAAGGTTTCAAGGCCAAGTCAAGGGATCTAAAACACTCAAGCTTTCGACCTCTGTCAACTCTGTGGCCTTCCTCAGGGAACTGAGTGAGAGAAAGCCTCAAGTCTTATGAACCAATTGTGGTAGAAAATTTGAAGAACCATTTCTGATTTTAGCATATAGGCCCTATGCTGCAGAAACTGCTGTGCCAGGAATGTCTCTTTGTTCTTCAGCTGGCCACAATAAATCTTACTATTCAGTATTTGAATCCTCAAGTTGAAAATTTCAATGGTTAAATTCTTTATTTTTCTTATAATTTTATTTGCTTGTTTTTCTTTTGTTTTGACTTTGATGAGCAGGCAGTTTACCACCCTTTACCTAGCTGATATTGATGTAAATCTTAATCTATTTTACTCTAACTCTCTTTCAGCCTGTTTGGAGAGCCATGTTACAGTTTTGCAAGTCACCTGTGGTTTACATAGCCTATGTTTTCTTTTTCATTTGACTCATTTTGCTTTAAGCCTGCTATTCATGGTCATTCAAAATGGACTTGTGTGGCGTCGCTCTGTTCCATTTGGAATGACCTAAATAATAGGGGTCATCCACAGATGCTCCATCAGTCCACTCCATACCTGTGAAAATGGCTTCTGTGCGCAGTAGTGATCCTTGTTGTCAAAATGCTCCAACATATTCGTATCTTTGCTTTAAATTGAAGCTGGTCCCCCAAAATGCGTTACAATCTGCTAAATTAGTGTTGATCCTTTGTAATTAATCACTATTTTTATTGCAGTATATATATATATATATATATATATATATGCCTGAATATTTTATTATACTCTCTTAAAATGAACCCAATGCAAATTTTAATATCTGTTGGCAAAGGGATATATAACTTGATTGTTGATGTTTTTGTTGATACATGAAATGGAGGAATATGAAACATAGATTGAGAATGCATCCAAAAAAATAATTATTTTCATTTCAAAAATGTACATCAACCTAATTATATATTAGCTATGAATTTGCAGTATTTTGATTACTGCCTACTAGATCAGATCTATTGGTCGCCATCAATGACAAACTGAAACAATATAAAAACAAGACTTTTAGAGCAAATCTGTCCTGAGTGAATCGAACGTGGGATTTCTGCTTAACTCTGCAAACACTGAAACCATGCAGCTACTGTGGAACTAACCAGTTTTATCCATGTGATATAACAATTCAGTCAATTTATTAGTGTTTAAATTGAATATTGCGATTGTCATTGTAGGTAGAAACAATTAGTAACACATGACACAAACAATTTACGATAGAGCACACAACGATAGAAACCATTTAAGTACACATTCACAAGTCAAAGATGTCTTCTAGATGGAGGTTCAACATGTACTAGTCCATTTGGACATACAGATATACCATTAACGATTGCTCCGTCATTCCATTTGTCTCGAATTATTGCTTGGGTTTTCCCATTCATGGGGCTGTGGAGCAATGGCGTGGAGCAAAATGATGTTTTTTCTTCCACTTGAACATCTGCTGTGCTGCTTCACTCCACTCCATTTAAAACTAGACAAGTTGTCACATTCACATTATGTTTTTGGAGTGATGGGATTCCATTTGGCATGATGGAATGACCATGAATGGTCGGCTTTACACTCTGAAAGTAAGCCTTTAAATTACTCAATGTGCAATTCATTTCACAGGCAACGGCGAGATAATACAGTAGGACCTGAGATGCCTGCAGTTCTAATTAACATGGAAGAAGAGATTGAAAGACAACTGGATGCTAAAGCTGCAAAATCAAACTTAACAGTTATAAATGTGAAGAATATCTTAAAGGTATGTAAGCTTGTACGCACATCTTTTAGAGTATATAACTTCAATCTTAACTTCGCTTACTCTATGGGCATGGTGTTAGATATAGACCATGAGGAATATGTATGTTTGGTAATTGACACAATAAGAGAACCACCTATGAAATGTGGTAGGAATATCGATATTAATAATAAATCCCTTTAGGCAGGCCTACAGGCTGAGGTAGATTTCAAAGTGCTTTTGGTTTAATTTATTATCGCTGCACAGCACTCTTCTTTTTTAGCCTTGGCATGGCAAACCCGCAGTAATAAGAACTGAATTCGGTAAAGAGGAAGAGACTACAATCATTTGTTTTGACAACAAGAATAGGATATAATATTCTGGGAGGCCGTGCGCAAGATCAGCAATGAATAAAATTAGCAAAGCCGCTAAACAAGACAAAATTATGATATTATAATAATTCTTTTAAGTGTTATTATTTTCAAACATTAAAATCTCGCGTCATATGAGAGCTATCAAGAAACTAGTTATTGATTTGTAGAGTACTCATCAAGAGCTTTTCAACGATACCCCACAAGACGTGGTTTCAAAAGTTTCGAATTTTCATCCCCCCACCCCCACCCCCACCCTCACTCGAACCCCCGAATCGTTGGTGTCACTGTGAACTCCAAAGAGAGTACTCTAATTTATTCAAACAAAGTTTCCCTCTATACTTCATAGGGGCCGAAATATACATTTTTAAAAATTTCAACCCCCTCCCCCGACCACCCCCTTGGGCCAATTTTGCTCATTAACGAACTTATCCGAACTATTGGGCCTAGAAATGACATAATAAAATTTGGTTCACATATCTTCAAAATTACGGCCGCTATCGTGTAAAGATATAAATATATATATAAATATCACAATTTTTTTTTTTGAACGGGCGGTGGTTTCGTACTTAGGGGAACATGAAACGTAAAGATATGAAAGAATTTTTCGAAAATGATGACATGGTATCCATTGCAATAGGTAGATTTTTCTTCGAAATCTACCTAAAAGGAAGTGTCTGTCTTTCCTTCTGGCTGTCTGTCCGCGATGCCCAGTGAAATCTACTCAACGTAGAGATCTTAATTTTTAAACATAGGTAGACTGAAGAGTCGGAAAATGCACCTCGAAGCCGGAATTTTAATTTTCACTTTCGTTCGTGAGTTATGAGTGAAAAACAGGCAGAAAACATGCATTTTTTGCATTTTCAAAGCATCAGTTTTCAGTAATACATTTCAATGTCAAATCAATTACAGTTGACTTTGGCTATTTTTGTCATACCTTGGTAATAAAAGCATCGCAATCTCTTGATTTTGTAAGTCTTGGACGATTCATTTGTTCAGAATGTCAAGACCCGCAGACATATGAAATTTCCAACCGACACGGAACAGGGATAATCAACATAGGCCTAATTGTGGTCAAACATTGTTTGATTTAAACGAAACTCACTCTAGAGGGGTTTTCTGGGCCAAGGAACTCGAATCTGAGGTCGCTTATACCAGGCGAAGCTACCTAATCGTGGAATGCACTCCACTTGATTTAGGTGTTTTCATGTTTCATAGTTTGCATACTGTTTTATTTTGTTTCAGTTCGTTGAGTTTGTTGTACTACATATCTTTCTACTGTGCTTTGTTTTTCCCTGTTTGTTTAATTGAATGGTATTCTTTGTGTTTTGCAATCTGTGGTGACAGAAAGAAATTAAAATTAAATTTATTTAATGATTGAACTATTATGCTCTTTATTTTTTTATTTTTGAAATAATTATCGCAGGTGAAGCCATGGGCACATGGCTAGTAGGTAATATGGAAAGCATTGGACATAGGTAATGTTACGTAGTAGTGCTATGATGTAAAATAGCAGCTAATAAACATTAACACAGCCAGAAAATTCCCCTTGATTTCAACCAAGGAATACATATATAGGAATAGGCCATACTACGTGTCATATATCAAAGGAAAAAGTGGAAGGTACTGGATATAATATTCTTTTTTAGCCCACAGAAATTAATAAAATATTAATATTAATGAAAGATGAACCTTCTGAGATAATAGTTTTATTACATCAATAGCTTGTGACTTTAACATTTCTAGTGTGGCAGATCTTTGCCAAATATACAATCAAAGAAAATACTTGTGTATAAATATATAGAAAATAAGAAAAATATTTCTCACCAATGGACATTTCTAATAATGCTTTGAAAATCTACACTCTATACTTGAACACATTTAAGTTAATTCTCTTTATTATATTAGCATATACTTTCTTTATTAAGATTAGTAGCATGGGGCTGTGAGCATATTACGAACAACAAACTAGTCTGACTTAGAAATGCCAACTCGGCAATACGGCATGTATTAGACATGATGAGATCTCATAAGAGGTGGAGAAGAAAGGAAATGAAGAATGAAAACAGCTGAGAAGAAGAAGAAAGAAAGGGCTGACGAGCACATTCATCTGCATTCATACCTAACATTCATACTGGCTGCACACGTGGCAGACAAAAAGTAATTTAGAATGCAGGCCGAAAATAGTTATGGTGGCGAAATCAGTCGAGCAGAAAACTGGTCACATCTTAATAAGTTATAATGCAAGAAAATAATACAAAAATAAAGTACTTACTTACTTCAAATATGCAACTTTGACAACTTCAATATTAAACCAAGAATTTCTGCTCACCTGATAACGCAGACACACGTGGAGCAGCAACAGACACACAACACATGTTCGCAAGAAACAGTTCCACTCGTCAACACAGCTGAAGGAAGAATAGAATGAAGCCAGAGCGGAACAAAGGCAAGGCAGCAGGTGCATGACGTCAGTGGCCAGGCAAAGCCAGACGCGAAAGATAAACACGCCAGCAGACAGAAAACCATTTAAGTGCGTCAGACAAACTAACTCTTATAAAAAAATAAACTAATAGTACCCAATTGTTCAAATAGCTAAATCAAATACTGAAAATACTCGTACAAAATTACCATATTACATATTATATATATTATACATTATTTGATTATTTATTATATATTATTTGATATTTTATACTTTGGTGTAAGAGAAAAATTGTGTACTCCACGCAATAGTCCTTCCTGGTACTGCTCGAATTTAAATATGCCTGTAGCAGTGCTACAGTAACTGGTAGGCCTGTCAAAGATCCCTAGATGTTACACACAAAGCACAGTCTCTTAGGTTTCACTAAGAACAATGAAAGCACATTTTATTAACACTAAACACTATAACAAGTGAGTGAAGCGATTACACAAATGATAAATACTATGCTGAAACTATTTATTCGAGCCAGTTTATTCAGTGCAATGATTAGGGCCTGGATTGTTTGGCTTTAAACTATTTTGTTCCTTGCTAGCTAACTGTAATATTATAACATAATTACCCATTTCCTTGTTATGGTTGTCACATAGTCCTATCTTATAAAACCTAAAAATGGCTAAATAAGATGTTAAAAACTAAAAGTTGCTAAAACTGTTTTTAATTAAAGTAAGATAAAAATACTTATAAAAAGAAAAATTAGTTTTTAAATAACTGGCTATAGTGTGCATCTTGCTCATTGGTACCAATACATTTGTAATAGAAGTAATAGAAGATAGTATTGCATTTTGTCATTTTTTAACCCCTTTGTCCTGGCAAAGAAAATCGTTAGTGAACCAAAATCCATGGTTTCCTTACAAGAAGATTAAAGGCATTAAGAAGCCTACTTTGCAGTTTATTCGCTGTATTTGCTAAAGAATGTTTGTATAGTTTTGTGGTTCAGAGCCATGGAAATTGTAAGTAAAAATAAAATAAAATAATATAGGCCTATTTGTTTGTATGTATTAAAGTAAAACTTTTAAAAACTTGTCTGAAAATCTATAAAAAACTAAAATATAACTATTTTAATATGTTTAAAAAACTAATACAGTGTTTACAAAAACCTAAAAATCCAAACCCTAGTAATGATTTTATTTATGACTTTTTATTGTACAGTGAGTTCCATGCAAGAGTTGGCCAATCATGCTGGTTTCTGTATCGCAGCGGCCCCTGCTCTAACTCCCAAGTGATCGGGTGAAATATTTATCCAAATAAAGCCGCTAACTGTGTTATGGTTCAGGTTCTCACATTTACAGTTGGAATTACAATGAAAATATCCACATAACTCATCACAAGAGATGTTGGAAATGTCCTCCTCTTGCACTCACACAACACTGGCATCTTTTCAGGAAATTTTCTTTCACGCACATAAGTTCAGCTTCCGAGGTAGAGTTAATCTCTCTTGTGATATTGTTTTTAACTTCTTCTAACAGTATGTGACAATTATTTATGGGGAAACTTGAAAAATAAAGTGCACAGGTCAATTTCCATACTTTAGAAGAACTTAAAGACAATATTACAAGAGATATTATCTTGGAAGCTGAACTTATGTGTGTGAAAGAAAATTTCCTGGAAAGATGCCAATGTTGTGTGGATGCAAGAGGACATTTCCAAAATCTCTTGTGATGAGGTATGTGGTTATTTTCATTGTAATTCGAACTGTAAATGTGAGAACCTGGATCATTACACAATTAGCAGCTTTATTTGCGTAGATATTTCACCCGATCGCTCAGGAGTTAGAGATGTGGCTGCCGCATCGCAGAAACGCACACGATTGGCCAACTCTTGCATGGAACTCACTGTAGAATATATTAATGTTCATCTAAAATGTTATAATTGGTCATGATATAAATAGTACAAAATAATCTGTCCCTTGTTAATTTTGTTAGCTTTCTTTGTCCATTTTGAAATGCTCTCTGAATTTGCTTAACTGAGTGTCATGCTTCCTGCATCATTTGGTATTATCAAACATATTCTTTGTGATTAATCCAGTATGGTTACAGAATGTGTACGAAAGAGTGGACTACATTACAATATACAGTAGAACTCCAATTACAGTATCCAGTCTTCAACCATACAGATCACCAATTATCCAGATCGCTTTGAGGTCATGTTCAAGTGATTTTTGCAGCAGCATGCATTGGGGAAACCTCTTTTGAGGCCAATTATTTGCAAGAAAGCAAGGCAAAGTCACAATGTAGGGGGGCCCATCTCGCGATGCGTGCAGATTTCCATGGACAGGTGATGTTTTTTGTTTCTCAGCAAGGCAGGTTGACGAACATGACGCTTCTTGTACATTGCTTATGAACAGTAATATTAATTTAGTTGGGTATTCTGAATTCCCCTGATATTCTAGTTTAGTGGCAGTTAGTTAGGAACGGTGTTACTAATTAGTGACAGTTCTGTTAGGTTATGAACAATGATATTCATTTAGTAGGGCATTATAAATTCTGCAGAAGGCGAGGTTTGTTGTATTGGTGAACCTGTTTCCCAAAATTAAACGTGTTCAGCTGGTGTGACGTCACACTTCTAACGTCCAATCATAAGTTTCTTCATATAAAATATGGCGAAATTCAGGCTACTTTTCACTAGATCACATTAGGGTGAGTGGGTTGGACCAAATCATTCGTCGAGGCAACATCTCCTCTTCAGAGAACTATCTATAACAAAATACGTGTGATATTAAGTGTTTTATGAGGAGAAAGTTGGTTTTCAAAGTGGGCCCCCCTACAATGAGACTTTACCAAAATATTTAGCCGACAAAATCAACAGTTTGTCAGCAAAGAACTGACTCTGACCAATGAATTCAAGATGCGATCCTTTATTAAGTACAGTACTGTACAATGTAGTTTTTTTAAAAATAAATTACATTATTCACAATATTACCAGTTATCCGTATCAGGTCCAATCCCAATTAACCCGGATTATTGGAGTTCTACTGTAAATACTCCTCTAAAGTAACCACTAAACAATATTTGTTGGGCACAATACAGCATATGCCGTCAATGCTTAATAATGTGAATAGACCTTTATTGTTAAGCCTAAATCATGGTGAATTTTTCATTTTTTCAGCATGTGATAACAAATGAGCATGTTCTTGCAATGGTCAGACGCACAATAAAAGATAAAGATGATGATGACAACGAAGAAGATGAATTCCCTTATGAACCAAAGCTAACAAGAGCAAAAGCAAAGTAAGTGCTAATTTCCGTATTTCATACTCGTGCAATGAGTTTTAGATTTAACTAAAATTACTGCCATTTAATTATCGATTCTGTTTGAGGAGCGATAGTAAACGACTTTTAGAATTTCTTACAAATAATTCAGTACTGTCTGTATGATACATTATCTTTATTTTCTTTGTGATTTTCTTATTTACTTATTGCCACTACTGATTTGAATTGTGCTTCTGTGAGCATCTAATAAATGAAGTATAGTTGTCACAGCAATATCATGGCCATTGATTTAACAATGTAAGCCTGACCCTTTGACTTAACACGGTATCACTCAGACATGTGCCACTAAGTCAGGGGTTTTATTTTTACTAGAAATTTGTGCAAGCTAAAATTTAGCTAGATTCATAATGATGGTATCATTATTTTGAAAAATGATTTTCCAGTAAGTAGTGCATCTATTCAGCCACAGTGCACACAAAATTAGGACATGAATGATTTTGCATTTGGCAGAATGCTTTACTTTCACTAATACATTATCATTAACTTGCATTTTAACGTCTATAAATATTACTCGGGCTATACTACACAATATAAAAATGAACTGGCAAACTGAGATCATTTCGAGTCATAACAGTAATGTTGTGCCCTCGCCCAGGAGGTGGCACATGTCAGGAATATTCGAACGATCGGCTCTACGTTCGTTATCTTCTTCTTTAATTACCTTTCATTCGTTTCTGAAATAAATATTATTTCTAACACCAACAATTATAATTTTACTCTTTTAATTATTTAACTTAAATAAAACTATTAATTCGGTTGGATCAGGATCTTATACTCTCGTAAGAAAACACTTGAAATTAATTTACATATTTATTCTAAAAATCAATAAGTGAATATGTTTCCTTGAACTTACATTTTACGGAGTTCTTCACAACCATCCTCAACTTCATGGCTTCCGTCGTCTAGCGACGTCGATGCACTTATCAACTTCATGGAAAGTAAAGTAAGAGTCTGAGACTGAGGCCTATTTCGGCCAGGTTTATATAACCATCCTTGCCACACCCAAACCTCGGGTCAAGAGTCGTGATCAAACAAAATAACATAAGAAAGTACTATATGCCTTTCTTGTATGCAAATCGCCTATTATTTGCATAAACACAATATGAATATTACTGAATTGACTTAATTCAATAAAAGCTTAAATCTTGCGTTAAGCAACGGAAAATAATGACATAATTATGACCTCATCAACAACCAATAGAAACTAGTCTATTTTATCCTTACTCAGTAATCTGTGAAATGTTTACACAAATGTGCTGTACTCAATGTTCTGACAATAAACGTAATATAATACTTCTTTCCTTTTATAAACTGCAATCTTTGCTTTATTCATGTGACTTCTAAAGCAATATCCATAAAAGTGTGTAGTTGTCTTAACTTTATATTTCAACAATAAAATGTTAATCTCTTTGACCCATGCATTGTCGTATCCTAAATTATAACATTGCTATTATAATCCGGGAGAAACAATGACAATGATTTCCGGTATAACCGTGGTATACGAAGGTATACTCAGGTATATACCAGGGCTCAACAGTAACAATAGCCTTCTGTGGTACTGAATATTAACCTATGTTCTCGAAAGCCAATCAAAATGTTTCGGGGCACTTTTGCACTTTCTTGACAAAAGCCAGAAAAAACCGGAATTTAGCTAAAGTGTAATTCATTTACCAGATTGTGGCAGCTCGGTCTCTGATTGGCTGACCTCTAAAGCCAATCAAAATGTTTCGGGGCATGGACATCGCACTTTATATAATAGATATTTATTTGTTTAAAAATTAAAAGTCAAGAAGGGTCAAAGTGTTGAGTTACACTGCACCCGGGGAAGCATTGGGTGCTTCTGCTATAATTGATAAAATTTTACACATAACACATAAAGTCCTTCAATTAAGAATTAATGCCGTAGAACATTACTTTAGGAGTCAGCTAATCTTGTTTCCTAGATGCTGTATAGTCTCTCAGGTGGAAGATTAATTTACAGGAACCTTAGTAGTAAAATAATAATGCCCGAGTGCACTATTCTCCGGTATTCTCAGCTGTTTGTAACCAGGGTAAAAGTAATATCGGGGTATTCTAAGAAAACCTGTGCACCATCGCTACAATGCCGCAGTTTCCAAACGTTCAAATATTTTGCAGTTACTCTGCTATGAAGCCATTCCCATGGAGGAATTTGTGATGATTTCTTCTAGATTCTCTCTTGGCTGCTAGGTTCTCTCTCTCTCTCCCTGCTCGTCGGTGACTCAATAAGATGCAATGTTTACAACATTTCTGCTCTTTAATTGTGTTAATGTAATCCTCTTTAACAGACTGTACATTTAAATAAAATAATACTTATGTTTTAAAGAATAATTTTCACACGTGGGCAACCCAAGGCAACCTTGCCAAGGCAAAGCAAACACCATGAAATCTCTGTTCTGGGTTCAACATAGCTTCGCTTTTATTCTTGCTCAAAAAGTGGAAATTTTAGGTGCAAACTCACATACATAGCCATGAAAGGGTTGTTATAATTATGTTCGTGTACGTGCAAGTATGATAAATTGATCACATACCCTATATACCGATATACAGGCTATATCGTGATCCATGCAGCCCTTCACTGTAAATTTGGCCTAGGCCCACTGGTTTTCCATATTTCGTTTATTTGTTGCCTTATTGTTCAGTAATAAATATTCATAATTATAAACTGGAATATTATATTGCGTATATATGTCTGAATTCAAACTTTGAATTCAAACACCATAGATACTGTACCAATCGTGAAAATGAGTTGGTTATGCCTACTACTAAATGGACCTGGTTTGGTTGAGGGAAGAAAGGAAGGTAATTTCAATTGATGTTACAGCACAGTATTTGCAAAGATATGTACCATCGTTCATTCTTCAAATAGGTCCCCCCTTTCTCTCGTTATTTATTATGTTTAATTAGCTTTTGGCCTAGATATCGTAAATATGATATGTTACGTTTATCTCCATCTTTGAAAGAAAACTGCGAGTTTCTCACTTTACAGCTCCTTCACGGCCGGTTAGCATCTTACCGCAGTAAAAGTCGAAAACGAGCATGGTGCAACGAAAGTATGACTTGACCGGGGTAAACTAAGCAACTTTACCGCGGTATTCTGAATACCGAGTTTGGTGCACTCGGCCATAAATGTTGAAAACAATTTACTACTCAACTCCACTATTATAATAACAATAACTGACAGTTGACAACTACTGATGATGCAGATGAATTTCTGTGAAATGCGTTCTGTGTAATTGATAATTTATTGTAGTGGAGTTAAGTAGTAAATCACTTGCAACGTGTAGTAGGTTCTATTTTATTAAATCAAGTGAAGAACTTTGTGTTTTGTATACACCATTTTACAAAATAGTTTGTGACTTCACTGTGTTGTTCTCAATATTAGTTATCTATGTAAGTTTACTTCTGTTACCTTTAAACACAATTTGTTATTCTTACAGAGAACTTCTGAAAACTCAACCTGAAATACCCTGGCCAATGACTCCTGCAAAGAAAATACCTACTTCTGAATGTCAAGTGCTTATTGATGAAGAGTTATCGGAAGAGTCGAGTGATGAAGAATATCGTCCAAATGAAGATGACCAAGAACAGGTAATGATATTTTCAAAAATCATATTTTATATTGGATTAATGGAGACTTGTAAAATTTTTTCAGGTAGCAACCTTAAAAAATGTTATTCATCCCAAATGTTGGTTTAAACCATGTATGTGCATCTAATACATAGGTTAACCTTTCCTCACAGTAATGGTTCCAGCATACACTCATCGAAGATGATTATTTAAGTACAGCTTTGATCTGATTACCTGGGAGAGATTTTTTGATTTGGAAATAATTTTGTTGATACTCCTTTAGTTTCTTCATGTCCTACCCAAAAAAAAGAGTGTGCAGTTCAGAAATTCAAGACATATTCAGATAAACAAACATATGCAATGTCAGATAATATGCCGGCAACAGTGTATTGTTTCCTTAGTACTACACTCTAGGAAATGCAATATAATGAGGAATGCAGTCTGTGTATACAAAGAAAACCGAAAACTGGAAAGTATTATATTGGTACCTAAGATGTCTGGGTTGAGTGTAACCTATGTTTTATCGAGTTTTGAAAAACCGCTAGTGTTTTCCTATTCTGTAAGAACGAGAAATATCGGATTATGAGAAATCTCACTTCACAGATGAGTTGGTAACATAAAGAACATATGAGGATAATTCAATAAGTATCCACACTTTTTGTTTAATCTTCTGTAAGTTGGCTGTACTACTTTGTGCCTGCGCACATCGACATGTTTATTTGTCTCTGCTTGTGGAATGTTTGACTGTTATGATTCCACTGAATGTTCCACATGCACCGGTCAGCATTTGCTCCAGAGAGAGTGTGCAGTGATCCGTTTTTTGTCGTCTGAAGATGTAATAAGGATTCAAAAACCATCGGAAGATTTTCTGCACAATATGGGGACAATATTTTACCATGGCGAAGCATGTACGAATGGACTGAAAAGTTAAAAAATGGACAGATAAGCCTGAAGGATGAGGAAAGAACAGGATCTTAAAATAGTGTAATTAGTGAAGTGTGTATGTAAAATCTCCATCTCGAGTATTAATACATAAAGAACAGGATGCTCATTCACACTGAGCTAGTGCATATCATGAGTATGACAAACCGACAAGTGACTGTCGAAGAAGTGGCAAACCATATGCAACCATATGCAAGGAACCATATGAAGGAAGCGGTGCATATGTTGCTTGCTACTCAGCTGAAAAACTTCTTTCTGAGGGCATCAGGAAGCTTGTGCAACAATGGATCAAGCTCATTGAGAAGCATGGGGACTATATTGAAAAATGAGGTAATTGAAAGTTTTGTATTGTTGTTGCAATAAATTTAAAAAAGAGAGTGTGAATACTTATTGACCTGTCTAATATATAAAATCGAATGTGTGTTTGTGGGTATGTATGTATGTATGTACAGTCGGTCAAATAAAAAACGTCGGGCGGTATTTGATAAAGTATCATGAACGAGCATATGCGCATGTACAGGAAGACTTAAGGTTAGGTTCACACCTGCCTCTTGTCTATACATGTATTGTCTTGATTATTTAGTCAGTTTTGTTCCAAAACGAACATATATAGAAGGCTGTGGCTATATGCCTCACATCCGCCACATTCTTGGTTGCAAATTCTTATAATATTAATAATGAATAAATTCGTGAGGAATATGTTTATTCAAGGAGCATTTTTTAAAGATTTTATTTTATAATACCGGTACTTGTAGTGCAAAATCAATAACTTTGGCTTAATCTTATTTTCAAGCTTGGATATTACAATCTCATCAGAATTATGTAGGCTATTTTCATCTGTTCGCAATAGCGGAATGGTCAAGACATCAGAATTGAACGTGTGGGGTCCGGGTTCGATCCTTAGTGGGTTCATGTATATTTTTTATTTTTTCAAACACGACAATAACTGGAATAGCATAATAGTTACTTCTAATGAATTATCATTTTTGGTGTCAAATTTTGGACACACACAAAAGAAAGCAAGATAGAAAGTATGATTTTACATCAAATGCGTATCTGTGGCATGAAATAGTAAGAAACGTACTGAAAATAGAAGATAACATAATGAAACATAATAATGAAGTTAAATAAGAATAAAGCAAAGCAAAATGAATTATGACAATATATTATGTTGAATATCTTGTGTCGCGCTTCCGCGTTGTTAATTTTTTCCCTTGTTCATTTTTTCCCTCCTGTCTCATGGCCTCATATGTTCCGAGAATGACCTGTATTTTGTGTCTTTTATAGGAAACTTGTGAACTAGTGCGTTAAGACTTTAATTTTAACTGCATATGAGTCCCGACGTTTTTTATTTGACCGACTGCATGTATGTTCCCTATACAAATCTACATTTCTTGACCATTTTGTACGAAATTTTGCACACATACCCAGTTAAGCCCGGGAAGTAAAGTGGTCAGCACTAAAATTGAAACAAACCAGTCCTTCCCTTGAAAATTTATATAATTTGTGAGAATATTACACTGAAAAGAAATGAAATCCAATTCAGTTGTCAAGACAACAGTGTGTTGTTTACAGTGTTCACATAGGGCTTTGGGAACTACATAATATTGGACTTGAACAAATTCTGATGCTATCGATGTAAGGTAATACATTGGTGAAAATAAATAATGAATAATGAAATCCACGAAAATAATGCACTGTGTTATACAGTCACATAACTTTCTCTACCCTGGACATGAAGAATATCATTTTCTCACTTCACATTTTGATGTAGAATAAGAAGAGGTCGTATTGCAGGGACAGCTTGAAATGTGTGCCAACGAGTATGCTATAAAGAAGTCTGTAAAAAATCCTAAGCATCTAAAAGAAGACAAAATAGGATGGAAATTTTCGCTCCTATGCCCGTAGTATATTATGTTCTGGGTTTTTGGGGAGGAAAGTATGAAAGTGATATTGAATTTATTTTATATTTCAGCCCCGAAATGGTTGTATGGTAACATGAGGATAAGAAATACAATTTTCCGTCAAGATAATACAATCTTATGTAACCGGAATTTCTGTTTCTTCATTTTTCAATCCCTCCCAGGCATTGTGTGTAGAAGCAAAGCTATATCTAGCATTTTCTGGTGGAATAGTTTGAGCATGATAAGTCTTTTTTTCGTTTAAAATTCTACATACATATTATATAAGGACCTAGAGTTTCAAAATCGAAAGTTCTCCATAAGTTAATTTCAAATTACAAAATACAAAGCCAGGGGGATGCCGTTCCTATTCAGCTAGTCTCTTATATAACTCATTTTCTCAAAATGTTTGCTTTATTAAGTTTTGAAAAAACACTCCTCAATTGTTGTGTTACATGTCACTTTGTTTTAACATCTATCAGTTCATATGCAAAAAGAAAATACTGTACCAATAAAAGCACTAAGATAGTTTTGTTTTAAATATTGAATTTAACTCAGCAGACGAATAACAATCACTGCTTAATTTTAAATCACGACTGTTGGAGTATTAAACGAGCTTTGCTCTATGGGCATTCAAAAACCTGGGCAGCAGGACTCCACTATAGAAACTTATACCTGAGCTCTTAAAGGGTAGTTTAAGTAACTCTCATTCTTAAATTATAAAATTTAAAAAAAAAAACAAAAAAACAAAAAAAACAAACAAACAAACAAACAAACAAAACTTACATTCAGTTAAATAGCAGTGAAACTGGGAAATAGTTTACTAGTTTTAGTTTATTCTTTCACAAAAGACTAGGCATTTATTCTAAAATCTGGGGTCTAACAATCATATATCATGTCACAATTATTCCTGAAATATCAGGATTTTACAATAAAATGTATTTATTTTAGAGTGACGAGGAGAAAGAAAATGAATCACAAGCAAGTGACATTGATACACAACCCCCGACACCAAATCCACCAACACCCAAATCTACAAGCAGTGACTGTGGAACACAGACATCTTGGACTGATGATGGACTCTTCAAGATACCTAAGGAAAACATTGGGCAGAGGACTCGGTCTAAGTTGTCCCTTAGTGATACACCATTAGAATTAATTGAAAAAGCATTTGTTCCACCAGATATTACTACCGACATGTATGACTCAGAATGCGACGACGAGGACTGGAAAGATTTCTTGAAGAATTTTGCTGAGCCTTTAAGTAAGTGTAAAAATTTTCATGGCTGCATGTTACTAAATAATAATTTATTGTTGTGTACTTTAGAAATAGTAATGGGCAGAATCGAATGATTTTAAGAATCAAGTAATCTTTCTCAAGTAATGTAATTGAATGATCATTCAAATGAAAATATTCTTGGATGAGTGCAAGGATTCAAGGACTCCCATTGTGACATATGAGAACTCGAGTTGGTATCCGAGAACTACTAAAGACTGACTCGATTAATAACTGAAATCATCATTCAAATCATCAATTTTATCATATTACAAGACCTACTGCTATTGCTTCCCACGGACCAATAGAAAGTAGTTTCATCCAGTGCTCTCGGTTATTGGCTGATATGCATGCCAGATTTCAAGTTTCTACTTGCAGTCGTATGCATAAAAATCGGCGGACTCCCCTGCCTACGTGACAAGACGCTCTTTGTACTCAGTCGCTTAGTGCCTGCTTCAATTCTGCATGCTTAAAGATCGAGCGGGTTCAGCATATGCTAGGAAATTTGTAAGCTACCAAAACGGATACTCACTTCACTCACTGTACGGGCGATTCGTGTGGATTATGGGATACTATTATGTATGTTCCAGAGAACGTAGGAACTCTCTTGATGCGAACTACAAGGAGCTCTACATATTAGGGGAAAAAATGTTTCCATTCTTTGTTGTTTCACTTTAAGTTGGTAATGAATATAGATTGCATTAAAATTATTGTAAATTTGTAAATACTAATTCTGGCTTATCGCGAAACAATTCATTTTTAAGGCACTACTTAATATAACTTAATTTGTTTCAAGTACGCTCAATAAAAGTTCTTTCTTAGCTAATAATTTGCTGAGTGACGGGTTTGTTTGATGCTCCATTATTTCCATGATTTCTATCTCCCACGCTTTCAATATAATGGATTTGTTCCCAATTTTCTTCATATCTGTTTTGTTTTTTAATCTGGTTTTCATGTTGTGGATTTTTTTTTTAAATTTGTGTTTCAGTTAAATTGAAATTAAATTTTGAGTTTAGGTGTGTAACAACTGCTTTCATAGATTCTGCTTTTTTTAGCCGAACTACTGGTAACTGGGATTTTGCGAAAATAATTTTGTTTTGTTTCAAGATTTCAATGAAAATTGAATGGAATTCCTGCCCTTCTTCCATAGCGCTGGTGAGGCTGTGATCCTGTCCTTCTTCTTCCATTTGCGGTATGTGATATGATTTAAATTTCTTCCCTATCAAGTCCCTTTTTTGTTAAAACTTCAATGAGACCTGATGGAATTAATTTTTTCCTCTTCCTTAAACGCTGATGTGGCTGTGATTTAATTGAATACCCTTGTTTGTTTTCTGAACTTTGTTTATGCAGGTGCATGTTCTGTGTGGGTTGCCAGATTATAAACTCTCTGCTCTGAGTTGGACCTATTCTGTCGCAGCGATTTTTTATGCATACTTCTCAGCAAGAAGATGCTCTCCTTTTATGCTTACTTTTATGCATATCAGCCAATGTGTTACTACAATTCTACTACAAGCGTTCACATAGTAAAGATCAATACAGTAACAACACTATCTCATGTGCCTTGTGATGGTCTGTTAAAAATTGGCAGCCTGGCAGCAATGAACTGCCTTGTGTGCATGGTACCTGTGGGTTCATATGTGTGACTTTCTTGCCTGCAAAACTTATATCGCGTTTACGAAACTAACCATAGTAACATGACTGAGGTATAGCTTGTTAACTGTTCTCACTTTATGTTTCTCATAGCATTAAATTGTTTGAAAGATCATTCAAATATTTTTTATATGATTCTTGATGTCTCGAGAACTTTCAAGAATCAAATAATCCCGATCTTTTCATTTGAGAACTCTCATCGCTAGTTAGAAAGAGAAGTTTTCTAACATTGTGAGTAGCATTCTGATGATTGTCATCCCTAACATTAAACAATAAATATTCTCTTTGTTTGCCATATTTTTTCTTCCTCTGCCCATACCATAGGTAGGCTTACTATGGGTAGAGGAAGTATTGTGTTCGACCCCAAAATTCAAAGTTGAGTTTTTAACATAGACTAAATACATGTTTTGAGGATTCCCTGAATAAAAAAATATTATTTGTGTGTGTGGAATGATAATTCTTTCACACTGGCCAAGTGTAGGCTAATATGGACACGTGAAGTCAGAATGAAAATTTCAATTCCATAGCCGGGATTTGAACCAGGATCTTCGGCTCTCCATGCCGATGCTCTAACCAGCTGAGCTACCATGGCAACGTGCCGGTACAACATTAAATTCTCCAACTGACTCACAATCCCTGTATACCACCAGGCGTTCTCAATATGAGATACGAACCCAGTGGCGACTTACAACCTGTAAGAACCCGGTCTTTATTAACCATCATATCTCTATATTTTAAAATATGACTGGTTTTAAAATATGATTAAAATCATGACTTCACGTGTCTATTTGTGTGTGTGTTAGCAGCTTAGCTCCAGAACGAAAAACCATATGAAAACAAAATTCTGTATTTTGGTTAGGTACCTTCTGGAGATGTGACACAAAGATTGGTAACAACTTTCTCTTATTTTTAATGCCACTTTAAATTAATTTTTTTCTCGGAAATGGCTGTAACAATTTTGTTGAAATTTTGTACATGAGCTGCTTATCCTAAAAGCTAAAACTTTTATTTCAAACATTTTTGAAAAATTATCTCAAGGGTAGTTATAAGTGACCCACTGTTTGTAGAAACTCTGTCTTGGCTGGTAAGCAATATAGCCTTTTATCAGGTTGAAACAACTGAATACATGCTCTGATCTTCCAGATTAGTTGTTGTTGCTTCACATGAATCTTTTTATTTTTTTATTTTTGTTTGTTTGTTTTTTTTATTGCAGTAAAGAATATACAGGTAGGGGAAAAAAGCGGACCGACTAAAATATCTAAGTTGCTGATATGAGCCACTGCGCACGCCTAGCTACATTCACAGGATAGCAGGGAATGTATTGAAATTTGTTCTAGTATCGACTGTTGACTTAGCCCATTTCGAAACCCAGAATATGGTTTCTAATTGTATTGTTCTATTACTGAATATATTAATTATTAATATTATTATAAAATACTAACACAAATTATATTATATTCAGCTACAAGAGGCAGTCCGCTTTTTTTCCCTTACCTGCACAATTTAAAATATTACAGGTTTTAAAATATGATTAAAATTATGTTGTTTGTGTGAAAGTAATTAATACTGTTTATTTTTTTATTTCTTTTAGCAACAGTTGTTAACGATGAAAAAGATGATGATGAAGCTGATCCTGAATATAATGTCCTGGCAGATGAAGAAAAACAGAAAGGTAAGAGATATTCAAAACAAATTTTATATTTACAAAATAAACAAACTTGCTCTTTGTTTGAGAAGTCCAATTGCAAATGCATAACCTTGTATAAATCATATTAGAGAATATTTAAAAAATAATATATAGGGTTCTGTAGATTCACCATAAACTATTCACTGTACACTATAACCAAGTCCATCATTTAACGATAAATGCTATATGCTGTGGTTTTTGCATAATAATCTAAATTATCACCCAAACCCATATGCTTTATTGAGAAAAATAACTTGGAGTTTCAAGGGTTTTTTCCTAAAAACTATAAATTTTCTGAAAAATGTTCAGGTGCATCCCATTGAAGAGATTTACATTGCATTATGTGGTTGAAAATAACTACCGATATGTTCAGGGCAGGAATAAAACTCAGATTTTCAGCTTAGTTCACTGATGGTTAATATTACTGGGTTTCCCTTGGAATTTCCCAGTCCTATTCCAGATATTCCTTTAAAACTTTGGAATAACTTTTCTGAATATACAGGTAAAGTTTTGGTTAAACTTAAAACCGTCCTTTTATATTGTAGATGTGTTACAGAAGGTCTATAGGGTTTGAGAGAATTATTTGAGATATGTCTGGATAAATTCTAGAGGAGCTGAATATTCTTCTTGTGATTCATACTTGCCCAGGACACATATTGATTGTAATTTAAAAAAATTGTTCTGATAAAACTCCTTAACATAGGTTTCATTTTTATATGTCATCAAGAGTTTAAAGTATAAGAAATCCCTATGCCATGAAGTGAGGATGATAAGAAGTGCTCTTTTGAGCAAACTTTGCTTTTACTCATTCTGCTATGTAAATTCCAGCTGCCAAATATAATATGAAGTGTCGATCTTAAGATGAGTGGGGGAGAATTTATGGAAGGACGAGAATTCACTGCCTTTCCTTGTCTATTGAAAAGGGAAGTTATTGGTTGGAGTCTGAATATTTGGTTTGTGGACTGAAACACAGAATTTGTTCCCTATTGTGAGCTCTTTCCTGTCCTCAAATTTGCAGCTAGGGAAACCAAAAATATTTCCATTTGTGGACCGAGGATCCTAGTACAAATTGTTTCAACATTTGTCAATAAATGAGACTTTTGAGTTAAAAGAACCGCCCTTGCTCAATGCATTTCTAGAATGTCAAACTGTTGCAGGAACAGAATATATCTACAGCATGCTTAGCACATCAGACCGGCTCTAAGGGTTAATGCCAGTGTTTCATTCTTGGTTAAGCTTGTTAAAATCACTCAATAATACTCCATTTTATATAATAATTTTATTAGTGTCGTTAAAGTTTAATTTTTTTTTTCTATGGCTATCAAGCAGTAGCCATTTTATTTTATCAGATATTTTCTGACAAATGCATAATAGGAAGGGACCCTAAAAAGTGGTGAATAAGTTTGAAGATGACCATAGAAAGAAGTTAGCTATAGCAAGTTAAAAGTCGCTATTTTTTTTGGCTCTAGTGGAAATTTAAACGTAAAAAGATGATGAACATGTAACAAATAATGTTACTTAATATATCTGATGTAAATTTAAATATCTTGTTGCATGTCCAATGTAAATTTAAATATCTTGCTTGCAAGCATA
The DNA here is from genome assembly GCA_964059195.1 of Ectobius pallidus. Taxonomy (NCBI): domain Eukaryota; kingdom Metazoa; phylum Arthropoda; class Insecta; order Blattodea; family Ectobiidae; genus Ectobius; species Ectobius pallidus. The sequence continues at coordinate 61,363,247 of CAXKWD010000010.1, forward strand.
CAGAATCTAAATGTAGATGTAACTCTTAAAAATTTCTGGAGAAGAGTTGATCAGGAAGGCATTAAAAATACTGTACTTAATATTTGAAAATCAAGAAATCGTACTACCCATAGTGCCTTTACTCAGTGACTTCCAGTCAGCATACTGATGCTTTAAACTTTCTGGGCTTCCTTTGACAATTGAGTTGAAAAAATGGGTGACCGAAACATTATTTTACTCTAAGGGCCCGTATTACCACCTGCCGACAATTCCTCCTGATACGTGACTTCCAGATAGCTTAACTAGAAGATGTCGTGTAATACCACCGCTGAACTGCTACCGGGAAGAACGCAGTAAAATTTTGTAAAATGGTCCTTAGCTGATTGAGCAAAGAGGTGTGTTTGTTGTAGTTCGGTAGGCGTCCGCTAGGTGTGGCAGCTCGGATTTGTATTTCTACAATTGAATTACACAAGAACATATCGTTTTAAGTGCATTAATCGATTTGTGCAATTCTATTTCATTCATAAGTGAGCATAAAATGACATTTTTGTGTAAATTAAATCTTCCGGCATCAGTTCTAAAATTCAGATGGCCAAGGACGCTTCGCGGTGCTGCCATCTTGCTTCAACCAAGCTTTCCTAACTAGCAGTTGGAAATTTGTCAGCCAGTCCATCCTCCTGCTAGCTTATCTGGAAGTTGTCTTCCCAGACAGATTTTGTCAGGAGATCACAATACGCAATTCTTGGCCAACTTCCAGATAGGTTTTCTATCTGGCAGGTAAATATGATATCAGGGGTTCGTCGTACAAGCCCTAAGGCTGGTATTCATAGTCGGCAACTTAGGAACGACTTTATAAAGCTGAGCTTATTGGACAAGTCGACTTACACGTTTTTTGTATTCATAATCTTCTTTAAAGTCGTACTTTGTTAAGTTTGACTTCATAAAGCTGTACTTGTTCTACATATTACAATCGAACTCGATAATATGAAAAATCGTGCGTTCACTGCCGTCATAATTGGATGAGTGAATCGTACTTCCAATTTTTTCAGTTTTTGTATAATGCAAAGCCATCTGGGTGCATATTTCACCGTCTTGATATACAAATACAGAAGGCAGTGTGCATTGTAAACAAAGAATTATATTCATCCATACATATTATGCAGCATGTAAGTAAGCTGATCAATATTTTCTTGAGAATATTCTGTGTATGTATTAGCTTTTACATTGTTCAGAATTAAGACCAGTATGCTTATGCATTTATTTTTATATTAATTGTTTTGAGAGACTCAAAACAGCTTAGGAAGCTTTGGGTCGATATGAAATGTCATCAGAGAAAAATGCTGATGAAAGATAGGTGATTGATATTTCCAAAATTGTGTCTTCTTGAAACAAAATCTCTTTCTAAATTCATTGTCACTGTGGAATTTGAATGGATTTGTTATGTTTTGCAAATATTGCTTTGGGGCGTGAGTTTCTTCTAGTACCTCGTCCAGATCCTCAAAATAACTGTCCATTGTTCTGGCTTAAATTGAAATAAAGTTGGGGGGACCCTTGACTTGATAAAGTACGACTTATTTCAACAAATAAGTCGTACTTTAGTGACTATGAATAGCAGTAAGTTCGACTTTGTCAAGTCTCACTTTATAAAGTAACTACATTATAAGTATGACTTGTTTGTGCCAGAAATTCAACTTAAGATGAGATTAAACTTTAACTTGGGTATAAGTACGACTTATTGCGACTATGAATACCGACCTAAATGTATTTTCATTCATGAAATCTCATGATTCTGGCTATATTTTTGGAATTATCAGCTATGTCGGTTAAAGGTTACTTAACCTGTCTGCAGTAATTATCCAGTTTCTGGTTTAAAAGTCATTTTAGAAACATAAAGTGGAAAACTATCAATATATATTATTTTTCACAAAATATTGCACAAAAAGCAAAAAAATAAAAAAATTAAAAAAATGGAATTTCATGGAGAAAAAAAAAATTATTCATAAGATTTTGATGCATTTTACAAACCTTAAGTCAATGATTTTATATGAGAATATTGTCCAACAGAGACAATAATCTGTGGTTCATGAAAGCTTACATATCTATAATGATTTTATAGTTTACAATACTAAATATTGCAAGAAATCCATTTTTTAATTAGCATATACTGTAAATACATTAATGAAATTCCAGGCTCATTTATTTTTATCGGTTGAAAACACAGAAGTCTGAATTTTTATTCTGTTCCGAGTTTCTTCTTCTTCTTGTAAGGACTTGTCTTGTTTTACAGTTGACAAAGAGGAACTTCGTATGGATAAAGCTGTTAAAGTATCAAAGAAGGAATTGAACATGTTGGTAGCTGAACTGTTTGAGTATACAGATATGCTGTCAAGTGATGATGAAGATGCAAGACCTCAAGAAGAAGCTAATAAATCTCAAACTGATCAAAACATCTCTGCAGAAATGAGCTACCTCATTTATCCGGAACAGAGAATTCTACCTGACATGAGCACATATTCTGATCAGAATATTTCTCCAGAGGTAAATATTATATAAGTTCATATAATAATTTGAAAAGGTTATAAAAGTATGTCAGAATTCCAAGTGGATTATAGGAAGGTATGAAATTCATATTGGATTTTGTTTTGTTGATATTTGTATGACCTTTTGATTAGTAAAATATCAAGTATGTTTTTCGAAATATAGGATTTGGGTGAATAAATATGTGTAAATATATTAAGTTATATGTAAATATATTTATATATAATTTTTTTCAGTTGTTCTTTGGAGGAGGGTTGAGCCCTGGTAGTGTCAAAGGACAAGATGCTACTCCCTTGAGACGACAAGAGCAAGGAAATCAATTCTCCGTGGGAGAGCAAACTCCTGGTAGTATCAGAGGGCAAGACACAACTCCTTTAAGGATGCAGGAAGAAGAAAATCAATCCACCTTGGGAGAGAGTACACCAGTGATTCTGAAAGGACAAAACACCCCTATTGAGAGAAAAGAGAATCAAGGAAGTGAGTTTGTTGAGCATCCTGTAGAATCAGATTCGACGATAGAAGAAATACCATTGGTATCTCTGGAACAGAAACTACTCTTGGAGCAGCAGATGAGAAAGCACGTTCAGCTTACTACACAACACTTTTTGCAGACCCATGGTCATCCAATACTCAGCCACATGGCAGGCGAATTCAAAAATATATTGGTAAGTTTTTATTCAGATAATTGTCAAACCTCTCTCACTTACTTTTGCTAGTTTGCAAGAATGTGTTTTAAGAGCCATTGCTCTCATTCTCAATTAGCTATCAGTCTCGGAGAAAATCTGTTTGTGCTGATGGGACTGGTTGAAGGTGTAAAACTCCTGCCTTGGGCTGCTGTATGTTGGTATGTTAATGTTCATTAAATCATGTTCATGTTCATCATGACCAGGCAAGTAAAATAGATTGGAAACGTACAACTGCAATTTTCAAAAAGGCGCTAACCCAAGCTAAGAGATGTGCATACAATAAATTTGTAGAAAAACTAGACTATAGGAAAGATAGTAATAAAGTCTATAAATATATATCATCAGCCCAGAGAGAAACCAAACCAAAGCAACCAATACTCTATAGGAATACAGAAGTAACAGATGAAGATAAAATTGCATCCATATTTAATAACAATTATACATCAAATCAGGTACCGAAAGAGTACAAAAAACAACAGAAGGATATGAAAATAGAAATAAAAAAACAAAGGCAAGATATAAGTGGCCCTACTCACATAAACTCAATAAATTCAGTATTCTACCAACCTTTCACCCAATCAGAACTGGACATGGCAATAAATAAAATCGGTAACAATAAAGCTCCGAGGCCGGATAAAATTCACCCTGAATTCTTAAAACAGTTGGGTAGCAAAGCAAGAGAAGCCTTGTTGATCTTTTATAATAATGTCTGGAAAACTTCAGTTCCAGCAAACTGGAAAAAAGCAATCATCATACCAGTACTGAAACCAGGAAAACCTGCAGATGACGTAAATAGCTACAGACCCATATCACTAACCAGTCACTTAGCAAAAGTCATGGAAAGAATGATATCTAACAGGTTAAACTGGTACCTAGAAACAAACAACCTTTTGACACCATCTCAAGCAGGGTTTAGGAGAAATCACTCGACCAGTGAACAGGTAATTTTGCTTAGCCAGGATATAAAACACGCTTACAATAATAAAAAGGATACACTGGCAGTCTTTGTAGACTTTAAATCTGCTACGACAATGTATGGAGATGCAAACTGATCCAAAAACTTCAACACCTCGGAATCAGAGGCAATATGCTATGATGGATATCAGAATTTACAACACAAAGATTTTGTGCAACAAGTTTTGGCTCTGCAACTTCAAAATATAAACAGACTCATGTAGGACTCCCACAGGGAGCTGTTTTGAGTACCACACTGTTTAACATATATATTAATGACTCACCAGAACAGATAGGAAAAACTGGAATAAAGACAGCCCTCTTTGCGGATGACCTGATCATGTGGTATTCCAAAACACCTAAAGAACTAAAAAGCTTGGAGGAATCTATCCAAAAAGCTCTAGAAAAACTAAAGAAATGGTGTGTCAACAATCTCATAAAGGTAAACATAGCAAAAACCAACTTCCAGCTATTCTCTTTGAGGAAGAAAATTGATGAAGTGAATTTGAAATATGAAGATACTAAACTCCAAAGAACAGAGAATGCTAAATACCTAGGGGTTATTTTTGACAAAAAACTAACCTGGAGAAAACACATAGACTATGTAAGTAAGAAAGCAACCAGCAGATTCAAAATTTTGAAAAGACTAGCAGGCACCAAATGGGGCAGCTTAAAAAAAAAACATTAAACATTACTTACAATACATACATAAAACCAGTTCTTAAATACTGCGGTGAAGCACTAATAACAACATCCAAAACTAATAAAGAAATTCTGGAACGCACACAGAATCAAGCACTACGATTAATAACTGGTGCAGTGAAAACTACCCCAGTCGAAGCATTACAAGTAATCACATCTAACAAACCAGTCATGGCAGAACTTGAAACACAAGCACTCTTAACATATGAAAAGTTAATAAGGCTCCCTAATTATGATGTATTAGATAAATATAAAGATTTCCAGCACACCCTGAAAACTCAAAATGGATTTGTACAAGAAGTTTCAAAGTTAAAAGAAGAGCTACAAATACCAAGGCAGAAAGAAAATCTGTTACATATTAATAACCCAGTTAGTATCTTTCCAATACATTACAGCCTAAACTTAAAGGAAAACTTCAGCAAGAAAGACACTCCTCCAGAACAAGCAAAGGCTCTCACATTAGAAATCCTACATACAAAGTATCCTGCAGAATTCTGGACCCATATATACACAGACGGGTCTTTATCTGACCCCCAAGAAGGAGCTGGAGCAGGCGGAACTTGTCAATTCTTCTCTTTCTATAAGAAGGTTGGGATATGTACAACTAATTTTGATGGCGAAATAGATGCAATCTATACAGCCCTCCAAAATATATTCACTTGGCTACAGAACTGCAAGAATATTGTAATACTGTCAGATTTATTTATTTATTGAATATACAATTACTTAAACCCTATTCCACCCGGAGGTATATTAGGATTATAGTTACAAGACAATATATTTGCAATATTACTACTTCTTATCCATAGGCTGGATGCAGCCATTACTACTCTAAGAAAACAAGATAACTAATATATTATATTATAAAAGAAAACTATAACATCTTAAAAATAGAACACAAAAACTTTTGGAATTCTCTATAACAGCATTTTTTCCTAAAAATATCAAAGAGTGGTTTATCTAATTTCTTTTTACAATAATCTAAGTGTGTGTCCAATATTCTTCTTTTATGCTCTAGGACTGGGCAATGAAAAATTAAATGTTCAACAGTTTGTTGTTCAGTACATATACATTGATAACCGTTCTGTCTTTGGATCATGAAACGTTGAAAGTAAAAACCAAATTTGCCATGCCCAGACAAAAACTGAGTGAATATGAAGTCCGGTTTTACACTCGTACAGCGTAGGCGACACTCAACTGTTGGAAAGAAGATTTCTCTCGTAGTGGTCCCTTTGGAGCTGGACACCCAATGCTCATTCCAAGCAGTCCTAATATAATCTCTAAGTTTATTCTTAGCATAAGATAGGGGACACAATTTGTAGCTAAAATTTAAATTCGAGGTCGCAGCATTTTTTGCCAATTCATCAGCTCTTTCGTTCCCTAATGTGCCCATATGGCCTCGTACCCAGGATAAACAAACGTGTTTCTCGTATGATATTATCTTAGTTCTAATTTCTGCTGTCAAGGCATTTAAATTGAACTTGTTGTTTATAGCAGTAAGTGCAGTTTGTGAGTCACTGAAAATGCAACAGTCAGAATTTTGAGATTTAGACCATAAGACAGCCTCCTTTATAGCAAAGAGCTCTGCTTGTACAATTGAGCACTCTGTAGAGAGTCTGTCCATTTGTGAATACATTTCCCTACCACAACAGAACACCACGAAAGCACAACCGATTTTATCCACCATTCCTTCTCTGCACAATTTTGAACCGTCTGTAAAAATCTCCAGATTGTGATTCCTGGTACATCCATTGTTATTAACGAAATTATTGAAGTAAGCAGGATGTCCGGCAGTAGTAAAGTGTGCTGGTCTTTCGATATCCAAACGCAGGATTGCGTCTTCATATGTGAAGCCTTTTCGGAGCAGCGTAGTTTCTGCTTTTGCAATACCAGACAAATATAAAGGCTCAATGCCCGCAATTACTAAAGCGGCATCTGTAGAAACAGTTCTATATGCTTTAATAATCCTCAGAATAAAGCCTCGTTGTATTTGTGCTAATTTATGCCGAGCCCAGCTCATATCAAAACATTTCCTAAACACCGAAGCACAATACAACACTAAAGGTTCAACTGCTGCTCTATAGATAATTTTCAGAACTTCTGCATTGAGACCCCACGTTGGTCGAGAAGCAAAAGCCAGTTTATTGAGTAGAGTGTTGGATTTGCTAGCAACATTGTCAAAGTGAGGTCTAAATGTCATTTGTTGATCCAAGATTACTCCTAAGTAGGACATCTGATCTACAATTCGAATGTGTTCCTGATTCATTTTAATTATTGGCTTTTGAATTCTCCTTTTTCTAGTAATAATCAGAGCTGTTGTTTTCAGCGGATTAAAATGGAGTTTGTTACCAGAACCCCACTGACATAATTCTTCTAATATTGTGTTGACCTTGTAAGTCAAATTAGGCATATTTTTAGCTTTACACATCAATAGAGCATCGTCTGCATAAGCATATAATTGACATCCTTCAGGAAGAGATATTTCTAACATGTTGTCATACAAAATATTCCAAAAAGTTGGACTACAGGACGAACCTTGAGGACAACCTTTGTCAATGACCTTTGTAATGGAATTGCTCCCAATTTGTAACTGAACACTGCGGTTTTGAAAATAACTCTGAATTAAGATTTATAGATTTCTTGGACATTTCTTCCGTTTTAACTGCACCAGAATTTTTGGCCACCAAGCATGATCAAAAGCACCTGTAATGTCCAATGATATTAATATTCCGATATCTTTCCTTTTAAGCACTTCCTCAGACCACTGCCTAACTGTCAGATTCCAGAGCTGCAATTCAAGCAATAGCATCAACCTTTTGCCCAAAGATGTCAAAAATTCAAGAAATACATAGAATGATTAAGCACATTTATAATTTAGGGAAAAACATAATCCTGCAATGGATCCCAGCCCACTGTGGGACTTTCGGGAATGAAGAGGCTGACATGTTGGCAAAGAAAGGCTCCAAAATTAAACAAACATCAAACCTAAGCTTTTCATATGAATCTGTAAAGCGGATTATTAAAAGGAAGACACATCTAAATTACCTATCAAAATTAAAAGGGAGAAACGAAAACTCTAACTGGAGAAAATTATTGGAAAACCCAAATGTAGTCCCAGATATGCCTCAAAAGTCTACTGTTGCCATGGTTAGACTCATTACAGGACATGATTGTTTAGGCAAGCATCTCCACAGAATTGGCATACTTGCGTCTCCAAATTGCGTGTTGTGTTCTCAGGAAGAGGAAATGAATATGGATCACCTGGCAAACTGTGAAGCTCTTAAAGTTCAAAAAGACATTACTTCAAAGTATTGGGAAGCAAGAGCAAAAATGACTTTGGTGTCAAGTTGTGGGCATTAGATACATACATACATACATATGTTCATTTTTCTGAATGCAGGTTTTTTCCCCATGTTATAAGTTCCGCTGGTTTGTGGATTTCTTTTAATAATTTGTATCTTGGCTGTTTTGACCTTCTTTTCAAAAAGGGAACAATACTGATGATTTGTCATACTGATGAAGCTGTAACAAAATTTACATATACGTTGTCCAACTAGAGGTTGAAATGAAATGTATCGCTTCACCGACCACATGGAATTTAATGTGGGAAATGCAGACAAAATAGCAAACATATGAAACGTTTGTTGATATCACGCTAAAAGACATCAATATAATCTATAATTATATAATAAATAAATAATTACACACTTACATAAATGACATAATTATGCCTTGTTTATAGTATGAAAAGCAAGGCATACTCGCATTAATAAAGCCGTCATCACTTTCTATATGCAAAGTGACCAGTCTTTTTCTCTTTCCTGAGCTTAACCCTGATAGGAAAGTCTGATTCTTTGTTTTTGTGGTATTGTCACTCCTTACTTTTAATGTTGTGTGGCCGGTACTACCTGGTTTCATCTAGAGATATATTTTCCTTCTCTTTCAACTGAACTCTCTTTTTTGATGTAAATAATGGTTGCACCACAAAATGATTTCATCTTGGTCCACTATAGCACTACTAGCCCAGTCAAATTAGATAAAAAAAGATGGTTTTGCTGCAAAAAATCATGTAGTTCCAAATGTTTCAGGAATGTGTAGTGGGAGGTCCCCTGAACAACGCCTAATGTTTTCCCGCCAATTTGAGGTGCCGCGGGGGGTGGGGGGGAGGCTCAAAGGTCCCTTTTTTCAGTGTTTGGCGCAAATCTCGAAAACAGTGCATCGTACATAAAATGTTATGGTATTCAAAATTAAAGCTTATTAAATTCCCGACAAAACGGTATATTAATATTTATCTTTATATGTTACCGTCTCCGAGAATGGGCCGGCGAAAATGGAAAAACTGCAGAAAAATTTGTAGCGCCTCACGTTTTTCGTCGAACTCGCCCTTCCAATTCTTTAGTTTTCCATTTTACAAGAAACATGTAAGAAAAGAGGTTGTAGAGAATTACACGTTCTTCAAGAATATACATACATTTGATAATTTATCTTCACGTAGTCAAAAGTTAGACCGTTTTTAAATTTGGGGGTCGATTTCAAGATTCAGCTAGTAAACTGCTCATCATTTTATTTCCATTTTCAAGTGCTTTAACTCTCTTTATCACTTTATGTATTGTTTATGTAAACGTAAATGGTATTTATTACCCATATAACTAATATACATACATATATATATATATATATATATATATGCATGTGAGCCTTTATACCAGTATGTATAAAATGTGAACTTTTATGTACGTTATTTATTGTTTACATAATCGACGTAGTATACATAGTTAGTTAGCCATTCTGTGAGTGGAGAACAGCATGTCGACTTTTGAGCATCAGGAGTTAGCAGAAATGACCAAGAAAGAAGGAAACTTGCTCTGTGGTTGGCTGATCACCCGCCATTTTCTGTACGCGATTCTTTGATGTCCCTTTCAACCGGAGTAATAGGAACCAATAACATCAACCAAGGAATGGAATGGAATGGAAATCGGAACCCGTACAATGGAAACTTTTGTTGGAATGAACTTCGCAGAAATGAAGCAGTGTAAGAGCGCAGTAGTCCCATTGGCTGCTATGAGCAACACTGTCAAACTGGACAACGGAGTGGTGGTGATCGAGCCTTTAATGATTTTCCAGAGGACCATAATTACCCAGAAAACTAAAGAGGATGTAGAGGAGCTGTTGAAGTGTGAGTTAGCCCCATACCCCATGACTCTTTTCGACGAAGGGATCATGAGGAAAACGAAAAAGTCAGCTCTCTACGATGCCTTCCTACGAAGCAATAAAATGGTCAACTTGAAGAAGAGTTTCACGGTAATCTATGGCGGCTTCCTCCTTCATAGAGTAAAGTGGAACAACAACACCAAGTTCGCCTCCATCTGCGATCAATATGTGTCTTACATGATCAACCGTTACGGCTACAACTCTGCTGTGGTTTTTGACGGTTACGAAGACGCGAATTCCACGAAAAGAGCCGAACAACATCGAAGGGCATCAAGTAAAACATCAGTGGATATAGACTTTGATGAGAACATGGTGGCTACTGTTCAGCAGGAAAACTTCCTTTCCAACGAAAGGAATAAAACCAAGCTGATATGTATGTTAGCGCAGGCCTTGGGCGCAAAAGGTGTACAAGTCATCATAGACAAAGGAGACGCTGATTGCAGCATTGTTAGGTGTGGACTGGAAAATACCTCTCATTCAACTGTGGTGGTAGTTGGCGAAGACATAGATCTGCTCGTCTTACTCGTGGCACTCACACCACGAGACACGAATGTGTTTTTTATGAAGCCTGGACGAGGTAACACAGAAGACAGCCATTCAGCCCATACACTCTGTTTATTCATTGCTTCACTGGATGCGATACCACTTCTGCGATTTATGGAAAAAGTAAAGCAGCCATACTTAAATGTTTCCAGCGGTTTCCTAACGAAACCAAAAACATCGCTGAAGTGTTTTACGACTCCACATCTACGCCAGGAGATATTGCTGAAGCTGGGGAACAAATGTTCCTACTGATGTATCAGGCCCCACCCAACGAGCATGACCTCAATCATCACAGGTACATTTCATTTTGTATTGCATGTACTAACTTCATTGAATCATGCTGTTTGATAAATAAATATTCTATTCTATTCTTTTGTGTTTTATCCACAGGTACATGTGCTTCATCAAATCTTCAGCCAAGATGAAAGCGAACTTGTCTTCATTGCCACCTACAAAAGATGCTGCTCTACATCACTCGTGCAGAGGGTTTCTATAGGTCCAGCAATGGTTTGGAAATGAATCTCTCGAACCTGAACGTTGGGGTTGGACAAGAGAAGATGGGGGATATCTGACTCCTATTAAGACCAAGGCCCCTATTGCACCTGACAGCGTGCTCAACTCCATATTTTGACATTGTGCCACAGGCTGCGGTATGAGATGTGGATGCCGGAAAGCCAGCATCCACTGCTCACCTGTCTGTGGCAATTGCCAAGGTGCTTGCACTAACAATGCTCCCGTTCAAGAGGACTTGGAAGAGTTGTACGATGAGGAATATGAGTATGAACAGCTTTAAATGTGTGACAGGATGGAAGGGTGAGCGGAAATTAGGTTGTGTAAGCCTCTTTTATTACTTTTGCATCATTAGCTATTATATATATATATATATATATGTTAGTTATATGGATAATAAATAACATTTATGTTCATATAAACAATAAATAACGTGATACAGAGAATTAAAGCACTTGAAAACGGAAATAAAATGATGAGCAGTTTACTAGCGGAATCTCGAAATCGACCTCGAATTTAAAAAACGGTCTAACTTTTGACTACGTGAAGATAAATTATCAAATGTATGTATATTCTTGAAGAACATGTAATTCTCTACAACTTCTTTTCTTACAGGTTTCTTGTAAAATGGAAAACTAAAGAATTGGAAGGGCGAGTTCGACGAAAAACGTGAGGCGCTACAAATTTTTCTGCAGGTTTTCCATTTTCGCCGGCCCATTCTCGGAGACGGTAACATATAAAGACAAATGTGAATATACCGTTTTGTCCGGAATTTAATAAGCTTTAATTTTGAATACCATAACATTTTTTGTGCGATGCACTGTTTTCGAGATTTGCGCCAAAAACTGAAAAAAGGGACCTTTGATCCTCCCCCCCACCCCCCGCGGCACCTGAAATTGGCGGGAAAACATTAGGCGTTGTTCAGGGGACCTCCCACTACACATTCCTGAAACATTTGGAACTACATGATTTAATGCAGCAAAAAATCTAATTTGACTGGGCTATACTATTGCTTTCTGTTAACAAATTCAAAACCATAATTTATAGAAGGTTGATCTATTTTAACTGGGAAGATCGGGATCACTGTTTACTGTTTACCTTTCTTAACGTAGGGGATATGTTGTTTTGGAAAATACCATGCACAATTTTGTGAATTGCTGATTCCACAGACTTGTGACATTGTAGATCCAACACTTTCGTCATAGGAAAAAGTCGATATAAAAGTATTAATGAGAGATACACATTAGTTTCATTTTTCATGTTATTTCATTACAAAAAGAGTTGAACTTGATGACGTTTAACATTTCCACGTGCTTGAATGTCAGATTTTGTCTCTTTGAATGTACAGGTCTTTGTACAAAAAAAAAGCCTTCTCAATGTGGACGGAAACCAGAGGTGAATACTTTATTCAAACTCTGAATTCCAAGTCAGTGGACTTAGCAGTTTTTCAGCATCTGGATTTTGGGGAATTTGAAATAAATTGCAGGAAATTCAAAATGATGTGCAGAAAAATTTGAAATAAAGTGTGGGAAATTAACATTTTTGTGCGCAGATAATCTTCCCATGGATAAGCAGGAGATTGCTGTACCTCATACTTGCCTGGGGAAAGTTTTTCTAGCCAGTAAAATATTTTTTTGAAATCAAACTTGAGGAATAATGTGAATGTGTCGACAAGGTAAGATATTTTCTGTTTGAAGGCAGCAATCAAACCACAAATTTTGTTGCAAATGGTATAACATGAAGAGATTGAACTGACATTCCCTTTGAGGATTTTTGGCAATTTTTCATGGATTCTAGTAAACTTCGGTTACAACTTAGGTAAAAGACATGTGAAAAGACTTGTTTGCTTGCAACTGTGCATTGCAAATAAAATGGTAGTCGACAACTTTTTACTTTGAGATTCTTTTTTATTATGAAAAATTTCAATAAGGAGGTAGATAGAATTAAAATCAGTAGTGATCATGGGAAGTTACAGAAGACAAGACAAGAGATTGAGCCCCAGAGTGAAATAAGTGTTCATGAATATGACTACCCTGCATGAGACAGCTTACAGTACCCCCTGAGCATGGGTGAGACATGGGTTCCAGTGGGGTAAAATTCCAGTCCATGTTGAGTTTCTGAAGTCTAATACAGCTAACTGTACTCACCATAAAATGTCTGTTCGAGCTGCAGGTTGTTTTTCTGTTTTCAGGTGAGTCTCAAATACCTGCAAGGTACCACACCCAACTCTGCTTTTAAAGCAGCAAATCTGGAGGGAGCATTGAATCTAGTCAGTACATGGGAGAAGCTGTGTAGTGAATCCTCAGAGATAGAAAGGTATTTTTGTATTCACAATGTATTAATTTACTCAAGTGCCTTTAAGCGTAGATTGCAGTAATACCGTACATTATACAGTAAGTCCTCACTTAACACGGGGGTTGTAAACATCCTCCCTTAACCACATCAAAATGAAAACTGGTTTTGGGTTTACTTACAATAGTATTATTAGAGATTGTGCGAGAAGACAAAACAGATTGGCTTTACGCTTCATTAAATAAAAATCAAATCAAATCTACATATTATATCCTGGTGTCTACAGAAATTTTCAAATGGGAAGTGTTTTCCTTCACCGCCAATCACGTGTACGATCTAAAGAAGTACCGCTTGGAGGAAGGGTCTTCCTTCCGTCTCGCTGTCTCTGATTGGACCGCGTATCTAAGCAAGGAGAAGAACAAACCGCTTGTCATCTGCAAAACACTGTAGGTTATTAAACCAGGAAGTAATCTGCTATGATTTTATTTTGCTACCGTATGTTTACTTTCTTTTCTCAAAATACAAACATTAACTACAGATTAATAATTTTAACAATTATGTTTCTCTTCTACACAGTTATTTAAATTTTACAGTACTACTTATTAAACAATATCTTATTCTACAGCTAAATACAGAGTAAAACAATACTACTACTACTGGTATCCTGTAGCTTACAACTACTACAGCTATATTGATAAATTTCATTTTGTTCCTCTAGTGCTAATAGTAAGTTTAAAACTATGAATTCTTTTCCACCTTCAAGCACTAGTATTTTATATTGATATTGGAATAATAGGGTGCTGACGGAGAATTTCTTGAAAGCTTATAATACCTTAAAATAAAATAAAACAAAATGAAGCAATTTGTATACAGTAGAGCATGTCAATAAGTTAAAATCAATCAGAAATAAAAACACTTGTTGCTCCACTTACATAATATTAGGCAGGACCGGTTTCAAGGAAGATCAGCTTCCTTATCTTCAGCTGGATGTCGACTGGTGTGGTGCTGGGAGATCCAAGTCTGTAGTTGGCGCTGTGCTGCCATCTGTCTTCCCCAGGATCAAACCGGTCCTGCCTAATATTATGTAAGTGGAGCAACAAGTGTTTTTATTTCTGATTGATTTTAACTTATAATACCTGTTTTTATTTTTTTTAAAATATACAGTGTCTTATATTATATTTTTGATATATACACATATATAAAATACTAGTGCTTGAAGGTGGGAAAGAATTCGTAGTTTTAAACTTACTACAGTTATAGCTAGGCTTACATCTAAAACTACATACTTACTAGAAAGGAAGAAAAGAAGGATGCGAAAGCTTAATTTCAGTTTGCTGGTATTTGGCATTTCAGTTACAAAATGGTATTTCAGCATCAAATTATGTATTAGCCTGTATTTAAGATTTTCAGCTGTGATGGAAATTAGAGTAATGAGAACAAAACCAGTGAGATCCTAGAACATGTTCACATATCAGTGAATAGCGGTTTGCAACTACCTAGGCCTATGTGTCATAGCTCAAATATCCAGATCGTCAATTTATTATCCAGGTTGATTTTACGAAAATTTCCTTTTAATATTGCATTCTTAGAATCTGTAGTCCGGTTTTGTGTGTGTGTGTGTGTGTACATGTAATAGTGTACCTTGTCAAGATTGTTATTCACATAAGTTTAGTTCTAAACTTTTTCTTTTTTGTGTGTGTTTCAGCTTTATAAGGCAGGAACTGGATTTAGCGTAAGTTAAATTTAAAATATATTAAATTAAGGATAACTTATGTTTACTATGACCTCTAGATAAACTTTCATATAAGTTATTCTATCTGGAGGGTAAATAGTTTTCCTTGTACAATCACTAGATGCTAACTATGGGACTGGTATCTGGAAGACAGCAGTAGGATTATGTAACATGGGTAGTAGAATCTGTTACTTCGGTAAAGCTGTGAAGTTTCCTCTGGCCTCTAGTTGGGGCAGCCTCTGCTAGATCTCACTACTTATTCATAATATTTTTGGACTTGATACAACAGAAATTACATTAGAACACATAATTTGGAGCACATTAATTTATTTGTGCATTTACAGTATATTATTCAAATATTAGCCTTAAACTATTATGTAAGTTAAATCTTCCAACATGAAAGTTGAATTCAGGTGGCCACCTAGCTAACTAGTCTAGTTGTATGGCAGTTAGCGGTTTGGTGGCTACTACACCCACCAGACAGTCAAACTGGAAGATATTCTTCCAGAGCACTTTTAAAGAGAAGGCATCGTCCGTATTCGTACTGGTCTCTAATTTTGAAATAACCATACAGTCTGCCAGATATAGCCTATATTAAGCAAAGATTATTGGGGGTTATAGGGACTTACTTAATTTTACTTAATCTTATTACTAACCTAACAAGGGAATTATATTGGGGGTTATAGGGACTTACTTAATTTTACTTAAGCTTATGACTAACCTAACAAGGGAACTATACACACTATCATGTCGAAAGCTACTCTAAAAATTGCATGTAGATAGGTCTAAGTAACAGATCGGAACATAAAAAACATAAATTTGTTGCTAAAACTAAATGCAAGTTGGTGAAAATTAGCTTTACGAGCACTTTACGAGTGCTACACCATCGCTTTACAACTGCTGCAGTCAAAAAAGAATGGCAAAATTGATCAGCTGAAAGCTTGCTCGAA
Source organism: Ectobius pallidus (assembly GCA_964059195.1). Taxonomy (NCBI): domain Eukaryota; kingdom Metazoa; phylum Arthropoda; class Insecta; order Blattodea; family Ectobiidae; genus Ectobius; species Ectobius pallidus. The sequence goes on from CAXKWD010000010.1 coordinate 61,379,344, forward strand.
GAAACCGGCACTGTGCCCTCCAACATGGTTAAAGGACATGTGCAAATAACAGTTATATCGGGATGGAAATAATAATTATTGTACAATATGATGTACAGGTAAAATCAAACGGTACTAACTGTGCTGAAGAAGGTGTTCGTACTCAGGTATTTGAACAGTGATGTTAAAATCATCAACGGATTGATGCAAAAAAGTGTCTAAATTGCACAAAGTGTAAAAGCTGTAATACTAGGCTATAAGTTATAGGCCTATTGCAAAATGTAATACATGAAAATAAATATAGGTACCTATGTACACTTACATTATATCTATTTAAAATTTGGTGGAAAGTATGTTGCACAACTTTTTCACATAACTTAGGTGTATTGTTTTGTAATATTGAGGTTTCGAGAAGGAAACAAGTACAGTAGAAACCCGAAATAGCGTGGTTCGAAATACCGCGGATTCGGATGTAACGCAGGGGAAAGTATGTCCCCCAATAAAAATATAGGCCTACCGTAGTTTTGTAAATAAAATTTTAATTGCTAATTGCTCTGACTAATCAAAAGATTTAGATGGTGTTCAAAGTTGAGACAGAGAGTCCAAGCTCTTTCACCAACTGAACACATGTTCCGTCATATGAATCAATACAATGTAGAATTTCCTTTGAGGAATGCATTTTCTATTTTCTATCATTTTTTTACCTTCATTATACCGTAAAAAATCGTGCAACACAGAGTGTTACTTCAAATCATGAGGAATTAAATACAACTGTTTAATGAATAAAAATCAGGTAAACTGATATAACTAAGTGCCAGTATGCTTTTTTAATCAGTAATAATTGCAGTTATGATATACAGAAAATAAGTTTTTTTTTTTAAAAAATAGATCTCCGAGTTAAACTCCAGATCGATTCATTAAGCAGGGCTTACGGAAGAACAAAGGTTAAAGTTTGATTCTTAACCTTAATTCATATTGGTATACACTGATATACTAATTCTTAAAATATGTAAACATTTTACAAAATGCATTGACAATGAAATAGTACAGTAAGCCAATAAGAAGAGGATAGTTCCACCTAGCGGTATGCAGTTTTGTTCTGAGTATAGGCTTATGCAATTTTAATGCAACACAATAACTTTAAAGCTAGTTTCTGTTCGTGAAATAACATTTATAGGCTTATGTTATTCTTTAGGAATGATGTAGGTCAATGAAAGACAATGAATTCCCAGTTTTTTTAAAGAAAAATGTAATACTTATTTAAGCACATTGACAAAATAGGACACAAGAATGGAATAGGCTCAATTTAACACATTTGATAATTATAATAAAAAAATTTTGCTTCAGGGTGGACTCGAACGTGATATCTCTTGATTACTAGACAAGCATCTTACCCCAAGACCAAACCACACTGCGACTTTTGAGTGTCCAATACCAAAGAATACTATCTCGTCGTAGCTCACAGAAAAGAAAAATCACCGTATTTCGAAATTAGGCTACCGTATTCGCTATGGGGTCGTTGAATTGCCCCAGAGTTGGGTGACCAATTTATACCCGATCGTATGTTTGGATTATCTGATCGGTGGGTGGTAAGGTAATTAGCACCGAGATGGGCACCAATTTATACCAGTTCGTTAATTAGGCCACAAGTTGGGCAGCAATTTATACCCGTTGGTTAAGGTGGGTGTCGTTGATTTATGTGAGCGCCTTTCTTCTTTATTATTACATTATTAATAAGATAATGTCCAGCTAGTGCTTACTCAGTGGGTAGAGCGAGAGTTCTTTTTCTAGGGCCGTGCTCGACGAAGCTAATACAGGATATAAGATTAGGGAATGCTAGGTAGTACAATAATGCCAATTAGTTAGGTACTTGAATAATACTATTTGTAAGTTTATTTTGTTCTTAATTTAGTCACTTAATCTGTAATTATCGTAATATGTCGGGAGGAAGAATACAGTTACTTTAAATAATGTGTTTATCTATTTACTTCGTCGTCGCCAAAATCACTTTAGGTTATTTATTATTCTTATAACATCTGCACGTTTTATCGCAGGAATTTTACGTTATTTATCTTATGGCGGTATATATTCTTTTCACTTCACAATACAAAATAATATATATTATCTTTTCTTATTACGTTATATAAATTTCTATCCTCAACCGTATTACTTGAAAAGTCGGTATATACTATTTCACTGTTTAAAAGTCAATATTTCTAACTCCTGTTTCGTCTACAAAAATAACGTCCGTGTCCTCTCGATCAGTGTCTTCAAGTTTTCGTTCGTTGCTCATGTTCCTGTTAATATGTTTCTGTGTTAAAATATTCTTGCATTTCCATTGGTTCTGTCAGTTAGCTTTGTCTCTTATGATTGGGGGATTAGCTAAGTCTTCTGCTATGGTTTAAAATATTTGTCGTTAAAGTGGAATGAGGTTTGGGGAGAAACATATATGTCAATGTCAAGCCAAGTGGTGGCGTCAAGGGTCTTTCTAGACAGAAGAGCACCGCCTACAATGCATTGTATCCTCTATTTAGTTTAATAATTCATAAAGTATTTGTCACTATTGTCTGTAATAAGTGTAGTTGTATAGCTTTCTTGATTACGCGTTGAATGATGTCATTTTCTAGGTTGTCGTGTTAATAATTAATCGTTTGATTAATTATTTGTAATTGCCGGTAATGTCTTTTAATTCAGATGGTCGTGTTACATATCAAATTGTCCGTGTAAATGTCCTCTGTCTTGTCATGTAATTTGTTTTATGGTCATTGCAATAGTCTAGGCGTAATGGTAGTTTTTAGTAGTCGATAATGTTGCGGGAAGTTCAAATATTGTCCGTGGAATGTATTTTCTTGTATTTAATTCCTTATTTTATATAAGCCTATATGAACTGATCTGCTACAAATGTAAGGGCGATATCTGAAATTTCTACTCCTCCAATAAGAAGTCCTATTTCCTCTCTGATATGGCGTATTTCTCCAGTACTGTCCTGGGCTATTTGAACTATTTTCCTGGATTTCATCAGTCTCGTTTCCATTTACTTGTTGGTGTTCCTCACACAACTGGGCAGATCCTGTCCGCGTCTCGCATCCAAAAGCGTTTTGGCTGGGTTTGGATTAAATTCAGTCTGCATTGAATTAATGGTTGAATTTAGGGTAGCGATTTGACTATTAAATTCAGTCTGTAATGAATTAATTGTTGTAGTTAGGTTAGTATTTTGGTTGGCCAGAGAAGTTATAGCATTCATAATCTGCTGTAATGCATTGACATTTTTAGTGGCTATTTCAGTGTTGCAAGACATAGTATTTGAAGGAACAGCTGACTGTGCTATCACACCTGCTGTTAAATTATCACTTACCTTGACATTTATATCCTCTAGTTCACTGCTTTGCAAACTAGATTGATCATTTGACACTGGGTGTGGGGGTTCATGCGGTGACACTGGAGCACTTGAACATGTTACTACGTTTACAGGATTCACAGACATCATAATTTTATTGTTGCGTAAACGCATAGAAAACTGTGAAATTGAAAATGATTACTAAAAATGTAAGTTTAAAATGTCATTCCTTCTTGAAGGGATTTTATGAAATTTAATTGAGCTTTTGCAAATAAAAACTGAAAGGAAAACTTTATTCTTGTTCTGTGAATTCCGTAACAAATCTAAGCAAAAAAATGTTTAACGATACCCCAGTTTTTGTTGAAGTTCCAGCTGTAGCGGTCAGTAGCCGATGAATGGACGTCAGCTGACTGTAGGTCGCAGGCTGAAGAGGGGTGTTGCTCTCTTGTAGATTGGGGGGGTGGGGGTGTAGATTTTCAGTTGAGTGGAGGGTTTATGGTGAATGTTGATGGTGAATGTTGATGTCGCTGGTAATCCACATGGTCCACGTACACTATAGATAATTATTGCCAAGAAGTTTATTATAATGTCACACAAGATTTGTCGCGGCGTAAAGAAATTTAATTTATTGTCAATAAATTTCGTCTATCCCCCGCGTCGTTTCAAAAAAATTTTTCGATGTTTGTTGGTTTAAGTCCTATATCTTATATCGCTTCGAAAATCCTGCCACGAGCTGGGAGCCAATTTATACCCGATCGCTATGGGGTCGTTGAATTGCCCCAGAGTTGGGTGACCAATTTATACCCGATCGTATGTTTGGATTATCTGATCGGTGGGTGGTAAGGTAATTAGCACCGAGATGGGCACCAATTTATACCAGTTCGTTAATTAGGCCACAAGTTGGGCAGCAATTTATACCCGTTGGTTAAGGTGGGTGTCGTTGATTTATGTGAGCGCCTTTCTTCTTTATTATTACATTATTAATAAGATAATGTCCAGCTAGTGCTTACTCAGTGGGTAGAGCGAGAGTTCTTTTTCTAGGGCCGTGCTCGACGAAGCTAATACAGGATATAAGATTAGGGAATGCTAGGTAGTACAATAATGTCAATTAGTTAGGTACTTGAATAATACTATTTGTAAGTTTATTTTGTTCTTAATTTAGTCACTTAATCTGTAATTATCGTAATATGTCGGGAGGAAGAATACAGTTACTTTAAATAATGTCTTTATCTATTTACTTCGTCGTCGCCAAAATCACTTTAGGTTATTTATTATTCTTATAACATCTGCACGTTTTATCGCAGGAATTTTACGTTATTTATCTTATGGCGGTATATATTCTTTTCACTTCACAATACAAAATAATATATATTATCTTTTCTTATTACGTTGTATAAATTTCTATCCTCAACCGTATTACTTGAAAAGTCGGTATATACTATTTCACTGTCTAAAAGTCAATATTTCTAACTCCTGTTTCGTCTACAAAAATAACGTCCGTGTCCTCTCGATCAGTGTCTTCAAGTTTTCGTTCGTTGCTCATGTTCCTGTTAATATGTTTCTGTGTTAAAATATTCTTGCATTTCCATTGGTTCTGTCAGTTAGCTTTGTCTCTTATGATTGGGGGATTAGCTAAGTCTTCTGCTATGGTTTAAAATATTTGTCGTTAAAGTGGAATGAGGTTTGGGGAGAAACATATATGTCAATGTCAAGCCAAGTGGTGGCATCAAGGGTCTTTCTAGACAGAAGAGCACCGCCAACAATGCATTGTATCCTCTATTTAGTTTAATAATTCATAAAGTATTTGTCACTATTGTCTGTAATAAGTGTAGTTGTATAGCTTTCTTGATTACGCGTTGAATGATGTCATTTTCTAGGTTGTCGTGTTAATAATTAATCGTTTGATCAATTATTTGTAATTGCCGGTAATGTCTTTTAATTCAGATGGTCGTGTTACGTATCAAATTGTCCGTGTAAATGTCCTCTGTCTTGTCATGTAATTTGTTTTATGGTCATTGTAATAGTCTAGGCGTAATGGTAGTTTTTAGTAGTCGATAATGTTGCGGGAAGTTCAAATATTGTCCGTGGAATGTATTTTCTTGTATTTAATTCCTTATTTTATATAAGCCTATATGAACTGATCTGCTACAATTTCGAGCCTTCTAGTTTCTTATGTTACAATATAGTATTATTTCATTCATTGGTAACATAATATTCGCGATATTCGAGTCATAAATGCGGATTTGGCCCTCACTAAAGCAGCGTACCAACTTATGCAAATTCTCAGAAGTTAATGTTTTTATTTATTAAGAGGTCAGGGATTATAAATCTGACATAGGCTGAAGTAAAATTCAATGCTTTAATCTAATTGTAATCAATTTTAGCAAAATAATTAGTCACTATACAACAGCATTTCATCTATAATCGTACATATGGGAACATTTGTTTTTCATGTAGATGTCAACTGTCCATGGCAACTGAAGGAAGCTTTATAAGCTGTCATTAATTGATGACGCTATAAGAAAGAACCGAGAATTTGATTTTGCATTTGAAGAAGGTGCCTTCTTTTTACCCTCCTTTACTAAAGAAGGTTTCGACAGGAATTGAAGGCTTGTTCCAGAATTCCCCGTTATTTACCTTAGTTATGGGACTCGCCCGCTGATTGGTTGGCCGCGAGCCAATCAAAATGCTTCGAATTGAACCAAAATATTATAATAAATTTGACTGATAATTACTCTTTATTTCGGTACTGGACAACCGATTAGGTCCAAATTCAATAGACTTATTGCCATGATTGTTATAAATAAGTATACGAAGTTTCATGAAAATCCGATAAAGCGTATTTGAGTTACCGCGCCTTTTCTTATATGATACCATAAAAGGACACTAAATTGGGTATTATTCCGGTACCGGCCAACCGATTTGGTCCAATATCAACAAACATCTTCCCATGGACATTATAAATAGGTATTCCAAGTTTCATGAAAATCCGATAAAGCGTATGTGAGTTATGGCGCCTTTAAAATATACACTAAATTGGGTTTTACTCCGGTACCGGTGAACCGATTTGGTCCAATTTCAATAGGGTTCTTCCCATGGACATTATAAACACGTATACCAAGTTTCATTAAAATTTGATAAAGTGTATTTGAGTTAGAGCGCGTACAGACACACGGACGGACGGACGGACGGACAGACATTTTTCGTCCCCCACACAATCTCATAAAGTACCATACTGGCACTTAATAAATACAGTATAATAAAATGCAGTAAATTGTACCCACACAAAAGAAATCAACTTCACCTAGACCAGCGTTTCTCAACCTTTTTGAACCCGAGGACCTCTAAAATGTCTATAAAATTATGGACCCCTAATTTTACATCCCATTTTTAAAAGAAGGCCTATATTCTTAATATTTGGGATATTAATTATAGGTCATTATAACGAAATATGTGAAAAAATTTTACTTCTTTACTTTCCACTTACTTTATGATATTTTTAAATTATGTCTGAGGACCATCTGCACCATCTTCGCAGACCACCAGTGGTCCGTGGACCATAGGTTGAGAAACGCTGACCTAGACTAACGCAGACTAAAAGAGTTGTCAACCTAGTGGAAAATTTAATTGATAGCAGTTCATTGAAAATCAATGCTGCCAAAGGGGAAAATATGTAAATGGCAGGAAATAAAACTGTTTAAAAGTTGTTAATGACAGGAACACTACGTATTGATAATATTATAGGAGAAAAATTCCTCTGACACAGTGCCAATGTCAGTGTCTCCTATAATATTATCATGTAATGTCCAACAGAGATAATAATCTGTGCTTCATGAATGCAAATGCATATATCTACACTATGTTTTGTCGGTACGGTATAGAATAAAAGGTGGGACCAGCGGAAATTGATGATAAGGCAGGAAAATGTAAATGGCAGGAACTTAAAAAGAAGGTTTTACTGTAGTGGGATCTTTTACAGTGAAGCGGTACCATAATGAATAGAATGAGAAAGTGTGATGACTTCGCCATTAATACAATGGTGGGTATAGGGAGAGCGGCGGTTCACCGAAACACTGGCAGCACCTTCGTTTGCGTTTCAACTTCTCAATGCTGCATCATGATAGTTTGGTATCTTATGATTAAACTCGCAATCTTTAATTAACCTTTGGTCCTATTTCTGTGAAATTTGTGCAGAAATAATCTGCACAACACAGTCCTTCTGATGGCTAAAACAGAGATTTAAAAAATGCGGACATAAATGTTTTTATTTCATTATATAAACATCACCAATTACATAAAATTCATGGAGGGTGAAACGGAATTTGACTATGCGACAATTTTTTTCATTTTTGTGTCCCGTAAAAACTTCAAGCGAGAAAGTTTTAGTGAAATATTTCAACTTTATTTTAAATTCAGTACCACCTTTATATCTTGAATGGTTTACGAGTAATTGAGTGGTAATTATTCCTGGCGCACAGCTGTCTGAATGGTGTGGGACGATCGTGAAATGTTGAGGGTGAAGCAAATTTGACTATGCGACATTTATTACTTTATTTTTGTGTCCAGAAAGAGATCAAGCGTGTAAGGTTTAGTGAAATATTTGGATCTTATTATAAATCGAGTACCACCTATATATTTATAATGGTTAACGAGTAATAGTAATTACTCTAAAGCTAAAGCTATCAGAATGGTATTGAGGTATTGGCAGGCATCTTTTCCATAAAATACCAGCAATAACGTAAAATTTTTACATAATTTATTCGTGGACTCAATAATAATACTATATTAACTGACTACTTGTACCCATACTGCAAGATTGACCCGTTTGGGAAAAGGAGCGAATGAAGCTTTTTTCTAACTTAGTAAATCTGCACTACTTTTATTTATGCATTTATTGGATTACTTATCATATTTTCTGTTCACTTATGTTAGTAATTTTTATGTATAATTATTATAGCAAATGTCTTATTAGTTTAATATCTTGATCCTTTTTTTAATAATATAATTTAACAACATAAGACGTACATCAGTTACAGCGAACGGCGAATGGTCGAGGGTTTGAGCAAATAGCGGGCTGTAGTTAAGGCAAGAGGATTTAATTTTTTTATGAAAAAATCAGGGAAAATGCTTTGAAATATTGTGTGATATATGTAGAATGCATTGCAAAACAATTTTTGCGTATGTGCGTCTTTATCGGATGTTGAGACGCCAATTTTAAAGATCACGCGCCCTATTTTTGTAGTGCTGCTTATGAAATTTTCCATGCCCTGCAATTCACAAACCATCCCTTAGTTTATATTATCTCTGTTCACATAATTTGTACACAGATCTACACTTTTGACCGTGTTTCACCTACATAACTTACCCCCATACAGCCAGGAGAAAATTAATATTAATATAAATAATATTACTATTAATACAATATTAATACAAATTAATAGCCTACTCAGTAATATTCTATACAATGTAATATTAATATTAATTTATAAAATATCCCTTAGCTGTTTTCTACCCTAATTATACGTTGTTATTTCTATACAAATGTACATTCTTTAAAAAATTCTCATATTATACTAACATACCCTCTACCCTATTTTCTAGGCAACAAAATATTAGATCAAATCATCCCTTAGCTGTTTCATACCTATATTATATAATTGTTCATTGCTTGTGGACATCTTCGATTTTTGGAAAGATGTGGAACGAAATCTTATGGTCAAGCTTCTTGCAATCTGAGAAATTACTGTTACACACGGCCATGTTTATTTATGGAGATGAGATCTTCCAAGACGTGTAAAGCAGCCCGAAAATTGTCAAAAGTATATAACAATTCAATTTAGATAAGGTGAGTCATTTTGAAATAGATTAATGTATTATTTTGTTTAAGAATGTTTGCAATTTTTCCTATACCGCCCGTAGTAATCTTGCTCCCGCGAATCTCAAGCAGAGTAACTGCTACCTAGCGGCGGAACCAGTGAACTACCTCAGTCATCACACTTTCTCCTCTATTCATTATGGCGGTACTTTAAACGGAAAGATAGTATATCAAGACAGATGTAAGTTGACAATGATCGCAATGGGGATTGAGGTGTGTTCTTGGATACAAACCCGATGATATGATTCTCGGGTCTTCAGGGCAACTGAGGGATGCGGGCCCCTCTGCCCCCTCTCCTCTAACCCCCTTCCCCAGTGTTCTCACCTTACCTAGTCTACTCAGACCAGAATTGCTCTGCAAACTTGCATGTTATTTTATATACGAGACGTACCTGATTATCATCTTTATCAACAGAAGGATCATTCCAAGGTAACAGACGGGACAACGTACACATTTTTAAAACTTTAATGTTGTTTGCTTGGAGTTTTTAATTCTGTAATCCATCATAGTGTCTGAATTATGGCATACACTTCATATTGGCTTTATATGAATTAATAACATTGCTTATCTTAATTTATAATTGCTTAAAGAAGAGTTTCAGACAGGACAGGGAAATGACATGGTTTATGCAGTTATGATATACGTAAATTATTTTCTGTTCTTCATCTTAAAATAAATATGTTCTTTCAGAATTCCTGCATGGATTGTCTCCTCTGTTACCTGAAAATTGTTCCATCTGTTACCATCATGCTGTCCCATCTGTTACCAAAATAATTAATTAATATTGTACAATGTTACTGTTTTAAAGACATTTATGAAGTTATCAACTAACATTTTAAGAGGAAAATAATTGGTTTTGAAAATAAAAAAATAAAGACCACCCGAAAATAGAAATAATGTTTAATTTTAGTAACAGACAGGACATCAATAAGAACACAGATTAAGCAAATGTTATCTAAAAAAATTGAGTAGAAAAAAATAATAGATTACCTTAAAATAATGTGTTTCCAACCTCAGAAGGTATTCTGTACATTTGCTTCCCATAACTCTCAACTATGCATTGGAAATTCAAGCTTCTTTTGCTAGCAAGCAAACATCGGTGTGTTCAGATCTGTGTACCGGTAAACATGTTTCTATCACCCATGTTTCTATCACCCTCACCGAAGGTCAATAAAGGTGCAATTCAGTTATCTTTGTTTAATATACTTGAATACAGCTCTGTGGCTCTATAATTACGTAAATGCAAATTTAAATAACAAATATTTTAAATTTACATAGGCCTACAATGTCCAGTTTCATGTGGAGTGACTCAGAAGAATGTGCACCACCTTGCACTAATTGACAATTTTTGATGTACTGTAAATTTTAATTACATTTGGGTCATTGGGATGGGGAAACATTTTCCAATTAAAAACTTTTTTACAGTTTAGTATACAGATATAGGCCTACAATTTGAAATCTGTTGAGGATGAAACATATGTCCTAGTAAATATACCTACCGGTAATAGTGTGTGTATTTCCATACTTAAGTATGCTACTTATAAAAACTGACCATAAACAAATTACAGGTACTAGAACACTCCACTATCAAAAACTTTTAATCTTCCTGTTCTGTTGGTAGTAATTAATTGGCAGTAATTAGTTTCCTGCATGCCAAGAAGGTTTTATTATTTTAAAATGAGTACAGGTTGACATTGAAAAATACGGCAATTCCCAGACCTATGGAACGCCATATTATTACCACACACTGTTGAAGAGCCATTTTCATATGTTTCATCAATGATTTCAACAAATACGCTGCTGTCACATTTTTTTGCATTTCCACTTTCTCTGTAATCAACAACGCACAATGTACTGTATTCCAAAGCAGAGAACTTCTCTATGAGGAATGCGAAGAATGTGACTATTACGTTACGAGTCGGAACCGTGCCGTGCTATTATTAAAATTACAGTACACTACACTAGCTGTTCCGAAAACATTCTCCTTACCCCTTTTTATTTATGCCAGACATTACTAACTCATGGGCTGAAACACATGCATACTCTATGAAAGGAACATCAAGTAATCATACACACTTGAAATAAGTAACAAAAATTAAAATAAAACTACACGTAAGGAATGATAAGCAACTGAAGTACCTGCCATGTATTTTTTACTTTGTTAATAGAGAATCTCGCCACATGCGGTGGCAACAATCACACACCAGCAGCCAATAAGCAATCGTCTAGCCAGCTGTGATGGCAGCCCTCACCTCCTCCTCCACTACTACCTCCTCTTACCCCTCTAATTAGCAGTACACCCCGCAGAGAAGTTATCTGCTTTGGCTGACAATACCTATGTTTTTTGCCTTATCTTTTCTTTTTATTTATTTATTTATTTTATTTTACCTTCGTAAAACATAATACATACATTCAACACACATGCCCGAATGAGCAAAAGCTCGTGCTCGGGCACAGCTCAGCACAGTAACAGAAAACAGGATTCTATAATGGGGTTTTACAGAGTAAATGAATGGTACCGGTAATATGAGAAGAAATGAGCCAGGAATGCCTGTTAGAAGGTGCAAGCAACACTCAGCAGCTGATTCTGGAGTAAAAGCAGCATTAAACATAAACAATCCTCCAGGAAAAAACGGTGCGCCAACATAGTAAATTTGGAAATGCTGTCCAAAATCCATGCAGGAATTCTGAAGGAACTGGATTTTCAAAGGCTGGATTTTTTAATGTCAACCGGTATTTTAAGGTGTAAATTAATGTATTCTTATGTATTATGTTCATTTTCAGGGAAGCGCATAACAGGAAGAAGAAGCACGTGTATCAGTGTCGGTTTCCTCCAGTGCTTTTAACATTAGTGAGTCAAAGTGATGTGTTCTTGTATCCGCTTCTGTTACCTCCTATACCGTTTCGTTGTGCGAAGCTTTGCAGGCCATCATATGCTCATTCTGAAGACATGTAAGTATTTTATTACTGCATTCCTTACATACATACATTGCCCATCAATGAAAATTTCAGGTTAATATGATTCTAGGGGTGTAATTTTCCATTCTATTCAATGGTACTAATATTGTGTATGAGAAGTGACCATATGTAAAATATTGATGTTTTCTAAAAGCGCACATCAAAATTTAGTTAAAATTACTGTATTTACCCACATAAAAGGTGCACTTTTTACCAGTTTTTTGTATCAAAAAACTAGTGCGTGCCCTTTATGTGAGAGAAAAATATTAGTGAAAAAAGTATTTAATGATGTGCCAGCTAACAATCGGTAGCATACGTATCCATATAGCAGCCACGTTTAATTTATGTATCGATTGTGTCACACATATGATGATTGATAGTTACCAGTTGCATAAACAGATACATTCTTCCATGAACTTTCTGCTTAAAACTTACTGTATAACTTGAATATTTCAGCCAGTTCTTATCCATTGCCTAAACACAAGTTTATCTACACAACTGTCTACCACAGATGTCCTAAGAATTCTGCATTATTAAACCATAGTCTTGTATATTTTGTGCTTTACCAGTAATAAGAACCAATCATGATTGTTGTTTCCTTGCATTGTTGTTAAAAAACTTGAATTTAAGGATAAACAGGACATCCAATCTTAAGACTTTAGATGTTCTTAAAACAATTTTTTGTTAAAAATGAAATGCCACTGTTATGCGGGGAATTTTTATTTTTAGTTTCTAACACGAAAAATTGGGGTTATTCATTATGCGAGGGCATCCATTATGCAGGTAAATGTGGTAACCGTTTGCTGTTCAAAATCTTCTGCAGACTATTTGTCACATATGTGTCTGTATCTAATATCTATAAATGGTGTACATCATTTATTAGATTATAGACCAACCGTTTGTAAGGATGTGTTCAACGTCATATTACTACTATCATATTACTACTTTGTTAATTCTTTATTGAATTTTGATTTATCTCTTCTAAACATGCAGACATGACTTCGATAGCATGTATGGAAACATATTTTACAACCCACCCCTTCCTTGTTCCAAGCAGGATTTTGTCATATCTCTTTGGTTCTGTAAATACTTTTTTGTAATGTGGATCAGCACTTGGATTAATGAGGCTCTCCTTATAATGCAGATCTAAAGAAGTAATAGAAAAATTAATTTCAATTTTCTAAATTTTATTACCTTTACTAGTAACATTTTTTTAGGAAATACTGGAAGTGAAGTATCCTACTTGTCATAACAAAGAAAATATTAAGAAATATTGTCATAACAGTACAGTAAACACATTTTTCTTTTTCAGGCTCATAGCTATAGGACTAGAAGAATTTGAAGCATACGTGAAAGAGCACCCAACCAAAAACAAAGTCAGTTTATTTGCAAAAGACTGTAAACCTAGTAAAAAGTCATCATTCCTTAACAAAGTCTCAATGATGGATGCATTACCTTACATACATCAGTTTCTAGTGCCAACACGTGATGCAAGGCAGTTATATTTTTATATCCGGAAGATAAGACTGGTTAAGAATAATCCTATACAGGTGAGAATTTTATTACTTTTGTTATATAGTGTATTCATTCAAGTAGAGCACATACATAATTAAATTGTGTTAAGTGGAATCTCATTTAATATTTAAATATTTCAAGTAGTCACTACTACTCACTATTAATTAGTATATTTCATTTATCGTTGGCACTGAAGAACATGTTAAAGTCTGAACTGAAAAATAAAATTCCCCCAGTAAGAAATCCAGCTTATAAAATATTTTTTAGACTGCAGTGATATATTATACAGTGAGTCCCACGCAGGGGTTGGCCAATCATGCGGGTTTCTGCATTGCGCGGTCCTTGCTCTAACTCCCGAGCAATCGGGTGAAATATCTACGCAAATAAAGCCACGAACGTTGTAATAATTCAGGTTCTCACATTTACAGTAGGAATTGCAATAAACATAACCACGTACCTCATCACAAGAGATGTTGAAAATGCCCTCCTCTTGCATCCACACAACACTGGCATCTTTTCAGGAAATTTTCTTTCATGCACATAAGTTCAGCTTCCAAAATAGAATTAATTTATCTTGTGATATTGTCTTTAAGTTCTTCTATCATTGAACCACTCATAGGCTAATACAGTAATAGACTGCAAGCAACTATTTTTTTTTCAACCTGTAACAAAGTTTGTAGTTGATTTTACTTTCCTTTAGGAGTTCATTAACCAATACTCTATACTCAGTTACGAAGTACGAGTATTTCTGGAAGTCTATACTGATCTGTGGTGAACACCGCCTATAGCAAAACATCTAACACCTGTCTGTTCAAGTCTTTTCATTTTATGTCATTGCATGTCAACAGTGTTATCTTCATAAATCAAAAGCTGCAGTTTAACTGTGGGGTGGAACATGTTTTATTGCTTAAAAGAGAAAGTAAGATAATGCTACCCCCTCGAACTGGTCAATTTTATAGTGTTCATGTAGAAAATTTAAACAAAATCTTTATGTAAGAATGTTATAGACTTTGACAAATTGAAAAGTCTGCTTGTGTGGATTCTGGGCCACAAAATTAACAGCAATGTAGTATTATTGAAAAATAGCTATCATTCAGTTCTGTTAATTGTATGTTCATAGAGGTTTGTAAGAAAAATCTTCAAAAGTTTGACATACCTGCAGAGAATAATTAGGCCTAATTAGGAATCTGATAAGACCAATAGGAACTTACTTGAGGATGATAAGAAAGCTCTTCAAAAATGTTAAAGGTAATGTACTAATCAATAATTAAGTAGTGAGTGTTTTTTTAAATGTTAATGATGCGAGTTGACTACACACTATTTTCTCCACTTACCAAATTTTTTGGTAGAACATGTTTCGCATATGTTCATATGCATCCTCAACTACTTATCAACTGCCGAGCCTTGCTTGTTCTACCAAAAACATTTGGTAAGTGGAGAAAATAGTGTGTAGTCAACTCGCATCATTTTCAAATGTTGTTACACTCCACTGTGAATGTTCCGACCAGAGTTTTTTGAAATATTTACTTGTTAGTTAATACATCTCCCAATCTTGGCATGAATATTTCTGACTTCAGGGTTACAACTGTGGTTATCTAATGTAATGTAATTATTAAATATAATTCTTTGTGCACTGGCTACTCCCTATTGATTGTTACCAAGCATGAAGCCAAATATGTAGGATCACTGATCAGCTGGTTAAGATCATGTTACGCTGGTTTATGTAGTCCTCTTAATTGACTTGGCTTGGTAGAATGTGAGTCCTGTTAATCTCTATCGTATGGTATCACAAAAAGAAAGGATTCAGCGAGTTGACGTAGTTTAAGTAATAAGAATGGTTTTGTCTATTATGATTGGTAATATCTTCACTAGATTGTTAGAGATCAACATGTACTTAATTTAGTTACATTTAGTGTATAAATGTTTTCCCCGACTCAGATTGGTCTTTTCTTCTAAATATTCATCCTTTGCCAGGGGCATATTCAGAGGGGGGCTGAGGGGGCTGCAGCCCCCCCCCCCGAAACGTTAACTAATGCTGATATGTTGCACATAAGGGCACTTTAATTTCACAATTAGTAGACTATTTAATTGCACATCTTGACTCATAAAAGGTTCGGCATTTCATTCTCTACTAATTTTCTAGGAAAAATTCATTCTTTCGTTGCATTTTTACCTATTTTGTTAAAGAATGAACTTTTTCGAGATTGCTTTGTACTTAGAGACTGAAGAGGTTATACTACTGTATATTCATTTTTTTAAAATATGTATTTAGAAATATTACCATATTTTCAATTTTTAAAGTCATATTTTCATAAATTCAAGGTCATTTTCAGGCATTTTTAGATCATCAACTTCTGAGTCCTAGTGATAATAGTGTTAGGCTTATCACAGCCCCTCCCGAAAAGAAATCTTGGATACGCTCCTTTTTTATCTTAGAAATTATTTGCTTAATGAGCTTAATTAATTATCTTAACTTCCCATCTTCCATCTTTTAAGTCTACATCATACTGATATCACCTTGAAGGAACACACCAAATTGTTTGCAGAAAATTCTGCTGAATGTAGTTGTAGAATGGTAGTTTTAAAACAGACAAGAACTAGAGGGGAGTTGCCAGTTAAGTACAAAGATTATTACAGTGAAATCTGAATACATAGTGCATCAGAAAAACAAATTATTTATACCTACTTGATTCTGAAAAGTATGTTATACTGAAACATACAAATCTTTTCAAAACCAATTAACCAGCTTAACTGGTCAAAACAAATTCCACAATTCCTTTGCCGAATGTTCGTACATTTGAAGAATTTTTTTCATTGTCCTTTAAATTAGTTGACATTGTTGTTGGTTTTGTATTATGATTTCTACCTTTTGTGCTTTGCAAATCTTTCTTTTCTTTGTCTCCATTGTCACAAATATACAGTTCAGATAGTATAGTATGTTCGGTACTTATTTTTAACACTCAAACAACACCAAGTGTCCCTAGTTTTCATTACTTAAAAGAACATTATTTAAATTCCAAGATGCTATAGTATACAGTAGATATGGTATGATGCTTCAAGCCCTGCTTGGTGAAACTTGTTCCTCCATGAAGGTGCCAAATTGTATTCTCTCATTATCGATCATTGGACTTTTGAAATAGATACTTTTCAGTGATTGATCATTCTTGCCAAAAAATCTTAGGAAAAACATATATGGGTGATTCTTCAAATACGGGAAAATTTGGAGTGTGTAAAATCCAAATTTTTTACTTTGTTTAAAAAATCTAAAAAAAATCACAAAAATACTTCAGGGGTTACTTGATTATAATATGACACCAGCAGAGCTTAAATGTTTATATTTTTATTCATTTTAATTTCTTTATTTTTTGAAAGCCATGTGGATGACATCCGTGTACATGTGGATGGCAGAAGGCCACATTAATGACTAACTTTGGCAACAATCTGCTTTTCTTTATGTGATTTCATATTTTTCTCAGCATACTTCAGTTGATTTTGCATCAAATTTGCAAATTTGTGTGCATACTCCGGAATTAATGTAATTTTAACGAGACTGTGTTTTTATGGTTTTGGGGAGGGGGAATCGAGCAGAAATTCATTTAATCAGTTTTAAGATCTTAAGTACAGGTCACAGACACCGCAAACACAATAGTATCCTACATTTATCATCCACATGACTTGAGAGTCATCCACATACCCCTTCATGAGACATGTGGATGACACAAAAATCAGGCATGTGGATGACAAAAAAGGAGTTTAAGTGGTCTCAGCAAGCCATTTCTAAACCTCCATATGCTCAACTTCAGTCAGGTACTTTGAATTGGAAGGTTTATCATAGTGCATAATCAAAATTAATTAATATTCACTTTCTGCCTACTTTCTAGAAGCCATGTTAATGACGGGGAATAAAAACGTTTTCCTTGAAAATGATACAAAGTCCTTTGTTAATCCCAAACTGTTTGTAAGCAAGCAAAATTCAACCTTACAATTCAACCACAAGCTGCCCTGTTGGCTTTCTAACACTGTTGCCAGTTTTACAAATTTCTCATTTCTGCAGAAAAAATTCCATTCTTTTCAGCCATGTGGATGACCAAAAACCCTTGGGACATTCTTTATGTTCATTAGGTGGGGTGACAATTTTATTTCATTTTATTTTTTAGGGGTTAATATTCTTCACCCATTCATACTCATTGACAGGAAAAAAGTTGAAAAGGAAATAACATTTTGTTTTGTGGAAAAATGCATTAGAATATACAAAACCGAGGTTTGGGACAGAGCATGTGGATGACATTTCATTGAATTAAATTCGATTTTGGAATATCAGAATTTAAAGTTAGTGACATTTCAAACTGATAGTTGTAGTATGGAAGTAGTAGAAACAAACTTTTATTTTAATTTATTTTTAAAGTTGAATTTGAAGGGAAATATCACTCCGGAACGCAAATTTTCCCCGTATTTGAAGAATCACTCATATATTAATATTTTACTTAATATTTGTGAACAAAATAAAAATGTATATGCCAATTATTAATTTTTATTGTTTCAAATGTTGTAAGCAAATGGTCGTATATAATTGAACTATAAAAACGAAATATCTTTTATGTGAACCACATATTTGGCAGGTTTTGGCAATGTCCGAGCAAGTTTCTTCTGTTTCTGTTTGTGTATGTTCTGTACAAGTGTACAAGTGTTTCTGTGCAGAGAGTTATCTGACAGTGCACCAGTTGCAATTCTAGGGACTAATAATCTAATTATCTCTTAAACCATGGACTTAATTCAAAATACTAACTGGGCAGTGGCACAGCCAGGATTTTAATCTCGGGTTGCTAAAAATTATAAAATACATGCTAATAAAATTTTTTTAACATCATTTATTATAAGCTGGGTAGAATTAATTCATCAATTTTCCTAAGAACTTTTTTTTATTCAATGAAGTTATTATCGTATTACAAACATTAACGTTGTTGTTATCATCATCATCATCATCATCATCATCATCATCATCATCATCATCTTCTTCTTCTTCTTCTTCTTCTTCTTCATCGTCAATATCACAATTTTCTATCTCATCTATTATTTATAAAAAGTTTTAACACATCACAGTATAAAGCATTTAATTCTACTTCTGAAATACACATTTATCGTACAAGTAGGCTAAGCCTAATTACAACTGACTTTGCTCGCCGATATGTTGCATTCTCTCTTTGTGTTTTTAAACAAATTGTGTGAAATGCTGTAGCACCATGAATTAAAAACTTTATTCCTACGGTCAGCTGATTGAATGACGGAGAATTTAACATTGTTGTTATTGCAGTATTGTATAGAACAAACTAAATTGTTTCGACTTCCATGATAGCTTCAAATTATTGCTGTTAATATAAGATTTTATCATGCTGCAAACTTTGTGCAGCAGGATTTGAACTTACTTCTGCAAATGTAAAGCAATGCTGCAAACTAATGCATCTGAAATCGTTACTGAATTTATGTTAAATATGGTGAAAACAAATTATTAATCCAATCAACAATTTCAGACTATGGTTGTGAAAGTTTTAAACTATCTTGCATTCTTGTCACTAATTGAACTTCACTACAAATGAGACATTAATTTAAAGAAGAATTGTTCTAATCTGGGAGACTGGGGGGAGCTTTAGCCTCTTTAGCACCCCTGCGGCTGTGCCACTGTACCTAGGTTTTATGTTTATCTGCTGCCTCCTTGAATCTGCACAGTAATACCCCTTCAACCATGTATACTTCCCCTTTTTATAGTAGTACATTGTGTATCATTGTAATATATTAAAAACTTCCGCACTATCCATGGAAAACCAATAGACACTTTAAGGGCCGATTGTATAAACCCCATCAGAGACTAAACTGATCTCTGTTCACGCTGAACTCTGACATTTCTGGTGTATGAATGATAATATAAGATCAATTCCCACTCAGCTAGGATCAATTTGGACTGGAGAAATTTCTCTGATCAAACTCATTGATCTCACTTCAAGGAGTTGTTTTCTTATTTTAGACACAAGATCAGCTGATTATAAACATAATATTACCTATGTTATTACGATAAAAGCCAGAAAATACACAAAAGACTAACTTCATACATCTCTAGCTATACTGTGGTTGTCTATATACAGGCTATGTTAGGCTCCTTATGATGCATTGTAACAGAACTCTTTAACATAAGCTTTAAAAATTGTTATGCTATTACATCATTTCTTTTCAATTTTACGGAGACTGATTACTGTGATAGGCCCTACTTGTTAAAATGATGAATTTCGTAGGGCTTCCAATGTGTTTTATCACTATCTAAAAGAAATGATTTCATTCTTTTTTTATGTTCTCATAGCACAATTAAGAACGATTAACCCTTTCAGAGCTGAGATTTTACATTGGTAATAAGGCAGTCCAGGTAAAACTATCAGTGGGCTCGAGTTTAAAATCGATAAGGAAAATTTCAGTGGAATAAATGAATGACGAATATAACAGATGAACCAAAATCCTCAGGTTTTACATAAAGCATTACATTATTAATCTTATGTCTCTGCTTTCATATAATACTTGAGGCGAAGCATTTATATGTCAGTAGCAATGAAAATGTTAAGCCGATTTGTATTGCTAGAACTGAAATCTGAGGCATCATTTTTCCACGTATTTTGCTTTTGACGGATGTTACCACATCCATCTTTTTGGACTCTATAATGTCTGTATATTTTACCAAGTCAAATTCAAGCAGGATAACCTTCTCCTTGGAAAAACTGGAGGAACAATCCTTTTTCTGCTTCATTTTGGTCATATTTTCCCTTCCTTTCACACAACACATAGTCCAAATGGGAAGGAAAACAGAGTAAGAATGCTTGCTGTTGATGCAAGGTTGCCAAGCTCTCATGTATGAACTAGGATCAAAATTGAACTTCGATTTGTTGATCTTAGATCAGTGTTATACAACACGACTCCTGTGTGAACTCAGATCATTTTCTGAACAGAGTTCATAAATGATCTCCAATCAATGATGTGTATACAATCGGTCATATATGTTTCAAACAGAAAGTTTCATAATCATATCTATTAAACAAAAGAAACTCCTTCCCATTTGCACAAGATGAGACCACCATTAAAATGTTAATGTGTCTGCATTTTCTCAAGTACTGCCCTGTCCATAGTGGTCTACCAGAGCATTTTATTTTTAAAAAATTGCAGAATAAGATTTTATTCTTAATACATTGGAGAATTTGTTTTGACCACCTACATTGGTCTTGTAGTTAGTCTGGTTTTTGCAGGCCCAGTTAAATCCCAGGTTCCTCCTCAGATTTTTCTGAGGTAGGACATCTGGAACAGGGTGCACTCAGCCTAGTGATACAGACTAAGGGCCTGTACGACAACCTGCTAATATCATATTTAGCTGCTAGATAGAGAACCTATCTGGAAGTTGGCCAAGAATTGCGTATTGTGATCTCCTGTCAAAATCTGTCTCGCAAGACAACTTCCAGATTAGCTAGCAGGAGGATGGAGTGGCTGACAAGCTTCCAACTGCTAGTTAGGAATCTTGGTTGAAACAAGATGGCAGTGTTCCGAAGTTTTCTGGCCACCTGAATTTTAGAACTGATGCCGGAAGATTTAATTTACATAAAATTGTCATTTTATGCTCACATATGAATGAAATAGAATTGAACAAATAGATTAATGCACTTAAAACGATAGATTGTTATGTAATTTAATTGTACAAATACAAATCCGAGCTGCCGCACCTAGTGGAGGACTACCGAACTACAACAAACACACCTCTCTGCTCAGCGAGGTAAGGACCATTTTACGAATTTTTACTGTGTTCTTGCCGGTAGCAGTTCAGCGATGGTATTACGAGGCATCTTCCAGTTAAGCTATCTGGAAGTCACGTATCTGGACGATTTGTCGGCAGGTGGTAATAGAGCCCCTAAGGAACTACAGCAAACTCCCAATTATCCATCTTAATTGGGACCGTGACATGCACAGATAATTGAAAAATATGGATATTCTAAAGATTCTGAATTTCCCTCTTTTTTTCGCCATATTGTGATGAAATTGAGTGCAGGAAATTTAAATTATGATGAAATGAAGTGCAGGAAATTCAAAATTAAGTGTGGGAAATTCAAATCTTTCTGCGTGGATAATCCATCTACAGATAATCAGGAGTTGCCTGTACTTGATTAAGAAGTAGCAGCTCTGGTGAAGGAAATTGTCATTAATGGCCAATTTCTTCAGCCATGTGAATAAACAAATTACTTCTACCATTTTATTATCTGACTACTAACCCTATCATGTGCACTGCCACTGCCTTCTTTATTTCTTACAAGCCATGTTGTTAGATCTAGCTACATCGCATTGGTAGTCCTATCGGCTATCAACATGCCGTAAATAAAGCAATGAACTCCATCAGAATCATCGCATATTTCAACTTAAAGTAATCCCAGTCATTGCCTATGGTTAAGAGAACATCTGGACACACCTGAAGAGCAACTGGAGAGCATAGAGAAGGTAAAAACCGTGTAGATAATGAGAGATTTATACACACCGTCACCTCTAATTGAGTACACAAGAGAACAGTTTTTCATAGAAGATTTTTGTGTTTATCAGCTATTACGACAGAACACCAAGCTATTACCATCTACAAACGAATACAAGGGAGAGGCACGGTATGATATTAGTGTCCTTCAGGAAGAATTGGCTGCTATTAAAGAAGAAATGAAGATAAATAGAGTCACTTTTACTGGTATGAACTTATATCAAGCTGCTCACAGTAGGCCTAATTCATCTCAATGTGGCGGACGCCAATTCGTAGTAGGCCTACAGTATAATGCAATCTCCTATCCTCCCAATATTACTACTAGGTAATCGATTCAGCGTTTTCCTACGGTTTGGTGAAGGTAATGAACGGGATTCAAACCTTAACCTTAAAAGTGCTGGCGAATCAACACAGTTCACCACCGGAGCCAAGGATGAACGAATGAACGACTTTTAGACAGCAAATAACGGAAAGCTGACTGTTCCCAAGGAATTAGGCAAAGTTATTCTTTTCAGTGGCAGCCATGGGCGTAGTCTTCCACAAAGTGCATATGACAAGAAGAGAGATATCAGTGTTCTAGGTTAACTATATTAAACCTGAGACAACTTGCTCAGTGGTAGTACAAAATGACCCAGAGAAGTGTAGCAGCTTAATAAATGATGACTCTGTTGTGGGTCAAATAACAGAGCTCTTAGGCCTGACAGGATAAGTGAGGTTATTACCAATAATTAAGAAAAAAACGCGACATCATATCGTACAATGAGGAGACACTGAATACTACGAATTCCTTCAGATATGTGGAGTCACTGCGCGTTACGTTATTATGCACATCACAAGTATAGGCTATGTAATATAGGCCTACTGATTTGGCCTAAATAAAGTCAGTATTTGTGATGAAGAAAATTATCTGCAATAAAAACGTATTCAAATGCTTCCCACAGACCACCACAGATAGGACTACCTTCTGTGTTGCCAGATTTCAAGCATCATGGCTTGTAAGATATAGAAGGCAGTGGCACTGCTATAACATTATTAGGGCTCGGATTCTTAGGTAAATACATAATTTTGTTTGCATTGTAATATAAACTTGAAGCTGAGCGGAATGTTCTGGATATTCACACCGGAGCATATATTTTAGATTTTATTTAACATAAAAACACATGTTTTATGATTCATTAATGTAAACAAAAATTTTCAGATATTCACCTAAATCGCATAAAAGCATCCTTTAAAAGAAATATTTTAACAAGTCGCTGTTCACCTTTTGATTGTTCAATTAAATAGGCCAAATGTCGCAACTTGTTATTTTTAATAAGAAGTGCAAGAAGTAAAATGTCAGCTATACCAGCTACATAGGCGTACCGAGGGGGTTTTTTGGGGGGTTTGATTAAAAAAAGGAAAATTGTATAATTTTTTTAAATCTGCCCATAAATTACTTAATACAAGTATAAAGCGTGGGAAGCTTAAAACTCGTTATTTTGCGTCTTAATTTTTAAAATTTTCTGGGGGAGGACCCCCGGACCCACCTCTCCCTCGGGGGTATTCCATACCAACCAGACCCCGCGGATGTTACAACCCCCCCCTTATGGTCGGCCTGGTTACGCCTATGACCAGCTATTACCTCTAGATGAAAGAAAATATAAACATCCTTCTTCTCAAGCAGGAAGGTAATCCACGCAATAACCCATGTGAATTATGACCCTAGATAGCAGCAGGGAATTACCGTAACCCCTATGTACTGCAACCCCGTACCTAAGGGATATAGTATGATCAACCCCAGGGAAGCTAACCTATTCCCTGAAAACGGACCCACCCATAGGTAAAATAGGAATCCCAGTATGGGCACAAAAAAACCAATATAGTAAAAATACCAAGTAAAAGTTTGTGGTTTCAAACTACAATAACAAAACATATAATTTAAAATCAAATAAAGGATACATAAATACAATTAATACAAAAGTGAATTGCCTGAAAGAGAAATACATAGCTGAGAATAATTTACAATGATATTTCGCCTAATTAAGTCTTTGAAATTTAAAATGTGCGTGCTTAACACCACTTTAGAAATCTGAATTTATAACAATTAAACGTTAGCATTTCATGCACATAAAAATAAATATTTCACAAGTTTTTAGCACCTAAAAATCCAAGCCCTAATCATTATCTTTTTATGGGCTGCTAGTTTGTCTTGATCTTAAAAGACTTGAAAAGACACATATCTCTCAGTTGAAGGATATTGGTTAATGTTTATTCTTGTTTTCAGTATTATTTTGAGCATAATGAAGCTCCAGCAACAGACCACTATGTCATACCATTTACTCCTGAGATGATACGACCTCCATGTAAACAACCTAAAGAATTACTACCTGAAGTGTGGAGAGAATATATTTATCCGAAGTTAAAGACTGAAGGTCCTACACTTCTACTATTACGAACATAATTAAAGTTAAGTGAAAGTGTATATATTTTCGTGTGTTTGTGTAAAAGTGAAAGAAAAGAAACAGTGCTGAAGTTTCAGATGCAATGTTTTATTGCCATTAAAAATCTTCAACATTATCAAGATCTGCTGAGAAATAACCTTAGTAATAGAAATTGGTGCATATTCAGTGCAAAAGCAAAATGACAGCATTATAGTTCATAGAATGTTAAAAACAAACTATTTACTTGCACCACAAGCAATAAATGTATTGTAAAAGGATTTTTGAGTGTAAAGATTTTTTCTTTAAAAGATATTTTTAGGCATAGTAAAATTTTACCGGTAATTGTAATTTCAATTTTTTACATTTATAGCAATTTTGAGTTAAAATTTTTTAAGGAAACCCATAACAAAATGTTGAGTATGAAAGAATTTAGGCATAAAACATTTTTGAATGAAAATTTGTAAGTGTAACATTTGTATACCGTTAGTGTGTCCTTGACAGGAATAGTTTTTTTATTTCTTATTTCTTTTATTTTTTGATGGTTGTAGTCCAGTAGCCACAGTAATTTCCAGAAATGTCAATCATGCTTGTGTTTATTATGTGTAGACCTGAAGAAATTAAAGATAAGGATGGAGAGGATTGGCACAGCAGAGGGAGGAATGGAAGAAGGTTGTGAAGGAGGCCAAGGCTCATAACGGGTTGCAGAGCCGAAGAGTCAGTAAGTAAGTAAGTTTATTATGTGTATAGAAATGTAACAAACAAGCTTGATTTTAAGCAATAGGTCATCACTTTATACGAATTGTGATAGAAATATTCCAAATAATGTAAAGGGCAAATGAAGGGTAAAAGAGTACTAGTACTGTGTACTGTTGCATACTATCACAAGAAAAGCATTGCTTGTATAGCTTTAATATAAAGAATGTAAAAAAACCAGTTAAAGAAATTATTATTACTAATGAACCATGCATCAACGTTCAGCAGGTTGAACTCATTATTGCAGCGGGTTGAACTCATTATTGGCAGCTTACATGTATTTTTCATTGCTTATCAGCAGATCAAACAATGTTATGTTTTTTGGGTATAATTTTATAGTTATGCATTATTGTTTTAATGATTATGCTTTATTACATAATTTTTTATAACATTGCTTTCATACAAATAAACTTCAGTATCTTAAATGATCTTTAGATTAAGTTTGTCTTACAAAATAATACCACTGTGTCCATACATTTTTGGACAATTTCATAAGGCTTTTTTCCACTAATATTTAATATTAATAAAATATATAATCACCATTTTAAAAGACGGAAGTTTTGATGAGAGCCTCACATGTAATATGGCACACATCAAGGCCATGCTCCCATTCAGACCAAACTGTCACAAACATGCCTTGTGTGATGTTCCTGAAGGCTGCAGTAATGTGCATTCTCAATTCCGGCTGGAAGAGGAAGAATGTAAACACTGTTATTAACGTAACCCCGCAGGAAGAAATCACACACTGACACCTGCAGCCATTCTACAACAAATCCAACAATCTGACAGGTAGCCTTCCTTATCCAATGCCTTATTTTTCGTCTTCGTCTGTGAGTTGTGGCATTAGCCAATTTTCCAACATGTCCAAATAAACATTGGTAACACAGACAGTATTTCAAACCTAACACCTTTAGAAAAAATGCACCCAGAATTTCATGTTTCGAAATTTTCAAAGGGGTTAGCCTTCTTCGAATTCCGGGTGCAATTATCGAAATTTTCAAAGGGGTTAGCCTTCTTCGAATTCTGGGTGCATTTTTCGAAATTTTCTATAGGGTTAGCCTTTTTTGAATTCTGGGTGCAGTTTTCGAAATTTTCAAAGTGGTTAGCCTTCTACGAATTCTGGGTGAATTTCGAAATTTTCAAAGGGGTTAGCCTTCTTCGAATTCTGGGTGCATTTTTCGTATTTTCAAAGGGGTTAGCCACCTTCGAATTCCGGGTGCATTTTAAGAAATTTTCAAAGGGGTTAGACTTCTTCGAATTCCGGGAGCATTTTTCGAAATTTTCAAAGGGGTTAGCCTTCTTGGAATTCCGGGCGCATATTTCGAAATTTTCAAAGGGGTTAGCCTTCTTCGAATTCTGGGTGCTATTTCGAAATTTTCAAAGGGGTTAGCCTTCTTCGAATACCGTGTGCTTTTTTCGAAATTTTCAAAGGGGGTAGCTTTTTTCGAATTCCGGGTGCATTTTTCGAAATTTTCAAAGGGTTAGCCTTCATCGAATTCCGGGTGCATTTTACGAAATTTTCAAAGGGATTAGCCTTCTTCGAAATCCGGGAGCATTTTTCGAAATTTTCAAAGGGGTTAGCCTTATCCGAATTCCGGGTGCATTTCACGAAATTTTCAAAGGGGTTAGCCTTCTTCGAATTCCGGGTGCATTTTTCGAAATTTTCAAAGGGGTTAGCCTTCTTCAAATTCTGGGTGCATTTTTCGAAATTTTCAGAGGGGTTAGCCTTCTTCGAATAATGGATGCGTTTTTCGAAATTTTCAAAGGGGTTAGCCTTCTTAGAATTCTGGGTGCATTTTTCGAAATGTTCAAAGGGGTTAGCCTTCTCTGAATTCAGGGTGCTTTTTTCGAAATTTTCAAAGTGGTTAGCCTTCTTCGAATTCTGGGTGCATTTTTCGAAACTTTCAAAGGGGTTAGCCTTCTTCGAATTCCGGGTGCATTTTTCGAAATTTTCAAAGTGGTTAGCCTTCGAATTCAGGGTGCATTTTACGAAATTTTCAAAGGGGTTAGCCTTCTTCAAATTCTGGGTGCATTTTTCGAAATTTTCAGAGGGGTTAGCCTTCTTCGAATAATGGATGCGTTTTTCGAAATTTTCAAAGGGGTTAGCCTTCTTAGAATTCTGGGTGCATAATTCGAAATTTTCAAAGGGGTTAGCCTTCTTCGAATTCCGGGTGCAATATTCGAAATTTTCAAATGGGTTAGCCTTCTACGAATTCCGGGTGCATTTTTCGAAATTTTCAAAGTGGTTAGTCTTTGAATTCCGAGTGCATTTTACGAAATTTTCAAAGGGGTTAGCCTTCTTCGAATTCTGGGTGCATTTTTCGAAATTTTCTATAGGGTTAGCCTTTTTTGAATTCTGGGTGCAGTTTTCGAAATTTTCAAAGTGGTTAGCCTTCTACGAATTCTGGGTGAATTTCGAAATTTTCAAAGGGGTTAGCCTTCTTCGAATTCTGGGTGCATTTTTCGTATTTTCAAAGGGGTTAGCCACCTTCGAATTCCGGGTGCATTTTAAGAAATTTTCAAAGGGGTTAGACTTCTTCGAATTCCGGGAGCATTTTTCGAAATTTTCAAAGGGGTTAGCCTTCTTGGAATTCCGGGCGCATATTTCGAAATTTTCAAAGGGGTTAGCCTTCTTCGAATTCTGGGTGCTATTTCGAAATTTTCAAAGGGGTTAGCCTTCTTCGAATACCGTGTGCTTTTTTCGAAATTTTCAAAGGGGGTAGCTTTTTTCGAATTCCGGGTGCATTTTTCGAAATTTTCAAAGGGTTAGCCTTCATCGAATTCCGGGTGCATTTTACGAAATTTTCAAAGGGATTAGCCTTCTTCGAAATCCGGGAGCATTTTTCGAAATTTTCAAAGGGGTTAGCCTTATCCGAATTCCGGGTGCATTTCACGAAATTTTCAAAGGGGTTAGCCTTCTTCGAATTCCGGGTGCATTTTTCGAAATTTTCAAAGGGGTTAGCCTTCTTCAAATTCTGGGTGCATTTTTCGAAATTTTCAGAGGGGTTAGCCTTCTTCGAATAATGGATGCGTTTTTCGAAATTTTCAAAGGGGTTAGCCTTCTTAGAATTCTGGGTGCATTTTTCGAAATGTTCAAAGGGGTTAGCCTTCTCTGAATTCAGGGTGCTTTTTTCGAAATTTTCAAAGTGGTTAGCCTTCTTCGAATTCTGGGTGCATTTTTCGAAACTTTCAAAGGGGTTAGCCTTCTTCGAATTCCGGGTGCATTTTTCGAAATTTTCAAAGTGGTTAGCCTTCGAATTCAGGGTGCATTTTACGAAATTTTCAAAGGGGTTAGCCTTCTTCAAATTCTGGGTGCATTTTTCGAAATTTTCAGAGGGGTTAGCCTTCTTCGAATAATGGATGCGTTTTTCGAAATTTTCAAAGGGGTTAGCCTTCTTAGAATTCTGGGTGCATAATTCGAAATTTTCAAAGGGGTTAGCCTTCTTCAAAATCCGGGTGCATTTTAAAAAAAATTCGAATTCTTCGAATTCCGATTGCATTTTGCAAAATTATCAAAGGGGTTAGCCTTCTTCGAATTCCGGGTGCATTTTTCAAAATTATCAAAGGGGTTAGCCTCCTTCGAATTCCGGGTGCAATATTCGAAATATTCAAATGGGTTAGCCTTCTTCGAATTTCGGGTGCATTTTTCGAAATTTTCAAAGGGGTTAGCCTTCTTCGAATTCCGGGTGCATTTTTCGAAATTTTCCAAGGGATTAGCCTTCTTCGAATTCCGGGTGCATTTTCCGAAATTTTCGAAGGGGTTAGCCTTCTTCAAATACCGGGTGCACTTTTCGAAATTTTTAAAGGAGTGGGCCTTCTTCGAATTCCGGGTCAGTTTTCGAAATTTACAAAGGGGTTAGCCTTCTCTGAAATCCGGGTGCGTTTTACGAAATTTTCAAAGGGGTTAGCCTTCCTCGAATTCCGGGTGCATTATTTAAAAATTTTCAAAGGGGTTAGCCTTCTTCGAATTCTGGGTGCATTTTTCGAAATTTTCAAAGGGGTTATCCTTCTACGAATTCTGGGTGCATTTTTCGAAATTTTCAAAGGGGTTAGCCTTCTACGAATTCTGGGTGTATTTTTCGAAATTTTCTATAGGGTTAGCCTTCTTCGAATTCCGGGTGCATTTTTCGAAATTTTCAAAGTGGTTAGCCTTCGAATTCCGGGTGCATTTTAAGAAATTTTCAAAGGGGTTAGCCTTCTGCGAATTCCGGGTGCATGTTACGAAATTTTCAAAGGGGTTAGCCTTAACCTAATTCCGGGTGCATTTTTCGAAATTTTCAAAGGGGTTAGCCTTCTTCGAATTCCGGGTGCATTTCTCAAAATTATCAAAGGGGTTAGCCTTCTTCGAATTCCGGGTGCATTTTTCAAAATTATCAAAGGGGTTAGCCTTCTTCGAATTAGGGGTGCAATATTCGAAATTTTCAAATGGGTTAGCCTTCTTCGAATTTCAGGTGCATTTTTCGAAATTTTCAAAGGGGTTAGCCTTCTTCGAATTCCGGGTGCATTTTTCGAAATTTTCAAAGGGATTAGCCTTCTTTGAATACCGGGTGCATTTTACGAAATTTTCAAAGGGGTTAGCCTTCGAATTCCGGGTGCATTTTACGAAATTTTCAAAGGGGTTAGCCTTCTTCGAATTCCGGGTGCATTTTTCGAAATTTTCAAAGGGGTTAGCCTTCTTCGAATTCCGATTGCATTTTGCAAAATTATCAAAGGGGTTAGCCTCCTTCGAATTCCGGGTGCAATATTCGAAATATTCAAATGGGTTAGCCTTCTTCGAATTTCGGGTGCATTTTTCGAAATTTTCAAAGGGGTTAGCCTTCTTCGAATTCCGGGTGCATTTTTCGAAATTTTCCAAGGGATTAGCCTTCTTCGAATTCCGGGTGCATTTTCCGAAATTTTCGAAGGGGTTAGCCTTCTTCAAATACCGGGTGCACTTTTCGAAATTTTTAAAGGAGTGGGCCTTCTTCGAATTCCGGGTCAGTTTTCGAAATTTACAAAGGGGTTAGCCTTCTCTGAAATCCGGGTGCGTTTTACGAAATTTTCAAAGGGGTTAGCCTTCCTCGAATTCCGGGTGCATTATTTAAAAATTTTCAAAGGGGTTAGCCTTCTTCGAATTCTGGGTGCATTTTTCGAAATTTTCAAAGGGGTTATCCTTCTACGAATTCTGGGTGCATTTTTCGAAATTTTCAAAGGGGTTAGCCTTCTACGAATTCTGGGTGTATTTTTCGAAATTTTCTATAGGGTTAGCCTTCTTCGAATTCCGGGTGGATTTTTCGAAATTTTCAAAGTGGTTAGCCTTCGAATTCCGGGTGCATTTTAAGAAATTTTCAAAGGGGTTAGCCTTCTGCGAATTCCGGGTGCATGTTACGAAATTTTCAAAGGGGTTAGCCTTAACCTAATTCCGGGTGCATTTTTCGAAATTTTCAAAGGGGTTAGCCTTCTTCGAATTCCGGGTGCATTTCTCAAAATTATCAAAGGGGTTAGCCTTCTTCGAATTCCGGGTGCATTTTTCAAAATTATCAAAGGGGTTAGCCTTCTTCGAATTAGGGGTGCAATA
The DNA here is from genome assembly GCA_964059195.1 of Ectobius pallidus. Lineage (NCBI taxonomy): Eukaryota > Metazoa > Arthropoda > Insecta > Blattodea > Ectobiidae > Ectobius > Ectobius pallidus. The sequence goes on from CAXKWD010000010.1 coordinate 61,410,280, forward strand.
TTCGAAATTTTCAAATGGGTTAGCCTTCTTCGAATTTCAGGTGCATTTTTCGAAATTTTCAAAGGGGTTAGCCTTCTTCGAATTCCGGGTGCATTTTTCGAAATTTTCAAAGGGATTAGCCTTCTTTGAATTCCGGGTGCATTTTACGAAATTTTCAAAGGGGTTAGCCTTCGAATTCCGGGTGCATTTTTCGAAATTTTCAAAGGGGTTAGCCTTCTTCGAATTCCGGGTGAATTTTTCGAAATTTTCAAAGGGGTTAGCCTTCTTCGAATTCCGGGTGCATTTTTCGAAATTTTCAAAGAGGTTAGCCTTCTTCAAATACCGGGTGCATTTTTCGAAATTTTCATAGGGGTTAGTCTTATTCGAATTCCGGGTGCATTTTTCGAAATTTTTAAAGGGGTTAGCCTTCTTCGAATTCCGGGTCATTTTTCGAAATTTACAAAGGGGTTAGCCTTCTCTGAAATCCGGGTGCATTTTACGAAATTTTCAAAGGGGTTAGCCTTCTTCGAATATCGAACGGGGTTAGCCTTCTTCGAATTCCGGGTGCATTTTTCGAAATTTTCAAAGGGGTTAGCCTTCTTCGAATTCCGGGAGCATTTTTTGAAACTTTCTTCGATTTCTGGGTGTTTTTCGAAATTTTCAAAGTGGTTAGGCTTCTTCAAATTCTTTGTGCATTTTTAGAAATTTTCAAAGAGTTTTGCCTTCTTGGAATTCCGGGTTCATTTTTCGAAACTTTTAAAGGGGTTAGCCTTCTTCAAAATCCGGGTGCATTTTAAAAAAATTTCAAAGGGGTTATCCTTCGAATTCCGGTTGCATTTTACGAAATTTTCAAAGTTAGCCTTCCCCGAATTCCGAGGGCATTTTTCAAATTTTTCAAAGGGGTTAGCCTTCCAATTCCGGGTGCATTTTTCGAAATGTTTAAAGGGTTAGCCTTCTTCGAATTTCGGGTGCATTTTTCAAAATTATCAAAGGGGTTAGCCTTCTTCGAATTCCGGGTGCATTTTTCGAAATTATCAAAGGGGTTAGCCTTCGAATTTCGGGTGCATTTTTCGAAATTATCAAAGGGGTTAGCCTTCGAATTCCGGGTGCATTCTTCGAAATTTTCAAAGGGGTTAGCCTTCGAATTCCGGGTGCATTCTTCGAAATTTTCAAAGGGGTTAGCCTTCTACGAATTCCGGGTGGATTTTTCGAAATTTTCAAGGGGGTTATCCTTCTACGAATTCTGGGTGCATTTTTCGAAATTTTGAAAGGGGTTAGCCTTTTTCGAATTCTGGGTGCATTTTTCGAAATTTCCAAAGGGGTTAGCCTTCTACGAATTCTGGGTGGATTTTTCGAAATTTTCAAAGGGGTTAGCGTTCTACGAATTCTGGGTGGATTTTGCGAAATTTTCAAAGGTGTTAGCTTTCTACGAATTCTGAGTGGATTTTTCGAAATTTTCAAAGGAGTTAGCCTTCTTCGAATTCTGGGTGCGTTTTTCGAAATTTTCAAAGGAGTTAACCTTCTACGAATTCTGGGTGGATTTTTCGAAATTTTCAAAGGGGTTAGCCTTCTTCGAAATCCGGGTGCATTTTACGAAATTGTCAAAGGGGTTAGCCTTCCTCGAATTCCGGGTGCATTATTTAAAAATTTTCAAAGGGGTTAGCCTTCTTCGAATTCCGGGTGCATTTTTCGAAATTTTCAAAGGGATTAGCCTTCTTCGAATTCCGGGTGCATTTTTCGAAATTTTTAAAGGGGTTAGCCTTCTTCAAAATCCGGGTGCATTTTAAAAAAAATTCAAAGGGGTTATCCTTCGAATTCCGGGTGCATTTTACGAAATTTTCAAAGTTAGCCTTCCCCGAATTCCGAGGGCATTTTTCAAATTTTTCAAAGGGGTTAGCCTTCCAATTCCGGGTGCATTTTTCGAAATGTTTAAAGGATTAGCCTTCTTCGAATTCCTGGTGCATTTTTAAAATTATCAAAGGGGTTAGCCTTCTTCGAATTCCGGGTGCATTTTTTGGAATTATGAAAGGGGTTAGCCTTCTTCGAATTCCGGGTGCATTTTTTGGAATTATGAAAGGGGTTAGCCTTCTTCGAATTCCGGGTGCATTCTTCGAAATTTTCAAAGGGGCTATCCTTCTACGAATTCTGGGTGCATTTTTCGAAATTTTCAAAGGGGTTTTCCTTTTTCGAATTCTGGGTGCATTTTTCGAAATTTCCAAAGGGGTTAGCCTTCTACGAATTCTGGGTGTATTTTTCGAAATTTTCAAATGGGTTAGCCTTCTACGAATTCTGTGTGGATTTTTCGAAATTTTCAAAAGAGTTAGCCTTCTTCGAATTCTGGGTGCGTTTTTCGAAATTTTCAAAGGAGTTAGCCTTCTACGAATTCTGGGTGGATTTTTCGAAATTTTCAAAGGGGTTAGCCTTCTACGAATTCTGCCTGCATTTTTCGAAATGTTCAAAGGGGTTAGCCTTCTTCCAATTCTGGGTGCATTTTTCTAAATTTTCAAAGGAGTTAGCATTCTTCGAATTCTGGGTGCGTTTTTCGAAATTTTCAAAGGAGTTAGCCTTTTTTAATTCTGGGTGCGTTTTTCGACATTTTCAAAGGGGTTAGCCTTGCGCATTCTGGGTGCATTTTTCGAAATTTTCAAAGGGGTTAGTCTTCTTCGAATTCTGGGTGCATTCTTCGAAATTTTCAGAGGGGTTAGCCTTCTTCGAATTCTGGGTGCATTTTTCGAAATTTTCAAAGGGGTTAGCCTCCTTCGAATTCTGGGTGCATTATTCGAAATTTTCAAAGGGGTTAGCCTTTTACGAATTCTGGGTGGATTTTGCGAAATTTTCAAAGGGGTTAGCTTTCTACGAATTCTGGGTGGATTTTTCGAAATTTTCAAAGGGGTTAGCCTTCTACGAATTCTGCGTGCATTTTTCGAAATGTTCAAAGGGGTGCATGTAGGCTACATTTCATCAGTTAGCATGACAAATATTTGGTTTCCTCAAAGCTTTGAAGAGTGTTGATATTTCAGTGCATGGTTTGCAGTTATGGCCAACTTCGATGCACTGTAACTCGGGAACCAGTTGAGTCTCAGTCACCAAATTTTTATCACATCTTTATATCATAAAGAGGTGTTATCTGTATAAATTTCATAATTTTTCACTCAGTCCCTTTTGAGATATTCTACTTCAAATATTGCCAAAATACGGTTTTGGGCATTTTTGAAAAATTGTATTAAAAAAACGCAAAGTTCTCAAGCTTTAAACTTCTACAGCGAGTAGTCCTATAGTAGATCTACAACAGAAAATCAAATTAAGAGCGAGTGTTTCTTCCTTCTAATAATTTTGCGGCACTAAAACTCCCGCTTTGAGTCAATTTTCAATTTGTAGTTTTGAATTTTTTTCTTCATTTTCCTCACTACTTAGGTAATATTGTGTTAAAACAAAAATATTGAGCATTTCATTCTGATAATTTTGGTGTTTATTTTGTCTTGTTATCTATAAAATTAACGGAGTTACATACATTTGTGCAAAACATGTTTTCGACTGAAATATGGTTAAAAAGCAAACTGAAAATGGCCGCCAAAAAAAACGTATGAGCCCAAAACTTTCTTTACCATAGTTTTGAACTCACCTTTAGCTGGGAAATAACTGGTAAAAAAATTACGAAAATCAAAAATGTCGAGCAAATTGGCCTGGTTCGTTTCTAATGGAAATTTCTTTGAAAATTTCGAAAAATGCGCCCAGAATTCCGACAAGGCTAACCCCTTTGATAATTTCGAAAAATGCGCCCAGAATTCCGAGAAGGCTAGCTCCTTTGAAAATTTCGAAAAACGCGCCCAGAATTCCAAAAAGGCTAACCCCTTTGAAAATTTCGAAAAACGCGCGCAGAATTCCGAGAAGGCTAACCCCTTTGAAAAATGCGCCCAGAATTCCGAGAAGGCTAACCCCTTTGAAAATTTCGAAAAACGCGTCCAGAATTCCGAAAAGGCTAACCCCTTTGAAAATTTCGAAAAACGCGCGCAGAATTCCGAGAAGGCTAACCCCTTTGAAAAATGCGCCCAGAATTCCGAGAAGGCTAACCCCTTTGAAAATTTCGAAAAATGCGCCCAGAAATCCGAGAAGGCTAACCCCTTTGAAAATTTCGAAAAATGCGCCCAGAAATCCGAGAAGGCTAATCCCTTTGAAAATTTCGAAAAATGCGCCTAGAATTCCGAAAAGGCTAACCACTTTGAAAATTTCGAAAAATGCGCCCAGAATTCCAAGAAGGCTAACCCCTTTGAAAATTTCCAAAAATGCGCCCAGAATTCCGAGAAGGCTAACCCCTTTGAAAATTTCGAAAAATGCGCCCAGAATTCCGAGAAGGCTAACCCCTTTGAAAATTTTTGAAAAATGCGCCCAGAATTCCGAGAAGGCTAACGCCTCTGAAAATTTCGAAAAATGCGCCCAGAATTGCGAGAAGGCTAACCACTTGGAAAATTTCGAAAAATGCGCCCAGAATTCCGAGAAGGCTAACCCCTTTGAAAATTTCGAAAAATGCGCCCAGAAATCCGAGAAGGCTAACCCCTTTGAAAATTTCGAAAAATGCGCCCAGAATTCCGAGAAGGCTAACCCCTTTGAAAATTTCGAAAAATGCGCCCAGAATTCCGATAAGGCTAACCCCTTTGAAAATTTCCAAAAATGCGCCCAGTATTCCGAAAAGGCTAACCCCATTGAAAATTTCGAAAAATGCGCCCAGAATTCCGAGAAGGCTAACACCTTTGAAAATTTCGAAATATGCGCCCAGAATTCCGAGAAGGCTAACGCCTTTGAAAATTTCGAAAAATGCGCCCAGAATTCCGAGAAGGCTAACCACTTTGAAAATTTCGAAAAATGCGCCCAGAAAACCGAGAAGGCTAACCCCTTGGAAAATTACGAAAAATGCGCCCAGAATTCCGAGAAGGCTAACCCCTTTGAAAATTTCGAAAAATGCGCCCAGAATTTCGAGAAGGCTAACCCCTTTGAAAATTTCGAAAAATGCGCCCAGAATTCCCAGAAGGCTAACCCCTTTGAAAATTTCGAAAAATGCGCCCAGAATTCCGAGAAGGCTAACCCCTTAAAAAATTTCGAAAAATGTGCCCAGAATTCCGAGAAGGCTAACCCCTTTGAAAATTTCGAAAAATGCGCCCAGAATTCCGCGAAGGCTAACCCCTTTGAAAATTTCGAAAAATGCGCCCAGATGCGCTAACCCCTTTGAAAAATTCGAAAAACGCGCCCAGAATTCCGAGAAGGCTAACCCCTTTGAAAATTTCGAAAAACGCGCCCAGAATTCCGAGAAGGCTAACCCCTTTGAAAATTTCGAAAAACGCACCCAGAATTCCGAAAAGGCTAACCCCTTTTAAAATTTCGAAATACGCGCCCAGAATTCCGAAGGTGCTAACCCCTTTTAAAATTTCGAAAAACACGCCCAGAATTCCGAGAAGGCTAACCCCTTTGAAAATTTCGAAAAATGCGCCCAGAATTCGGAGAAGGCTAACCCCTTTGAAAATTTCGAAAAATGCGCCCAGAAATCCGAGAAGGCTAACTCCTTTGAAAATTTCGAAAAATGCGCCCAGAATTCCCTTTGAAAATTTCGAAAAATGCTCCCAGAATTCCGAGAAGGCTAACCACTTTGAAAATTTCGAAAAATGCGCCCAGAATCCCGAGAAGGCTAACGCCTTTGAAAATTTCGAAAAATGCGCCCAGAATTCCGAGAGGGCTAACCACATTGGAAATTACGAAAAATGCGCCCAGAATTCCGAGAAGGCTAACCCCTTTGAAAATTTCGAAAAATGCGCCCAGAAATCCGAGAAGGCTAACCCCTTTGAAAATTTCGAAAAAAGCGCCCAGAATTCCGAGAAGGCTAACCCTTTTGAAAATTTCGAAAAATGCGCCCAGAATTCCGAGAAGGCTAACCCCTTTGAAAATTTCCAAAAATACGCCCAGAATTCCGAGAAGGCTAACCCCTTTGAAAATTTCGAAAAATGCGCCCAGAATTCCGAGAAGGCTAACCCCTTTGAAAATTTTTGAAAAATGCGCCCAGAATTCCGAGAAGGCTAACGCCTCTGAAAATTTCGAAAAATGCGCCCAGAATTCCGAGAAGGCTAACCACTTGGAAAATTTCGAAAAATGCGCCCAGAATTCCGAGAAGGCTAACCCCTTTGTAAATTTCGAAAAATGCGCCCAGAATTCCGAGAAGGCTAACCCCTTTGGAAATTTCGAAAAATGCGCCCAGAATTCCGAGAAGGCTAACCTTTTTGAAAATTTCCAAAAATGCGCCCAGAATACCGAGAAGGCTAACCCCTTTGAAAATTTCGAAAAATGCGCCCAGAAATCCGAGAAGGCTAACCCCTTTGAAAATTTCGAAAAATGCGCCCAGAATTCCGAGAAGGCTAACGCCTTTGAAACTTTCGACAAATGCGCCCAGAATTCCGAGAAGGCTAACCACTTTGAAAATTTCGAAAAATGCGCCCAGAAATCCGCGCCTTTGAATATTTCGAAAAATGCGCACAGAATTCCGAGAAGGCTAACCACTTTGAAAATTTCGAAAATGCGCCCAGATGCGCTAACCCCTTTGAAAAATTTGAAAAACGCGCCCAGAATTCCGAGAAGGCTAACCCCTTTGAAAATTTCGAAAAACGCGCCCAGAATTCCGAAAAGGCTAACCCCTTTTAAAATTTCGAAATACGCGCCCAGAATTCCGAGAGTGCTAACCCCTTTTAAAATTTCGAAAAACGCGCCCAGAATTCCGAGAAGGCTAACCCCTTTGAAAATTTCGAAAAATGCGCCCAGAATTCCGAGAAGGCTAACCCCTTTGAAAATTTCGAAAAATGCGCCCAGAATTCCGAGAAGGCTAACGCCTTTGAATATTTCGAAAAATGCGCACAGAATTCCGAGAAGGCTAACCACTTTGAAAATTTCGAAAATGCGCCCAGAAATCCGAGAAGGCTAACCCCTTGGAAAATTACGAAAAATGCGCCCTGAATTCCGAGAAGGCTAACCCCTTTGAAAATTTCGAAAAATGCGCCCAGAATTTCGAGAAGGCTAACCCCTTTGAAAATTTCGAAAAATGCGCCCAGAATTCCGAGAAGGCTAACCCCTTTAAAAATTTCGAAAAATGCGCCCAGAATTCCGAGAAGGCTAACCCCTTTGAAAATTTCGAAAAATGCGCCCAGAATTCCGAGAAGGCTAACCCCTTTGAAAATTTCAAAAATGCGCCCAGAATTCCGAGAAGGCTAACCCCTTTGAAAATTTCGAAAAATGCGCCCAGAATTCCGAGAAGGCTAACCCCTTTGAAAATTTCGAAAAATGCGCCCAGAATTCCGAGAAGGCTAACCCCTTTGAAAATTTCGAAAAATGCGCCCAGAATTCCGAGAAGGCTAAACCCTTTGAAAATTTCGAAAAATGCACCCAGATTTTCGAGAAGGCTAACCCCTTTGAAAAATTCGAAAAACGCGCCCAGAATTCGGAGAAGGCTAACCCCTTTGAAAATTTCGAAAAACGCGCCCAGAATTCCGAGAAGGCTAACCCCTTTGAAAATTTCGAAAAATGCGCCCAGAATTCCGAGAAGGCTAACCCCTTTAAAATTTCAAAAATGCGCCCAGAATTCCGAGAAGGCTAACCCCTTTGAAAATTTCGAAAAATGCGCCCAGAATTCCGAGAAGGCTAACCCCTTTGAAAATTTCGAAAAACGCGCCCAGAATTCCGAGAAGGCTAACCCCTTTGAAAATTTCAAAAATGCGCCCAGAATTCCGAGAAGGCTAACCCCTTTGAAAATTTCGAAAAATGCGCCCAGAATTCCGAGAAGGCTAACCCCTTTGAAAATTTCGAAAAATGCGCCCAGAATTCCGAGAAGGCTAACCCCTTTGAAAATTTCGAAAAATGCGCCCAGAATTCCGAGAAGGCTAAACCCTTTGAAAATTTCGAAAAATGCGCCCAGATTTTCGAGAAGGCTAACCCCTTTGAAAAATTCGAAAAACGCGCCCAGAATTCGGAGAAGGCTAACCCCTTTGAAAATTTCGAAAAACGCGCCCAGAATTCCGAGAAGGCTAACCCCTTTGAAAATTTCGAAAAATGCGCCCAGAATTCCGAGAAGGCTAACCCCTTTAAAATTTCAAAAATGCGCCCAGAATTCCGAGAAGGCTAACCCCTTTGAAAATTTCGAAAAATGCGCCCAGAATTCCGAGAAGGCTAACCCCTTTGAAAATTTCGAAAAATGCGCCCAGAATTCCGAGAAGGCTAACCCCTTTGAAAATTTCGAAAAACGCGCCCAGAATTCCGAGAAGGCTAACCCCTTTGAAAATTTCGAAAAACGCGCCCAGAATTCCGAAAAGGCTAACACCTTTTAAAATTTCGAAATACGCGCCCAGAATTCCGAAGGTGCTAACCCCTTTTAAAATTTCGAAAAACACGCCCAGAATTCCGAGAAGGCTAACCCCTTTGAAAATTTCGAAAAATGCGCCCAGAATTCGGAGAAGGCTAACCCCTTTGAAAATTTCGAAAAATGCGCCCAGAAATCCGAGAAGGCTAACTCCTTTGAAAATTTCGAAAAATGCGCCCAGAATTCCCTTTGAAAATTTCGAAAAATGCTCCCAGAATTCCGAGAAGGCTAACCACTTTGAAAATTTCGAAAAATGCGCCCAGAATTCCGAGAAGGCTAACGCCATTGAAAATTTCGAAAAATGCGCCCAGAATTCCGAGAGGGCTAACCACATTGGAAATTTCGAAAAATGCGCCCAGAATTCCGAGAAGGCTAACCCCTTTGAAAATTTCGAAAAATGCGCCCAGAAATCCGAGAAGGCTAACCCCTTTGAAAATTTCGAAAAAAGCGCCCAGAATTCCGAGAAGGCTAACCCTTTTGAAAATTTCGAAAAATGCGCCCAGAATTCCGAGAAGGCTAACCCCTTTGAAAATTTCCAAAAATACGCCCAGAATTCCGAGAAGGCTAACCCCTTTGAAAATTTCGAAAAATGCGCCCAGAATTCCGAGAAGGCTAACCCCTTTGAAAATTTTTGAAAAATGCGCCCAGAATTCCGAGAAGGCTAACGCCTCTGAAAATTTCGAAAAATGCGCCCAGAATTCCGAGAAGGCTAACCACTTGGAAAATTTCGAAAAATGCGCCCAGAATTCCGAGAAGGCTAACCCCTTTGTAAATTTCGAAAAATGCGCCCAGAATTCCGAGAAGGCTATTCCCTTTGGAAATTTCGAAAAATGCGCCCAGAATTCCGAGAAGGCTAACCTTTTTGAAAATTTCCAAAAATGCGCACAGAATACCGAGAAGGCTAACCCCTTTGAAAATTTCGAAAAATGCGCCCAGAAATCCGAGAAGGCTAACCCCTTTGAAAATTTCGAAAAATGCGCCCAGAATTCCGAGAAGGCTAACGCCTTTGAAACTTTCGACAAATGCGCCCAGAATTCCGAGAAGGCTAACCACTTTGAAAATTTCGAAAAATGCGCCAAGAAATCCGAGAAGGCTAACGCCTTTGAATATTTCGAAAAATGCGCACAGAATTCCGAGAAGGCTAACCACTTTGAAAATTTCGAAAATGCGCCCAGATGCGCTAACCCCTTTGAAAAATTTGAAAACGCGCCCAGAATTCCGAGAAGGCTAACCCCTTTGAAAATTTCGAAAAACGCGCCCAGAATTCCGAAAAGGCTAACCCCTTTTAAAATTTCGAAATACGCGCCCAGAATTCCGAGAGTGCTAACCCCTTTTAAAATTTCGAAAAACGCGCCCAGAATTCCGAGAAGGCTAACCCCTTTGAAAATTTCGAAAAATGCGCCCAGAATTCCGAGAAGGCTAACCCCTTTGAAAATTTCGAAAAATGCGCCCAGAATTCCGAGAAGGCTAACGCCTTTGAATATTTCGAAAAATGCGCACAGAATTCCGAGAAGGCTAACCACCTTGAAAATTTCGAAAATGCGCCCAGAAATCCGAGAAGGCTAACCCCTTGGAAAATTTCGAAAAATGCGCCCAGAATTCCGAGAAGGCTAACCCCTTTGAAAATTTCAAAAATGCGCCCAGAATTCCGAGAAGGCTAACCCCTTTGAAAATTTCGAAAAATGCGCCCAGAATTCCGAGAAGGCTAACCCCTTTGAAAATTTCGAAAAATGCGCCCAGAATTCCGAGAAGGCTAACCCCTTTGAAAATTTCGAAAAATGCGCCCAGAATTCCGAGAAGGCTAAACCCTTTGAAAATTTTAAAAAATGCGCCCAGATTTTCGAGAAGGCTAACCTCTTTGAAAAATTCGAAAAACGCGCCCAGAATTCGGAGAAGGCTAACCCCTTTTAAAATTTCGAAATACGCGCCCAGAATTCCGAGAATGCTAACCCCTTTGAAAATTTCGAAAAATGCGCCCAGAATTCCAAGAAGGCTAACCCCTTTGAAAATTTCCAAAAATGCGCCCAGAATTCCGAGAAGGCTAACCCCTTTGAAAATTTCGAAAAATGCGCCCAGAATTCCGAGAAGGCTAACCCCTTTGAAAATTTTTGAAAAATGCGCCCAGAATTCCGAGAAGGCTAACGCCTCTGAAAATTTCGAAAATGCGCCCAGAAATCCGAGAAGGCTAACCCCTTGGAAAATTACGAAAAATGCGCCCTGAATTCCGAGAAGGCTAACCCCTTTGAAAATTTCGAAAAATGCGCCCAGAATTTCGAGAAGGCTAACCCCTTTGAAAATTTCGAAAAATGCGCCCAGAATTCCGAGAAGGCTAACCCCTTTAAAAATTTCGAAAAATGCGCCCAGAATTCCGAGAAGGCTAACCCCTTTGAAAATTTCGAAAAATGCGCCCAGAATTCCGAGAAGGCTAACCCCTTTGAAAATTTCAAAAATGCGCCCAGAATTCCGAGAAGGCTAACCCCTTTGAAAATTTCGAAAAATGCGCCCAGAATTCCGAGAAGGCTAACCCCTTTGAAAATTTCGAAAAATGCGCCCAGAATTCCGAGAAGGCTAACCCCTTTGAAAATTTCGAAAAATGCGCCCAGAATTCCGAGAAGGCTAAACCCTTTGAAAATTTCGAAAAATGCACCCAGATTTTCGAGAAGGCTAACCCCTTTGAAAAATTCGAAAAACGCGCCCAGAATTCGGAGAAGGCTAACCCCTTTGAAAATTTCGAAAAACGCGCCCAGAATTCCGAGAAGGCTAACCCCTTTGAAAATTTCGAAAAATGCGCCCAGAATTCCGAGAAGGCTAACCCCTTTAAAATTTCAAAAATGCGCCCAGAATTCCGAGAAGGCTAACCCCTTTGAAAATTTCGAAAAATGCGCCCAGAATTCCGAGAAGGCTAACCCCTTTGAAAATTTCGAAAAACGCGCCCAGAATTCCGAGAAGGCTAACCCCTTTGAAAATTTCAAAAATGCGCCCAGAATTCCGAGAAGGCTAACCCCTTTGAAAATTTCGAAAAATGCGCCCAGAATTCCGAGAAGGCTAACCCCTTTGAAAATTTCGAAAAATGCGCCCAGAATTCCGAGAAGGCTAACCCCTTTGAAAATTTCGAAAAATGCGCCCAGAATTCCGAGAAGGCTAAACCCTTTGAAAATTTCGAAAAATGCGCCCAGATTTTCGAGAAGGCTAACCCCTTTGAAAAATTCGAAAAACGCGCCCAGAATTCGGAGAAGGCTAACCCCTTTGAAAATTTCGAAAAACGCGCCCAGAATTCCGAGAAGGCTAACCCCTTTGAAAATTTCGAAAAATGCGCCCAGAATTCCGAGAAGGCTAACCCCTTTAAAATTTCAAAAATGCGCCCAGAATTCCGAGAAGGCTAACCCCTTTGAAAATTTCGAAAAATGCGCCCAGAATTCCGAGAAGGCTAACCCCTTTGAAAATTTCGAAAAATGCGCCCAGAATTCCGAGAAGGCTAACCCCTTTGAAAATTTCGAAAAACGCGCCCAGAATTCCGAGAAGGCTAACCCCTTTGAAAATTTCGAAAAACGCGCCCAGAATTCCGAAAAGGCTAACACCTTTTAAAATTTCGAAATACGCGCCCAGAATTCCGAAGGTGCTAACCCCTTTTAAAATTTCGAAAAACACGCCCAGAATTCCGAGAAGGCTAACCCCTTTGAAAATTTCGAAAAATGCGCCCAGAATTCGGAGAAGGCTAACCCCTTTGAAAATTTCGAAAAATGCGCCCAGAAATCCGAGAAGGCTAACTCCTTTGAAAATTTCGAAAAATGCGCCCAGAATTCCCTTTGAAAATTTCGAAAAATGCTCCCAGAATTCCGAGAAGGCTAACCACTTTGAAAATTTCGAAAAATGCGCCCAGAATTCCGAGAAGGCTAACGCCATTGAAAATTTCGAAAAATGCGCCCAGAATTCCGAGAGGGCTAACCACATTGGAAATTTCGAAAAATGCGCCCAGAATTCCGAGAAGGCTAACCCCTTTGAAAATTTCGAAAAATGCGCCCAGAAATCCGAGAAGGCTAACCCCTTTGAAAATTTCGAAAAAAGCGCCCAGAATTCCGAGAAGGCTAACCCTTTTGAAAATTTCGAAAAATGCGCCCAGAATTCCGAGAAGGCTAACCCCTTTGAAAATTTCCAAAAATACGCCCAGAATTCCGAGAAGGCTAACCCCTTTGAAAATTTCGAAAAATGCGCCCAGAATTCCGAGAAGGCTAACCCCTTTGAAAATTTTTGAAAAATGCGCCCAGAATTCCGAGAAGGCTAACGCCTCTGAAAATTTCGAAAAATGCGCCCAGAATTCCGAGAAGGCTAACCACTTGGAAAATTTCGAAAAATGCGCCCAGAATTCCGAGAAGGCTAACCCCTTTGTAAATTTCGAAAAATGCGCCCAGAATTCCGAGAAGGCTATTCCCTTTGGAAATTTCGAAAAATGCGCCCAGAATTCCGAGAAGGCTAACCTTTTTGAAAATTTCCAAAAATGCGCACAGAATACCGAGAAGGCTAACCCCTTTGAAAATTTCGAAAAATGCGCCCAGAAATCCGAGAAGGCTAACCCCTTTGAAAATTTCGAAAAATGCGCCCAGAATTCCGAGAAGGCTAACGCCTTTGAAACTTTCGACAAATGCGCCCAGAATTCCGAGAAGGCTAACCACTTTGAAAATTTCGAAAAATGCGCCAAGAAATCCGAGAAGGCTAACGCCTTTGAATATTTCGAAAAATGCGCACAGAATTCCGAGAAGGCTAACCACTTTGAAAATTTCGAAAATGCGCCCAGATGCGCTAACCCCTTTGAAAAATTTGAAAACGCGCCCAGAATTCCGAGAAGGCTAACCCCTTTGAAAATTTCGAAAAACGCGCCCAGAATTCCGAAAAGGCTAACCCCTTTTAAAATTTCGAAATACGCGCCCAGAATTCCGAGAGTGCTAACCCCTTTTAAAATTTCGAAAAACGCGCCCAGAATTCCGAGAAGGCTAACCCCTTTGAAAATTTCGAAAAATGCGCCCAGAATTCCGAGAAGGCTAACCCCTTTGAAAATTTCGAAAAATGCGCCCAGAATTCCGAGAAGGCTAACGCCTATGAATATTTCGAAAAATGCGCACAGAATTCCGAGAAGGCTAACCACCTTGAAAATTTCGAAAATGCGCCCAGAAATCCGAGAAGGCTAACCCCTTGGAAAATTTCGAAAAATGCGCCCAGAATTCCGAGAAGGCTAACCCCTTTGAAAATTTCAAAAATGCGCCCAGAATTCCGAGAAGGCTAACCCCTTTGAAAATTTCGAAAAATGCGCCCAGAATTCCGAGAAGGCTAACCCCTTTGAAAATTTCGAAAAATGCGCCCAGAATTCCGAGAAGGCTAACCCCTTTGAAAATTTCGAAAAATGCGCCCAGAATTCCGAGAAGGCTAAACCCTTTGAAAATTTTAAAAAATGCGCCCAGATTTTCGAGAAGGCTAACCTCTTTGAAAAATTCGAAAAACGCGCCCAGAATTCGGAGAAGGCTAACCCCTTTTAAAATTTCGAAATACGCGCCCAGAATTCCGAGAATGCTAACCCCTTTGAAAATTTCGAAAAATGCGCCCAGAATTCCAAGAAGGCTAACCCCTTTGAAAATTTCCAAAAATGCGCCCAGAATTCCGAGAAGGCTAACCCCTTTGAAAATTTCGAAAAATGCGCCCAGAATTCCGAGAAGGCTAACCCCTTTGAAAATTTTTGAAAAATGCGCCCAGAATTCCGAGAAGGCTAACGCCTCTGAAAATTTCGAAAAATGCGCCCAGAATTGCGAGAAGGCTAACCACTTGGAAAATTTCGAAAAATGCGCCCAGAATTCCGAGAAGGCTAACCCCTTTGAAAATTTCGAAAAATGCGCCCAGAAATCCGAGAAGGCTAACCCCTTTGAAAATTTCGAAAAATGCGCCCAGAATTCCGAGAAGGCTAACCCCTTTGAAAATTTCGAAAAATGCGCCCAGAATTCCGATAAGGCTAACCCCTTAGAAAATTTCCAAAAATGCGCCCAGTATTCCGAAAAGGCTAACCCCATTGAAAATTTTGAAAAATGCGCCCAGAATTCCGAGAAGGCTAAAACCTTTGAAAATTTCGAAATATGCGCCCATAATTCCGAGAAGGCTAACGCCTTTGAAAATTTCGAAAAATGCGCCCAGAATTCCGAGAAGGCTAACCACTTTGAAAATTTCGAAAAATGCGCCCAGAAAACCGAGAAGGCTAACCCCTTGGAAAATTACGAAAAATGCGCCCAGAATTCCCAGAAGGCTAACCCCTTTGAAAATTTCGAAAAATGCGCCCAGAATTTAGAGAAGGCTAACCCCTTTGAAAATTTCGAAAAATGCGCCCAGAATTCCCAGAAGGCTAACCCCTTTGAAAATTTCGAAAAATGCGCCCAGAATTCCGAGAAGGCTAACCCCTTAAAAAATTTCGAAAAATGCGCCCAGAATTCCGAGAAGGCTAACCCCTTTGAAAATTTCGAAAAATGCGCCCAGAATTCCGCGAAGGCTAACCCCTTTGAAAATTTCGAAAAATGCGCCCAGATGCGCTAACTCCTTTGAAAAATTCGAAAAACGCGCCCAGAATTCCGAGAAGGCTAACCCCTTTGAAAATTTCGAAAAACGCGCCCAGAATTCCGAAAAGGCTAACCCCTTTTAAAATTTCGAAATACGCGCCCAGAATTCCGAGAAGGCTAACCCCTTTGAAAATTTCGAAAAATGCGCCCAGAATTCGGAGAAGGCTAACCCCTTTGAAAATTTCGAAAAATGCGCCCAGAAATCCGAGAAGGCTAACTCCTTTGAAAATTTCGAAAAATGCGCCCAGAATTCCCTTTGAAAATTTCGAAAAATGCGCCCAGAATTCCCTTTGAAAATTTCGAAAAATGCTCCCAGAATTCCGAGAAGGCTAACCACTTTGAAAATTTCGAAAAATGCGCCCAGAATTCCGAGAAGGCTAACGCCTTTGAAAATTTCGAAAAATGCGCCCAGAATTCCGAGAGGGCTAACCACATTGGAAATTTCGAAAAATGCGCCCAGAATTCCGAGAAGGCTAACCCCTTTGAAAATTTCGAAAAATGCGCCCAGAAATCCGAGAAGGCTAACCCCTTTGAAAATTTCGAAAAAAGCGCCCAGAATTCCGAGAAGGCTAACCCTTTTGAAAATTTCGAAAAATGCGCCCAGAATTCCGAGAAGGCTAACCCCTTTGAAAATTTCCAAAAATACGCCCAGAATTCCGAGAAGGCTAACCCCTTTGAAAATTTCGAAAAATGCGCCCAGAATTCCGAGAAGGCTAACCCCTTGGAAAATTACGAAAAATGCGCCCAGAAATCCGAGAAGGCTAACCCCTTTGAAAATTTCGAAAAATGCGCCCAGATGCGCTAACCCCTTTGAAAAATTTGAAAAACGCGCCCAGAATTCCGAGAAGGCTAACCCCTTTGAAAATTTCGAAAAACGCGCCCAGAATTCCGAGAAGGCTAACCCCTTTGAAAATTTCGAAAAACGCGCCCAGAATTCCGAAAAGGCTAACCCCTTTTAAAATTTCGAAATACGCGCCCAGAATTCCGAGAGTGCTAACCCCTTTTAAAATTTCGAAAAACGCGCCCAGAATTCCGAGAAGGCTAACCCCTTTGAAAATTTCGAAAAATGCGCCCAGAATTCCGAGAAGGCTAACCCCTTTGAAAATTTCGAAAAATGCGCCCAGAATTCCGAGAAGGCTAACGCCTTTGAATATTTCGAAAAATGCGCACAGAATTCCGAGAAGGCTAACCACTTTGAAAATTTCAAAAATGTGCCCAGAAATCCGAGAAGGCTAACCCCTTGGAAAATTACGAAAAATGCGCCCTGAATTCCGAGAAGGCTAACCCCTTTGAAAATTTCGAAAAATGCGCCCAGAATTCCGAGAAGGCTAACCCCTTTGAAAATTTCGAAAAATGCGCCCAGAATTCCGAGAAGGCTAACCCCTTTGAAAATTTCAAAAATGCGCCCAGAATTCCGAGAAGGTTAACCCCTTTGAAAATTTCGAAAAATGCGCCCAGAATTCCGAGAAGGCTAACCCCTTTGAAAATTTCGAAAAATGCGCCCAGAATTCCGAGAAGGCTAACCCTTTGAAAATTTCGAAAAATGCGCCCAGAATTCCGAGAAGGCTAACGCCTTTGAAACTTTCGACAAATGCGCCCAGAATTCCGAGAAGGCTAACCCCTTTGAAAATTTCGAAAAAATGCGCCCTGAATTCCGAGAAGGCTAACCCCTTTGAGAATTTCGAAAAATGCTCCCAGAATTCCGAGAAGGCTAACCCCTTTGAAAATTTCGAAAAATGCGCCCAGAATTCCGAGAAGGCTTATGCCTTTGAAAATTTCGAAAAATGCGCCCAGAATTCCGAGAGGGCTAACCACTTTGGATATTTCGAAAAATGCGCCCAGAATTCCGAGAAGGCTAACCCCTTTGAAAATTTCGAAAAATGCGCCCAGAAATCCGAGAAGGCTAACCCCTTTGAAAATTTCGAAAAAAGCGCCCAGAATTCCGAGAAGGATAACCCCTTTGAAAATTTCGATAAATGCGGCCAGAAATCCGAGAAGGCTAACCCCTTTGAAAATTTCGAAAAATACGCCCAGAATTCCGAGAAGGCTAACCCCTTTGAAAATTTCGAAAAATGCGCCCAGAATTCCAAGAAGGCTAACCCCTTTGAAAATTTCGGAAAATGCGCCCAGAATTCCGAGAAGGCTAACCCCTTTGAAAATTTCCAAAAATACGCCCAGAATTCCGAGAAGGCTAACCCCTTTGAAAATTTCGAAAAATGCGCCCAGAATTCCGAAAAGGCTAACCCCATTGAAAATTTCGAAAAATGCGCCCAGAATTCCGAGAAGGCTAACCACTTGGAAAATTTCGAAAAATGCGCCCAGAATTCCGAGAAGGCTAACCCCTTTGAAAAATGCGCCCAGAATTCCGAGAAGGCTAACCCCTTTGAAAATTTCGAAAAATGCGCCCAGAATTCCGAGAAGGCTAACCCCTTTGAAAATTTCGAAAAATGCGCTCATATTTCCGAGAAGGCTAACCCCTTTGAAAAATTCGAAAAACGCGCCCAGAATTCCGAGAAGGCTAACCCCTTTGAAAATTTCGAAAAACGCGCCCAGAATTCCGATTAGGCTAACCCCTTTGAAAATTTCGAAAAACGCGCCCAGAATTCCGAAAAGGCTAACCCCTTTGAAAATTTCGAAATACGCGCCCAGAATTCCGAGAATGCTAACCCCTATTAAAATTTCGAAAAACGCGCCCAGAATTCCGAGATGGCTAACCCCTTTGAAAATTTCGAAAAATGCGCCCAGAATTCCGAGAAGGCTAACCCCTTTGAAAATTTCGAAAAATGCGCCCAGAATTCCGACAAGGCTAACCCTTTGAAAATTTCGAAAAATGCGCCCAGAATTCCGAGAATGCTAACCCCTTTGAAAATTTCGAAAAATGTGCCCAGAATGCCGAGAAGTATTGTAAAACTGAGTGGTGTGCCAAATTGCCCAGTTGGGTGAAATAGTTAAAACAACAGGTAAGTGTTCTGTACGATGCTGGTTGAAATCTCACTTCTGCAAAGTTTTAAGTTATTTATTTATACTGGAAAATGCAGAGCGCGATATAAGAGCTAAAAAGAAATACAATTTCAACAGTCATTGCTGGCTGAGGTGGTTAATACAGAATGCTTCTGAGCGAAAGGTCCCAGTTTCGATCCCAGGGGGGTTAGAAAGTTTTTCAATAAATCTCTAAAATATTATAAAAACTAGAGCGGAATATAAGACAGCTGAAAGAACATTTAACTTCAGCGATATCCGGTGGTTGATGTGACGGAAGGATTTTAAGTAAAAAAGATTAAAATTAGAAATAATTAAAATCCCAGAGCCCCATACATGATACCTAAAAAGGAAGGTGCAAGCAACAAGTGTGGTGGTCGATGGGGTTAAAGAGACGTGCTTCGGAAGACAAGGTCCAGGGTTCGATCCCCGGGACGGAAGGATTTTAAGTAAAAAAGATTAAAATTAAAAATAATTGAAATCCCAGAGCTCCATACAAGAAGGCTAAAAAGGAAGGTACAAGCAACAAGTTGTTGTGGCCGAAGCGGTTAAAGAGACGTGCTTCGGAAGAGATGGTCCCGGGTTCGATCTCCGGGACTGAAGGATTTTAAGTAAAAAAATTAAAATTAAAAATAATTAAAATCTCAGATCTCCATACAAGAAGGCTAAAAAGGAAGGTGAAAGCAATAAGTTGTTGTGGCCGAAGCGGTTAAAGAGACGTGCTTCGGAAAAGAAGGTCCCGGGTTCAATCCCCGGGACGGAAGG
The DNA here is from genome assembly GCA_964059195.1 of Ectobius pallidus. Taxonomy (NCBI): domain Eukaryota; kingdom Metazoa; phylum Arthropoda; class Insecta; order Blattodea; family Ectobiidae; genus Ectobius; species Ectobius pallidus. The sequence continues at coordinate 61,428,979 of CAXKWD010000010.1, forward strand.
ATTTTAAGTAAAAAAGATTAAAATGAAAAATAATTAAAATCCCAGAGCTCCGTACAAGAATGTTAAAAAGGAAGGTGCAAGCAACAAGTTGTGGTGGCCGAAGCGGTTAAAGAGATGTGCTTCGGAATAGAAGGTCCTGGGTTCAATCCCCGGGACGGAAGGATTTTAAGTAAAACAGATTAAAATTAAAAATAATTAAAATCTCAGAGCTCCGTACAAGAATGTAAAAAGGAAAGTGCTTACAACAAGTTGTTGTGGCCGAAGCGGTTAAAGAGACGTGCTTCGGAAGAGATGGTCCCGGGTTCGATCCCCGGGACTGAAGGATTTTAAGTAAAAAAATTAAAATTAAAAATAATTAAATTCTCAGATCTCCATACAAGAAGGCTAAAAAGGAAGGTGAAAGCAATAAGTTGTTGTGGCCGAAGCGGTTAAAGAGACGTGCTTCGGAAAAGAAGGTCCCGGGTTCAATCCCCGGGACGGAAGGATTTTAAGTAAAAAAGATTAAAATGAAAAATAATTAAAATCCCAGAGCTCCGTACAAGAATGTTAAAAAGGAAGGTGCAAGCAACAAGTTGTGGTGGCCGAAGCGGTTAAAGAGATGTGCTTCGGAATAGAAGGTCCTGGGTTCAATCCCCGGGACGGAAGGATTTTAAGTAAAACAGATTAAAATTAAAAATAATTAAAATCTCAGATCTCCATACAAGAAGGCTAAAAAGGAAGTTGAAAGCAATAAGTTGTTGTGGCCGAAGCGGTTAAAGAGACGTGCTTCGGAAGAGAAGGTCCCGGGTTCAATCCCCGGGACGGAAGGATTTTAAGTAAAAAAGATTAAAATGAAAAATAATTAAAATCCCAGAGCTCCGTACAAGAATGTTAAAAAGGAAGGTGCAAGCAACAAGTTGTGGTGGCCGAAGCGGTTAAAGAGATGTGCTTCGGAATAGAAGGTCCTGGGTTCAATCCCCGGGACGGAAGGATTTTAAGTAAAACAGATTAAAATTAAAAATAATTAAAATCTCAGATCTCCATACAAGAAGGCTAAAAAGGAAGTTGAAAGCAATAAGTTGTTGTTCCCGAAGCGGTTAAAGAGACGTGCTTCGGAAGAGAAGGTCCCGGGTTCAAACCCCGGGACGGAAGGATTTTAAGTAAAAAAGATTAAAATTAAAAATAATTAAAATCCCAGAGCTCCGTACAAGAATGTTAAAAAGGAAGGTACAAGCAACAAGTTGTGGTGGCCGAAGCGGTTAAAGAGACGTGCTTCGGAATAGAAGGTCCCTGGTTCGATCCCCGGGACGGAAGGATTTTAAGTAAGAAAGATTAAAATTAAAAATAATTAAAATCCCAGATCTCCATACAAGAAGGCTAAAATGGAAGGTGCAAGCAATAAGTTGTTGTGGCCGAAGCGGTTAGAGAGACGTGCTTCGGAAGAGAAGGTGCCTGGATCGATCCCCGGGACGGTAGGATTTTAATTAAAAAAAGATTAAAATTAAAAATAATTAAAATCCCAGAGCACGCTACAAGAAAGCTAAAAAGGAAGATGCAAGCAACAGGATGTGGTGGCCGAAGCGGTTGAAGAGACGTGCTTCGGAGCAGAAGGTGGTGGGTTCGATTCCCGGCACGGAATGATTTTAAGTAAAATATAAAAGTAAAAAATAATTAAAATCCCAGAATTCCGTATAAGAGAGGTAAAAAAGAAAATATAAGTACCAAGTTGTGATGGCCGAAGCGGTTAGAGATACCTGCTTCGGAGGAGAAGGTGGTGCGTTCGATTCCCGGCACGGAGTGATTTTAAGTAAAAGATAGAAAATTAAAAATAATTAAAATTTCAGTGTTCCGTGTAAGAGTGATAAAAAGGAAGGTGTAAGCAATAAGTTGCGGTGGCCTACCAGGCCTACATTCCAAAAAATAGGCCTTCTAGGCCTATATTCCAAAAAATAGGCCTACAATCCAAATAAAGCGTATTTTTGGAATGTAGGCCTAGTAGGCCTATTTTTTGGAATGTAGGCCTAGTAGGCCTATTTTTTGGAATGTAGGCCTAGTAGGCCTATTTTTTGGAATGTAGGCCTGGTAGGCCTAGTAGGCCTATTTTTTGGAATGTAGGCCTAGTAGGCCTAGTAGGCCTATTTTTTTGGAATGTAGGCCTAGTAGGCCTAGTAGGCCTATTTTTTGGAATGTAGGCCTAGTAGGCCTATTTTTGGAATGTAGGCCTAGTAGGCCTGGTAGGCCTATTTTTTGGAATGTAGGCCTAGTAGGCCTAGTAGGCCTAGTAGGCCTAGTAGGCCTATTTTTTTTTGAATGTAGGCCTACTAGGCCTACTAGGCCTACATTCCAAAAATAGGCCTACTAGGCCTACATACCAAAAAATAGGCCTACTAGGCCTACTAGGCCTACATTAAAAAAAAATAGGCCTACTAGGCCTACTAGGCCTACTAGGCCTACATTCCAAAAAATAGGCCTACTAGGCCTACTAGGCCTACATTCCAAAAAATAGGCCTACTAGGCCTACATTCCAAAAAATAGGCCTACTAGGCCTACATTCCAAAAAATAGGCCTACTAGGCCTACTAGGCCTACATTCCAAAAAATAGGCCTACTTGGCCTACTAGGCCTACATTAAAAAAAATAGGCCTACTAGGCCTACATTCCAAAAAATAGGCCTACTAGGCCTACATTCCAAAAAATAGGCCTACTAGGCCTACATTCCAAAAAATAGGCCTACTAGGCCTACATTCCAAAAAATAGGCCTACTAGGCCTACATTCCAAAAAAATAGGCCTACTAGGCCTACTAGGCCTACATTCCATTTAAATAGGCCTACTAGGCCTACATGCCAAAAAATAGGCCTACTAGGCCTACATTCCCAAAAATACGCTTAATTTGGATTGTAGGCCTATTTTTTGGAATCTAGGCCTGGAAGGCCTATTTTTTGGAATGTAGGCCTGGTAGGCCACCGCAACTTATTGCTTATACCTTCCTTTTTATCCCTCTTACACGGAACACTGAAATTTTAATTATTTTTAATTTTCTATCTTTTACTTAAAATCACTCCGTGCCGGGATTCGAACGCACCACCTTCTCCTCCGAAGCAGGTATCTCTAACCGCTTCGGCCATCACAACTTGGTACTTATATTTTCTTTTTTACCTCTCTTATACGGAATTCTGGGATTTTAATTATTTTTAACTTTTATATTTTACTTAAAATCATTCCGTGCCGGGAATCGAACCCACCACCTTCTGCTCCGAAGCACGTCTCTTTAACCGCTTCGGCCACCACATCTTGTTGCTTGCATCTTCCTTTTTAGCTTTCTTGTAGCGTGCTCTGGGATTTTAATTATTTTTGATTTTAATCTTTTTTTACTTAAAATCCTACCGGCCCGAGGATCGATCCAGGCACCTTCTCTTCCGAAGCACGTCTCTTTAACCGCTTCGGCCACCACAACTTGTTGCTTGCACCTTCCTTTCTAACATTCTTGAACGGAGCGCTGGGATTTTAATTATTTTTAATTTTAATCTATTTTACTTAAAATCCTTCCGTCCCGGGGATTGAACCCGGGACCTTCTCTTCCGAAGCACGTCTCTTTAACCGCTTCGGCCACAACAACTTATTGCTTGCACCTTCCATTTTAGCCTTCTTGTATGGAGATCTGGGATTTTAATTATTTTTAATTTCAATCTTTTTTACTTAAAATCCTTCCGTCCCGGGGATCGAACCAGGGACCTTCTCTTCCGAAGCACGTCTCTTTAACCGCTTCGGCCACAACAACTTATTGCTTGCACCTTCCATTTTAGCCTTCTTGTATGGAGATCTGGGATTTTAATTATTTTTAATTTTAATATTTTTTACTTAAAATCCTTCCGTCCCGGGGATCGAACCAGGGACCTTCTATTCCGAAGCACGTCTCTTTAACCGGTTCGGCCACCACAACTTGATGCTTGCACCTTCCTTTTTAACATTCTTGTACGGAGCTCTGGGATTTTAATTATTTTTAATTTTAATCTTTTTTACTTAAAATCCTTCCGTCCCGGGGATTGAACCCGGGACGTTCTCTTCCGAAGCACGTCTCTTTAACCGCTTCGGCCACAACAACTTATTGCTTTCACCTTCCTTTTTAGCCTTCTTGTATGGAAATATGGGATTTTAATTATTTTTAATTTTAAACTTTTTTACTTAAAATCCTTCAGTCCCGGGGATCGAACCCGGTACCTTCTCCTCCGAAGCACGTATCTCTAACCGCTTCGGCCATCACAACTTGGTACTTATATTTTCTTTTTTACCTCTCTTATACGGAATTCTGGGATTTTAATTACTTTTAACTTTTATATTTTACTTAAAATCATTCCGTGCCGGGAATCGAACCCACCACCTTCTGCTCCGAAGCACGTCTCTTGAACCGCTTCGGCCACCACATCTTGTTGCTTGCATCTTCCTTTTTAGCTTTCTTGTAGCGTGCTCTGGGATTTTAATTATTTTTGATTTTAATCTTTTTTTACTTAAAATCCTACCGTCCCGAGGATCGATCCAGGCACCTTCTCTTCCGAAGCACGTCTCTTTAACCGCTTCGGCACCACAACTTGTTGCTTGCACCTTCCTTTTTAACATTCTTGAACGGAGCGCTGGGATTTTAATTATTTTTAATTTTAATCTTTTTTACTTAAAATCCTTCCGTCCCGGGGATTGAACCCGGGACCTTCCCTTCCGAAGCACGTCTCTTTAACAGCTTCGGCCACAACAACTTATTGCTTGCACCTTCCATTTTAGCCTTCTTGTATGGAGATCTGGGATTTTAATTATTTTTAATTTTAATCTTTTTTACTTAAAATCCTTCCGTCCCGGGGATCGAGCCAGGGACCTTCTCTTCCGAAGCACGTCTCTTTAACCGCTTCGGCCACAACAACTTATTGCTTGCACCTTCCATTTTAGCCTTCTTGTATGGAGATCTGGGATTTTAATTATTTTTAATTTTAATCTTTTTTACTTAAAATCCTTCCGTCCCGGGGATCGAACCAGGGACCTTCTATTCCGAAGCACGTCTATTTAACCGCTTCGGCCACCACAACTTGATGCTTGCACCTTCCTTTTTAACATTCTTGTACGGAGCTCTGGGATTTTAATTATTTTTAATTTTAATCTTTTTTACTTAAAATCCTTCCGTCCCGGGGTTTGAACCCGGGACCTTCTCTTCCGAAGCACGTCTCTTTAACCACTTCGGCCACAACAACTTATTGCTTTCACCTACCTTTTTAGCCTTCTTGTATGGAAATCTGGGATTTTAATTATTTTTAATTTTAATCTTTTTTACTTAAAATCCTTCAGACCCGGGGATCGAACCCGGTACCTTCTCTTCCGAAGCACGTCTCTTTAACCGCTTCGGCCACAACAACTTGTTGTAAGCACTTTCCTTTTTACATTCTTGTACGGAGCTCTGGGATTTTAATTATTTTTAATTTTAATCTGTTTTACTTAAAATCCTTCCGTCCCAGGGATTGAACCCAGGACCTTCTCTTTCGAAGCACGTCTCTTTAACCGCTTCGGCCACAACAACTTGTTGTAAGCACTTTCCTTTTTACATTCTTGTACGGAGCTCTGGGATTTTAATTATTTTTAATTTTAATCTGTTTTACTTAAAATCCTTCCGTCCCAGGGATTGAACCCAGGACCTTCTCTTTCGAAGCACGTCTCTTTAACCGCTTCGGCCACAACAACTTGTTGCTTGCATCTTAATTTTAATCTTTTTTACTTAAAATCCTTCCGTCCCGGGGATCGAACCCTGGACCTTGTCTTCCGGAGCACGTCTCTTTAACCGCTTCGGCCACCACAACTTGTTGCTTGCACCTTCCTTTTTAGCCATCATGTATGGAGCTCTGGGATTTTAATTATTTCTAATTTTAATCTTTTTTACTTAAAATCCTTCCGTCACATCAACCACCGGATATTGCTGAAGTTAAATGTTCTTTCAGCTGTCTTATATTCCGCTCTAGCTTTTATAATATTTTAGAGATTTATTGAAAAACTTTCTAACCCCCCTGGGATCGAACCTGGGACCTTTCGCTCAGAAGCATTCTGTATTAACCACCTCAGCCAGCAATGACTGTTGAAATTGTATTTCTTTTTAGCTCTTATATCGCGCTCTGCTTTTTCCAGTATAAATACTAAATAACTTAAAACTTTGCAGAAGTGAGATTTCAACCAGCATCGTACAGAACACTTACCTGTTGTTTTAACTATTTCACCCAACTGGGCAATTTGGCACACCACTCAGTTTTACAATACTTCTCGGCATTCTGGCACATTTTTCGAAATTTTCAAAGGGTTAGCCTTCTCGGAATTCTGGGCGCATTTTTCGAAATCTTCAAAGGCTTAGCCTTCTCGGAATTCTGGGCGCTTTTTTCGAAATTTTCAAAGGGGCTAGCCTTCTCGGAATTCTGGGCGCATTTTTCGAAATTTTCAAAGGGGTTAGCCTTCTCGGAATACTTGGCGCATTTTTCGAAATTTTCAAAGGGGTTAGCCTTCTTGGAATTCTGGGCGCATTTTTCGAAATTTTCAAAGGGGTTAGCCTTCTCGGAATTCTGGGCGCGTTTTTCGAAATTTTCAAAGGGGTTAGCCTTTTCGGAATTCTGGGCGCGTTTTTCGAAATTTTCAAAGGGGTTAGCCTTTTCGGAATTCTGGGCGCGTTCTTCGAAATATTCAAAGGGGTTAGCCTTCTCGGAATTCTGGGCGCATTTTTCGAAATTTTCAAAGGGTTTAGCCTTCTCGGAATTCTGGGCGCATTTTTCGAAATTTTCCAAGGGGTTAGCCTTCTTGGAATTCTGGGCGCATTTTTCGAAATTTTCAAAGGGGTTAGCCTTCTCGGAATTCTGGGCGCATTTCTCGAAATTTTCCAAGGGGTTAGCCTTCTCGGAATTCTGGGCGCATTTTTCGAAAGTTTCAAAGGGGTTAGCCTTCTCGGAATTCTGGGCGCATTTTTCGAAATTTTCAAAGGGGTTAGCCTTCTTGGAATTCTGGGAGCATTTTTCGAAATTTTCAAAGGGGTTAGCCTTCTCGGAATTCTTGGCGCATTTTTCGAAATTTTCAAATGGGTTAGCCTTCTTGGAATTCTGGGCGCATTTTCGAAATTTTCAAAGGGGTTAGCCTTCTCGGAATTCTGGGCGCATTTTTCGAAATTTTCAAAGGGGTTAGCCATCTCGGAATTCTGGGCGCATTTTTCGAAAGTTTCAAAGGGGTTAGCCTTCTCGGAATTCTGGGCGCATTTTTCGAAATTTTCAAAGGGGTTAGCCTTCTTGGAATTCTGGGAGCATTTTTCGAAATTTTCAAAGGGGTTAGCCTTCTCGGAATTCTTGGCGCATTTTTCGAAATTTTCAAATGGGTTAGCCTTCTTGGAATTCTGGGCGCATTTTTCGAAATTTTCAAAGGGGTTAGCCTTCTCGGAATTCTGGGCGCATTTTTCGAAATTTTCCAAGGGGTTAGCCTTCTCGGATTTCTGGGCGCATTTTTCGAAATTTTAAAGGGGTTAGCCTTCTCGGATTTCTGGGCGCATTTTTCGAAATTTTCAAAGTGGTTAGCCTTCTCGAAAGTCTGGGCGCATTTTTCGAAATTTTCAAAGGCGTTAGCCTTCTCGGAATTCTGGGCGCATTTTTCGAAATTTTCAAAGGGGTTAGCCTTTTCGGAATTCTGGGCGCATTTTTCGAAATTTTCAAAGGGGTTAGCCTTCTCGGAATTCTGGGCGCAATTTTGGAAATTTTCAAAGGGGTTAGACTTCTCGGAATTCTGGGCGCGTTTTTCGAAATTTTCAAAGGGTTTAGCCTTCTTGGATTTCTAGGGCATTTTTCGAAATTTTCAAAAGGGTTAGCCTTCTCGGATTTCTGGGCGCATTTTTCGAAATTTTCAAAGGGGTTAGCCTTCTCGGAATTCTGGGCGCACTTTTCGAAATTTTCAAAGGGGTTAGCCTTCTCGGAATTCTGGGATCATTTTTCGAATTTTTCAAAGGGGTTAGCCTTCTCGGAATTCTGGGCGCGTTTTTCGAATTTTTCAAAGGGGTTAGCCTTCTCGGAATTCTGGGCGCGTTTTTCGAAATTTTCAAAGGGGTTAGCCTTCTCGGAATACTGGGCGCGTTTTTCGAAATTTTCAAAGGGGTTAGCCTTTTCGGAATTCTGGGCGCGTTTTTCGAAATTTTCAAAGGGGTTAGCCTTTTCGGAATTCTGGGCGCGTTTTTCGAAATTTTCAAAGGGGTTAGCCTTCTCGGAATTCTGGGCGCATTTTTCGAAATTTTCCAAGGAGTTAGCCTTCCCGGAATTCTGGGCGCATTTTTCGAAATTTTCAAAGGGGTTAGCCTTCTCGGAATTCTGGGCGCATTTTTCAAAATTTTCAAAGGGGTTATTCTTCTCGGAATTCTGGGCGCATTTTTCGAAATTTTCAAAGTGGTTAGCCTTCTCGGAATTCTTGGCGCATTTTTCGAAATTTTCAAAGGGGTTAGCCTTCTTGGAATTCTGTGCGCATTTTTCGAAATTTTCTATGGGGTTAGCCTTCACGGAATTCTGGGCGCGTTTTTCTAAATTTTCAAAGGGTTTAGACTTCTCGGATTTCTGGGCGCATTTTTCGAAATTTTCAAAAGTGTTAGCCTTCTCGGATTTCTGGGCGCATTTTTCGAAATTCTCAAAGGGGTTAGCCTTCTCGGAATTCTGGGCGAATTTTTCGAAATTTTCAAAGGGGTTAGCCTTCTCGGAATTCTGGGCGCATTTTTCGAAATTTTCAAAGGGGTTACCTTCTCGAAATTCTGGGGGCATTTTTCGAAATTTTCAAAGGGGTTAGCCTTCTCGGAATTCTGGGCGCATTTTTCGAAATTTTCAAAGGGGTTAGCTTTCTCGGAATTCTGGGCGCATTTTTCGAAATTTTCCAAGGGGTTAGCCTTCTCGGATTTCTGGGCGCATTTTTCGAAATTTTCAAAGGGGATAGCCTTCTCGGAATTCTGGGCGCATTTTTCGAAAGTTTCAAAGGGGTTAGCCTTCTCGGAATTCTGGGCGCATTTTTCGAAATTTTCAAAGGGGTTAGCCTTCTCGGAATTCTTGGCGCATTTTTCGAAATTTTGAAAGGGGTTAGCCTTCTCGGAATTCTGGGCGCGTTTTTCGAAATTTTCAAAGGGGTTAGCCTTTTCGGAATTCTGGGCGCGTTCTTCGAAATTTTCAAAGGGGTTAGCCTTCTCGGAATTCTGGGCGCATTTTTCGAAATTTTCAAAGGGTTTAGCCTTCTCGGAATTCTGGGCGCATTTTTCGAAATTTTCCAAGGGGTTAGCCTTCTCGGAATTCTGGGCGCATTTCTCGAAATTTTCCAAGGGGTTAGCCTTCTCGGAATTCTGGGCGCATTTTTCGAAAGTTTCAAAGTGGTTAGCCTTCTCGGAATTCTGGGCGCAAATTTCGAAATTTTCAAAGGGGTTAGCCTTCTTGGAATTCTGGGAGCATTTTTCGAAATTTTCAAAGGGGTTAGCCTTCTCGGAATTTTTGGCGCATTTTTCGAAATTTTCAAATGGGTTAGCCTTCTTGGAATTCTGGGCGCATTTTTCGAAATTTTCAAAGGGGTTACCCTTCTCGGAATTCTGGGCGCTTTTTTCGAAATTTTCAAAGGGGCTAGCCTTCTCGGAATTCTGGGCGCATTTTTCGAAATTTTCAAAGGGGTTAGCCTTCTCGGAATACTTGGCGCATTTTTCGAAATTATCAAAGGGGTTAGCCTTCTCGGAATTCTGGGCGCATTTTTCGAAAGTTTCAAAGGGGTTAGCCTTCTCGGAATTCTGGGCGCATTTTTCGAAATTTTCAAAGGGGTTAGCCTTCTTGGAATTCTGGGAGCATTTTTCGAAATTTTCAAAGGGGTTAGCCTTCTCGGAATTCTGGGCGCATTTTTCGAAATTTTCAAATGGGTTAGCCTTCTTGGAATTCTGGGCGCATTTTTCGAAATTTTCAAAGGGGTTAGCCTTCTCGGAATTCTGGGCGCATTTTTCGAAATTTTCCAAGGGGTTAGCCTTCTCGGATTTCTGGGCGCATTTTTCGAAATTTTAAAGGAGTTTGCCTTCTCGGATTTCTGGGCGCATTTTTCAAAATTTTCAAAGTGGTTAGCCTTCTCGGAATTCTGGGCGCATTTTTCGAAATTTTCAAAGGCGTTAGCCTTCTCGGAATTCTGGGCGCATTTTTCGAAATTTTCAAAGGGGTTAGCCTTCTCGGAATTCTGGGCGCATTTTTCGAAATTTTCAAAGGGGTTAGCCTTCTCGGAATTCTGGGCGCGTTTTTCGAAATTTTCAAAGGGTTTAGCCTTCTTGGATTTCTGGGCGCATTTTTCGAAATTTTCAAAAGGGTTAGCCTTCTCGGATTTCTGGGCGCATTTTTCGAAATTTTCAAAGGGGTTAGCCTTCTCGGAATTCTGGGCGCATTTTTCGAAATTTTCAAAGGGGTTAGCCTTCTCGGAATTCTGGGAGCATTTTTCGAAATTTTCAAAGGGTTTAGCCTTCTCGGAATTCTGGTCGCATTTTTCGAAATTTTCAAAGGGGTTAGCCTTCTAGGAATTCTGGGCGCGTTTTTCGAATTTTTCAAAGGGGTTATCCTTCTCGGAATTCTGGGCGCGTTTTTCGAAATTTTCAAAGGGGTTAGCCTTCTCGGAATTCTGGGCGCGTTTTTCGAAATTTTCAAAGGGGTTAGCCTTTTCGGAATTCTGGGCGCGTTTTTCGAAATTTTCAAAGGGGTTAGCCTTCTCGGAATTCTGGGCGCATTTTTCGAAATTTTCCAAGGAGTTAGCCTTCCCGGAATTCTGGGCGCATTTATCGAAATTTTCAAAGGGGTTAGCCTTCTCGGAATTCTGGGCGCATTTTTCAAAATTTTCAAAGGGGTTACCCTTCTCGGAATTCTGGGCGCATTTTTCGAAATTTTCAAAGGGGTTAGCTTTCTCGGAATTTTGGGCGCATTTTTCGAAATTTTCCAAGGGGTTAGCCTTCTCGGATTTCTGGGCGCATTTTTCGAAATTTTCAAAGTGGTTAGCCTTCTCGGAATTCTGGGCGCATTTTTCGAAATTTTCGAAGGCGTTAGCCTTCTCGGAATTCTGGGCGCATTTTTCGAAATTTTCAAAGGGGTTAGCCTTCTCGGAATTCTGGGCGCATTTTTCGAAATTTTCAAAGGGGTTAGCCTTCTTGGAATTCTGGGCGCATTTTTCGAAATTTTCAAAGGGGTTAGCCTTCTCGGAATTCTGGGCGCATTTTTCGAAATTTTCAAAGGGGTTAGCCTTCTCGGATTTCTGGCCGCATTTATCGAAATTTTCAAAGGGGTTAGCCTTCTCGGAATTCAGGGCGCATTTTTCGAAATTTTCAAAGGGGTTTGCCTTCTCGGAATTCTGGGCGCATTTTTCAAAATTTTCAAAGGGGTTAGCCTTCTCGGAATTCTGGGAGCATTTTTCGAAATTTTCAGAGGGGTTAGCCTTCTCGGAATTCTGGGCGCATTTTTCGAAATTTTCAAAGGGGTTAGCCTTCTTGGAATTCTGTGCGCATTTTTCGAAATTTTCTATGGGGTTAGCCTTCTCGGAATTCTGGGCGCGTTTTTCTAAATTTTCAAAGGGTTTAGACTTCTCTGATTTCTGGGTGCATTTTTCGAAATTTTCAAAAGTGTTAGCCTTCTCGGATTTCTGGGCGCATTTTTCGAAATTATCAAAGGGGTTAGCCTTCTCGGATTTCTGGGCGCATTTTTCGAAATTTTCAAAGTGGTTAGCCTTCTCGGAATTCTGGGCGCATTTTTCGAAATTTTCAAAGGGGTTAGCCTTCTCGGAAGTCTGGGCGCATTTTTCGAAATTTTCAAAGTGGTTAGCCTTCTCGGAATTCTGGGCGCATTTTTCGAAATTTTCGAAGGCGTTAGCCTTCTCGGAATTCTGGGCGCATTTTTCGAAATTTTCAAAGGGGTTAGCCTTCTCGGAATTCTGGGCGCATTTTTCGAAATTTTCAAAGGGGTTAGCCTTCTTGGAATTCTGGGCGCATTTTTCGAAATTTTCAAAGGGGTTAGCCTTCTCGGAATTCTGGGCGCATTTTTCGAAATTTTCAAAGGGGTTAGCCTTCTCGGATTTCTGGCCGCATTTTTCGAAATTTTCAAAGGGGTTAGCCTTCTCGGAATTCTGGGCGCATTTTTCGAAATTTTCAAAGGGGTTTGCCTTCTCGGAATTCTGGGCGCATTTTTCGAAATTTTCAAAGGGGTTAGCCTTCTCGGAATACTGGGAGCATTTTTCGAAATTTTCAGAGGGGTTAGCCTTCTCGGAATTCTGGGCGCATTTTTCGCAATTTTCAAAGGGGTTAGCCTTCTTGGAATTCTGTGCGCATTTTTCGAAATTTTCTATGGGGTTAGCCTTCTCGGAATTCTGGGCGCGTTTTTCTAAATTTTCAAAGGGTTTAGACTTCTCTGATTTCTGGGCGCATTTTTCGAAATTTTCAAAAGTGTTAGCCTTCTCGGATTTCTGGGCGCATTTTTCGAAATTCTCAAAGGGGTTAGCCTTCTCGGAATTCTGGGCGCATTTTACGAAATTTTCAAAGGGGTTAGCCTTCTCGGAATTCTGGGCGCATTTTTCGAAATTTTCAAAGGGGTTACCTTCTCGAAATTCTGGGAGCATTTTTCGAAATTTTCAAAGGGGTTAGCCTTCTCGGAATTCTTGGCGCATTTTTCGAAATTTTGAAAGGGGTTAGCCTTCTCGGAATACTGGGCGCGTTCTTTGAAATTTTCAAAGGGGTTAGCCTTCTCGGAATTCTGGGCGCATTTTTCGAAATTTTCAAAGGGTTTAGCCTTCTCGGAATTCTGGGCGCATTTTTCGAAATTTTCCAAGGGGTTAGCCTTCTTGGAATTCTGGGCGCATTTTTCGAAATTTTCAAAGGGGTTAGCCTTCTCGGAATTCTGGGCGCATTTCTCGAAATTTTCCAAGGGGTTAGCCTTCTCGGAATTCTGGGCGCATTTTTCGAAAGTTTCAAAGGGGTTAGCCTTCTCGGAATTCTGGGCGCATTTTTCGAAATTTTCAAAGGGGTTCTTGGAATTCTGGGAGCATTTTTCGAAATTTTCAAAGGGGTTAGCCTTCTCGGAATTCTTGGCGCATTTTTCGAAATTTTCAAATGGGTTAGCCTTCTTGGAATTCTGGGCGCATTTTTCGAAATTTTCAAAGGGGTTACCCTTCTCGGAATTCTGGGCGCTTTTTTCGAAATTTTCAAAGGGGCTAGCCTTCTCGGAATTCTGGGCGCATTTTTCGAAATTTTCAAAGGGGTTAGCCTTCTCGGAATACTTGGCGCATTTTTCGAAATTATCAAAGGGGTTAGCCTTCTCGGAATTCTGGGCGCATTTTTCGAAATTTTCAAAGGGGTCAGCCTTCTCGGAATTCTGGCCGCATTTTTCGAAATTTTCAAAGGGGTTAGCCTTCTCGGAATTCTGGGCGCGTTTTTCGAATTTTCAAAGGGGTTAGCCTTCTCGGAATTCTGGGCGCGTTTTTCGAAATTGTCAAAGGGGTTAGCCTTTTCGGAATTCTGGGCGCGTTCTTCGAAATTTTCAAAGGGGTTAGCCTTCTCGGAATTCTGGGCGCATTTTTCGAAATTTTCAAAGGGTTTAGCCTTCTCGGAATTCTGGGAGCATTTTTCGAAATTTTCCAAGGGGTTAGCCTTCTTGGAATTCTGGGCGCATTTTTCGAAATTTTCAAAGGGGTTAGCCTTCTCGGAATTCTTGGCGCATTTTTCGAAATTTTCAAATGGGTTAGCCTTCTTGGAATTCTGGGCGCATTTTTCGAAATTTTCAAAGGGGTTAGCCTTCTCGGAATTCTGGGCGCATTTTTCGAAATTTTCAAAGGGGTTAGCCTTCTCGGAATTCTGGGTGCATTTTTCGAAAGTTTCAAAGGGGTTAGCCTTCTCGGAATTCTGGGCGCATTTTTCGAAATTTTCAAAGGGGTTAGCCTTCTTGGAATTCTGGGAGCATTTTTCGAAATTTTCAAAGGGGTTAGCCTTCTCGGAATTCTTGGCGCATTTTTCGAAATTTTCAAATGGGTTAGCCTTCTTGGAATTCTGGGCGCATTTTTCGAAATTTTGAAAGGGGTTAGCCTTCTCGGAATTCTGGGCGGATTTTTCGAAATTTTCCAAGGGGTTAGCCTTCTCGGATTTCTGGGCGCATTTTTCGAAATTTTAAAGGAGTTTGCCTTCTCGGATTTCTGGGCGCATTTTTGAAAATTTTCAAAGTGGTTAGCCTTCTCGGAATTCTGGGCGCATTTTTCGAAATTTTCAAAGGCGTTAGCCTTCTCGGAATTCTGGGCGCATTTTTCGAAATTTTCAAAGGGGTTAGCCTTCTCGGAATTCTGGGCGCATTTTTTGAAATTTTCAAAGGGGTTAGCCTTCTCGGAATTCTGGGCGCGTTTTTCGAAATTTTCAAAGGGTTTAGCCTTCTTGGATTTCTGGGCGCATTTTTCGAAATTTTCAAAAGGGTTAGCCTTCTCGGATTTCTGGGCGCATTTTTCGAAATTTTCAAAGGGGTTAGCCTTCTCGGAATTCTGGGCGCATTTTTCGAAATTTTCAAAGGGGTTAGCCTCATCGGAATTCTGGGAGCATTTTTCGAAATTTTCAAAGGGTTTAGCCTTCTCGGAATTCTGGTCGCATTTTTCGAAATTTTCAAAGGGGTTAGCCTTCTCGGAATTCTGGGCGCGTTTTTCGAATTTTTCAAAGGGGTTATCCTTCTCGGAATTCTGGGCGCGTTTTTCGAAATTTTCAAAGGGGTTAGCCTTCTCGGAATTCTGGGCGCGTTTTTCGAAATTTTCAAAGGGGTTAGCCTTTTCGGAATTCTGGGCGCGTTTTTCGAAATTTTCAAAGGGGTTAGCCTTCTCGGAATTCTGGGCGCATTTTTCGAAATTTTCCAAGGAGTTAGCCTTCCCGGAATTCTGGGCGCATTTTTCGAAATTTTCAAAGGGGTTAGCCTTCTCGGAATTCTGGGCGCATTTTTCAAAATTTTCAAAGGGGTTACCCTTCTCGGAATTCTGGGCGCATTTTTCGAAATTTTCAAAGGGGTTAGCTTTCTCGGAATTTTGGGCGCATTTTTCGAAATTTTCCAAGGGGTTAGCCTTCTCGGATTTCTGGGCGCATTTTTCGAAATTTTCAAAGTGGTTAGCCTTCTCGGAATTCTGGGCGCATTTTTCGAAATTTTCGAAGGCGTTACCCTTCTCGGAATTCTGGGCGCATTTTTCGAAATTTTCAAAGGGGTTAGCCTTCTTGGAATTCTGGGCGCATTTTTCGAAATTTTCAAAGGGGTTAGCCTTCTCGGAATTCTGGGCGCATTTTTCGAAATTTTCAAAGGGGTTAGCCTTCTCGGATTTCTGGCCGCATTTATCGAAATTTTCAAAGGGGTTAGCCTTCTCGGAATTCTGGGCGCATTTTTCGAAATTTTCAAAGGGGTTTGCCTTCTCGGAATTCTGGGCGCATTTTTCGAAATTTTCAAAGGGGTTAGCCTTCTCGGAATTCTGGGAGCATTTTTCGAAATTTTCAAAGGGGTTACCCTTCTCGGAATTCTGGGCGCATTTTTCGAAATTTTCAAAGGGGTTAGCTTTCTCGGAATTTTGGGCGCATTTTTCGAAATTTTCCAAGGGGTTAGCCTTCTCGGATTTCTGGGCGCATTTTTCGAAATTTTCAAAGTGGTTAGCCTTCTCGGAATTCTGGGCGCATTTTTCGAAATTTTCGAAGGCGTTAGCCTTCTCGGAATTCTGGGCGCATTTTTCGAAATTTTCAAAGGGGTTAGCCTTCTCGGAATTCTGGGCGCATTTTTCAAAATTTTCAAAGGGGTTACCCTTCTCGGAATTCTGGGCGCATTTTTCGAAATTTTCAAAGGGGTTAGCTTTCTCGGAATTTTGGGCGCATTTTTCGAAATTTTCCAAGGGGTTAGCCTTCTCGGATTTCTGGGCGCATTTTTCGAAATTTTCAAAGTGGTTAGCCTTCTCGGAATTCTGGGCGCATTTTTCGAAATTTTCGAAGGCGTTAGCCTTCTCGGAATTCTGGGCGCATTTTTCGAAATTTTCAAAGGGGTTAGCCTTCTCGGAATTCTGGGCGCATTTTTCGAAATTTTCAAAGGGGTTAGCCTTCTTGGAATTCTGGGCGCATTTTTCGAAATTTTCAAAGAGGTTAGCCTTCTCGGAATTCTGGGCGTATTTTTCGAAATTTTCAAAGGGGTTAGCCTTCTCGGATTTCTGGCCGCATTTTTCGAAATTTTCAAAGGGGTTAGCCTTCTCGGAATTCTGGGCGCATTTTTCGAAATTTTCAAAGGGGTTTGCCTTCTCGGAATTCTGGGCGCATTTTTCGAAATTTTCAAAGGGGTTAGCCTTCTCGGAATTCTGGGAGCATTTTTCGAAATTTTCAGAGGGGTTAGCCTTCTCTGAATTCTGGGCGCATTTTTCGAAATTTTCAAAGGGGTTAGCCTTCTTGGAATTCTGTGCGCATTTTTCGAAATTTTCTATGGGGTTAGCCTTCTCGGAATTCTAGGCGCGTTTTTCTAAATTTTCAAAGGGTTTAGACTTCTCTGATTTCTGGGAGCATTTTTCGAAATTTTCAAAAGTGTTAGCCTTCTCGGATTTCTGGGCGCATTTTTCGAAATTCTCAAAGGGGTTAGCCTTCTCGGAATTCTGTGCGCATTTTTCGAAATTTTCAAAGGGGTTAGCCTTCTCGGAATTCTGGGAGCATTTTTCGAAATTTTCAAAGGGTTTAGCCTTCTCGGAATTCTGGTCGCATTTTTCGAAATTTTCAAAGGGGTTAGCCTTCTCGGAATTCTGGGCGCGTTTTTCGAATTTTTCAAAGGGGTTATCCTTCTCGGAATTCTGGGCGCGTTTTTCGAAATTTTCAAAGGGGTTAGCCTTCTCGGAATTCTGGGCGCGTTTTTCGAAATTTTCAAAGGGGTTAGCCTTCTCGGAATTCTGGGCGCATTTTTCGAAATTTTCAAAGGGGTTAGCCTTCTCGGAATTCTGGGAGCATTTTTCGAAATTTTCAAAGGGTTTAGCCTTCTCGGAATTCTGGTCGCATTTTTCGAAATTTTCAAAGGGGTTAGCCTTCTCGGAATTCTGGGCGCGTTTTTCGAATTTTTCAAAGGGGTTATCCTTCTCGGAATTCTGGGCGCGTTTTTCGAAATTTTCAAAGGGGTTAGCCTTCTCGGAATTCTGGGCGCGTTTTTCGAAATTTTCAAATGGGTTAGCCTTTTCGGAATTCTGGGCGCGTTTTTCGAAATTTTCAAAGGGGTTAGCCTTCTCGGAATTCTGGGCGCATTTTTCGAAATTTTCCAAGGAGTTAGCCTTCCCGGAATTCTGGGCGCATTTATCGAAATTTTCAAAGGGGTTACCCTTCTCGGAATTCTGGGCGCGTTTTTCGAAATTTTCAAAGGGGTTAGCTTTCTCGGAATTTTGGGCGCATTTTTCGAAATTTTCCAAGGGGTTAGCCTTCTCGGATTTCTGGGCGCATTTTTCGAAATTTTCAAAGTGGTTAGCCTTCTCGGATTTCTGGCCGCATTTATCGAAATTTTCAAAGGGGTTAGCCTTCTCGGAATTCTGATCGCATTTTTCGAAATTTTCAAAGGGGTTTGCCTTCTCGGAATTCTGGGCGCATTTTTCGAAATTTTCAAAGCGGTTAGCCTTCTTGGAATTCTGGGCGCATTTTTCGAAATTTTCAAAGGGGTTAGCCTTCTCGGAATTCTGGGCGCATTTTTCGAAATTTTCAAAGGGGTTAGCCTTCTTGGAATTCTGTGCGCATTTTTCGAAATTTTCTATGGGGTTAGCCTTCTCGGAATTCTGGGCGCGTTTTTCTAAATTTTCAAAGGGGTTAGCCTTCTCGGAAGTCTGGGCGCATTTTTCGAAATTTTCAAAGTGGTTAGCCTTCTCGGAATTCTGGGCGCATTTTTCGAAATTTTCGAAGGCGTTAGCCTTCTCGGAATTCTGGGCGCATTTTTCGAAATTTTCAAAGGGGTTAGCCTTCTCGGAATTCTGGGCGCATTTTTCGAAATTTTCAAAGGGGTTAGCCTTCTTGGAATTCTGGGCGCATTTTTCGAAATTTTCAAAGGGGTTAGCCTTCTCGGAATTCTGGGCGCATTTTTCGAAATTTTCAAAGGGGTTAGCCTTCTCGGATTTCTGGCCGCATTTTTCGAAATTTTCAAAGGGGTTAGCCTTCTCGGAATTCTGGGCGCATTTTTCGAAATTTTCAAAGGGGTTTGCCTTCTCGGAATTCTGGGCGCATTTTTCGAAATTTTCAAAGGGCTTAGCCTTCTCGGAATTCTGGGAGCATTTTTCGAAATTTTCAGAGGGGTTAGCCTTCTCGGAATTCTGGGCGCATTTTTCGCAATTTTCAAAGGGGTTAGCCTTCTTGGAATTCTGTGCGCATTTTTCGAAATTTTCTATGGGGTTAGCCTTCTCGGAATTCTGGGCGCGTTTTTCTAAATTTTCAAAGGGTTTAGACTTCTCTGATTTCTGGGCGCATTTTTCGAAATTTTCAAAAGTGTTAGCCTTCTCGGATTTCTGGGCGCATTTTTCGAAATTCTCAAAGGGGTTAGCCTTCTCGGAATTCTGGGCGCATTTTACGAAATTTTGAAAGGGGTTAGCCTTCTCGGAATTCTGGGCGCATTTTTCGAAATTTTCAAAGGGGTTACCTTCTCGAAATTCTGGGAGCATTTTTCGAAATTTTCAAAGGGGTTAGCCTTCTCGGAATTCTTGGCGCATTTTTCGAAATTTTGAAAGGGGTTAGCCTTCTCGGAATACTGGGCGCGTTCTTCGAAATTTTCAAAGGGGTTAGCCTTCTCGGAATTCTGGGCGCATTTTTCGAAATTTTCAAAGGGTTTAGCCTTCTCGGAATTCTGGGCGCATTTTTCGAAATTTTCCAAGGGGTTAGCCTTCTTGGAATTCCGGGCGCATTTTTCGAAATTTTCAAAGGGGTTAGCCTTCTCGGAATTCTGGGCGCATTTCTCGAAATTTTCCAAGGGGTTAGCCTTCTCGGAATTCTGGGCGCATTTTTCGAAAGTTTCAAAGGGGTTAGCCTTCTCGGAATTCTGGGCGCATTTTTCGAAATTTTCAAAGGGGTTCTTGGAATTCTGGGAGCATTTTTCGAAATTTTCAAAGGGGTTAGCCTTCTCGGAATTCTTGGCGCATTTTTCGAAATTTTCAAATGGGTTAGCCTTCTTGGAATTCTGGGCGCATTTTTCGAAATTTTCAAAGGGGTTACCCTTCTCGGAATTCTGGGCGCTTTTTTCGAAATTTTCAAAGGGGCTAGCCTTCTCGGAATTCTGGGCGCATTTTTCGAAATTTTCAAAGGGGTTAGCCTTCTCGGAATACTTGGCGCATTTTTCGAAATTATCAAAGGGGTTAGCCTTCTCGGAATTCTGGGCGCATTTTTCGAAATTTTCAAAGGGGTCAGCCTTCTCGGAATTCTGGCCGCATTTTTCGAAATTTTCAAAGGGGTTAGCCTTCTCGGAATTCTGGGCGCGTTTTTCGAAATTTTCAAAGGGGTTAGCCTTCTCGGAATTCTGGGCGCGTTTTTCGAAATTGTCAAAGGGGTTAGCCTTTTCGGAATTCTGGGCGCGTTCTTCGAAATTTTCAAAGGGGTTAGCCTTCTCGGAATTCTGGGCGCATTTTTCGAAATTTTCAAAGGGTTTAGCCTTCTCGGAATTCTGGGCGCATTTTTCGAAATTTTCCAAGGGGTTAGCCTTCTCGGAATTCTTGGCGCATTTTTCGAAATTTTCAAATGGGTTAGCCTTCTTGGAATTCTGGGCGCATTTTTCGAAATTTTCAAAGGGGTTAGCCTTCTCGGAATTCTGGGCGCATTTTTCGAAATTTTCAAAGGGGTTAGCCTTCTCGGAATTCTGGGCGCATTTTTCGAAAGTTTCAAAGGGGTTAGCCTTCTCGGAATTCTGGGCGCATTTTTCGAAATTTTCAAAGGGGTTAGCCTTCTTGGAATTCTGGGAGCATTTTTCGAAATTTTCAAAGGGGTTAGCCTTCTCGGAATTCTTGGCGCATTTTTCGAAATTTTCAAATGGGTTAGCCTTCTTGGAATTCTGGGCGCATTTTTCGAAATTTTGAAAGGGGTTAGCCTTCTCGGAATTCTGGGCGGATTTTTCGAAATTTTCCAAGGGGTTAGCCTTCTCGGATTTCTGGGCGCATTTTTCGAAATTTTAAAGGAGTTTGCCTTCTCGGATTTCTGGGCGCATTTTTGAAAATTTTCAAAGTGGTTAGCCTTCTCGGAATTCTGGGCGCATTTTTCGAAATTTTCAAAGGCGTTAGCCTTCTCGGAATTCTGGGCGCATTTTTCGAAATTTTCAAAGGGGTTAGCCTTCTCGGAATTCTGGGCGCATTTTTTGAAATTTTCAAAGGGGTTAGCCTTCTCGGAATTCTGGGCGCGTTTTTCGAAATTTTCAAAGGGTTTAGCCTTCTTGGATTTCTGGGCGCATTTTTCGAAATTTTCAAAAGGGTTAGCCTTCTCGGATTTCTGGGCGCATTTTTCGAAATTTTCAAAGGGGTTAGCCTTCTCGGAATTCTGGGCGCATTTTTCGAAATTTTCAAAGGGGTTAGCCTCATCGGAATTCTGGGAGCATTTTTCGAAATTTGCAAAGGGTTTAGCCTTCTCGGAATTCTGGTCGCATTTTTCGAAATTTTCAAAGGGGTTAGCCTTCTCGGAATTCTGGGCGCGTTTTTCGAATTTTTCAAAGGGGTTATCCTTCTCGGAATTCTGGGCGCGTTTTTCGAAATTTTCAAAGGGGTTAGCCTCCTCGGAATTCTGGGCGCGTTTTTCGAAATTTTCAAAGGGGTTAGCCTTTTCGGAATTCTGGGCGCGTTTTTCGAAATTTTCAAAGGGGTTAGCCTTCTCGGAATTCTGGGCGCATTTTTCGAAATTTTCCAAGGAGTTAGCCTTCCCGGAATTCTGGGCGCATTTTTCGAAATTTTCGAAGGCGTCAGCCTTCTCGGAATTCTGGGCGCATTTTTCGAAATTTTCAAAGGGGTTACCCTTCTCGGAATTCTGGGCGCATTTTTCGAAATTTTCAAAGGGGTTAGCTTTCTCGGAATTTTGGGCGCATTTTTCGAAATTTTCCAAGGGGTTAGCCTTCTCGGATTTCTGGGCGCATTTTGCGAAATTTTCAAAGTGGTTAGCCTTCTCGGATTTCTGGGCGCATTTTTCGAAATTTTCGAAGGCGTTACCCTTCTCGGAATTCTGGGCGCATTTTTCGAAATTTTCAAAGGGGTTAGCCTTCTCGGAATTCTGGGCGCATTTTTCGAAATTTTCAAAGGGGTTAGCCTTCTTGGAATTCTGGGCGCATTTTTCGAAATTTTCAAAGGGGTTAGCCTTCTCGGAATTCTGGGCGCATTTTTCGAAATTTTCAAAGGGGTTAGCCTTCTCGGATTTCTGGCCGCATTTATCGAAATTTTCAAAGGGGTTAGCCTTCTCGGAATTCTGGGCGCATTTTTCGAAATTTTCAAAGCGGTTTGCCTTCTCGGAATTCTGGGCGCATTTTTCGAAATTTTCAAAGGGGTTAGCCTTCTCGGAATTCTGGGAGCATTTTTCGAAATTTTCAAAGGGGTTACCCTTCTCGGAATTCTGGGCGCATTTTTCGAAATTTTCAAAGGGGTTAGCTTTCTCGGAATTTTGGGCGCATTTTTCGAAATTTTCCAAGGGGTTAGCCTTCTCGGAATTCTGGGCGCATTTTTCGAAATTTTCGAAGGCGTTAGCCTTCTCGGAATTCTGGGCGCATTTTTCGAAATTTTCAAAGGGGTTAGCCTTCTCGGAATTCTGGGCGCATTTTTCAAAATTTTCAAAGGGGTTACCCTTCTCGGAATTCTGGGCGCATTTTTCGAAATTTTCAAAGGGGTTAGCTTTCTCGGAATTTTGGGCGCATTTTTCGAAATTTTCCAAGGGGTTAGCCTTCTCGGATTTCTGGGCGCATTTTTCGAAATTTTCAAAGTGGTTAGCCTTCTCGGAATTCTGGGCGCATTTTTCGAAATTTTCGAAGGCGTTAGCCTTCTCGGAATTCTGGGCGCATTTTTCGAAATTTTCAAAGGGGTTAGCCTTCTCGGAATTCTGGGCGCATTTTTCGAAATTTTCAAAGGGGTTAGCCTTCTTGGAATTCTGGGCGCATTTTTCGAAATTTTCAAAGGGGTTAGCCTTCTCGGAATTCTGGGCGCATTTTTTCGAAATTTTCAAAGGGGTTAGGCTTCTCGGATTTCTGGCCGCATTTATCGAAATTTTCAAAGGGGTTAGCCTTCTCGGAATTCTGGGCGCATTTTTCGAAATTTTCAAAGGGGTTTGCCTTCTCGGAATTCTGGGCGCATTTTTCGAAATTTTCAAAGGGGTTAGCCTTCTCGGAATTCTGGGAGCATTTTTCGAAATTTTCAGAGGGGTTAGCCTTCTCTGAATTCTGGGCGCATTTTTCGAAATTTTCAAAGGGGTTAGCCTTCTTGGAATTCTGTGCGCATTTTTCGAAATTTTCTATGGGGTTAGCCTTCTCGGAATTCTAGGCGCGTTTTTCTAAATTTTCAAAGGGTTTAGACTTCTCTGATTTCTGGGCGCATTTTTCGAAATTTTCAAAAGTGTTAGCCTTCTCGGATTTCTGGGCGCATTTTTCGAAATTCTCAAAGGGGTTAGCCTTCTCGGAATTCTGTGCGCATTTTTCGAAATTTTCAAAGGGGTTAGCCTTCTCGGAATTCTGGGAGCATTTTTCGAAATTTTCAAAGGGTTTAGCCTTCTCGGAATTCTGGTCGCATTTTTCGAAATTTTCAAAGGGGTTAGCCTTCTCGGAATTCTGGGCGCGTTTTTCGAAATTTTCAAAGGGGTTAGCCTTTTCGGAATTCTGGGCGCGTTTTTCGAAATTTTCAAAGGGGTTAGCCTTCTCGGAATTCTGGGCGCATTTTTCGAAATTTTCCAAGGAGTTAGCCTTCCCGGAATTCTGGGCGCATTTTTCGAAATTTTCAAAGGGGTTAGCCTTCTCGGAATTCTGGGCGCATTTTTCAAAATTTTCAAAGGGGTTACCCTTCTCGGAATTCTGGGCGCATTTTTCGAAATTTTCAAAGGGGTTAGCTTTCTCGGAATTTTGGGCGCATTTTTCGAAATTTTCCAAGGGGTTAGCCTTCTCGGATTTCTGGGCGCATTTTTCGAAATTTTCAAAGTGGTTAGCCTTCTCGGAATTCTGGGCGCATTTTTCGAAATTTTCGAAGGCGTCAGCCTTCTCGGAATTCAAGGCGCATTTTTCGAAATTTTCAAAGGGGTTACCCTTCTCGGAATTCTGGGCGCATTTTTCGAAATTTTCAAAGGGGTTAGCTTTCTCGGAATTTTGGGCGCATTTTTCGAAATTTTCCAAGGGGTTAGCCTTCTCGGATTTCTGGGCGCATTTTTCGAAATTTTCAAAGTGGTTATCCTTCTCGGAATTCTGGGCGCGTTTTTCGAAATTTTCAAAGGGGTTAGCCTTATCGGAATTCTGGGCGCGTTTTTCGAAATTTTCAAAGGGGTTAGCCTTTTCGGAATTCTGGGCGCGTTTTTCGAAATTTTCAAAGGGGTTAGCCTTCTCGGAATTCTGGGCGCATTTTTCGAAATTTTCCAAGGAGTTAGCCTTCCCGGAATTCTGGGCGCATTTTTCGAAATTTTCAAAGGGGTTAGCCTTCTCGGAATTCTGGGCGCATTTTTCAAAATTTTCAAAGGGGTTACCCTTCTCGGAATTCTGGGCGCATTTTTCGAAATTTTCAAAGGGGTTAGCTTTCTCGGAATTTTGGGCGCATTTTTCGAAATTTTCCAAGGGGTTAGCCTTCTCGGATTTCTGGGCGCATTTTTCGAAATTTTCAAAGTGGTTAGCCTTCTCGGAATTCTGGGCGCATTTTTCGAAATTTTCGAAGGCGTCAGCCTTCTCGGAATTCTGGGCGCATTTTTCGAAATTTTCAAAGGGGTTAGCCTTCTCGGAATTCTGGGCGCATTTTTCGAAATTTTCAAAGGGGTTAGCCTTCTTGGAATTCTGGGCGCATTTTTCGAAATTTTCAAAGGGGTTAGCCTTCTCGGAATTCTGGGCGCATTTTTCGAAATTTTCAAAGGGGTTAGCCTTCTCGGATTTCTGGCCGCATTTATCGAAATTTTCAAAGGGGTTAGCCTTCTCGGAATTCTGGGCGCATTTTTCGAAATTTTCAAAGGGGTTTGCCTTCTCGGAATTCTGGGCGCATTTTTCGAAATTTTCAAAGGGGTTAGCCTTCTCGGAATTCTGGGAGCATTTTTCGAAATTTTCAAAGGGGTTACCCTTCTCGGAATTCTGGGCGTATTTTTCGAAATTTTCAAATGGGTTAGCTTTCTCGGAATTTTGGGCGCATTTTTCGAAATTTTCCAAGGGGTTAGCCTTCTCGGATTTCTGGGCGCATTTTTCGAAATTTTCAAAGTGGTTAGCCTTCTCGGAATTCTGGGCGCATTTTTCGAAATTTTCGAAGGCGTTAGCCTTCTCGGAATTCTGGGCGCATTTTTCGAAATTTTCAAAGGGGTTAGCCTTCTCGGAATTCTGGGCGCATTTTTCAAAATTTTCAAAGGGGTTACCCTTCTCGGAATTCTGGGCGCATTTTTCGAAATTTTCAAAGGGGTTAGCTTTCTCGGAATTTTGGGCGCATTTTTCGAAATTTTCCAAGGGGTTAGCCTTCTCGGATTTCTGGGCGCATTTTTCGAAATTTTCAAAGTGGTTAGCCTTCTCGGAATTCTGGGCGCATTTTTCGAACCCCTCTGAAAATGTCGGAAAATGCTCCCAGAATTCCGAGGGCTTTCCCCTTTGAAAATTTCGAAAAATGCGCCCAGAATTCCGAGAAGGCTAACCCCTTTGAAAATTTCGAAAAATGCGCCAAGAATTCCGAGAAGGCTAACCCCTTTGAAAATTTCGAAAAATGCGGCCAGAAATCCGAGAAGGCTAACCCCTTTGAAAATTTCGAAAAATGCGCCCAGAATTCCGAGAAGGCTAACCCCTTTGAAAATTTCGAACAATGCGCCCAGAATTCCGAGAATGCTAACCCCTTTGAAAATTTCGAAAAATGCGCCCAGAATTCCGAGAAGGCTAACCCCTTTGAAAATTTCGAAAAATGCGCCCAGAATTCCGAGAAGGCTAACGCCTTTGAAAATTTCGAAAAATGCGCCCAGAATTCCGAGAAGGCTAACCACTTTGAAAATTTCGAAAAATGCGCCCAGAAATCCGAGAAGGCTAACTCCTTGGAAAATTTCGAAAAATGCGCCCAGAATTCCGAGAAAGCTAACCCCTTTGAAAATTTCGAAAAATGCGCCCAGAATTCCGAGAAGGCTAACACCTTTGAAAATTTCGAAAAATGCGCCCAGAATTCCGAGAAGGCTAACCCCTTTGAAAATTTCGAAAAATGCGCCCAGAATTCCGGGAAGGTTAACCCCTTGGAAAATTTCGAAAAACGCGCCCAGAATTCCGAAAAGGCAAACCCCTCTGAAAATTTCGAAAAACAGGCCCAGAATTCCGAGAAGGCTAACCCCTTTGAAAATTTCGAAAAACGCGCCCAGAATTCCGAGAAGGCTAACCCCTTTGAAAAATTCGAAAAACGCGCCCAGAATTCCGAGAAGGCTAACCCCTTTGAAAATCCGAAAAATTCGCCCAGAATTCCGAGAAGGCTAAACCCTTTGAAAATTTCAAAAAATGCGCCCAGAATTCCGAGAAGGCAAACCCCTTTGAAAATTTCGAAAAATGCGGCCAGAAATCCGAGAAGGCTAACCCCTTGGAAAATTTCTAAAAATCTGCCCAGA
This sequence comes from Ectobius pallidus, assembly GCA_964059195.1. Lineage (NCBI taxonomy): Eukaryota > Metazoa > Arthropoda > Insecta > Blattodea > Ectobiidae > Ectobius > Ectobius pallidus. The sequence continues at coordinate 61,454,717 of CAXKWD010000010.1, forward strand.
ATTCCGAGAAAGCTAACCCCTTTGAAAATTTCGAAAAATGCGCCCAGAATTCCGAGAAGGCTAACCCCTTTGAAAATTTCGAAAAATGCGCCCAGAATTCCGAGAAGGCTAACCCCTTTGAAAATTTCGAAAAATGCGCCCAGAATTCCGAGAAGGTTAACCCCTTTGAAAATTTCCAAAAATGCGCCCAGAATTCCGAGAAGGCTAACCCCTTTGAAAATTTCGAAAAATGCGCCCAGAATTCCGAGAAGGCTAACCCCTTTGAAAATTTCGAAAAACGCGCCCAGAAATCCGAGAAGGCTAACCCCTTGGAAAATTTCGAAAAATGCGCCCAGAATTCCGAGAAAGCTAACCCCTTTGAAAATTTCGAAAATGCGCCCAGAATTCAGAGAAGGCTAACCCCTTTGAAAATTTCGAAAAATGCGCCCAGAATTCCGAGAAGGCTAACCCCTTGGAAAATTTCGAAAAATGCGCCCAGAATTCCGAGAAAGCTAACCCCTTTGAAAATTTCGAAAAATGCGCCCAGAATTCAGAGAAGGCTAACCCCTTTGAAAATTTCGAAAAATGCGGCCAGAAATCCGAGAAGGCTAACCCCTTTGAAAATTTCGAAAAATGCGCCCAGAATTCCGAGAAGGCTAACCCCTTGGAAAATTTCGAAGAATGCGCCCAGAATTCCGAGAAGGCTAACCCCTTTGAAAATTACGAAAAATGCGCCCAGAAATCCGAGAAGGCTAACCCTTTTGAAAATTTCGAAAAATGCGCCCAGAAATCCGAGAAGTCTAAACCCTTTGAAAATTTAGAAAAACGCGCCCAGAATTCCGAGACGGCTAACCCCATAGAAAATTTCGAAAAATGCGCCCAGAATTCAAGAAGGCTAACCCCTTTGAAAATTTCGAAAAATGCGCCAAGAATTTCGAGAAGGCTAACGCCTTTGAAAATTTCGATAAATGCGCCCAGAATTCCGAGAAGGCTAACCACTTTGAAAATTTCGAAAAATCCGCCCAGAAATCCGAGAAGGCTAACCCCTTTGAAAATTTCGAAAAATGCGCCCAGAATTCCGAGAAAGCTAACCCATTTGAAAATTTCGAAAAATGCGCCCAGAATTCCGAGAAGGCTAACTCCTTTGAAAATTTCGAAAAATGCGCCCAGAATTCCGAGAAGGCTAACCACTTTGAAAATTTCGAACAATGCGACCAGAAATCCGAGAAGGCTAACCCCTTGGAAAATTTCGAAAAATCTGCCCAGAATTCCGAGAAAGCTAACCCCTTTGAAAATTTCGAAAAATGCGCCCAGAATTCCGAGAAGGCTAACCCCTTTGAAAATTTCGAAAAATGCGCCCAGAATTCCGAGAAGGCTAACCCCTATGAAAATTTCGAAAAATGCGCCCAGAATTCCGAGAAGGTTAACCCCTTTGAAAATTTCCAAAAATGCGCCCAGAATTCCGAGAAGGCTAACCCCTTTGAAAATTTCGAAAAATGCGCCCAGAATTCCGAGAAGGCTAACTCCTTTGAAAATTTCGAAAAATGCGACCAGAAATCCGAGAAGGCTAACCCCTTTGAAAATTTCGAAAAACGCGCACAGAATTCCGAGAAGGCTAACCCCTTGGAAAATTTCGAAAAATGCGCCCAGAATTCCGAGAAAGCTAACCCCTTTGAAAATTTCGAAAAATGCGCCCAGAATTCAGAGAAGGCTAACCCCTTTGAAAATTTGGAAAAATGCGGCCAGAAATCCGAGAAGGCTAACCCCTTTGAAAATTTCGAAAAATGCGCCCAGAATTCCGAGAAGGCTAACCCCTTTGAAAATTACGAAAAATGCGCCCAGAAATCCGAGAAGGCTAACCCTTTTGAAAATTTCGAAAAATGCGCCCAGAAATCCGAGAAGTCTAAACCCTTTGAAAATTTAGAAAAACGCGCCCAGAATTCCGAGACGGCTAACCCCATAGAAAATTTCGAAAAATGCGCCCAGAATTCAAGAAGGCTACCCTTTGAAAATTTCGAAAAATGCGCCAAGAATTCCGAGAAGGCTAACCCCTCTGAAAATGTCGGAAAATGCTCCCAGAATTCCGAGGGCTTTCCCCTTTGAAAATTTCGAAAAATGCGCCCAGAATTCCGAGAAGGCTAACCCCTTTGAAAATTTCGAAAAATGCGCCAAGAATTCCGAGAAGGCTAACCCCTTTGAAAATTTCGAAAAATGCGGCCAGAAATCCGAGAAGGCTAACCCCTTTGAAAATTTCGAAAAATGCGCCCAGAATTCCGAGAAGGCTAACCCCTTTGAAAATTTCGAACAATGCGCCCAGAATTCCGAGAATGCTAACCCCTTTGAAAATTTCGAAAAATGCGCCCAGAATTCCGAGAAGGCTAACCACTTTGAAAATTTCGAAAAATGCGCCCAGAATTCCGAGAAGGCTAACGCCTTTGAAAATTTCGAAAAATGCGCCCAGAATTCCGAGAAGGCTAACCACTTTGAAAATTTCGAAAAATGCGCCCAGAAATCCGAGAAGGCTAACTCCTTGGAAAATTTCGAAAAATGCGCCCAGAATTCCGAGAAAGCTAACCCCTTTGAAAATTTCGAAAAATGCGCCCAGAATTCCGAGAAGGCTAACACCTTTGAAAATTTCGAAAAATGCGCCCAGAATTCCGAGAAGGCTAACCCCTTTGAAAATTTCGAAAAATGCGCCCAGAATTCCGGGAAGGTTAACCCCTTGGAAAATTTCGAAAAATGCGGCCAGAAATCCGAGAAGGCTAACCCCTTTGAAAATTTCGAAAAATGCGCACAGAATTCCGAGAAGGCTAACCCCTTGGAAAATTTCGAAAAATGCGCCCAGAATTCCGAGAAGGCTAACCCCTTTGAAAATTTCGAAAAACGCGCCCAGAATTCCGAAAAGGCAAACCCCTCTGAAAATTTCGAAAAACAGGCCCAGAATTCCGAGAAGGCTAACCCCTTTGAAAATTTCGAAAAACGCGCCCAGAATTCCGAGAAGGCTAACCCCTTTGAAAAATTCGAAAAACGCGCCCAGAATTCCGAGAAGGCTAACCCCTCTGAAAATCCGAAAAATTCGCCCAGAATTCCGAGAAGGCTAAACCCTTTGAAAATTTCAAAAAATGCGCCCAGAATTCCGAGAAGGCAAACCCCTTTGAAAATTTCGAAAAATGCGGCCAGAAATTCGAGAAGGCTAACCCCTTGGAAAATTTCGAAAAATCTGCCCAGAATTCCGAGAAAGCTAACCCCTTTGAAAATTTCGAAAAATGCGCCCAGAATTCCGAGAAGGCTAACCCCTTTGAAAATTTCGAAAAATGCGCCCAGAATTCCGAGAAGGCTAACCCCTTTGAAAATTTCGAAAAATGCGCCCAGAATTCCGAGAAGGTTAACCCCTTTGAAAATTTCCAAAAATGCGCCCAGAATTCCGAGAAGGCTAACCCCTTTGAAAATTTCGAAAAATGCGCCCAGAATTCCGAGAAGGCTAACTCCTTTGAAAATTTCGAAAAATGCGACCAGAAATCCGAGAAGGCTAACCCCTTTGAAAATTTCGAAAAATGCGCCCAGAATTCCGAGAAGGCTAACCCCTTTGAAAATTTCGAAAAACGCGCCCAGAAATCCGAGAAGGATAACCCCTTGGAAAATTTCGAAAAATGCGCCCAGAATTCCGAGAAAGCTAACCCCTTTGAAAATTTCGAAAAATGCGCCCAGAATTCAGAGAAGGCTAACCCCTTTGAAAATTTCGAAAAATGCGGCCAGAATTCCGAGACGGCTAACCCCATAGAAAATTTCGAAAAATGCGCCCAGAATTCCGAGAAGGCTAACCCCTTTGAAAATTTCGAAAAACGCGCCCAGAATTCCGAAAAGGCAAACCCCTCTGAAAATTTCGAAAAACAGGCCCAGAATTCCGAGAAGGCTAACCCCTTTGAAAATTTCGAAAAACGCGCCCAGAATTCCGAGAAGGCTAACCCCTTTGAAAAATTCGAAAAACGCGCCCAGAATTCCGAGAAGGCTAACCCCTTTGAAAATCCGAAAAATTCGCCCAGAATTCCGAGAAGGCTAAACCCTTTGAAAATTTCAAAAAATGCGCCCAGAATTCCGAGAAGGCAAACCCCTTTGAAAATTTCGAAAAATGCGGCCAGAAATCCGAGAAGGCTAACCCCTTGGAAAATTTCGAAAAATCTGCCCAGAATTCCGAGAAAGCTAACCCCTTTGAAAATTTCGAAAAATGCGCCCAGAATTCCGAGAAGGCTAACCCCTTTGAAAATTTCGAAAAATGCGCCCAGAATTCCGAGAAGGCTAACCCCTTTGAAAATTTCGAAAAATGCGCCCAGAATTCCGAGAAGGTTAACCCCTTTGAAAATTTCCAAAAATGCGCCCAGAATTCCGAGAAGGCTAACCCCTTTGAAAATTTCGAAAAATGCGCCCAGAATTCCGAGAAGGCTAACCCCTTTGAAAATTTCGAAAAACGCGCCCAGAAATCCGAGAAGGCTAACCCCTTGGAAAATTTCGAAAAATGCGCCCAGAATTCCGAGAAAGCTAACCCCTTTGAAAATTTCGAAAAATGCGCCCAGAATTCAGAGAAGGCTAACCCCTTTGAAAATTTCGAAAAATGCGCCCAGAATTCCGAGAAGGCTAACCCCTTGGAAAATTTCGAAAAATGCGCCCAGAATTCCGAGAAAGCTAACCCCTTTGAAAATTTCGAAAAATGCGCCCAGAATTCAGAGAAGGCTAACCCCTTTGAAAATTTCGAAAAATGCGGCCAGAAATCCGAGAAGGCTAACCCCTTTGAAAATTTCGAAAAATGCGCCCAGAATTCCGAGAAGGCTAACCCCTTGGAAAATTTCGAAGAATGCGCCCAGAATTCCGAGAAGGCTAACCCCTTTGAAAATTACGAAAAATGCGCCCAGAAATCCGAGAAGGCTAACCCTTTTGAAAATTTCGAAAAATGCGCCCAGAAATCCGAGAAGTCTAAACCCTTTGAAAATTTAGAAAAACGCGCCCAGAATTCCGAGACGGCTAACCCCATAGAAAATTTCGAAAAATGCGCCCAGAATTCAAGAAGGCTAACCCCTTTGAAAATTTCGAAAAATGCGCCAAGAATTTCGAGAAGGCTAACGCCTTTGAAAAATTCGATAAATGCGCCCAGAATTCCGAGAAGGCTAACCACTTTGAAAATTTCGAAAAATCCGCCCAGAAATCCGAGAAGGCTAACCCCTTTGAAAATTTCGAAAAATGCGCCCAGAATTCCGAGAAAGCTAACCCATTTGAAAATTTCGAAAAATGCGCCCAGAATTCCGAGAAGGCTAACTCCTTTGAAAATTTCGAAAAATGCGCCCAGAATTCCGAGAAGGCTAACCACTTTGAAAATTTCGAACAATGCGACCAGAAATCCGAGAAGGCTAACCCCTTGGAAAATTTCGAAAAATCTGCCCAGAATTCCGAGAAAGCTAACCCCTTTGAAAATTTCGAAAAATGCGCCCAGAATTCCGAGAAGGCTAACCCCTTTGAAAATTTCGAAAAATGCGCCCAGAATTCCGAGAAGGCTAACCCCTATGAAAATTTCGAAAAATGCGCCCAGAATTCCGAGAAGGTTAACCCCTTTGAAAATTTCCAAAAATGCGCCCAGAATTCCGAGAAGGCTAACCCCTTTGAAAATTTCGAAAAATGCGCCCAGAATTCCGAGAAGGCTAACTCCTTTGAAAATTTCGAAAAATGCGACCAGAAATCCGAGAAGGCTAACCCCTTTGAAAATTTCGAAAAACGCGCACAGAATTCCGAGAAGGCTAACCCCTTGGAAAATTTCGAAAAATGCGCCCAGAATTCCGAGAAAGCTAACCCCTTTGAAAATTTCGAAAAATGCGCCCAGAATTCAGAGAAGGCTAACCCCTTTGAAAATTTGGAAAAATGCGGCCAGAAATCCGAGAAGGCTAACCCCTTTGAAAATTTCGAAAAATGCGCCCAGAATTCCGAGAAGGCTAACCCCTTGGAAAATTTCGAAAAACGCGCCCAGAATTCCGAGAAGGCTAACCCCTTTGAAAATTACGAAAAATGCGCCCAGAAATCCGAGAAGGCTAACCCTTTTGAAAATTTCGAAAAATGCGCCCAGAAATCCGAGAAGTCTAAACCCTTTGAAAATTTAGAAAAACGCGCCCAGAATTCCGAGACGGCTAACCCCATAGAAAATTTCGAAAAATGCGCCCAGAATTCAAGAAGGCTAACCCCTTTGAAAATTTCGAAAAATGCGCCAAGAATTCCGAGAAGGCTAACCCCTCTGAAAATGTCGGAAAATGCTCCCAGAATTCCGAGGGCTTTCCCCTTTGAAAATTTCGAAAAATGCGCCCAGAATTCCGAGAAGGCTAACCCCTTTGAAAATTTCGAAAAATGCGCCAAGAATTCCGAGAAGGCTAACCCCTTTGAAAATTTCGAAAAATGCGGCCAGAAATCCGAGAAGGCTAACCCCTTTGAAAATTTCGAAAAATGCGCCCAGAATTCCGAGAAGGCTAACCCCTTTGAAAATTTCGAACAATGCGCCCAGAATTCCGAGAATGCTAACCCCTTTGAAAATTTCGAAAAATGCGCCCAGAATTCCGAGAAGGCTAACCACTTTGAAAATTTCGAAAAATGCGCCCAGAATTCCGAGAAGGCTAACGCCTTTGAAAATTTCGAAAAATGCGCCCAGAATTCCGAGAAGGCTAACCACTTTGAAAATTTCGAAAAATGCGCCCAGAAATCCGAGAAGGCTAACTCCTTGGAAAATTTCGAAAAATGCGCCCAGAATTCCGAGAAAGCTAACCCCTTTGAAAATTTCGAAAAATGCGCCCAGAATTCCGAGAAGGCTAACACCTTTGAAAATTTCGAAAAATGCGCCCAGAATTCCGAGAAGGCTAACCCCTTTGAAAATTTCGAAAAATGCGCCCAGAATTCCGGGAAGGTTAACCCCTTGGAAAATTTCGAAAAATGCGGCCAGAAATCCGAGAAGGCTAACCCCTTTGAAAATTTCGAAAAATGCGCACAGAATTCCGAGAAGGCTAACCCCTTGGAAAATTTCGAAAAATGCGCCCAGAATTCCGAGAAGGCTAACCCCTTTGAAAATTTCGAAAAACGCGCCCAGAATTCCGAAAAGGCAAACCCCTCTGAAAATTTCGAAAAACAGGCCCAGAATTCCGAGAAGGCTAACCCGTTTGAAAATTTCGAAAAACGCGCCCAGAATTCCGAGAAGGCTAACCCCTTTGAAAAATTCGAAAAACGCGCCCAGAATTCCGAGAAGGCTAACCCCTCTGAAAATCCGAAAAATTCGCCCAGAATTCCGAGAAGGCTAAACCCTTTGAAAATTTCAAAAAATGCGCCCAGAATTCCGAGAAGGCAAACCCTTTTGAAAATTTCGAAAAATGCGCCCAGAAATCCGAGAAGTCTAAACCCTTTGAAAATTTAGAAAAACGCGCCCAGAATTCCGAGACGGCTAACCCCATAGAAAATTTCGAAAAATGCGCCCAGAATTCAAGAAGGCTAACCCCTTTGAAAATTTCGAAAAATGCGCCAAGAATTTCGAGAAGGCTAACGCCTTTGAAAATTTCGAAAAATGCGCCCAGAATTCCGAGAAGGCTAACCCCTTTGAAAATTTCGAAAAATGCGCCCAGAATTCCGAGAAAGCTAACCCATTTGAAAATTTCGAAAAATGCGCCCAGAATTCCGAGAAGGCTAACCCCTTTGAAAATTTCGAAAAATGCGCCCAGAATTCCGAGAAAGCTAACCCCTTTGAAAATTTCGAAAAATGCGCCCAGAATTCAGAGAAGGCTAACCCCTTTGAAAATTTGGAAAAATGCGGCCAGAAATCCGAGAAGGCTAACCCCTTTGAAAATTTCGAAAAATGCGCCCAGAATTCCGAGAAGGCTAACCCCTTGGAAAATTTCGAAAAAGGCGCCCAGAATTCCGAGAAGGCTAACCCCTTTGAAAATTACGAAAAATGCGCCCAGAAATCCGAGAAGGCTAACCCTTTTGAAAATTTCGAAAAATGCGCCCAGAAATCCGAGAAGTCTAAACCCTTTGAAAATTTAGAAAAACGCGCCCAGAATTCCGAGAAGGCTAACCCCATAGAAAATTTCGAAAAATGCGCCCAGAATTCAAGAAGGCTAACCCCTTTGAAAATTTCGAAAAATGCGCCAAGAATTCCGAGAAGGCTAACCCCTCTGAAAATGTCGGAAAATGCTCCCAGAATTCCGAGGGCTTTCCCCTTTGAAAATTTCGAAAAATGCGCCCAGAATTCCGAGAATGCTAACCCCTTTGAAAATTTCGAAAAATGCGCCCAGAATTCCGAGAAGGCTAACCCCTTTGAAAATTTCGAAAAATGCGCCCAGAATTCCGAGAAGGCTAACGCCTTTGAAAATTTCGAAAAATGCGCCCAGAATTCCGAGAAGGCTAACCACTTTGAAAATTTCGAAAAATGCGCCCAGAAATCCGAGAAGGCTAACTCCTTGGAAAATTTCGAAAAATGCGCCCAGAATTCCGAGAAAGCTAACCCCTTTGAAAATTTCGAAAAATGCGCCCAGAATTCCGAGAAGGCTAACACCTTTGAAAATTTCGAAAAATGCGCCCAGAATTCCGAGAAGGCTAACCCCTTTGAAAATTTCGAAAAATGCGCCCAGAATTCCGGGAAGGTTAACCCCTTGGAAAATTTCGAAAAATGCGGCCAGAAATCCGAGAAGGCTAACCCCTTTGAAAATTTCGAAAAATGCGCCCAGAATTCCGAGAAGGCTAACCCCTTGGAAAATTTCGAAAAATGCGCCCAGAATTCCGAGAAGGCTAACCCCTTTGAAAATTTCGAAAAACGCGCCCAGAATTCCGAAAAGGCAAACCCCTCTGAAAATTTCGAAAAACAGGCCCAGAATTCCGAGAAGGCTAACCCCTTTGAAAATTTCGAAAAACGCGCCCAGAATTCCGAGAAGGCTAACCCCTTTGAAAAATTCGAAAAACGCGCCCAGAATTCCGAGAAGGCTAACCCCTTTGAAAATCCGAAAAATTCGCCCAGAATTCCGAGAAGGCTAAACCCTTTGAAAATTTCAAAAAATGCGCCCAGAATTCCGAGAAGGCAAACCCCTTTGAAAATTTCGAAAAATGCGGCCAGAAATCCGAGAAGGCTAACCCCTTTGAAAATTTCGAAAAATGCGCCCAGAATTCCGAGAAGGCTAACCCCTTTGAAAATTTCGAAAAATGCGCCCAGAATTTCGAGAAGGCTAACCCCTTTGAAACATTCGAAAAATGCGCCCAGAATTCCGAGACGGCTAACGCCTTTGAAAATTTCGAAAAATGCGCCCAGAATTCCGAGAAGGCTAACCCCTTTGAAAATTTCGAAAAACGCGCCCAGAATTCCGAGAAGGCTAACCCCTTTGAAAAATTCGAAAAACGCGCCCAGAATTCCGAGAAGGCTAACCCCTTTGAAAATCCGAAAAATTCGCCCAGAATTCCGAGAAGGCTAAACCCTTTGAAAATTTCAAAAAATGCGCCCAGAATTCCGAGAAGGCAAACCCCTTTGAAAATTTCGAAATACGGCCAGAAATCCGAGAAGGCTAACCCCTTGGAAAATTTCGAAAAATCTGCCCAGAATTCCGAGAAAGCTAACCCCTTTGAAGATTTCGAAAAATGCGCCCAGAATTCCGAGAAGGCTAACCCCTTTGAAAATTTCGAAAAATGCGCCCAGAATTCCGAGAAGGCTAACCCCTTTGAAAATTTCGAAAAATGCGCCCAGAATTCCGAGAAGGTTAACCCCTTTGAAAATTTCCAAAAATGCGCCCAGAATTCCGAGAAGGCTAACCCCTTTGAAAATTTCGAAAAACGCGCCCAGAAATCCGAGAAGGCTAACCCCTTGGAAAATTTCGAAAAATGCGCCCAGAATTCCGAGAAAGCTAACCCCTTTGAAAATTTCGAAAAATGCGCCCAGAATTCCGAGAAGGCTAACCCCTTTGAAAATTTCGAAAAATGCGCCCAGAATTCCGAGAAGGCTAACCCCTTGGAAAATTTCGAAAAATGCGCCCAGAATTCCGAGAAAGCTAAACCCTTTGAAAATTTCGAAAAATGCGCCCAGAATTCAGAGAAGGCTAACCCCTTTGAAAATTTCGAAAAATGCGGCCAGAAATCCGAGAAGGCTAACCCCTTTGAAAATTTCGAAAAATGCGCCCAGAATTCCGAGAAGGCTAACCCCTTGGAAAATTTCGAAGAATGCGCCCAGAATTCCGAGAAGGCTAACCCCTTTGAAAATTACGAAAAATGCGCCCAGAAATCCGAGAAGGCTAACCCTTTTGAAAATTTCGAAAAATGCGCCCAGAAATCCGAGAAGTCTAAACCCTTTGAAAATTTAGAAAAACGCGCCCAGAATTCCGAGACGGCTAACCCCATAGAAAATTTCGAAAAATGCGCCCAGAATTCAAGAAGGCTAACCCCTTTGAAAATTTCGAAAAATGCGCCAAGAATTTCGAGAAGGCTAACGCCTTTGAAAATTTCGATAAATGCGCCCAGAATTCCGAGAAGGCTAACCACTTTGAAAATTTCGAAAAATCCGCCCAGAAATCCGAGAAGGCTAACCCCTTTGAAAATTTCGAAAAATGCGCCCAGAATTCCGAGAAAGCTAACCCATTTGAAAATTTCGAAAAATGCGCCCAGAATTCCAAGAAGGCTAACCCCTTTGAAAATTTCGAAAAATGCTCCCAGAATTCCAAGAAGGCTAACCCCTTTGAAAATTTCGAAAAATGCGCCCAGAATTCCGAGAAGGCTAACCCCTTTGAAACTTTCGAAAAATGCGCCCAGAATTCCGAGAAGGCTAACCCCTTGGAAAATTTCGAGAAATGCGCCCAGAATTCCGAGAAGGCTAACCCCTTTGAAAATTTCGAAAAATGCGCCCAGAATTCCAAGAAGGCTAACCCCTTTGAAAATTTCGAAAAATGCGCCCAGAATTCCGAGAAGGCTAACCACTTTGAAAATTTCGAACAATGCGACCAGAAATCCGAGAAGGCTAACCCCTTGGAAAATTTCGAAAAATCTGCCCAGAATTCCGAGAAAGCCCCTTTGAAAATTTCGAAAAATGCGCCCAGAATTCCGAGAAGGCTAACCCCTTTGAAAATTTCGAAAAATGCGCCCAGAATTCCGAGAAGGCTAACCCCTTTGAAAATTTCGAAAAATGCGCCCAGAATTCCGAGAAGGTTAACCCCTTTGAAAATTTCCAAAAATGCGCCCAGAATTCCGAGAAGGCTAACCCCTTTGAAAATTTCGAAAAATGCGCCCAGAATTCCGAGAAGGCTAACTCCTTTGAAAATTTCGAAAAATGCGACCAGAAATCCGAGAAGGCTAACCCCTTTGAAAATTTCGAAAAACGCGCACAGAATTCCGAGAAGGCTAACCCCTTGGAAAATTTCGAAAAATGCGCCCAGAATTCCGAGAAAGCTAACCCCTTTGAAAATTTCGAAAAATGCGCCCAGAATTCAGAGAAGGCTAACCCCTTTGAAAATTTGGAAAAATGCGGCCAGAAATCCGAGAAGGCTAACCCCTTTGAAAATTTCGAAAAATGCGCCCAGAATTCCGAGAAGGCTAACCCCTTGGAAAATTTCGAAAAACGCGCCCAGAATTCCGAGAAGGCTAACCCCTTTGAAAATTACGAAAAATGCGCCCAGAAATCCGAGAAGGCTAACCCTTTTGAAAATTTCGAAAAATGCGCCCAGAAATCCGAGAAGTCTAAACCCTTTGAAAATTTAGAAAAACGCGCCCAGAATTCCGAGACGGCTAACCCCATAGAAAATTTCGAAAAATGCGCCCAGAATTCAAGAAGGCTAACCCCTTTGAAAATTTCGAAAAATGCGCCAAGAATTCCGAGAAGGCTAACCCCTCTGAAAATGTCGGAAAATGCTCCCAGAATTCCGAGGGCTTTCCCCTTTGAAAATTTCGAAAAATGCGCCCAGAATTCCGAGAAGGCTAACCCCTTTGAAAATTTCGAAAAATGCGCCAAGAATTCCGAGAAGGCTAACCCCTTTGAAAATTTCGAAAAATGCGGCCAGAAATCCGAGAAGGCTAACCCCTTTGAAAATTTCGAAAAATGCGCCCAGAATTCCGAGAAGGCTAACCCCTTTGAAAATTTCGAACAATGCGCCCAGAATTCCGAGAATGCTAACCCCTTTGAAAATTTCGAAAAATGCGCCCAGAATTCCGAGAAGGCTAACCCCTTTGAAAATTTCGAAAAATGCGCCCAGAATTCCGAGAAGGCTAACGCCTTTGAAAATTTCGAAAAATGCGCCCAGAATTCCGAGAAGGCTAACCACTTTGAAAATTTCGAAAAATGCGCCCAGAAATCCGAGAAGGCTAACTCCTTGGAAAATTTCGAAAAATGCGCCCAGAATTCCGAGAAAGCTAACCCCTTTGAAAATTTCGAAAAATGCGCCCAGAATTCCGAGAAGGCTAACACCTTTGAAAATTTCGAAAAATGCGCCCAGAATTCCGAGAAGGCTAACCCCTTTGAAAATTTCGAAAAATGCGCCCAGAATTCCGGGAAGGTTAACCCCTTGGAAAATTTCGAAAAATGCGGCCAGAAATCCGAGAAGGCTAACCCCTTTGAAAATTTCGAAAAATGCGCCCAGAATTCCGAGAAGGCTAACCCCTTGGAAAATTTCGAAAAATGCGCCCAGAATTCCGAGAAGGCTAACCCCTTTGAAAATTTCGAAAAACGCGCCCAGAATTCCGAAAAGGCAAACCCCTCTGAAAATTTCGAAAAACAGGCCCAGAATTCCGAGAAGGCTAACCCCTTTGAAAATTTCGAAAAACGCGCCCAGAATTCCGAGAAGGCTAACCCCTTTGAAAAATTCGAAAAACGCGCCCAGAATTCCGAGAAGGCTAACCCCTTTGAAAATCCGAAAAATTCGCCCAGAATTCCGAGAAGGCTAAACCCTTTGAAAATTTCAAAAAATGCGCCCAGAATTCCGAGAAGGCAAACCCCTTTGAAAATTTCGAAAAATGCGGCCAGAAATCCGAGAAGGCTAACCCCTTGGAAAATTTCGAAAAATCTGCCCAGAATTCCGAGAAAGCTAACCCCTTTGAAAATTTCGAAAAATGCGCCCAGAATTCCGAGAAGGCTAACCCCTTTGAAAATTTCGAAAAATGCGCCCAGAATTCCGAGAAGGCTAACCCCTTTGAAAATTTCGAAAAATGCGCCCAGAATTCCGAGAAGGTCAACCCCTTTGAAAATTTCCAAAAATGCGCCCAGAATTCCGAGAAGGCTAACCCCTTTGAAAATTTCGAAAAATGCGCCCAGAATTCCGAGAAGGCTAACTCCTTTGAAAATTTCGAAAAATGCGACCAGAAATCCGAGAAGGCTAACCCCTTTGAAAATTTCGAAAAATGCGCCCAGAATTCCGAGAAGGCTAACCCCTTTGAAAATTTCGAAAAACGCGCCCAGAAATCCGAGAAGGCTAACCCCTTGGAAAATTTCGAAAAATGCGCCCAGAATTCCGAGAAAGCTAACCCCTTTGAAAATTTCGAAAAATGCGCCCAGAATTCCGAGAAGGCTAACCCCTTTGAAAATTTCGAAAAACGCGCCCAGAAATCCGAGAAGGATAACCCCTTGGAAAATTTCGAAAAATGCGCCCAGAATTCCGTGAAAGCTAACCCCTTTGAAAATTTCGAAAAATGCGCCCAGAATTCAGAGAAGGCTAACCCCTTTGAAAATTTCGAAAAATGCGGCCAGAATTCCGAGACGGCTAACCCCATAGAAAATTTCGAAAAATGCGCCCAGAATTCCGAGAAGGCTAACCCCTTTGAAAATTTCGAAAAACGCGCCCAGAATTCCGAAAAGGCAAACCCCTCTGAAAATTTCGAAAAACAGGCCCAGAATTCCGAGAAGGCTAACCCCTTTGAAAATTTCGAAAAACGCGCCCAGAATTCCGAGAAGGCTAACCCCTTTGAAAAATTCGAAAAACGCGCCCAGAATTCCGAGAAGGCTAACCCCTTTGAAAATCCGAAAAATTCGCCCAGAATTCCGAGAAGGCTAAACCCTTTGAAAATTTCAAAAAATGCGCCCAGAATTCCGAGAAGGCAAACCCCTTTGAAAATTTCGAAAAATGCGGCCAGAAATCCGAGAAGGCTAACCCCTTGGAAAATTTCGAAAAATCTGCCCAGAATTCCGAGAAAGCTAACCCCTTTGAAAATTTCGAAAAATGCGCCCAGAATTCCGAGAAGGCTAACCCCTTTGAAAATTTCGAAAAATGCGCCCAGAATTCCGAGAAGGCTAACCCCTTTGAAAATTTCGAAAAATGCGCCCAGAATTCCGAGAAGGTTAACCCCTTTGAAAATTTCCAAAAATGCGCCCAGAATTCCGAGAAGGCTAACCCCTTTGAAAATTTCGAAAAATGCGCCCAGAATTCCGAGAAGGCTAACCCCTTTGAAAATTTCGAAAAACGCGCCCAGAAATCCGAGAAGGCTAACCCCTTGGAAAATTTCGAAAAATGCGCCCAGAATTCCGAGAAAGCTAACCCCTTTGAAAATTTCGAAAAATGCGCCCAGAATTCAGAGAAGGCTAACCCCTTTGAAAATTTCGAAAAATGCGCCCAGAATTCCGAGAAGGCTAACCCCTTGGAAAATTTCGAAAAATGCGCCCAGAATTCCGAGAAAGCTAACCCCTTTGAAAATTTCGAAAAATGCGCCCAGAATTCAGAGAAGGCTAACCCCTTTGAAAATTTCGAAAAATGCGGCCAGAAATCCGAGAAGGCTAACCCCTTTGAAAATTTCGAAAAATGCGCCCAGAATTCCGAGAAGGCTAACCCCTTGGAAAATTTCGAAGAATGCGCCCAGAATTCCGAGAAGGCTAACCCCTTTGAAAATTACGAAAAATGCGCCCAGAAATCCGAGAAGGCTAACCCTTTTGAAAATTTCGAAAAATGCGCCCAGAAATCCGAGAAGTCTAAACCCTTTGAAAATTTAGAAAAACGCGCCCAGAATTCCGAGACGGCTAACCCCATAGAAAATTTCGAAAAATGCGCCCAGAATTCAAGAAGGCTAACCCCTTTGAAAATTTCGAAAAATGCGCCAAGAATTTCGAGAAGGCTAACGCCTTTGAAAAATTCGATAAATGCGCCCAGAATTCCGAGAAGGCTAACCACTTTGAAAATTTCGAAAAATCCGCCCAGAAATCCGAGAAGGCTAACCCCTTTGAAAATTTCGAAAAATGCGCCCAGAATTCCGAGAAAGCTAACCCATTTGAAAATTTCGAAAAATGCGCCCAGAATTCCGAGAAGGCTAACTCCTTTGAAAATTTCGAAAAATGCGCCCAGAATTCCGAGAAGGCTAACCACTTTGAAAATTTCGAACAATGCGACCAGAAATCCGAGAAGGCTAACCCCTTGGAAAATTTCGAAAAATCTGCCCAGAATTCCGAGAAAGCTAACCCCTTTGAAAATTTCGAAAAATGCGCCCAGAATTCCGAGAAGGCTAACCCCTTTGAAAATTTCGAAAAATGCGCCCAGAATTCCGAGAAGGCTAACCCCTATGAAAATTTCGAAAAATGCGCCCAGAATTCCGAGAAGGTTAACCCCTTTGAAAATTTCCAAAAATGCGCCCAGAATTCCGAGAAGGCTAACCCCTTTGAAAATTTCGAAAAATGCGCCCAGAATTCCGAGAAGGCTAACTCCTTTGAAAATTTCGAAAAATGCGACCAGAAATCCGAGAAGGCTAACCCCTTTGAAAATTTCGAAAAACGCGCACAGAATTCCGAGAAGGCTAACCCCTTGGAAAATTTCGAAAAATGCGCCCAGAATTCCGAGAAAGCTAACCCCTTTGAAAATTTCGAAAAATGCGCCCAGAATTCAGAGAAGGCTAACCCCTTTGAAAATTTGGAAAAATGCGGCCAGAAATCCGAGAAGGCTAACCCCTTTGAAAATTTCGAAAAATGCGCCCAGAATTCCGAGAAGGCTAACCCCTTGGAAAATTTCGAAAAACGCGCCCAGAATTCCGAGAAGGCTAACCCCTTTGAAAATTACGAAAAATGCGCCCAGAAATCCGAGAAGGCTAACCCTTTTGAAAATTTCGAAAAATGCGCCCAGAAATCCGAGAAGTCTAAACCCTTTGAAAATTTAGAAAAACGCGCCCAGAATTCCGAGACGGCTAACCCCATAGAAAATTTCGAAAAATGCGCCCAGAATTCAAGAAGGCTAACCCCTTTGAAAATTTCGAAAAATGCGCCAAGAATTCCGAGAAGGCTAACCCCTCTGAAAATGTCGGAAAATGCTCCCAGAATTCCGAGGGCTTTCCCCTTTGAAAATTTCGAAAAATGCGCCCAGAATTCCGAGAAGGCTAACCCCTTTGAAAATTTCGAAAAATGCGCCAAGAATTCCGAGAAGGCTAACCCCTTTGAAAATTTCGAAAAATGCGGCCAGAAATCCGAGAAGGCTAACCCCTTTGAAAATTTCGAAAAATGCGCCCAGAATTCCGAGAAGGCTAACCCCTTTGAAAATTTCGAACAATGCGCCCAGAATTCCGAGAATGCTAACCCCTTTGAAAATTTCGAAAAATGCGCCCAGAATTCCGAGAAGGCTAACCACTTTGAAAATTTCGAAAAATGCGCCCAGAATTCCGAGAAGGCTAACGCCTTTGAAAATTTCGAAAAATGCGCCCAGAATTCCGAGAAGGCTAACCACTTTGAAAATTTCGAAAAATGCGCCCAGAAATCCGAGAAGGCTAACTCCTTGGAAAATTTCGAAAAATGCGCCCAGAATTCCGAGAAAGCTAACCCCTTTGAAAATTTCGAAAAATGCGCCCAGAATTCCGAGAAGGCTAACACCTTTGAAAATTTCGAAAAATGCGCCCAGAATTCCGAGAAGGCTAACCCCTTTGAAAATTTCGAAAAATGCGCCCAGAATTCCGGGAAGGTTAACCCCTTGGAAAATTTCGAAAAATGCGGCCAGAAATCCGAGAAGGCTAACCCCTTTGAAAATTTCGAAAAATGCGCACAGAATTCCGAGAAGGCTAACCCCTTGGAAAATTTCGAAAAATGCGCCCAGAATTCCGAGAAGGCTAACCCCTTTGAAAATTTCGAAAAACGCGCCCAGAATTCCGAAAAGGCAAACCCCTCTGAAAATTTCGAAAAACAGGCCCAGAATTCCGAGAAGGCTAACCCGTTTGAAAATTTCGAAAAACGCGCCCAGAATTCCGAGAAGGCTAACCCCTTTGAAAAATTCGAAAAACGCGCCCAGAATTCCGAGAAGGCTAACCCCTCTGAAAATCCGAAAAATTCGCCCAGAATTCCGAGAAGGCTAAACCCTTTGAAAATTTCAAAAAATGCGCCCAGAATTCCGAGAAGGCAAACCCTTTTGAAAATTTCGAAAAATGCGCCCAGAAATCCGAGAAGTCTAAACCCTTTGAAAATTTAGAAAAACGCGCCCAGAATTCCGAGACGGCTAACCCCATAGAAAATTTCGAAAAATGCGCCCAGAATTCAAGAAGGCTAACCCCTTTGAAAATTTCGAAAAATGCGCCAAGAATTTCGAGAAGGCTAACGCCTTTGAAAATTTCGAAAAATGCGCCCAGAATTCCGAGAAGGCTAACCCCTTTGAAAATTTCGAAAAATGCGCCCAGAATTCCGAGAAAGCTAACCCATTTGAAAATTTCGAAAAATGCGCCCAGAATTCCGAGAAGGCTAACCCCTTTGAAAATTTCGAAAAATGCGCCCAGAATTCCGAGAAAGCTAACCCCTTTGAAAATTTCGAAAAATGCGCCCAGAATTCAGAGAAGGCTAACCCCTTTGAAAATTTGGAAAAATGCGGCCAGAAATCCGAGAAGGCTAACCCCTTTGAAAATTTCGAAAAATGCGCCCAGAATTCCGAGAAGGCTAACCCCTTGGAAAATTTCGAAAAAGGCGCCCAGAATTCCGAGAAGGCTAACCCCTTTGAAAATTACGAAAAATGCGCCCAGAAATCCGAGAAGGCTAACCCTTTTGAAAATTTCGAAAAATGCGCCCAGAAATCCGAGAAGTCTAAACCCTTTGAAAATTTAGAAAAACGCGCCCAGAATTCCGAGAAGGCTAACCCCATAGAAAATTTCGAAAAATGCGCCCAGAATTCAAGAAGGCTAACCCCTTTGAAAATTTCGAAAAATGCGCCAAGAATTCCGAGAAGGCTAACCCCTCTGAAAATGTCGGAAAATGCTCCCAGAATTCCGAGGGCTTTCCCCTTTGAAAATTTCGAAAAATGCGCCCAGAATTCCGAGAATGCTAACCCCTTTGAAAATTTCGAAAAATGCGCCCAGAATTCCGAGAAGGCTAACCCCTTTGAAAATTTCGAAAAATGCGCCCAGAATTCCGAGAAGGCTAACGCCTTTGAAAATTTCGAAAAATGCGCCCAGAATTCCGAGAAGGCTAACCACTTTGAAAATTTCGAAAAATGCGCCCAGAAATCCGAGAAGGCTAACTCCTTGGAAAATTTCGAAAAATGCGCCCAGAATTCCGAGAAAGCTAACCCCTTTGAAAATTTCGAAAAATGCGCCCAGAATTCCGAGAAGGCTAACACCTTTGAAAATTTCGAAAAATGCGCCCAGAATTCCGAGAAGGCTAACCCCTTTGAAAATTTCGAAAAATGCGCCCAGAATTCCGGGAAGGTTAACCCCTTGGAAAATTTCGAAAAATGCGGCCAGAAATCCGAGAAGGCTAACCCCTTTGAAAATTTCGAAAAATGCGCCCAGAATTCCGAGAAGGCTAACCCCTTGGAAAATTTCGAAAAATGCGCCCAGAATTCCGAGAAGGCTAACCCCTTTGAAAATTTCGAAAAACGCGCCCAGAATTCCGAAAAGGCAAACCCCTCTGAAAATTTCGAAAAACAGGCCCAGAATTCCGAGAAGGCTAACCCCTTTGAAAATTTCGAAAAACGCGCCCAGAATTCCGAGAAGGCTAACCCCTTTGAAAAATTCGAAAAACGCGCCCAGAATTCCGAGAAGGCTAACCCCTTTGAAAATCCGAAAAATTCGCCCAGAATTCCGAGAAGGCTAAACCCTTTGAAAATTTCAAAAAATGCGCCCAGAATTCCGAGAAGGCAAACCCCTTTGAAAATTTCGAAAAATGCGGCCAGAAATCCGAGAAGGCTAACCCCTTTGAAAATTTCGAAAAATGCGCCCAGAATTCCGAGAAGGCTAACCCCTTTGAAAATTTCGAAAAATGCGCCCAGAATTTCGAGAAGGCTAACCCCTTTGAAACATTCGAAAAATGCGCCCAGAATTCCGAGACGGCTAACGCCTTTGAAAATTTCGAAAAATGCGCCCAGAATTCCGAGAAGGCTAACCCCTTTGAAAATTTCGAAAAACGCGCCCAGAATTCCGAGAAGGCTAACCCCTTTGAAAAATTCGAAAAACGCGCCCAGAATTCCGAGAAGGCTAACCCCTTTGAAAATCCGAAAAATTCGCCCAGAATTCCGAGAAGGCTAAACCCTTTGAAAATTTCAAAAAATGCGCCCAGAATTCCGAGAAGGCAAACCCCTTTGAAAATTTCGAAATACGGCCAGAAATCCGAGAAGGCTAACCCCTTGGAAAATTTCGAAAAATCTGCCCAGAATTCCGAGAAAGCTAACCCCTTTGAAGATTTCGAAAAATGCGCCCAGAATTCCGAGAAGGCTAACCCCTTTGAAAATTTCGAAAAATGCGCCCAGAATTCCGAGAAGGCTAACCCCTTTGAAAATTTCGAAAAATGCGCCCAGAATTCCGAGAAGGTTAACCCCTTTGAAAATTTCCAAAAATGCGCCCAGAATTCCGAGAAGGCTAACCCCTTTGAAAATTTCGAAAAACGCGCCCAGAAATCCGAGAAGGCTAACCCCTTGGAAAATTTCGAAAAATGCGCCCAGAATTCCGAGAAAGCTAACCCCTTTGAAAATTTCGAAAAATGCGCCCAGAATTCCGAGAAGGCTAACCCCTTTGAAAATTTCGAAAAATGCGCCCAGAATTCCGAGAAGGCTAACCCCTTGGAAAATTTCGAAAAATGCGCCCAGAATTCCGAGAAAGCTAAACCCTTTGAAAATTTCGAAAAATGCGCCCAGAATTCAGAGAAGGCTAACCCCTTTGAAAATTTCGAAAAATGCGGCCAGAAATCCGAGAAGGCTAACCCCTTTGAAAATTTCGAAAAATGCGCCCAGAATTCCGAGAAGGCTAACCCCTTGGAAAATTTCGAAGAATGCGCCCAGAATTCCGAGAAGGCTAACCCCTTTGAAAATTACGAAAAATGCGCCCAGAAATCCGAGAAGGCTAACCCTTTTGAAAATTTCGAAAAATGCGCCCAGAAATCCGAGAAGTCTAAACCCTTTGAAAATTTAGAAAAACGCGCCCAGAATTCCGAGACGGCTAACCCCATAGAAAATTTCGAAAAATGCGCCCAGAATTCAAGAAGGCTAACCCCTTTGAAAATTTCGAAAAATGCGCCAAGAATTTCGAGAAGGCTAACGCCTTTGAAAATTTCGATAAATGCGCCCAGAATTCCGAGAAGGCTAACCACTTTGAAAATTTCGAAAAATCCGCCCAGAAATCCGAGAAGGCTAACCCCTTTGAAAATTTCGAAAAATGCGCCCAGAATTCCGAGAAAGCTAACCCATTTGAAAATTTCGAAAAATGCGCCCAGAATTCCAAGAAGGCTAACCCCTTTGAAAATTTCGAAAAATGCTCCCAGAATTCCAAGAAGGCTAACCCCTTTGAAAATTTCGAAAAATGCGCCCAGAATTCCGAGAAGGCTAACCCCTTTGAAACTTTCGAAAAATGCGCCCAGAATTCCGAGAAGGCTAACCCCTTGGAAAATTTCGAGAAATGCGCCCAGAATTCCGAGAAGGCTAACCCCTTTGAAAATTTCGAAAAATGCGCCCAGAATTCCAAGAAGGCTAACCCCTTTGAAAATTTCGAAAAATGCGCCCAGAATTCCGAGAAGGCTAACCACTTTGAAAATTTCGAACAATGCGACCAGAAATCCGAGAAGGCTAACCCCTTGGAAAATTTCGAAAAATCTGCCCAGAATTCCGAGAAAGCCCCTTTGAAAATTTCGAAAAATGCGCCCAGAATTCCGAGAAGGCTAACCCCTTTGAAAATTTCGAAAAATGCGCCCAGAATTCCGAGAAGGCTAACCCCTTTGAAAATTTCGAAAAATGCGCCCAGAATTCCGAGAAGGTTAACCCCTTTGAAAATTTCCAAAAATGCGCCCAGAATTCCGAGAAGGCTAACCCCTTTGAAAATTTCGAAAAATGCGCCCAGAATTCCGAGAAGGCTAACTCCTTTGAAAATTTCGAAAAATGCGACCAGAAATCCGAGAAGGCTAACCCCTTTGAAAATTTCGAAAAACGCGCACAGAATTCCGAGAAGGCTAACCCCTTGGAAAATTTCGAAAAATGCGCCCAGAATTCAGAGAAAGCTAACCCCTTTGAAAATTTCGAAAAATGCGCCCAGAATTCAGAGAAGGCTAACCCCTTTGAAAATTTGGAAAAATGCGGCCAGAAATCCGAGAAGGCTAACCCCTTTGAAAATTTCGAAAAATGCGCCCAGAATTCCGAGAAGGCTAACCCCTTGGAAAATTTCGAAAAACGCGCCCAGAATTCCGAGAAGGCTAACCCCTTTGAAAATTACGAAAAATGCGCCCAGAAATCCGAGAAGGCTAACCCTTTTGAAAATTTCGAAAAATGCGCCCAGAAATCCGAGAAGTCTAAACCCTTTGAAAATTTAGAAAAACGCGCCCAGAATTCCGAGACGGCTAACCCCATAGAAAATTTCGAAAAATGCGCCCAGAATTCAAGAAGGCTAACCCCTTTGAAAATTTCGAAAAATGCGCCAAGAATTCCGAGAAGGCTAACCCCTCTGAAAATGTCGGAAAATGCTCCCAGAATTCCGAGGGCTTTCCCCTTTGAAAATTTCGAAAAATGCGCCCAGAATTCCGAGAAGGCTAACCCCTTTGAAAATTTCGAAAAATGCGCCAAGAATTCCGAGAAGGCTAACCCCTTTGAAAATTTCGAAAAATGCGGCCAGAAATCCGAGAAGGCTAACCCCTTTGAAAATTTCGAAAAATGCGCCCAGAATTCCGAGAAGGCTAACCCCTTTGAAAATTTCGAACAATGCGCCCAGAATTCCGAGAATGCTAACCCCTTTGAAAATTTCGAAAAATGCGCCCAGAATTCCGAGAAGGCTAACCCCTTTGAAAATTTCGAAAAATGCGCCCAGAATTCCGAGAAGGCTAACGCCTTTGAAAATTTCGAAAAATGCGCCCAGAATTCCGAGAAGGCTAACCACTTTGAAAATTTCGAAAAATGCGCCCAGAAATCCGAGAAGGCTAACTCCTTGGAAAATTTCGAAAAATGCGCCCAGAATTCCGAGAAAGCTAACCCCTTTGAAAATTTCGAAAAATGCGCCCAGAATTCCGAGAAGGCTAACACCTTTGAAAATTTCGAAAAATGCGCCCAGAATTCCGAGAAGGCTAACCCCTTTGAAAATTTCGAAAAATGCGCCCAGAATTCCGGGAAGGTTAACCCCTTGGAAAATTTCGAAAAATGCGGCCAGAAATCCGAGAAGGCTAACCCCTTTGAAAATTTCGAAAAATGCGCCCAGAATTCCGAGAAGGCTAACCCCTTGGAAAATTTCGAAAAATGCGCCCAGAATTCCGAGAAGGCTAACCCCTTTGAAAATTTCGAAAAACGCGCCCAGAATTCCGAAAAGGCAAACCCCTCTGAAAATTTCGAAAAACAGGCCCAGAATTCCGAGAAGGCTAACCCCTTTGAAAATTTCGAAAAACGCGCCCAGAATTCCGAGAAGGCTAACCCCTTTGAAAAATTCGAAAAACGCGCCCAGAATTCCGAGAAGGCTAACCCCTTTGAAAATCCGAAAAATTCGCCCAGAATTCCGAGAAGGCTAAACCCTTTGAAAATTTCAAAAAATGCGCCCAGAATTCCGAGAAGGCAAACCCCTTTGAAAATTTCGAAAAATGCGGCCAGAAATCCGAGAAGGCTAACCCCTTGGAAAATTTCGAAAAATCTGCCCAGAATTCCGAGAAAGCTAACCCCTTTGAAAATTTCGAAAAATGCGCCCAGAATTCCGAGAAGGCTAACCCCTTTGAAAATTTCGAAAAATGCGCCCAGAATTCCGAGAAGGCTAACCCCTTTGAAAATTTCGAAAAATGCGCCCAGAATTCCGAGAAGGTCAACCCCTTTGAAAATTTCCAAAAATGCGCCCAGAATTCCGAGAAGGCTAACCCCTTTGAAAATTTCGAAAAATGCGCCCAGAATTCCGAGAAGGCTAACTCCTTTGAAAATTTCGAAAAATGCGACCAGAAATCCGAGAAGGCTAACCCCTTTGAAAATTTCGAAAAATGCGCCCAGAATTCCGAGAAGGCTAACCCCTTTGAAAATTTCGAAAAACGCGCCCAGAAATCCGAGAAGGCTAACCCCTTGGAAAATTTCGAAAAATGCGCCCAGAATTCCGAGAAAGCTAACCCCTTTGAAAATTTCGAAAAAAGCGCCCAGAATTCAGAGAAGGCTAACCCCTTTGAAAATTTCGAAAAATGCGGCCAGAAATCCGAGAAGGCTAACCCCTTTGAAAATTTCGAAAAATGCGCCCAGAATTCCGAGAAGGCTAACCCCTTGGAAAATTTCGAAGAATGCGCCCAGAATTCCGAGAAGGCTAACCCCTTTGAAAATTACGAAAAATGCGCCCAGAAATCCGAGAAGGCTAACCCTTTTGAAAATTTCGAAAAATGCGCCCAGAAATCCGAGAAGTCTAAACCCTTTGAAAATTTAGAAAAACGCGCCCAGAATTCCGAGACGGCTAACCCCATAGAAAATTTCGAAAAATGCGCCCAGAATTCAAGAAGGCTAACCCCTTTGAAAATTTCGAAAAATGCGCCAAGAATTTCGAGAAGGCTAACGCCTTTGAAAATTTCGAAAAATGCGCCCAGAATTCCGAGAAGGCTAACCACTTTGAAAATTTCGAAAAATCCGCCCAGAAATCCGAGAAGGCTAACCCCTTTGAAAATTTCGAAAAATGCGCCCAGAATTCCGAGAAAGCTAACCCATTTGAAAATTTCGAAAAATGCGCCCAGAATTCCGAGAAGGCTAACTCCTTTGAAAATTTCGAAAAATGCGCCCAGAATTCCGAGATGGCTAACCACTTTGAAAATTTCGAACAATGCGACCAGAAATCCGAGAAGGCTAACCCCTTGGAAAATTTCGAAAAATCTGCCCAGAATTCCGAGAAAGCTAACCCCTTTCAAAATTTCGAAAAATGCGCCCAGAATTCCGAGAAGGCTAACCCCTTTGAAAATTTCGAAAAATGCGCCCAGAATTCCGAGAAGGCTAACCCCTTTGAAAATTTCGAAAAATGCGCCCAGAATTCCGAGAAGGTTAACCCCTTTGAAAATTTCCAAAAATGCGCCCAGAATTCCGAGAAGGCTAACCCCTTTGAAAATTTCGAAAAATGCGCCCAGAATTCCGAGAAGGCTAACTCCTTTGAAAATTTCGAAAAATGCGACCAGAAATCCGAGAAGGCTAACCCCTTTGAAAATTTCGAAAAACGCGCACAGAATTCCGAGAAGGCTAACCCCTTGGAAAATTTCGAAAAATGCGCCCAGAATTCCGAGAAAGCTAACCCCTTTGAAAATTTCGAAAAATGCGCCCAGAATTCAGAGAAGGCTAACCCCTTTGAAAATTTGAAAAAATGCGGCCAGAAATCCGAGAAGGCTAACCCCTTTGAAAATTTCGAAAAATGCGCCCAGAATTCCGAGAAGGCTAACCCCTTGGAAAATTTCGAAAAAGGCGCCCAGAATTCCGAGAAGGCTAACCCCTTTGAAAATTACGAAAAATGCGCCCAGAAATCCGAGAAGGCTAACCCTTTTGAAAATTTCGAAAAATGCGCCCAGAAATCCGAGAAGTCTAAACCCTTTGAAAATTTAGAAAAACGCGCCCAGAATTCCGAGAAGGCTAACCCCATAGAAAATTTCGAAAAATGCGCCCAGAATTCAAGAAGGCTAACCTCTTTGAAAATTTCGAAAAATGCGCCAAGAATTCCGAGAAGGCTAACCCCTCTGAAAATGTCGGAAAATGCTCCCAGAATTCCGACGGCTTTCCCCTTTGAAAATTTCGAAAAATGCGCCCAGAATTCCGAGAATGCTAACCCCTTTGAAAATTTCGAAAAATGCGCCCAGAATTCCGAGAAGGCTAACCCCTTTGAAAATTTCGAAAAATGCGCCCAGAATTCCGAGAAGGCTAACGCCTTTGAAAATTTCGAAAAATGCGCCCAGAATTCCGAGAAGGCTAACCACTTTGAAAATTTCGAAAAATGCGCCCAGAAATCCAAGAAGGCTAACTCCTTGGAAAATTTCGAAAAATGCGCCCAGAATTCCGAGAAAGCTAACCCCTTTGAAAATTTCGAAAAATGCGCCCAGAATTCCGAGAAGGCTAACACCTTTGAAAATTTCGAAAAATGCGCCCAGAATTCCGAGAAGTCTAACCCCTTTGAAAATTTCGAAAAATGCGCCCAGAATTCCGGGAAGGTTAACCCCTTGGAAAATTTCGAAAAATGCGGCCAGAAATCCGAGAAGGCTAACCCCTTTGAAAATTTCGAAAAATGCGCCCAGAATTCCGAGAAGGCTAACCCCTTGGAAAATTTAGAAAAATGCGCCCAGAATTCCGAGAAGGCTAACCCCTTTGAAAATTTCGAAAAACGCGCCCAGAATTCCGAAAAGGCAAACCCCTCTGAAAATTTCGAAAAACAGGCCCAGAATTCCGAGAAGGCTAACCCCTTTGAAAATTTCGAAAAACGCGCCCAGAATTCCGAGAAGGCTAACCCCTTTGAAAAATTCGAAAAACGCGCCCAGAATTCCGAGAAGGCTAACCCCTTTGAAAATCTGAAAAATTCGCCCAGAATTCCGAGAAGGCTAAACCCTTTGAAAATTTCAAAAATTGCGCCCAGAATTCCGAGAAGGCAAACCCCTTTGAAAATTTCGAAAAATGCGGCCAGAAATCCGAGAAGGCTAACCCCTTTGAAAATTTCGAAAAATGCGCCCAGAATTCCGAGAAGGCTAACCCCTTTGAAAATTTCGAAAAATGCGCCCTGAATTTCGAGAAGGCTAACCCCTTTGAAACATTCGAAAAATGCGCCCAGAATTCCGAGACGGCTAACGCCTTTGAAAATTTCGAAAAATGCGCCCAGAATTCCGAGAAGGCTAACCCCTTTGAAAATTTCGAAAAACGCGCCCAGAATTCCGAGAAGGCTAACCCCTTTGAAAAATTCGAAAAACGCGCCCAGAATTCCGAGAAGGCTAACCCCTTTGAAAATCCGAAAAATTCGCCCAGAATTCCGAGAAGGCTAAACCCTTTGAAAATTTCAAAAAATGCGCCCAGAATTCCGAGAAGGCAAACCCCTTTGAAAATTTCGAAAAATGCGGCCAGAAATCCGAGAAGGCTAACCCCTTGGAAAATTTCGAAAAATCTGCCCAGAATTCTGAGAAAGCTAACCCCTTTGAAAATTTCGAAAAATGCGCCCAGAATTCCGAGAAGGCTAACCCCTTTGAAAATTTCGAAAAATGCGCCCAGAATTCCGAGAAGGCTAACCCCTTTGAAAATTTCGAAAAATGCGCCCAGAATTCCGAGAAGGTTAACCCCTTTGAAAATTTCCAAAAATGCGCCCAGAATTCCGAGAAGGCTAACCCCTTTGAAAATTTCGAAAAATGCGCCCAGAATTCCGAGAAGGCTAACCCCTTTGAAAATTTCGAAAAACGCGCCCAGAAATCCGAGAAGGCTAACCCCTTGGAAAATTTCGAAAAATGCGCCCAGAATTCCGAGAAAGCTAACCCCTTTGAAAATTTCGAAAAATGCGCCCAGAATTCCGAGAAGGCTAACCCCTTTGAAAATTTCGAAAAATGCGCCCAGAATTCCGAGAAGGCTAACCCCTTGGAAAATTTCGAAAAATGCGCCCAGAATTCCGAGAAAGCTAACCCCTTTGAAAATTTCGAAAAATGCGCCCAGAATTCAGAGAAGGCTAACCCCTTTGAAAATTTCGAAAAATGCGCCCAGAATTCCGAGAAGGCTAACCCCTTGGAAAATTTCGAAGAATGCGCCCAGAATTCCGAAAAGGCTAACCCCTTTGAAAATTACGAAAAATGCGCCCAGAAATCCGAGAAGGCTAACCCTTTTGAAAATTTCGAAAAATGCGCCCAGAAATCCGAGAAGTCTAAACCCTTTGAAAATTTAGAAAAACGCGCCCAGAATTCCGAGACGGCTAACCCCATAGAAAATTTCGAAAAATGCGCCCAGAATTCAAGAAGGCTAACCCCTTTGAAAATTTCGAAAAATGCGCCAAGAATTTCGAGAAGGCTAACGCCTTTGAAAATTTCGATAAATGCGCCCAGAATTCCGAGAAGGCTAACCACTTTGAAAATTTCGAAAAATCCGCCCAGAAATCCGAGAAGGCTAACCCCTTTGAAAATTTCGAAAAATGCGCCCAGAATTCCGAGAAAGCTAACCCATTTGAAAATTTCGAAAAATGCGCCCAGAATTCCGAGAAGGCTAACTCCTTTGAAAATTTCGAAAAATGCGCCCAGAATTCCGAGAAGGCTAACCACTTTGAAAATTTCGAACAATGCGACCAGAAATCCGAGAAGGCTAACCCCTTGGAAAATTTCGAAAAATCTGCCCAGAATTCCGAGAAAGCTAACCCCTTTGAAAATTTCGAAAATTGCGCCCAGAATTCCGAGAAGGCTAACCCCTTTGAAAATTTCGAAAAATGCGCCCAGAATTCCGAGAAGGCTAACCCCTTTGAAAATTTCGAAAAATGCGCCCAGAATTCCGAGAAGGTTAACCCCTTTGAAAATTTCCAAAAATGCGCCCAGAATTCCGAGAAGGCTAACCCCTTTGAAAATTTCGAAAAATGCGCCCAGAATTCCGAGAAGGCTAACTCCTTTGAAAATTTCGAAAAATGCGACCAGAAATCCGAGAAGGCTAACCCCTTTGAAAATTTCGAAAAACGCGCACAGAATTCCGAGAAGGCTAACCCCTTGGAAAATTTCGAAAAATGCGCCCAGAATTCCGAGAAAGCTAACCCCTTTGAAAATTTCGAAAAATGCGCCCAGAATTCAGAGAAGGCTAACCCCTTTGAAAATTTGGAAAAATGCGGCCAGAAATCCGAGAAGGCTAACCCCTTTGAAAATTTCGAAAAATGCGCCCAGAATTCCGAGAAGGCTAACCCCTTGGAAAATTTCGAAAAACGCGCCCAGAATTCCGAGAAGGCTAACCCCTTTGAAAATTACGAAAAATGCGCCCAGAAATCCGAGAAGGCTAACCCTTTTGAAAATTTCGAAAAATGCGCCCAGAAATCCGAGAAGTCTAAACCCTTTGAAAATTTAGAAAAACGCGCCCAGAATTCCGAGACGGCTAACCCCATAGAAAATTTCGAAAAATGCGCCCAGAATTCAAGAAGGCTAACCCCTTTGAAAATTTCGAAAAATGCGCCAAGAATTCCGAGAAGGCTAACCCCTCTGAAAATGTCGGAAAATGCTCCCAGAATTCCGAGGGCTTTCCCCTTTGAAAATTTCGAAAAATGCGCCCAGAATTCCGAGAAGGCTAACCCCTTTGAAAATTTCGAAAAATGCGCCAAGAATTCCGAGAAGGCTAACCCCTTTGAAAATTTCGAAAAATGCGGCCAGAAATCCGAGAAGGCTAACCCCTTTGAAAATTTCGAAAAATGCGCCCCGAATTCCGAGAAGGCTAACCCCTTTGAAAATTTCGAACAATGCGCCCAGAATTCCGAGAATGCTAACCCCTTTGAAAATTTCGAAAAATGCGCCCAGAATTCCGAGAAGGCTAACCCCTTTGAAAATTTCGAAAAATGCGCCCAGAATTCCGAGAAGGCTAACGCCTTTGAAAATTTCGAAAAATGCGCCCAGAATTCCGAGAAGGCTAACCATTTTGAAAATTTCGAAAAATGCGCCCAGAAATCCGAGAAGGCTAACCCCTTTGAAAATTTCGAAAAATGCGCCCAGAATTCCGGGAAGGTTAACCCCTTGGAAAATTTCGAAAAATGCGGCCAGAAATCCGAGAAGGCTAACCCCTTTGAAAATTTCGAAAAATGCGCCCAGAATTCAAGAAGGCTAACCCCTTTGAAAATTTCGAAAAATGCGCCAAGAATTCCGAGAAGGCTAACCCCTCTGAAAATGTCGGAAAATGCTCCCAGAATTCCGAGGGCTTTCCCCTTTGAAAATTTCGAAAAATGCGCCCAGAATTCCGAGAATGCTAACCCCTTTGAAAATTTCGAAAAATGCGCCCAGAATTCCGAGAAGGCTAACCCCTTTGAAAATTTCGAAAAATGCGCCCAGAATTCCGAGAAGGCTAACGCCTTTGAAAATTTCGAAAAATGCGCCCAGAATTCCGAGAAGGCTAACCACTTTGAAAATTTCGAAAAATGCGCCCAGAAATCCAAGAAGGCTAACTCCTTGGAAAATTTCGAAAAATGCGCCCAGAATTCCGAGAAAGCTAACCCCTTTGAAAATTTCGAAAAATGCGCCCAGAATTCCGAGAAGGCTAACACCTTTGAAAATTTCGAAAAATGCGCCCAGAATTCCGAGAAGTCTAACCCCTTTGAAAATTTCGAAAAATGCGCCCAGAATTCCGAGAAGGCTAACCCCTTGGAAAATTTCGAAAAATGCGCCCAGAATTCCGAGAAGGCTAACCCCTTTGAAAATTTCGAAAAACGCGCCCAGAATTCCGAAAAGGCAAACCCCTCTGAAAATTTCGAAAAACAGGCCCAGAATTCCGAGAAGGCTAACCCCTTTGAAAATTTCGAAAAACGCGCCCAGAATTCCGAGAAGGCTAACCCCTTTGAAAAATTCGAAAAACGCGCCCAGAATTCCGAGAAGGCTAACCCCTTTGAAAATCCGAAAAATTCGCCCAGAATTCCGAGAAGGCTAAACCCTTTGAAAATTTCAAAAAATGCGCCCAGAATTCCGAGAAGGCAAACCCCTTTGAAAATTTCGAAAAATGCGGCCAGAAATCCGAGAAGGCTAACCCCTTTGAAAATTTCGAAAAATGCGCCCAGAATTCCGAGAAGGCTAACCCCTTTGAAAATTTCGAAAAATGCGCCCTGAATTTCGAGAAGGCTAACCCCTTTGAAACATTCGAAAAATGCGCCCAGAATTCCGAGACGGCTAACGCCTTTGAAAATTTCGAAAAATGCGCCCAGAATTCCGAGAAGGCTAACCCCTTTGAAAATTTCGAAAAACGCGCCCAGAATTCCGAGAAGGCTAACCCCTTTGAAAAATTCGAAAAACGCGCCCAGAATTCCGAGAAGGCTAACCCCTTTGAAAATCCGAAAAATTCGCCCAGAATTCCGAGAAGGCTAAACCCTTTGAAAATTTCAAAAAATGCGCCCAGAATTCTGAGAAGGCAAACCCCTTTGAAAATTTCGAAAAATGCGGCCAGAAATCCGAGAAGGCTAACCCCTTGGAAAATTTCGAAAAATCTGCCCAGAATTCCGAGAAAGCTAACCCCTTTGAAAATTTAGAAAAATGCGCCCAGAATTCCGAGAAGGCTAACCCCTTTGAAAATTTCGAAAAATGCGCCCAGAATTCCGAGAAGGCTAACCCCTTTGAAAATTTCGAAAAATGCGCCCAGAATTCCGAGAAGGTTAACCCCTTTGAAAATTTCCAAAAATGCGCCCAGAATTCCGAGAAGGCTAACCCCTTTGAAAATTTCGAAAAATGCGCCCAGAATTCCGAGAAGGCTAACCCCTTTGAAAATTTCGAAAAACGCGCCCAGAAATCCGAGAAGGCTAACCCCTTGGAAAATTTCGAAAAATGCGCCCAGAATTCCGAGAAAGCTAACCCCTTTGAAAATTTCGAAAAATGCGCCCAGAATTCCGAGAAGGCTAACCCCTTTGAAAATTTCGAAAAATGCGCCCAGAATTCCGAGAAGGCTAACCCCTTGGAAAATTTCGAAAAATGCGCCCAGAATTCCGAGAAAGCTAACCCCTTTGAAAATTTCGAAAAATGCGCCCAGAATTCAGAGAAGGCTAACCCCTTTGAAAATTTCGAAAAATGCGGCCAGAAATCCGAGAAGGCTAACCCCTTTGAAAATTTCGAAAAATGCGCCCAGAATTCCGAGAAGGCTAACCCCTTGGAAAATTTCGAAGAATGCGCCCAGAATTCCGAAAAGGCTAACCCCTTTGAAAATTACGAAAAATGCGCCCAGAAATCCGAGAAGGCTAACCCTTTTGAAAATTTCGAAAAATGCGCCCAGAAATCCGAGAAGTCTAAACCCTTTGAAAATTTAGAAAAACGCGCCCAGAATTCCGAGACGGCTAACCCCATAGAAAATTTCGAAAAATGCGCCCAGAATTCAAGAAGGCTAACCCCTTTGAAAATTTCGAAAAATGCGCCAAGAATTTCGAGAAGGCTAACGCCTTTGAAAATTTCGATAAATGCGCCCAGAATTCCGAGAAGGCTAACCACTTTGAAAATTTCGAAAAATCCGCCCAGAAATCCGAGAAGGCTAACCCCTTTGAAAATTTCGAAAAATGCGCCCAGAATTCCGAGAAAGCTAACCCATTTGAAAATTTCGAAAAATGCGCCCAGAATTCCGAGAAGGCTAACTCCTTTGAAAATTTCGAAAAATGCGCCCAGAATTCCGAGAAGGCTAACCACTTTGAAAATTTCGAACAATGCGACCAGAAATCCGAGAAGGCTAACCCCTTGGAAAATTTCGAAAAATCTGCCCAGAATTCCGAGAAAGCTAACCCCTTTGAAAATTTCGAAAATTGCGCCCAGAATTCCGAGAAGGCTAACCCCTTTGAAAATTTCGAAAAATGCGCCCAGAATTCCGAGAAGGCTAACCCCTTTGAAAATTTCGAAAAATGCGCCCAGAATTCCGAGAAGGTTAACCCCTTTGAAAATTTCCAAAAATGCGCCCAGAATTCCGAGAAGGCTAACCCCTTTGAAAATTTCGAAAAATGCGCCCAGAATTCCGAGAAGGCTAACTCCTTTGAAAATTTCGAAAAATGCGACCAGAAATCCGAGAAGGCTAACCCCTTTGAAAATTTCGAAAAACGCGCACAGAATTCCGAGAAGGCTAACCCCTTGGAAAATTTCGAAAAATGCGCCCAGAATTCCGAGAAAGCTAACCCCTTTGAAAATTTCGAAAAATGCGCCCAGAATTCAGAGAAGGCTAACCCCTTTGAAAATTTGGAAAAATGCGGCCAGAAATCCGAGAAGGCTAACCCCTTTGAAAATTTCGAAAAATGCGCCCAGAATTCCGAGAAGGCTAACCCCTTGGAAAATTTCGAAAAACGCGCCCAGAATTCCGAGAAGGCTAACCCCTTTGAAAATTACGAAAAATGCGCCCAGAAATCCGAGAAGGCTAACCCTTTTGAAAATTTCGAAAAATGCGCCCAGAAATCCGAGAAGTCTAAACCCTTTGAAAATTTAGAAAAACGCGCCCAGAATTCCGAGACGGCTAACCCCATAGAAAATTTCGAAAAATGCGCCCAGAATTCAAGAAGGCTAACCCCTTTGAAAATTTCGAAAAATGCGCCAAGAATTCCGAGAAGGCTAACCCCTCTGAAAATGTCGGAAAATGCTCCCAGAATTCCGAGGGCTTTCCCCTTTGAAAATTTCGAAAAATGCGCCCAGAATTCCGAGAAGGCTAACCCCTTTGAAAATTTCGAAAAATGCGCCAAGAATTCCGAGAAGGCTAACCCCTTTGAAAATTTCGAAAAATGCGGCCAGAAATCCGAGAAGGCTAACCCCTTTGAAAATTTCGAAAAATGCGCCCCGAATTCCGAGAAGGCTAACCCCTTTGAAAATTTCGAACAATGCGCCCAGAATTCCGAGAATGCTAACCCCTTTGAAAATTTCGAAAAATGCGCCCAGAATTCCGAGAAGGCTAACCCCTTTGAAAATTTCGAAAAATGCGCCCAGAATTCCGGGAAGGTTAACCCCTTGGAAAATTTCGAAAAATGCGGCCAGAAATCCGAGAAGGCTAACCCCTTTGAAAATTTCGAAAAATGCGCCCAGAATTCAAGAAGGCTAACCCCTTTGAAAATTTCGAAAAATGCGCCAAGAATTCCGAGAAGGCTAACCCCTCTGAAAATGTCGGAAAATGCTCCCAGAATTCCGAGGGCTTTCCCCTTTGAAAATTTCGAAAAATGCGCCCAGAATTCCGAGAATGCTAACCCCTTTGAAAATTTCGAAAAATGCGCCCAGAATTCCGAGAAGGCTAACCCCTTTGAAAATTTCGAAAAATGCGCCCAGAATTCCGAGAAGGCTAACGCCTTTGAAAATTTCGAAAAATGCGCCCAGAATTCCGAGAAGGCTAACCACTTTGAAAATTTCGAAAAATGCGCCCAGAAATCCAAGAAGGCTAACTCCTTGGAAAATTTCGAAAAATGCGCCCAGAATTCCGAGAAAGCTAACCCCTTTGAAAATTTCGAAAAATGCGCCCAGAATTCCGAGAAGGCTAACACCTTTGAAAATTTCGAAAAATGCGCCCATAATTCCGAGAAGTCTAACCCCTTTGAAAATTTCGAAAAATGCGCCCAGAATTCCGAGAAGGCTAACCCCTTGGAAAATTTCGAAAAATGCGCCCAGAATTCCGAGAAGGCTAACCCCTTTGAAAATTTCGAAAAACGCGCCCAGAATTCCGAAAAGGCAAACCCCTCTGAAAATTTCGAAAAACAGGCCCAGAATTCCGAGAAGGCTAACCCCTTTGAAAATTTCGAAAAACGCGCCCAGAATTCCGAGAAGGCTAACCCCTTTGAAAAATTCGAAAAACGCGCCCAGAATTCCGAGAAGGCTAACCCCTTTGAAAATCCGAAAAATTCGCCCAGAATTCCGAGAAGGCTAAACCCTTTGAAAATTTCAAAAAATGCGCCCAGAATTCCGAGAAGGCAAACCCCTTTGAAAATTTCGAAAAATGCGGCCAGAAATCCGAGAAGGCTAACCCCTTTGAAAATTTCGAAAAATGCGCCCAGAATTCCGAGAAGGCTAACCCCTTTGAAAATTTCGAAAAATGCGCCCTGAATTTCGAGAAGGCTAACCCCTTTGAAACATTCGAAAAATGCGCCCAGAATTCCGAGACGGCTAACGCCTTTGAAAATTTCGAAAAATGCGCCCAGAATTCCGAGAAGGCTAACCCCTTTGAAAATTTCGAAAAACGCGCCCAGAATTCCGAGAAGGCTAACCCCTTTGAAAAATTCGAAAAACGCGCCCAGAATTCCGAGAAGGCTAACCCCTTTGAAAATCCGAAAAATTCGCCCAGAATTCCGAGAAGGCTAAACCCTTTGAAAATTTCAAAAAATGCGCCCAGAATTCTGAGAAGGCAAACCCCTTTGAAAATTTCGAAAAATGCGGCCAGAAATCCGAGAAGGCTAACCCCTTGGAAAATTTCGAAAAATCTGCCCAGAATTCCGAGAAAGCTAACCCCTTTGAAAATTTAGAAAAATGCGCCCAGAATTCCGAGAAGGCTAACCCCTTTGAAAATTTCGAAAAATGCGCCCAGAATTCCGAGAAGGCTAACCCCTTTGAAAATTTCGAAAAATGCGCCCAGAATTCCGAGAAGGTTAACCCCTTTGAAAATTTCCAAAAATGCGCCCAGAATTCCGAGAAGGCTAACCCCTTTGAAAATTTCGAAAAATGCGCCCAGAATTCCGAGAAGGCTAACCCCTTTGAAAATTTCGAAAAACGCGCCCAGAAATCCGAGAAGGCTAACCCCTTGGAAAATTTCGAAAAATGCGCCCAGAATTCCGAGAAAGCTAACCCCTTTGAAAATTTCGAAAAATGCGCCCAGAATTCCGAGAAGGCTAACCCCTTTGAAAATTTCGAAAAATGCGCCCAGAATTCCGAGAAGGCTAACCCCTTGGAAAATTTCGAAAAATGCGCCCAGAATTCCGAGAAAGCTAACCCCTTTGAAAATTTCGAAAAATGCGCCCAGAATTCAGAGAAGGCTAACCCCTTTGAAAATTTCGAAAAATGCGGCCAGAAATCCGAGAAGGCTAACCCCTTTGAAAATTTCGAAAAATGCGCCCAGAATTCCGAGAAGGCTAACCCCTTGGAAAATTTCGAAGAATGCGCCCAGAATTCCGAAAAGGCTAACCCCTTTGAAAATTACGAAAAATGCGCCCAGAAATCCGAGAAGGCTAACCCTTTTGAAAATTTCGAAAAATGCGCTCAGAAATCCGAGAAGTCTAAACCCTTTGAAAATTTAGAAAAACGCGCCCAGAATTCCGAGACGGCTAACCCCATAGAAAATTTCGAAAAATGCGCCCAGAATTCAAGAAGGCTAACCCCTTTGAAAATTTCGAAAAATGCGCCAAGAATTTCGAGAAGGCTAACGCCTTTGAAAATTTCGATAAATGCGCCCAGAATTCCGAGAAGGCTAACCACTTTGAAAATTTCGAAAAATCCGCCCAGAAATCCGAGAAGGCTAACCCCTTTGAAAATTTCGAAAAATGCGCCCAGAATTCCGAGAAAGCTAACCCATTTAAAATTTCGAAAAATGCGCCCAGAATTCCGAGAAGGCTAACTCCTTTGAAAATTTCGAAAAATGCGCCCAGAATTCCGAGAAGGCTAACCACTTTGAAAATTTCGAACAATGCGACCAGAAATCCGAGAAGGCTAACCCCTTGGAAAATTTCGAAAAATCTGCCCAGAATTCCGAGAAAGCTAACCCCTTTGAAAATTTCGAAAAATGCGCCCAGAATTCCGAGAAGGCTAACCCCTTTGAAAATTTCGAAAAATGCGCCCAGAATTCCGAGAAGGCTAACCCCTTTGAAAATTTCGAAAAATGCGCCCAGAATTCCGAGAAGGTTAACCCCTTTGAAAATTTCCA
Source organism: Ectobius pallidus (assembly GCA_964059195.1). NCBI lineage: Eukaryota > Metazoa > Arthropoda > Insecta > Blattodea > Ectobiidae > Ectobius > Ectobius pallidus. The sequence goes on from CAXKWD010000010.1 coordinate 61,490,527, forward strand.
AAAATGCGCCCAGAATTCCGAGAAGGCTAACCCCTTTGAAAATTTCGAAAAATGCGCCCAGAATTCCGAGAAGGCTAACTCCTTTGAAAATTTCGAAAAATGCGACCAGAAATCCGAGAAGGCTAACCCCTTTGAAAATTTCGAAAAACGCGCACAGAATTCCGAGAAGGCTAACCCCTTGGAAAATTTCGAAAAATGCGCCCAGAATTCCGAGAAAGCTAACCCCTTTGAAAATTTCGAAAAATGCGCCCAGAATTCAGAGAAGGCTAACCCCTTTGAAAATTTGGAAAAATGCGGCCAGAAATCCGAGAAGGCTAACCCCTTTGAAAATTTCGAAAAATGCGCCCAGAATTCCGAGAAGGCTAACCCCTTGGAAAATTTCGAAAAACGCGCCCAGAATTCCGAGAAGGCTAACCCCTTTGAAAATTACGAAAAATGCGCCCAGAAATCCGAGAAGGCTAACCCTTTTGAAAATTTCGAAAAATGCGCCCAGAAATCCGAGAAGTCTAAACCCTTTGAAAATTTAGAAAAACGCGCCCAGAATTCCGAGACGGCTAACCCCATAGAAAATTTCGAAAAATGCGCCCAGAATTCAAGAAGGCTAACCCCTTTGAAAATTTCGAAAAATGCGCCAAGAATTCCGAGAAGGCTAACCCCTCTGAAAATGTCGGAAAATGCTCCCAGAATTCCGAGGGCTTTCCCCTTTGAAAATTTCGAAAAATGCGCCCAGAATTCCGAGAAGGCTAACCCCTTTGAAAATTTCGAAAAATGCGCCAAGAATTCCGAGAAGGCTAACCCCTTTGAAAATTTCGAAAAATGCGGCCAGAAATCCGAGAAGGCTAACCCCTTTGAAAATTTCGAAAAATGCGCCCAGAATTCCGAGAAGGCTAACCCCTTTGAAAATTTCGAACAATGCGCCCAGAATTCCGAGAATGCTAACCCCTTTGAAAATTTCGAAAAATGCGCCCAGAATTCCGAGAAGGCTAACCCCTTTGAAAATTTCGAAAAATGCGCCCAGAATTCCGAGAAGGCTAACGCCTTTGAAAATTTCGAAAAATGCGCCCAGAATTCCGAGAAGGCTAACCATTTTGAAAATTTCGAAAAATGCGCCCAGAAATCCGAGAAGGCTAACTCCTTGGAAAATTTCGAAAAATGCGCCCAGAATTCCGAGAAAGCTAACCCCTTTGGAAATTTCGAAAAATGCGCCCAGAATTCCGAGAAGGCTAACACCTTTGAAAATTTCGAAAAATGCGCCCAGAATTCCGATAAGGCTAACCCCTTTGAAAATTTCGAAAAATGCGCCCAGAATTCCGGGAAGGTTAACCCCTTGGAAAATTTCGAAAAATGCGGCCAGAAATCCGAGAAGGCTAACCCCTTTGAAAATTTCGAAAAATGCGCCCAGAATTCCGAGAAGGCTAACCCCTTGGAAAATTTCGAAAAATGCGCCCAGAATTCCGAGAAGGCTAACCCCTTTGAAAATTTCGAAAAACGCGCCCAGAATTCCGAAAAGGCAAACCCCTCTGAAAATTTCGAAAAACAGGCCCAGAATTCCGAGAAGGCTAACCCCTTTGAAAATTTCGAAAAACGCGCCCAGAATTCCGAGAAGGCTAACCCCTTTGAAAAATTCGAAAAACGCGCCCAGAATTCCGAGAAGGCTAACCCCTTTGAAAATCCGAAAAATTCGCCCAGAATTCCGAGAAGGCTAAACCCTTTGAAAATTTCAAAAAATGCGCCCAGAATTCCGAGAAGGCAAACCCCTTTGAAAATTTCGAAAAATGCGGCCAGAAATCCGAGAAGGCTAACCCCTTGGAAAATTTCGAAAAATCTGCCCAGAATTCCGAGAAAGCTAACCCCTTTGAAAATTTCGAAAAATGCGCCCAGAATTCCGAGAAGGCTAACCCCTTTGAAAATTTCGAAAAATGCGCCCAGAATTCCGAGAAGGCTAACCCCTTTGAAAATTTCGAAAAATGCGCCCAGAATTCCGAGAAGGTTAACCCCTTTGAAAATTTCCAAAAATGCGCCCAGAATTCCGAGAAGGCTAACCCCTTTGAAAATTTCGAAAAATGCGCCCAGAATTCCGAGAAGGCTAACTCCTTTGAAAATTTCGAAAAATGCGACCAGAAATCCGAGAAGGCTAACCCCTTTGAAAATTTCGAAAAATGCGCCCAGAATTCCGAGAAGGCTAACCCCTTTGAAAATTTCGAAAAACGCGCCCAGAAATCCGAGAAGGCTAACCCCTTGGAAAATTTCGAAAAATGCGCCCAGAATTCCGAGAAAGCTAACCCCTTTGAAAATTTCGAAAAATGCGCCCAGAATTCAGAGAAGGCTAACCCCTTTGAAAATTTCGAAAAATGCGGCCAGAAATCCGAGAAGGCTAACCCCTTTGAAAATTTCGAAAAATGCGCCCAGAATTCCGAGAAGGCTAACCCCTTGGAAAATTTCGAAGAATGCGCCCAGAATTCCGAGAAGGCTAACCCCTTTGAAAATTACGAAAAATGCGCCCAGAAATCCGAGAAGGCTAACCCTTTTGAAAATTTCGAAAAATGCGCCCAGAAATCCGAGAAGTCTAAACCCTTTGAAAATTTAGAAAAACGCGCCCAGAATTCCGAGACGGCTAACCCCATAGAAAATTTCGAAAAATGCGCCCAGAATTCAAGAAGGCTAACCCCTTTGAAAATTTCGAAAAATGCGCCAAGAATTTCGAGAAGGCTAACGCCTTTGAAAATTTCGAAAAATGCGCCCAGAATTCCGAGAAGGCTAACCACTTTGAAAATTTCGAAAAATCCGCCCAGAAATCCGAGAAGGCTAACCCCTTTGAAAATTTCGAAAAATGCGCCCAGAATTCCGAGAAAGCTAACCCATTTGAAAATTTCGAAAAATGCGCCCAGAATTCCGAGAAGGCTAACTCCTTTGAAAATTTCGAAAAATGCGCCCAGAATTCCGAGAAGGCTAACCACTTTGAAAATTTCGAACAATGCGACCAGAAATCCGAGAAGGCTAACCCCTTGGAAAATTTCGAAAAATCTGCCCAGAATTCCGAGAAAACTAACCCCTTTCAAAATTTCGAAAAATGCGCCCAGAATTCCGAGAAGGCTAACCCCTTTGAAAATTTCGAAAAATGCGCCCAGAATTCCGAGAAGGCTAACCCCTTGGAAAATTTCGAAAAATGCGCCCAGAATTCCGAGAAGGCTAACCCCTTTGAAAATTTCGAAAAACGCGCCCAGAATTCCGAAAAGGCAAACCCCTCTGAAAATTTCGAAAAACAGGCCCAGAATTCCGAGAAGGCTAACCCCTTTGAAAATTTCGAAAAACGCGCCCAGAATTCCGAGAAGGCTAACCCCTTTGAAAAATTCGAAAAACGCGCCCAGAATTCCGAGAAGGCTAACCCCTTTGAAAATCCGAAAAATTCGCCCAGAATTCCGAGAAGGCTAAACCCTTTGAAAATTTCAAAAAATGCGCCCAGAATTCCGAGAAGGCAAACCCCTTTGAAAATTTCGAAAAATGCGGCCAGAAATCCGAGAAGGCTAACCCCTTTGAAAATTTCGAAAAATGCGCCCAGAATTCCGAGAAGGCTAACCCCTTTGAAAATTTCGAAAAATGCGCCCTGAATTTCGAGAAGGCTAACCCCTTTGAAACATTCGAAAAATGCGCCCAGAATTCCGAGACGGCTAACGCCTTTGAAAATTTCGAAAAATGCGCCCAGAATTCCGAGAAGGCTAACCCCTTTGAAAATTTCGAAAAACGCGCCCAGAATTCCGAGAAGGCTAACCCCTTTGAAAAATTCGAAAAACGCGCCCAGAATTCCGAGAAGGCTAACCCCTTTGAAAATCCGAAAAATTCGCCCAGAATTCCGAGAAGGCTAAACCCTTTGAAAATTTCAAAAAATGCGCCCAGAATTCCGAGAAGGCAAACCCCTTTGAAAATTTCGAAAAATGCGGCCAGAAATCCGAGAAGGCTAACCCCTTGGAAAATTTCGAAAAATCTGCCCAGAATTCCGAGAAAGCTAACCCCTTTGAAAATTTAGAAAAATGCGCCCAGAATTCCGAGAAGGCTAACCCCTTTGAAAATTTCGAAAAATGCGCCCAGAATTCCGAGAAGGCTAACCCCTTTGAAAATTTCGAAAAATGCGCCCAGAATTCCGAGAAGGTTAACCCCTTTGAAAATTTCCAAAAATGCGCCCAGAATTCCGAGAAGGCTAACCCCTTTGAAAATTTCGAAAAATGCGCCCAGAATTCCGAGAAGGCTAACCCCTTTGAAAATTTCGAAAAACGCGCCCAGAAATCCGAGAAGGCTAACCCCTTGGAAAATTTCGAAAAATGCGCCCAGAATTCCGAGAAAGCTAACCCCTTTGAAAATTTCGAAAAATGCGCCCAGAATTCCGAGAAGGCTAACCCCTTTGAAAATTTCGAAAAATGCGCCCAGAATTCCGAGAAGGCTAACCCCTTGGAAAATTTCGAAAAATGCGCCCAGAATTCCGAGAAAGCTAACCCCTTTGAAAATTTCGAAAAATGCGCCCAGAATTCAGAGAAGGCTAACCCCTTTGAAAATTTCGAAAAATGCGGCCAGAAATCCGAGAAGGCTAACCCCTTTGAAAATTTCGAAAAATGCGCCCAGAATTCCGAGAAGGCTAACCCCTTGGAAAATTTCGAAGAATGCGCCCAGAATTCCGAAAAGGCTAACCCCTTTGAAAATTACGAAAAATGCGCCCAGAAATCCGAGAAGGCTAACCCTTTTGAAAATTTCGAAAAATGCGCTCAGAAATCCGAGAAGTCTAAACCCTTTGAAAATTTAGAAAAACGCGCCCAGAATTCCGAGACGGCTAACCCCATAGAAAATTTCGAAAAATGCGCCCAGAATTCAAGAAGGCTAACCCCTTTGAAAATTTCGAAAAATGCGCCAAGAATTTCGAGAAGGCTAACGCCTTTGAAAATTTCGATAAATGCGCCCAGAATTCCGAGAAGGCTAACCACTTTGAAAATTTCGAAAAATCCGCCCAGAAATCCGAGAAGGCTAACCCCTTTGAAAATTTCGAAAAATGCGCCCAGAATTCCGAGAAAGCTAACCCATTTAAAATTTCGAAAAATGCGCCCAGAATTCCGAGAAGGCTAACTCCTTTGAAAATTTCGAAAAATGCGCCCAGAATTCCGAGAAGGCTAACCACTTTGAAAATTTCGAACAATGCGACCAGAAATCCGAGAAGGCTAACCCCTTGGAAAATTTCGAAAAATCTGCCCAGAATTCCGAGAAAGCTAACCCCTTTGAAAATTTCGAAAAATGCGCCCAGAATTCCGAGAAGGCTAACCCCTTTGAAAATTTCGAAAAATGCGCCCAGAATTCCGAGAAGGCTAACCCCTTTGAAAATTTGGAAAAATGCGGCCAGAAATCCGAGAAGGCTAACCCCTTTGAAAATTTCGAAAAATGCGCCCAGAATTCCGAGAAGGCTAACCCCTTGGAAAATTTCGAAAAACGCGCCCAGAATTCCGAGAAGGCTAACCCCTTTGAAAATTACGAAAAATGCGCCCAGAAATCCGAGAAGGCTAACCCTTTTGAAAATTTCGAAAAATGCGCCCAGAAATCCGAGAAGTCTAAACCCTTTGAAAATTTAGAAAAACGCGCCCAGAATTCCGAGACGGCTAACCCCATAGAAAATTTCGAAAAATGCGCCCAGAATTCAAGAAGGCTAACCCCTTTGAAAATTTCGAAAAATGCGCCAAGAATTCCGAGAAGGCTAACCCCTCTGAAAATGTCGGAAAATGCTCCCAGAATTCCGAGGGCTTTCCCCTTTGAAAATTTCGAAAAATGCGCCCAGAATTCCGAGAAGGCTAACCCCTTTGAAAATTTCGAAAAATGCGCCAAGAATTCCGAGAAGGCTAACCCCTTTGAAAATTTCGAAAAATGCGGCCAGAAATCCGAGAAGGCTAACCCCTTTGAAAATTTCGAAAAATGCGCCCAGAATTCCGAGAAGGCTAACCCCTTTGAAAATTTCGAACAATGCGCCCAGAATTCCGAGAATGCTAACCCCTTTGAAAATTTCGAAAAATGCGCCCAGAATTCCGAGAAGGCTAACCCCTTTGAAAATTTCGAAAAATGCGCCCAGAATTCCGAGAAGGCTAACGCCTTTGAAAATTTCGAAAAATGCGCCCAGAATTCCGAGAAGGCTAACCATTTTGAAAATTTCGAAAAATGCGCCCAGAAATCCGAGAAGGCTAACTCCTTGGAAAATTTCGAAAAATGCGCCCAGAATTCCGAGAAAGCTAACCCCTTTGGAAATTTCGAAAAATGCGCCCAGAATTCCGAGAAGGCTAACACCTTTGAAAATTTCGAAAAATGCGCCCAGAATTCCGATAAGGCTAACCCCTTTGAAAATTTCGAAAAATGCGCCCAGAATTCCGGGAAGGTTAACCCCTTGGAAAATTTCGAAAAATGCGGCCAGAAATCCGAGAAGGCTAACCCCTTTGAAAATTTCGAAAAATGCGCCCAGAATTCCGAGAAGGCTAACCCCTTGGAAAATTTCGAAAAATGCGCCCAGAATTCCGAGAAGGCTAACCCCTTTGAAAATTTCGAAAAACGCGCCCAGAATTCCGAAAAGGCAAACCCCTCTGAAAATTTCGAAAAACAGGCCCAGAATTCCGAGAAGGCTAACCCCTTTGAAAATTTCGAAAAACGCGCCCAGAATTCCGAGAAGGCTAACCCCTTTGAAAAATTCGAAAAACGCGCCCAGAATTCCGAGAAGGCTAACCCCTTTGAAAATCCGAAAAATTCGCCCAGAATTCCGAGAAGGCTAAACCCTTTGAAAATTTCAAAAAATGCGCCCAGAATTCCGAGAAGGCAAACCCCTTTGAAAATTTCGAAAAATGCGGCCAGAAATCCGAGAAGGCTAACCCCTTGGAAAATTTCGAAAAATCTGCCCAGAATTCCGAGAAAGCTAACCCCTTTGAAAATTTCGAAAAATGCGCCCAGAATTCCGAGAAGGCTAACCCCTTTGAAAATTTCGAAAAATGCGCCCAGAATTCCGAGAAGGCTAACCCCTTTGAAAATTTCGAAAAATGCGCCCAGAATTCCGAGAAGGTTAACCCCTTTGAAAATTTCCAAAAATGCGCCCAGAATTCCGAGAAGGCTAACCCCTTTGAAAATTTCGAAAAATGCGCCCAGAATTCCGAGAAGGCTAACTCCTTTGAAAATTTCGAAAAATGCGACCAGAAATCCGAGAAGGCTAACCCCTTTGAAAATTTCGAAAAATGCGCCCAGAATTCCGAGAAGGCTAACCCCTTTGAAAATTTCGAAAAACGCGCCCAGAAATCCGAGAAGGCTAACCCCTTGGAAAATTTCGAAAAATGCGCCCAGAATTCCGAGAAAGCTAACCCCTTTGAAAATTTCGAAAAATGCGCCCAGAATTCAGAGAAGGCTAACCCCTTTGAAAATTTCGAAAAATGCGGCCAGAAATCCGAGAAGGCTAACCCCTTTGAAAATTTCGAAAAATGCGCCCAGAATTCCGAGAAGGCTAACCCCTTGGAAAATTTCGAAGAATGCGCCCAGAATTCCGAGAAGGCTAACCCCTTTGAAAATTACGAAAAATGCGCCCAGAAATCCGAGAAGGCTAACCCTTTTGAAAATTTCGAAAAATGCGCCCAGAAATCCGAGAAGTCTAAACCCTTTGAAAATTTAGAAAAACGCGCCCAGAATTCCGAGACGGCTAACCCCATAGAAAATTTCGAAAAATGCGCCCAGAATTCAAGAAGGCTAACCCCTTTGAAAATTTCGAAAAATGCGCCAAGAATTTCGAGAAGGCTAACGCCTTTGAAAATTTCGAAAAATGCGCCCAGAATTCCGAGAAGGCTAACCACTTTGAAAATTTCGAAAAATCCGCCCAGAAATCCGAGAAGGCTAACCCCTTTGAAAATTTCGAAAAATGCGCCCAGAATTCCGAGAAAGCTAACCCATTTGAAAATTTCGAAAAATGCGCCCAGAATTCCGAGAAGGCTAACTCCTTTGAAAATTTCGAAAAATGCGCCCAGAATTCCGAGAAGGCTAACCACTTTGAAAATTTCGAACAATGCGACCAGAAATCCGAGAAGGCTAACCCCTTGGAAAATTTCGAAAAATCTGCCCAGAATTCCGAGAAAGCTAACCCCTTTCAAAATTTCGAAAAATGCGCCCAGAATTCCGAGAAGGCTAACCCCTTTGAAAATTTCGAAAAATGCGCCCAGAATTCCGAGAAGGTTAACCCCTTTGAAAATTTCCAAAAATGCGCCCAGAATTCCGAGAAGGCTAACCCCTTTGAAAATTTCGAAAAATGCGCCCAGAATTCCGAGAAGGCTAACTCCTTTGAAAATTTCGAAAAATGCGACCAGAAATCCGAGAAGGCTAACCCCTTTGAAAATTTCGAAAAACGCGCACAGAATTCCGAGAAGGCTAACCCCTTGGAAAATTTCGAAAAATGCGCCCAGAATTCCGAGAAAGCTAACCCCTTTGAAAATTTCGAAAAATGCGCCCAGAATTCAGAGAAGGCTAACCCCTTTGAAAATTTGGAAAAATGCGGCCAGAAATCCGAGAAGGCTAACCCCTTTGAAAATTTCGAAAAATGCGCCCAGAATTCCGAGAAGGCTAACCCCTTGGAAAATTTCGAAAAAGGCGCCCAGAATTCCGAGAAGGCTAACCCCTTTGAAAATTACGAAAAATGCGCCCAGAAATCCGAGAAGGCTAACCCTTTTGAAAATTTCGAAAAATGCGCCCAGAAATCCGAGAAGTCTAAACCCTTTGAAAATTTAGAAAAACGCGCCCAGAATTCCGAGAAGGCTAACCCCATAGAAAATTTCGAAAAATGCGCCCAGAATTCAAGAAGGCTAACCCCTTTGAAAATTTCGAAAAATGCGCCAAGAATTCCGAGAAGGCTAACCCCTCTGAAAATGTCGGAAAATGCTCCCAGAATTCCGAGGGCTTTCCCCTTTGAAAATTTCGAAAAATGCGCCCAGAATTCCGAGAATGCTAACCCCTTTGAAAATTTCGAAAAATGCGCCCAGAATTCCGAGAAGGCTAACCCCTTTGAAAATTTCGAAAAATGCGCCCAGAATTCCGAGAAGGCTAACGCCTTTGAAAATTTCGAAAAATGCGCCCAGAATTCCGAGAAGGCTAACCACTTTGAAAATTTCGAAAAATGCGCCCAGAAATCCGAGAAGGCTAACTCCTTGGAAAATTTCGAAAAATGCGCCCAGAATTCCGAGAAAGCTAACCCCTTTGAAAATTTCGAAAAATGCGCCCAGAATTCCGAGAAGGCTAACACCTTTGAAAATTTCGAAAAATGCGCCCAGAATTCCGAGAAGGCTAACCCCTTTGAAAATTTCGAAAAATGCGCCCAGAATTCCGGGAAGGTTAACCCCTTGGAAAATTTCGAAAAATGCGGCCAGAAATCCGAGAAGGCTAACCCCTTTGAAAATTTCGAAAAATGCGCCCAGAATTCCGAGAAGGCTAACCCCTTGGAAAATTTCGAAAAATGCGCCCAGAATTCCGAGAAGGCTAACCCCTTTGAAAATTTCGAAAAACGCGCCCAGAATTCCGAAAAGGCAAACCCCTCTGAAAATTTCGAAAAACAGGCCCAGAATTCCGAGAAGGCTAACCCCTTTGAAAATTTCGAAAAACGCGCCCAGAATTCCGAGAAGGCTAACCCCTTTGAAAATCCGAAAAATTCGCCCAGAATTCCGAGAAGGCTAAACCCTTAGAAAATTTCAAAAAATGCGCCCAGAATTCCGAGAAGGCAAACCCCTTTGAAAATTTCGAAAAATGCGGCCAGAAATCCGAGAAGGCTAACCCCTTTGAAAATTTCGAAAAATGCGCCCAGAATTCCGAGAAGGCTAACCCCTTTGAAAATTTCGAAAAATGCGCCCAGAATTTCGAGAAGGCTAACCCCTTTGAAACATTCGAAAAATGCGCCCAGAATTCCGAGACGGCTAACGCCTTTGAAAATTTCGAAAAATGCGCCCAGAATTCCGAGAAGGCTAACCCCTTGGAAAATTTCGAAAAATGCGCCCAGAATTCCGAGAAAGCTAACTCCTTTGAAAATTTCGAAAAATGCGCCCAGAAATCCTAGAAGGCTAACCCCTTTGAAAATTTCGAAAAATGCGCCCAGAATTCCGAGAAGGCTAACCCCTTTGAAAATTTCCAAAAATGCGCCCAGAATTCCGAGAAGGCTAACGCCTTTGAAAATTTCGAAAAATGCGCCCAGAATTCCGAGAAGGCTAACCACTTTGAAAATTTCGAAAAATGCGCCTAGAAATCCAAGAAGGCTAACCCCTTGCAAAATTTCGAAAAATGCGCCCAGAATTCCGAGAAAGCTAACCCCTTTGAAAATTTCGAAAAATGCGCCCAGAATTCCGAGAAGGCTAACCACTTTGAAAATTTCGAAAAATGCGCCCAGAATTCCGAGAAGGCTAACCCTTTTGAAAATTTCGAAAAATGCGCCCAGAATTCCGAGAAAGCTAACCCATTTGAAAATTTCGAAAAATGCGCCCAGAATTCCGAGAAGGCTAACCCCTTTGAAAATTTCGAAAAATGCGCCCAGAATTCCGAGAAGGCTAAACCCTTTGAAAATTTCAAAAACTGCGCCCAGAATTCCGAGAAGGCAAACCCCTTTGAAAATTTCGAAAAATGCGGCCAGAAATCCGAGAAGGCTAACCCCTTTGAAAATTTCGAAAAATGCGCCCAGAATTCCGAGAAGGCTAACCCCTTTGAAAATTTAGAAAAACGCGCCCATAAATCCGAGAAGGCTAACCCCTTTGAAAAATTCGAAAAATGCGGCCAGAAATCCGAGAAGGCTAACCCCTTTGAAAATTTCGAAAAATGCGCCCAGAATTCCGAGAAGGCTAACCCCTTGGAAAATTTCGAAAAATGCGCCCAGAATTCCGAGAAGGCTAACCCCTTTGAAAATTTCGAAAAACGCGCCCAGAATTCCGAAAAGGCTAACCCCTTTGAAAATTTCGAAAAACAGGCCCAGAATTCCGAGAAGGCTAACCCCTTTGAAAATTTCGAAAAACGCGCCCAGAATTCCGAGAAGGCTAACCCCTTTGAAAAATTCGAAAAACTCGCCCAGAATTCCGAGAAGGCTAACCCCTTTGAAAATCCGAAAAATTCGCCCAGAATTCCGAGAAGGCTAAACCCTTAAAAAATTTCGAAAAATGCGCCCAGAATTCCGAGAAGGCAAACCCCTTTGAAAATTTCGAAAAATGCGGCCAGAAATCCGAGAAGGCTAACCCCTTTGAAAATTTCGAAAAATGCGCCCAGAATTCCGAGAAGGCTAACTTCTTCGAAAATTTCGAAAAATGCGACCAGAAATCCGAGAAGGCTAACCCCTTTGAAAATTTCGAAAAATGCGCCCAGAATTCCGAGAAGGCTAACCCCTTTGAAAATTTCGAAAAACGCGCCCAGAAATCCGAGAAGGCTAACCCCTTGGAAAATTTCGAAAAATGCGCCCAGAATTCCGAGAAAGCTAACTCCTTTGAAAATTTCGAAAAATGCGCCCAGAAATCCGAGAAAGCTAACCCATTTGAAAATTTCGAAAAATGCGCCCAGAATTCCGAGAAGGCTAACCCCTTTGAAAATTTCGAAAAATGCGTCCAGAATTCCGAGAAGGCTAACTCCTTTGAAAATTTCGAAAAATGCGACCAGAAATCCGAGAAGGCTAACCCCTTTGAAAATTTCGAAAAATGCGCCCAGAAATCCGAGAAGGCTAACCCCTTTGAAAATTTCGAAAAATGTGCCCAGAATTCCGAGAAGGCTAACCACTTTGAAAATTTCGAAAAATGCGCCCAGAATTCCGAGAAGGCTAACCCCTTTGAAAATTTCGAAAAATGCGCCCAGAATTCCGAGAAAGCTAACCCATTTGAAAATTTCGAAAAATGCGCCCAGAATTCCGAGAAGGCTAACCCCTTTGAAAATTTCGAAAAATGCGCCCAGAATTCCGAGAAGGCTAACTCCTTTGAAAATTTCGAAAAATGCGACCAGAAATCCGAGAAGGCTAACCCCTTTGAAAATTTCGAAAAATGCGCCCAGAATTCCGAGAAGGCTAACCCCTTTGAAAATTTCGAAAAATGCGCCCAGAATTCCGAGAAGGCTAACCCCTTGGAAAATTTCGAAAAAGGCGCCCAGAATTCCGAGAAGGCTAACCCCTTTGAAAATTACGAAAAATGCGCCCAGAAATCCGAGAAGGCTAACCCTTTTGAAAATTTCGAAAAATGCGCCCAGAATTCCGAGAAGGCTAACCCCTTTGAAAATTTCGAAAAATGCGCCCAGAATTCCGAGAAGGCTAACCCCTTTGAAAATTTCGAAAAATGCGCCCAGAATTCCGAGAAGGTTAACCCCTTTGAAAATTTCCAAAAATGCGCCCAGAATTCCGAGAAGGCTAACCCCTTTGAAAATTTCGAAAAATGCGCCCAGAATTCCGAGAAGGCTAACTCCTTTGAAAATTTCGAAAAATGCGACCAGAAATCCGAGAAGGCTAACCCCTTTGAAAATTTTGAAAAACGCGCACAGAATTCCGAGAAGGCTAACCCCTTGGAAAATTTCGAAAAATGCGCCCAGAATTCCGAGAAAGCTAACCCCTTTGAAAATTTCGAAAAATGCGCCCAGAATTCAGAGAAGGCTAACCCCTTTGAAAATTTGGAAAAATGCGGCCAGAAATCCGAGAAGGCTAACCCCTTTGAAAATTTCGAAAAATGCGCCCAGAATTCCGAGAAGGCTAACCCCTTGGAAAATTTCGAAAAAGGCGCCCAGAATTCCGAGAAGGCTAACCCCTTTGAAAATTACGAAAAATGCGCCCAGAAATCCGAGAAGGCTAACCCTTTTGAAAATTTCGAAAAATGCGCCCAGAAATCCGAGAAGTCTAAACCCTTTGAAAATTTAGAAAAACGCGCCCAGAATTCCGAGACGGCTAACCCCATAGAAAATTTCGAAAAATGCGCCCAGAATTCAAGAAGGCTAACCCCTTTGAAAATTTCGAAAAATGCGCCAAGAATTCCGAGAAGGCTAACCCCTTTGAAAATTTCGAAAAATGCGCCAAGAATTCCGAGAAGGCTAACCCCTTTGAAAATTTCGAAAAATGCGCCCAGAAATCCGAGAAGGCTAACTCCTTGGAAAATTTCGAAAAATGCGCCCAGAATTCCGAGAAAGCTAACCCCTTTGAAAATTTCGAAAAATGCGCCCAGAATTCCGAGAAGGCTAACACCTTTGAAAATTTCGAAAAATGCGCCCAGAATTCCGAGAAGGCTAACCCCTTTGAAAATTTCGAAAAATGCGCCCAGAATTCCGGGAAGGTTAACCCCTTGGAAAATTTCGAAAAATGCGGCCAGAAATCCGAGAAGGCTAACCCCTTTGAAAATTTCGAAAAATGCGCCCAGAATTCCGAGAAGGCTAACCCCTTGGAAAATTTCGAAAAATGCGCCCAGAATTCCGAGAAGGCTAACCCCTTTGAAAATTTCGAAAAACGCGCCCAGAATTCCGAAAAGGCAAACCCCTCTGAAAATTTCGAAAAACAGGCCCAGAATTCCGAGAAGGCTAACCCCTTTGAAAATTTCGAAAAACGCGCCCAGAATTCCGAGAAGGCTAACCCCTTTGAAAAATTCGAAAAACGCGCCCAGAATTCCGAGAAGGCTAACCCCTTTGAAAATCCGAAAAATTCGCCCAGAATTCCGAGAAGGCTAAACCCTTTGAAAATTTCAAAAAATGCGCCCAGAATTCCGAGAAGGCAAACCCCTTTGAAAATTTCGAAAAATGCGGCCAGAAATCCGAGAAGGCTAACCCCTTTGAAAATTTCGAAAAATGCGCCCAGAATTCCGAGAAGGCTAACCCCTTTGAAACATTCGAAAAATGCGCCCAGAATTCCGAGACGGCTAACGCCTTTGAAAATTTCGAAAAATGCGCCCAGAATTCCGAGAAGGCTAACCCCTTGGAAAATTTCGAAAAATGCGCCCAGAATTCCGAGAAAGCTAACTCCTTTGAAAATTTCGAAAAATGCGCCCAGAAATCCTAGAAGGCTAACCCCTTTGAAAATTTCGAAAAATGCGCCCAGAATTCCGAGAAGGCTAACCCCTTTGAAAATTTCCAAAAATGCGCCCAGAATTCCGAGAAGGCTAACGCCTTTGAAAATTTCGAAAAATGCGCCCAGAATTCCGAGAAGGCTAACCACTTTGAAAATTTCGAAAAATGCGCCTAGAAATCCAAGAAGGCTAACCCCTTGCAAAATTTCGAAAAATGCGCCCAGAATTCCGAGAAAGCTAACCCCTTTGAAAATTTCGAAAAATGCGCCCAGAATTCCGAGAAGGCTAACCACTTTGAAAATTTCGAAAAATGCGCCCAGAATTCCGAGAAGGCTAACCCCTTTGAAAATTTCGAAAAATGCGCCCAGAATTCCGAGAAAGCTAACCCATTTGAAAATTTCGAAAAATGCGCCCAGAATTCCGAGAAGGCTAACCCCTTTGAAAATTTCGAAAAATGCGCCCAGAATTCCGAGAAGGCTAAACCCTTTGAAAATTTCAAAAACTGCGCCCAGAATTCCGAGAAGGCAAACCCCTTTGAAAATTTCGAAAAATGCGGCCAGAAATCCGAGAAGGCTAACCCCTTTGAAAATTTCGAAAAATGCGCCCAGAATTCCGAGAAGGCTAACCCCTTTGAAAATTTCGAAAAACGCGCCCATAAATCCGAGAAGGCTAACCCCTTTGAAAAATTCGAAAAATGCGGCCAGAAATCCGAGAAGGCTAACCCCTTTGAAAATTTCGAAAAATGCGCCCAGAATTCCGAGAAGGCTAACCCCTTGGAAAATTTCGAAAAATGCGCCCAGAATTCCGAGAAGGCTAACCCCTTTGAAAATTTCGAAAAACGCGCCCAGAATTCCGAAAAGGCTAACCCCTTTGAAAATTTCGAAAAACAGGCCCAGAATTCCGAGAAGGCTAACCCCTTTGAAAATTTCGAAAAACGCGCCCAGAATTCCGAGAAGGCTACCCCCTTTGAAAAATTCGAAAAACTCGCCCAGAATTCCGAGAAGGCTAACCCCTTTGAAAATTTCGAAAAATGCGCCCAGAATTCAGAGAAGGCTAACCCCTTTGAAAATTTGGAAAAATGCGGCCAGAAATCCGAGAAGGCTAACCCCTTTGAAAATTTCGAAAAATGCGCCCAGAATTCCGAGAAGGCTAACCCCTTGGAAAATTTCGAAAAAGGCGCCCAGAATTCCGAGAAGGCTAACCCCTTTGAAAATTACGAAAAATGCGCCCAGAAATCCGAGAAGGCTAACCCTTTTGAAAATTTCGAAAAATGCGCCCAGAAATCCGAGAAGTCTAAACCCTTTGAAAATTTAGAAAAACGCGCCCAGAATTCCGAGACGGCTAACCCCATAGAAAATTTCGAAAAATGCGCCCAGAATTCAAGAAGGCTAACCCCTTTGAAAATTTCGAAAAATGCGCCAAGAATTCCGAGAAGGCTAACCCCTCTGAAAATGTCGGAAAATGCTCCCAGAATTCCGAGGGCTTTCCCCTTTGAAAATTTCGAAAAATGCGCCCAGAATTCCGAGAAGGCTAACCCCTTTGAAAATTTCGAAAAATGCGCCAAGAATTCCGAGAAGGCTAACCCCTTTGAAAATTTCGAAAAATGCGGCCAGAAATCCGAGAAGGCTAACCCCTTTGAAAATTTCGAAAAATGCGCCCAGAATTCCGAGAAGGCTAACCCCTTTGAAAATTTCGAAAAATGCGCCCAGAATTCCGAGAATGTTAACCCCTTTGAAAATTTCGAAAAATGCGCCCAGAATTCCGAGAAGGCTAACCCCTTTGAAAATTTCGAAAAATGCGCCCAGAATTCCGAGAAGGCTAACGCCTTTGAAAATTTCGAAAAATGCGCCCAGAATTCCGAGAAGGCTAACCACTTTGAAAATTTCGAAAAATGCGCCCAGAATTCCGAGAAGGCTAACACCTTTGAAAATTTCGAAAAATGCGCCCAGAATTCCGAGAAGGCTAACCCCTTTGAAAATTTCGAAAAATGCGCCCAGAATTCCGGGAAGGTTAACCCCTTGGAAAATTTCGAAAAATGCGGCCAGAAATCCGAGAAGGCTAACCCCTTTGAAAATTTCGAAAAATGCGCCCAGAATTCCGAGAAGGCTAACCCCTTGGAAAATTTCGAAAAATGCGCCCAGAATTCCGAGAAGGCTAACCCCTTTGAAAATTTCGAAAAACGCGCCCAGAATTGCGAAAAGGCAAACCCCTCTGAAAATTTCGAAAAACAGGCCCAGAATTCCGAGAAGGCTAACCCCTTTGAAAATTTCGAAAAACGCGCCCAGAATTCCGAGAAGGCTAACCCCTTTGAAAAATTCGAAAAACGCGCCCAGAATTCCGAGAAGGCTAACCCCTTTGAAAATCCGAAAAATTCGCCCAGAATTCCGAGAAGGCTAAACCCTTTGAAAATTTCAAAAAATGCGCCCAGAATTCCGAGAAGGCAAACCCCTTTGAAAATTTCGAAAAATGCGGCCAGAAATCCGAGAAGGCTAACCCCTTTGAAAATTTCGAAAAATGCGCCCAGAATTCCGAGAAGGCTAACCCCTTTGAAAATTTCGAAAAATGCGCCCAGAATTTCGAGAAGGCTAACCCCTTTGAAACATTCGAAAAATGCGCCCAGAATTCCGAGACGGCTAACGCCTTTGAAAATTTCGAAAAATGCGCCCAGAATTCCGAGAAGGCTAACCCCTTGGAAAATTTCGAAAAATGCGCCCAGAATTCCGAGAAAGCTAACTCCTTTGAAAATTTCGAAAAATGCGCCCAGAAATCCTAGAAGGCTAACCCCTTTGAAAATTTCGAAAAATGCGCCCAGAATTCCGAGAAGGCTAACCCCTTTGAAAATTTCCAAAAATGCGCCCAGAATTCCGAGAAGGCTAACGCCTTTGAAAATTTCGAAAAATGCGCCCAGAATTCCGAGAAGGCTAACCACTTTGAAAATTTCGAAAAATGCGCCTAGAAATCCAAGAAGGCAAACCCCTTGCAAAATTTCGAAAAATGCGCCCAGAATTCCGAGAAAGCTAACCCCTTTGAAAATTTCGAAAAATGCGCCCAGAATTCCGAGAAGGCTAACCACTTTGAAAATTTCGAAAAATGCGCCCAGAATTCCGAGAAGGCTAACCCCTTTGAAAATTTCGAAAAATGCGCCCAGAATTCCGAGAAGGCTAACCACTTTGAAAATTTCGAAAAATGCGCCCAGAATTCCGAGAAGGCTAACCCCTTTGAAAATTTCGAAAAATGCGCCCAGAATTCCGAGAAGGCTAAACCCTTTGAAAATTTCAAAAACTGCGCCCAGAATTCCGAGAAGGCAAACCCCTTTGAAAATTTCGAAAAATGCGGCCAGAAATCCGAGAAGGCTAACCCCTTTGAAAATTTCGAAAAATGCGCCCAGAATTCCGAGAAAGCTAACCCCTTTGAAAATTTCGAAAAACGCGCCCATAAATCCGAGAAGGCTAACCCCTTTGAAAAATTCGAAAAATGCGGCCAGAAATCCGAGAAGGCTAACCCCTTTGAAAATTTCGAAAAATGCGCCCAGAATTCCGAGAAGGCTAACCCCTTGGAAAATTTCGAAAAATGCGCCCAGAATTCCGAGAAGGCTAACCCCTTTGAAAATTTCGAAAAACGCGCCCAGAATTCCGAAAAGGCTAACCCCTTTGAAAATTTCGAAAAACAGGCCCAGAATTCCGAGAAGGCTAACCCCTTTGAAAATTTCGAAAAACGCGCCCAGAATTCCGAGAAGGCTAACCCCTTTGAAAAATTCGAAAAACTCGCCCAGAATTCCGAGAAGGCTAACCCCTTTGAAAATCCGAAAAATTCGCCCAGAATTCCGAGAAGGCTAAACCCTTTGAAAATTTCGAAAAATGCGCCCAGAATTCCGAGAAGGCAAACCCCTTTGAAAATTTCGAAAAATGCGGCCAGAAATCCGAGAAGGCTAACCCCTTTGAAAATTTCGAAAAATGCGCCCAGAATTCCGAGAAGGCTAACTTCATCGAAAATTTCGAAAAATGCGACCAGAAATCCGAGAAGGCTAACCCCTTTGAAGATTTCGAAAAACAGGCCCAGAATTCCGAGAAGGCTAACCCCTTTGAAACATTCGAAAAATGAGCCCAGAATTCCGAGACGGCTAACGCCTTTGAAAATTTCGAAAAATGCGCCCAGAATTCCGAGAAGGCTAACCCCTTGGAAAATTTCGAAAAATGCGCCCAGAATTCCGAGAAAGCTAACTCCTTTGAAAATTTCGAAAAATGCGCCCAGAAATCCTAGAAGGCTAACCCCTTTGAAAATTTCGAAAAATGCGCCCAGAATTCCGAGAAGGCTAACCCCTTTGAAAATTTCCAAAAATGCGCCCAGAATTCCGAGAAGGCTAACGCCTTTGAAAATTTCGAAAAATGCGCCCAGAATACCGAGAAGGCTAACCACTTTGAAAATTTCGAAAAATGCGCCTAGAAATCCAAGAAGGCTAACCCCTTGCAAAATTTCGAAAAATGCGCCCAGAATTCCGAGAAAGCTAACCCCTTTGAAAATTTCGAAAAATGCGCCCAGAATTCCGAGAAGGCTAACCACTTTGAAAATTTCGAAAAATGCGCCCAGAATTCCGAGAAGGCTAACCCCTTTGAAAATTTCGAAAAATGCGCCCAGAATTCCGAGAAAGCTAACCCATTTGAAAATTTCGAAAAATGCGCCCAGAATTCCGAGAAGGCTAACCCCTTTGAAAATTTCGAAAAATGCGCCCAGAATTCCGAGAAGGCTAAACCCTTTGAAAATTTCAAAAACTGCGCCCAGAATTCCGAGAAGGCAAACCCCTTTGAAAATTTCGAAAAATGCGGCCAGAAATCCGAGAAGGCTAACCCCTTTGAAAATTTCGAAAAATGCGCACAGAATTCCGAGAAGGCTAACCCCTTTGAAAATTTCGAAAAACGCGCCCATAAATCCGAGAAGGCTAACCCCTTTGAAAAATTCGAAAAATGCGGCCAGAAATCCGAGAAGGCTAAACCCTTTGAAAATTTCGAAAAATGCGCCCAGAATTCCGAGAAGGCTAACCCCTTGGAAAATTTCGAAAAATGCGCCCAGAATTCCGAGAAGGCTAACCCCTTTGAAAATTTCGAAAAACGCGCCCAGAATTCCGAAAAGGCTAACCCCTTTGAAAATTTCGAAAAACAGGCCCAGAATTCCGAGAAGGTTAACCCCTTTGAAAATTTCGAAAAACGAGCCCAGAATTCCGAGAAGGCTAACCCCTTTGAAAAATTCGAAAAACTCGCCCAGAATTCCGAGAGGGCTAACCCCTTTGAAAATCCGAAAAATTCGCCCAGAATTCCGAGAAGGCTAAACCCTTTGAAAATTTCGAAAAATGCGCCCAGAATTCCGAGAAGGCAAACCCCTTTGAAAATTTCGAAAAATGCGGCCAGAAATCCGAGAAGGCTAACCCCTTTGAAAATTTCGAAAAATGCGCCCAGAATTCCGAGAAGGCTAACTTCTTCGAAAATTTCGAAAAATGCGACCAGGAATCCGAGAAGGCTAACCCCTTTGAAAATTTCGAAAAATGCGCCCAGAATTCCGAGAAGGCTAACCCCTTTGAAAATTTCGAAAAATGCGACCAGAAATTCGAGAAGGCTAACCCCTTTGAAAATTTCGAAAAATGCGCCCAGAAATCCGAGAAGGCTAACTCCTTTGAAAATTTCGAAAAATGCGACCAGAAATCCGAGAAGGCTAACCCCTTTGAAAATTTCGAAAAATGCGCCCAGAATTCCGAGAAGGCTAACCCCTTTGAAAATTTCGAAAAATGCGCCCAGAATTCCGAGAAGGCTAACCCCTTTGAAAATTTCGAAAAACGCGCCCAGAAATCCGAGCAGGCTAACCCCTTTGAAAATTTCGAAAAATGCGGCCAGAAATCCGAGAAGGCTAACCCCTTTGAAAATTTCGAAAAATGCGCCCAGAATTCCGAGAAGGCTAACCCCTTGGAAAATTTCGAAAAATGCGCCCAGAATTCCGAGAAGGCTAACCCCTTTGAAAATTTCGAAAAACGCGCCCAGAATTCCGAAAAGGCTAACCCCTTTGAAAATTTCAAAAAATAGGCCCAGAATTCCGAGAAGGCTAACCCCTTTGAAAATTTCGAAAAACGCGCCCAGAATTCCGAGAAGGCTAACCCCTTTGAAAAATTCGAAAAACTCGCCCAGAATTCCGAGAAGGCTAACCCCTTTGAAAATCCGAAAAATTCGCCCAGAATTCCGAGAAGGCTAAACCCTTTGAAAATTTCGAAAAATGCGCCCAGAATTCCGAGAAGGCAAACCCCTTTGAAAATTTCGAAAAATGCGGCCAGAAATCTGAGAAGGCTAACCCCTTTGAAAATTTCGAAAAATGCGCCCAGAATTCCGAGAAGGCTAACCACTTTGAAAATTTCGAAAAATGCGCCCAGAAATCCGAGAAGGCTAACCCCTTTGAAAATTTCGAAAAATGCGCCCAGAATTCCGAGAAAGCTAACCCCTTTGAAAATTTCGAAAAATGCGCCCAGAATTCCGAGAAGGCTAACACTTTTGAAAATTTCGAAAAACGCGCCCAGAAATCCGAGAAGGCTAACCCCTTGGAAAATTTCGAAAAATGCGCCCAGAATTCCGAGAAAGCTAACTCCTTTGAAAATTTCGAAAAATGCGCCCAGAAATCCGAGAAAGCTAACCCATTTGAAAATTTCGAAAAATGCGCCCAGAATTCCGAGAAGGCTAACCCCTTTGAAAATTTCGAAAAATGCGTCCAGAATTCCGAGAAGGCTAACTCCTTTGAAAATTTCGAAAAATGCGACCAGAAATCCGAGAAGGCTAACCCCTTTGAAAATTTCGAAAAATGCGCCCAGAAATCCGAGAAGGCTAACCCCTTTGAAAATTTCGAAAAATGTGCCCAGAATTCCGAGAAGGCTAACCACTTTGAAAATTTCGAAAAATGCGCCCAGAATTCCGAGAAGGCTAACCCCTTTGAAAATTTCGAAAAATGCGCCCAGAATTCCGAGAAAGCTAACCCATTTGAAAATTTCGAAAAATGCGCCCAGAATTCCGAGAAGGCTAACCCCTTTGAAAATTTCGAAAAATGCGCCCAGAATTCCGAGAAGGCTAACTCCTTTGAAAATTTCGAAAAATGCGACCAGAAATCCGAGAAGGCTAACCCCTTTGAAAATTTCGAAAAATGCGCCCAGAATTCCGAGAAGGCTAACCCCTTTGAAAATTTCGAAAAACGCGCCCAGAAATCCGAGAAGGCTAACCCCTTTGAAAATTTCGAAAAATGCGGCCAGAAATCCGAGAAGGCTAACCCCTTTGAAAATTTCGAAAAATGCGCCCAGAATTCCGAGAAGGCTAACCCCTTGGAAAATTTCGAAAAATGCGCCCAGAATTCCGAGAAGGCTAACCCCTTTGAAAATTTCGAAAAACGCGCCCAGAATTCCGAAAAGGCTAACCCCTTTGAAAATTTCGAAAAATGCGCCCAGAATTCCGAGAAGGCTAACCACTTTGAAAATTTCGAAAAATGCGCCCAGAAATCCGAGAAGGCTAACCCCTTTGAAAATTTCGAAAAATGCGCCCAGAATTCCGAGAAAGCTAACCCCTTTGAAAATTTCGAAAAATGCGCCCAGAATTCCGAGAAGGCTAACACTTTTGAAAATTTCGAAAAACGCGCCCAGAAATCCGAGAAGGCTAACCCCTTGGAAAATTTCAAAAAAATGCGCCCAGAATTCCGAGAAAGCTAACCCCTTTGAAAATTTCGAAAAATGCGCCCAGAATTCCGAGAAGGCTAACCCCTTTGAAAATTTCGAAAAATGCGCCCAGAATTCCGAGAAGGCTAACCCCTTTGAAAATTTCCAAAAATGCGCCCAGAATTCCGAGAAGGCTAACCCCTTTGAAAATTTCGAAAAATGCGCCCAGTATTCCGAGAAGGCAAACCCCTTTGAAAATTTCGAAAAATGCGCCCACAATTCCGAGAAGGCTAACGCCTTCGAAAATTTCGAAAAATGCGCGCAGAATTCCGAGTAGGCTAACGACTTTGATAATTTCGAAAAATGCGCCCAGAAATCCGAGAAGGTTAACCCTTTTGAAAATTTCGAAAAATGCGCCCAGAATTCCGAGAAGGCTAACCCCTTTGAAAATTTCGAAAAATGCGCCCAGAATTCCGAGAAGGCTAACTCCTTTGAAAATTTCGAAAAATGCGACCAGAAATCCGAGAAGGCTAACCCCTTGGAAAATTTCGAAAAATGCGCCCAGAATTCCGAGAAAGCTAACCCCTTTGAAAATTTCGAAAAATGCGCCCAGAATTCGAAGAAGGCTAACCCCTTTGAACATTTCGAAAAATGCACGCAGAAATCGTAGAAGGCTAACCCCTTTGAAAATTTTGAAAAATCCACCCAGAATTCGTAGAAGGCTAACCCCTTTGAAAATTTCGAAAAATTCACACAGAATTCGTAGAAAGCTAACCCCTTTGTAAATTTCGCAAAATCCACCCAGAATTCGTAGAAGGATAACCCCTTTGATATTTTCGAAAAATCCACCCAGAATTCGTAGAAGGCTAACGACTTTGATAATTTCGAAAAATGCGCCCAGAAATCCGAGAAGGTTAACCCTTTTGAAAATTTCGAAAAATGCGCCCAGAATTCCGAGAAGGCTAACCACTTTGAAAATTTCGAAAAATGCACCCACAATTCCGAGAAGGCTAACGCCTTTCAAAATTTCGAAAAATGCGCCCAGAATTCCGAGAAGGCTAACCACTTTGATAATTTCGAAAAATGCGCCCAGAAATCCGAGAAGGTTAACCCCTTTGAAAATTTCAAAAAATGCGCCCAGAATTCCGAGAAAGCTAACCCATTTGAAAATTTCGAAAAATGCGCCCAGAATTCCGAGAAGGCTAACCCCTTTGAAAATTTCGAAAAACGCGCCCAGAAATCCGAGAAGGCTAACCCCTTTGAAAATTTCGAAAAATGCGGCCAGAAATCCGAGAAGGCTAACCCCTTTGAAAATTTCGAAAAATGCGCCCAGAATTCCGAGAAGGCTAACCCCTTGGAAAATTTCGAAAAATGCGCCCAGAATTCCGAGAAGGCTAACCCCTTTGAAAATTTCGAAAAACGCGCCCAGAATTCCGAAAAGGCTAACCCCTTTGAAAATTTCGAAAAACAGGCCCAGAATTCCGAGAAGGCTAACCCCTTTGAAAATTTCGAAAAACGCGCCCAGAATTCCGAGAAGGCTAACCCCTTTGAAAAATTCGAAAAACTCGCCCAGAATTCCGAGAAGGCTAACCCCTTTGAAAATCCGAAAAATTCGCCCAGAATTCCGAGAAGGCTAAACCCTTTGAAAATTTCGAAAAATGCGCCCAGAATTCCGAGAAGGCAAACCCCTTTGAAAATTTCGAAAAATGCGGCCAGAAATCCGAGAAGGCTAACCCCTTTGAAAATTTCGAAAAATGCGCCCAGAATTCCGAGAAGGCTAACCACTTTGAAAATTTCGAAAAATTCGCCCAGAAATCCGAGAAGGCTAACCCCTTTGAAAATTTCGAAAAATGCGCCCAGAATTCCGAGAAAGCTAACCCCTTTGAAAATTTCGAAAAATGCGCCCAGAATTCCGAGAAGGCTAACACTTTTGAAAATTTCGAAAAACGCGCCCAGAAATCCGAGAAGGCTAACCCCTTGGAAAATTTCGAAAAATGCGCCCAGAATTCCGAGAAAGCTAACTCCTTTGAAAATTTCGAAAAATGCGCCCAGAAATCCGAGAAGGCTAACCCCTTTGAAAGTTTCGAAAAATGCGCCCAGAATTCCGAGAAGGCTAACCCCTTTGAAAATTTCGAAAAATGCGGCCAGAATTCCGAGAAGGCTAACGCCTTTGAAAATTTCGAAAAATGCGCCCAGAAATCCGAGAAGGCTAACCCCTTGGAAAATTTCAAAAAAATGCGCCCAGAATTCCGAGAAAGCTAACCCCTTTGAAAATTTCGAAAAATGCGCCCAGAATTCCGAGAAGGCTAACCCCTTTGAAAATTTCGAAAAATGCGCCCAGAATTCCGAGAAGGCTAACCCCTTTGAAAATTTCCAAAAATGCGCCCAGAATTCCGAGAAGGCTAACCCCTTTGAAAATTTCGAAAAATGCGCCCAGTATTCCGAGAAGGCAAACCCCTTTGAAAATTTCGAAAAATGCGCCCACAATTCCGAGAAGGCTAACGCCTTCGAAAATTTCGAAAAATGCGCGCAGAATTCCGAGTAGGCTAACGACTTTGATAATTTCGAAAAATGCGCCCAGAAATCCGAGAAGGTTAACCCTTTTGAAAATTTCGAAAAATGCGCCCAGAATTCCGAGAAGGCTAACCCCTTTGAAAATTTCGAAAAATGCGCCCAGAATTCCGAGAAGGCTAACTCCTTTGAAAATTTCGAAAAATGCGACCAGAAATCCGAGAAGGCTAACCCCTTGGAAAATTTCGAAAAATGCGCCCAGAATTCCGAGAAAGCTAACCCCTTTGAAAATTTCGAAAAATGCGCCCAGAATTCGAAGAAGGCTAACCCCTTTGAACATTTCGAAAAATGCACGCAGAAATCGTAGAAGGCTAACCCCTTTGAAAATTTCGAAAAATTCACACAGAATTCGTAGAAAGCTAACCCCTTTGTAAATTTCGCAAAATCCACCCAGAATTCGTAGAAGGATAACCCCTTTGATATTTTCGAAAAATCCACCCAGAATTCGTAGAAGGCTAACGACTTTGATAATTTCGAAAAATGCGCCCAGAAATCCGAGAAGGTTAACCCTTTTGAAAATTTCGAAAAATGCGCCCAGAATTCCGAGAAGGCTAACCACTTTGAAAATTTCGAAAAATGCACCCACAATTCCGAGAAGGCTAACGCCTTTCAAAATTTCGAAAAATGCGCCCAGAATTCCGAGAAGGCTAACCACTTTGATAATTTCGAAAAATGCGCCCAGAAATCCGAGAAGGTTAACCCCTTTGAAAATTTCAAAAAATGCGCCCAGAATTCCGAGAAAGCTAACCCATTTGAAAATTTCGAAAAATGCGCCCAGAATTCCGAGAAGGCTAACGCCTTTGAAAATTTCGAAAAATGTGCCCAGAATTCCGAGAAGGCTAACCACTTTGGAAATTTCGAAAAATGCGCCCAGAATTCCGAGAAGGCTAACCCCTTTGAAAATTTCGAAAAACGCGCCCAGAAATCCGAGAAGGCTAACCCCTTTGAAAATTTCGAAAAATGCGGCCAGAAATCCGAGAAGGCTAACCCCTTTGAAAATTTCGAAAAATGCGCCCAGAATTCCGAGAAGGCTAACCCCTTGGAAAATTTCGAAAAATGCGCCCAGAATTCCGAGAAGGCTAACCCCTTTGAAAATTTCGAAAAACGCGCCCAGAATTCCGAAAAGGCTAACCCCTTTGAAAATTTCGAAAAACAGGCCCAGAATTCCGAGAAGGCTAACCCCTTTGAAAATTTCGAAATACGCGCCCAGAATTCCGAGAAGGCTAACCCCTTTGAAAAATTCGAAAAACTCGCCCAGAATTCCGAGAAGGCTAACCCCTTTGAAAATCCGAAAAATTCGCCCAGAATTCCGAGAAGGCTAAACCCTTTGAAAATTTCGAAAAATGCGCCCAGAATTCCGAGAAGGCAAACCCCTTTGAAAATTTCGAAAAATGCGGCCAGAAATCCGAGAAGGCTAACCCCTTTGAAAATTTCGAAAAATGCGCCCAGAATTCCGAGAAGGCTAACCACTTTGAAAATTTCGAAAAATGCGCCCAGAATTCCGAGAAGGCTAACCCCTTTGAAAATTTCGAAAAATGCGCCCAGAATTCCGAGAAAGCTAACCCCTTTGAAAATTTCGAAAAATGCGCCCAGAATTCCGAGAAGGCTAACACTTTTGAAAATTTCGAAAAATGCGCCCAGAATTCCGAGAAGGCTAACACTTTTGAAAATTTCGAAAAACGCGCCCAGAAATCCGAGAAGGCTAACCCCTTGGAAAATTTCGAAAAATGCGCCCAGAATTCCGAGAAAGCTAACTCCTTTGAAAATTTCGAAAAATGCGCCCAGAAATCCGAGAAGGCTAACCCCTTTGAAAGTTTCGAAAAATGCGCCCAGAATTCCGAGAAGGCTAACCCCTTTGAAAATTTCGAAAAATGCGGCCAGAATTCCGAGAAGGCTAACGCCTTTGAAAATTTCGAAAAATGCGCCCAGAAATCCGAGAAGGCTAACCCCTTGGAAAATTTCAAAAAAATGCGCCCAGAATTCCGAGAAAGCTAACCCCTTTGAAAATTTCGAAAAATGCGCCCAGAATTCCGAGAAGGCTAACCCCTTTGAAAATTTCGAAAAATGCGCCCAGAATTCCGAGAAGGCTAACCCCTTTGAAAATTTCCAAAAATGCGCCCAGAATTCCGAGAAGGCTAACCCCTTTGAAAATTTCGAAAAATGCGCCCAGTATTCCGAGAAGGCAAACCCCTTTGAAAATTTCGAAAAATGCGCCCACAATTCCGAGAAGGCTAACGCCTTCGAAAATTTCGAAAAATGCGCGCAGAATTCCGAGTAGGCTAACGACTTTGATAATTTCGAAAAATGCGCCCAGAAATCCGAGAAGGTTAACCCTTTTGAAAATTTCGAAAAATGCGCCCAGAATTCCGAGAAGGCTAACCCCTTTGAAAATTTCGAAAAATGCGCCCAGAATTCCGAGAAGGCTAACTCCTTTGAAAATTTCGAAAAATGCGACCAGAAATCCGAGAAGGCTAACCCCTTGGAAAATTTCGAAAAATGCGCCCAGAATTCCGAGAAAGCTAACCCCTTTGAAAATTTCGAAAAATGCGCCCAGAATTCGAAGAAGGCTAACCCCTTTGAACATTTCGAAAAATGCACGCAGAAATCGTAGAAGGCTAACCCCTTTGAAAATTTTGAAAAATCCACCCAGAATTCGTAGAAGGCTAACCCCTTTGAAAATTTCGAAAAATTCACACAGAATTCGTAGAAAGCTAACCCCTTTGTAAATTTCGCAAAATCCACCCAGAATTCGTAGAAGGATAACCCCTTTGATATTTTCGAAAAATCCACCCAGAATTCGTAGAAGGCTAACGACTTTGATAATTTCGAAAAATGCGCCCAGAAATCCGAGAAGGTTAACCCTTTTGAAAATTTCGAAAAATGCGCCCAGAATTCCGAGAAGGCTAACCACTTTGAAAATTTCGAAAAATGCACCCACAATTCCGAGAAGGCTAACGCCTTTCAAAATTTCGAAAAATGCGCCCAGAATTCCGAGAAGGCTAACCACTTTGATAATTTCGAAAAATGCGCCCAGAAATCCGAGAAGGTTAACCCCTTTGAAAATTTCAAAAAATGCGCCCAGAATTCCGAGAAAGCTAACCCATTTGAAAATTTCGAAAAATGCGCCCAGAATTCCGAGAAGGCTAACCCCTTTGAAAATTTCGAAAAACGCGCCCAGAAATCCGAGAAGGCTAACCCCTTTGAAAATTTCGAAAAATGCGGCCAGAAATCCGAGAAGGCTAACCCCTTTGAAAATTTCGAAAAATGCGCCCAGAATTCCGAGAAGGCTAACCCCTTGGAAAATTTCGAAAAATGCGCCCAGAATTCCGAGAAGGCTAACCCCTTTGAAAATTTCGAAAAACGCGCCCAGAATTCCGAAAAGGCTAACCCCTTTGAAAATTTCGAAAAACAGGCCCAGAATTCCGAGAAGGCTAACCCCTTTGAAAATTTCGAAAAACGCGCCCAGAATTCCGAGAAGGCTAACCCCTTTGAAAAATTCGAAAAACTCGCCCAGAATTCCGAGAAGGCTAACCCCTTTGAAAATCCGAAAAATTCGCCCAGAATTCCGAGAAGGCTAAACCCTTTGAAAATTTCGAAAAATGCGCCCAGAATTCCGAGAAGGCAAACCCCTTTGAAAATTTCGAAAAATGCGGCCAGAAATCCGAGAAGGCTAACCCCTTTGAAAATTTCGAAAAATGCGCCCAGAATTCCGAGAAGGCTAACCACTTTGAAAATTTCGAAAAATGCGCCCAGAAATCCGAGAAGGCTAACCCCTTTGAAAATTTCGAAAAATGCGCCCAGAATTCCGAGAAAGCTAACCCCTTTGAAAATTTCGAAAAATGCGCCCAGAATTCCGAGAAGGCTAACACTTTTGAAAATTTCGAAAAACGCGCCCAGAAATCCGAGAAGGCTAACCCCTTGGAAAATTTCGAAAAATGCGCCCAGAATTCCGAGAAAGCTAACTCCTTTGAAAATTTCGAAAAATGCGCCCAGAAATCCGAGAAGGCTAACCCCTTTGAAAGTTTCGAAAAATGCGCCCAGAATTCCGAGAAGGCTAACCCCTTTGAAAATTTCGAAAAATGCGGCCAGAATTCCGAGAAGGCTAACGCCTTTGAAAATTTCGAAAAATGCGCCCAGAAATCCGAGAAGGCTAACCCCTTGGAAAATTTCAAAAAAATGCGCCCAGAATTCCGAGAAAGCTAACCCCTTTGAAAATTTCGAAAAATGCGCCCAGAATTCCGAGAAGGCTAACCCCTTTGAAAATTTCGAAAAATGCGCCCAGAATTCCGAGAAGGCTAACCCCTTTGAAAATTTCCAAAAATGCGCCCAGAATTCCGAGAAGGCTAACCCCTTTGAAAATTTCGAAAAATGCGCCCAGTATTCCGAGAAGGCAAACCCCTTTGAAAATTTCGAAAAATGCGCCCACAATTCCGAGAAGGCTAACGCCTTCGAAAATTTCGAAAAATGCGCGCAGAATTCCGAGTAGGCTAACGACTTTGATAATTTCGAAAAATGCGCCCAGAAATCCGAGAAGGTTAACCCTTTTGAAAATTTCGAAAAATGCGCCCAGAATTCCGAGAAGGCTAACCCCTTTGAAAATTTCGAAAAATGCGCCCAGAATTCCGAGAAGGCTAACTCCTTTGAAAATTTCGAAAAATGCGACCAGAAATCCGAGAAGGCTAACCCCTTGGAAAATTTCGAAAAATGCGCCCAGAATTCCGAGAAAGCTAACCCCTTTGAAAATTTCGAAAAATGCGCCCAGAATTCGAAGAAGGCTAACCCCTTTGAACATTTCGAAAAATGCACGCAGAAATCGTAGAAGGCTAACCCCTTTGAAAATTTCGAAAAATTCACACAGAATTCGTAGAAAGCTAACCCCTTTGTAAATTTCGCAAAATCCACCCAGAATTCGTAGAAGGATAACCCCTTTGATATTTTCGAAAAATCCACCCAGAATTCGTAGAAGGCTAACGACTTTGATAATTTCGAAAAATGCGCCCAGAAATCCGAGAAGGTTAACCCTTTTGAAAATTTCGAAAAATGCGCCCAGAATTCCGAGAAGGCTAACCACTTTGAAAATTTCGAAAAATGCACCCACAATTCCGAGAAGGCTAACGCCTTTCAAAATTTCGAAAAATGCGCCCAGAATTCCGAGAAGGCTAACCACTTTGATAATTTCGAAAAATGCGCCCAGAAATCCGAGAAGGTTAACCCCTTTGAAAATTTCAAAAAATGCGCCCAGAATTCCGAGAAAGCTAACCCATTTGAAAATTTCGAAAAATGCGCCCAGAATTCCGAGAAGGCTAACCCCTTTGAAAATTTCGAAAAATGCGCCCAGAATTCCGAGACGGCTAACGCCTTTGAAAATTTCGAAAAATGTGCCCAGAATTCCGAGAAGGCTAACCACTTTGGAAATTTCGAAAAATGCGCCCAGAATTCCGAGAAGGCTAACCCCTTGGAAAATTTCGAAAAATGCGCCCAGAATTCCGAGAAGGCTAAGCCCTTTGAAAATTTCGAAAAATGCGCCCAGAATTCCGAGAAGGCTAACCCCTTTGAAAATTTCGAAAAATGCGCCCAGAATTCCGAGAAGGCTAACCCCTTTGAAAATTTCCAAAAATGCGCCCAGAATTCCGAGAAGGCTAACCCCTTTGAAAGTTTCGAAAAATGCGCCCAGAATTCCGAGAAGGCTAACCCCTTTGAAAATTTCGAAAAATGCGCCCAGAATTCCGAGAAGGCTAACCCCTTTGAAAATTTCGAAAAATGCGCCCAGAATTCCGAGAAGGCTAACCCCTTTGAAAATTTCGAAAAATGCGCCCAGAATTCCGAGAAGGCTAACCCCTTTGAAAATTTCCAAAAATGCGCCCAGAATTCCGAGAAGGCTAACCCCTTTGAAAATTTCGAAAAATGCGCCCAGTATTCCGAGAAGGCAAACCCCTTTGAAAATTTCGAAAAATGCGCCCACAATTCCGAGAAGGCTAACGCCTTCGAAAATTTCGAAAAATGCGCGCAGAATTCCGAGTAGGCTAACGACTTTGATAATTTCGAAAAATGCGCCCAGAAATCCGAGAAGGTTAACCCTTTTGAAAATTTCGAAAAATGCGCCCAGAATTCCGAGAAGGCTAACCCCTTTGAAAATTTCGAAAAATGAGCCCAGAAATCCGAGAAGGCTAACTCCTTTGAAAATTTCGAAAAATGCGACCAGAAATCCGAGAAGGCTAACCCCTTGGAAAATTTCGAAAAATGCGCCCAGAATTCCGAGAAAGCTAACCCCTTTGAAAATTTCGAAAAATGCGCCCAGAATTCGAAGAAGGCTAACCCCTTTGAACATTTCGAAAAATGCACGCAGAAATCGTAGAAGGCTAACCCCTTTGAAAATTTTGAAAAATCCACCCAGAATTCGTAGAAGGCTAACCCCTTTGAAAATTTCGAAAAATTCACACAGAATTCGTAGAAAGCTAACCCCTTTGTAAATTTCGCAAAATCCACCCAGAATTCGTAGAAGGATAACCCCTTTGATATTTTCGAAAAATCCACCCAGAATTCGTAGAAGGCTAACGACTTTGATAATTTCGAAAAATGCGCCCAGAAATCCGAGAAGGTTAACCCTTTTGAAAATTTCGAAAAATGCGCCCAGAATTCCGAGAAGGCTAACCACTTTGAAAATTTCGAAAAATGCACCCACAATTCCGAGAAGGCTAACGCCTTTGAAAATTTCGAAAAATGCGCCCAGAATTCCGAGAAGGCTAACCACTTTGAAAATTTCGAAAAACGCGCCCAGAAATCCGAGAAGGCTAACCCCTTTGAAAATTTCGAAAAATGCGGCCAGAAATCCGAGAAGGCTAACCCCTTTGAAAATTTCGAAAAATGCGCCCAGAATTCCGAGAAGGCTAACCCCTTGGAAAATTTCGAAAAATGCGCCCAGAATTCCGAGAAGGCTAACCCCTTTGAAAATTTCGAAAAACGCGCCCAGAATTCCGAAAAGGCTAACCCCTTTGAAAATTTCGAAAAACAGGCCCAGAATTCCGAGAAGGCTAACCCCTTTGAAAATTTCGAAAAACGCGCCCAGAATTCCGAGAAGGCTAACCCCTTTGAAAAATTCGAAAAACTCGCCCAGAATTCCGAGAAGGCTAACCCTTTTGAAAATCCGAAAAATTCGCCCAGAATTCCGAGAAGGCTAAACCCTTTGAAAATTTCGAAAAATGCGCCCAGAATTCCGAGAAGGCAAACCCCTTTGAAAATTTCGAAAAATGCGGCCAGAAATCTGAGAAGGCTAACCCCTTTGAAAATTTCGAAAAATGCGCCCAGAATTCCGAGAAGGCTAACCACTTTGAAAATTTCGAAAAATGCGCCCAGAAATCCGAGAAGGCTAACCCCTTTGAAAATTTCGAAAAATGCGCCCAGAATTCCGAGAAAGCACACCCCTTTGAAAATTTCGAAAAATGCGCCCAGAATTCAGAGAAGGCTAACACTTTTGAAAATTTCGAAAAACGCGCCCAGAAATCCGAGAAGGCTAACCCCTTTGAAAATTTCGAAAAATGCGCCCAGAATTCCGAGAAAGCTAACTCCTTTGAAAATTTCGAAAAATGCGCCCAGAAATCCGAGAAAGCTAACCCATTTGAAAATTTCGAAAAATGCGCCCAGAATTCCGAGAAGGCTAACCCCTTTGAAAATTTCGAAAAATGCGTCCAGAATTCCGAGAAGGCTAACTCCTTTGAAAATTTCGAAAAATGCGACCAGAAATCCGAGAAGGCTAACCCCTTTGAAAATTTCGAAAAATGCGCCCAGAAATCCGAGAAGGCTAACCCCTTTGAAAATTTCGAAAAATGTGCCCAGAATTCCGAGAAGGCTAACCATTTTGAAAATTTCGAAAAATGCGCCCAGAATTCCGAGAAGGCTAACCCCTTTGAAAATTTCGAAAAATGCGCCCAGAATTCCGAGAAAGCTAACCCATTTGAAAATTTCGAAAAATGCGCCCAGAATTCCGAGAAGGCTAACCCCTTTGAAAATTTCGAAAAATGCGCCCAGAATTCCGAGAAGGCTAACTCCTTTGAAAATTTCGAAAAATGCGACCAGAAATCCGAGAAGGCTAACCCCTTTGAAAATTTCGAAAAATGCGCCCAGAATTCCGAGAAGGCTAACCCCTTTGAAAATTTCGAAAAACGCGCCCAGAAATCCGAGAAGGCTAACCCCTTTGAAAATTTCGAAAAATGCGGCCAGAAATCCGAGAAGGCTAACCCCTTTGAAAATTTCGAAAAATGCGCCCAGAATTCCGAGAAGGCTAACCCCTTGGAAAATTTCGAAAAATGCGCCCAGAATTCCGAGAAGGCTAACCCCTTTGAAAATTTCGAAAAACGCGCCCAGAATTCCGAAAAGGCTAACCCCTTTGAAAATTTCGAAAAACAGGCCCAGAATTCCGAGAAGGCTAACCCCTTTGAAAATTTCGAAAAACGCGCCCAGAATTCCGAGAAGGCTAACCCCTTTGAAAAATTCGAAAAACTCGCCCAGAATTCCGAGAAGGCTAACCCCTTTGAAAATCCGAAAAATTCGCCCAGAATTCCGAGAAGGCTAAACCCTTTGAAAATTTCGAAAAATGCGCCCAGAATTCCGAGAAGGCTAACCCCTTTGAAAATTTCGAAAAACGCGCCCAGAAATCCGAGAAGGCTAACCCCTTTGAAAATTTCGAAAAATGCGGCCAGAAATCCGAGAAGGCTAACCCCTTTGAAAATTTCGAAAAATGCGCCCAGAATTCCGAGAAGGCTAACCACTTTGAAAATTTCGAAAAATGCGCCCAGAAATCCGAGAAGGCTAACCCCTTTGAAAATTTCGAAAAATGCGCCCAGAATTCCGAGAAAGCTAACCCCTTTGAAAATTTCGAAAAATGCGCCCAGAATTCCGAGAAGGCTAACACTTTTGAAAATTTCGAAAAACGCGCCCAGAAATCCGAGAAGGCTAACCCCTTGGAAAATTTCGAAAAATGCGCCCAGAATTCCGAGAAAGCTAACTCCTTTGAAAATTTCGAAAAATGCGCCCAGAAATCCGAGAAGGCTAACCCCTTTGAAAGTTTCGAAAAATGCGCCCAGAATTCCGAGAAGGCTAACCCCTTTGAAAATTTCGAAAAATGCGGCCAGAATTCCGAGAAGGCTAACGCCTTTGAAAATTTCGAAAAATGCGCCCAGAAATCCGAGAAGGCTAACCCCTTGGAAAATTTCAAAAAAATGCGCCCAGAATTCCGAGAAAGCTAACCCCTTTGAAAATTTCGAAAAATGCGCCCAGAATTCCGAGAAGGCTAACCCCTTTGAAAATTTCGAAAAATGCGCCCAGAATTCCGAGAAGGCTAACCCCTTTGAAAATTTCGAAAAATGCGCCCAGAATTCCGAGAAGGCTAACCCCTTTGAAAATTTCGAAAAATGCGCCCAGAATTCCGAGAAGGCTAACCCCTTTGAAAATTTCCAAAAATGCGCCCAGAATTCCGAGAAGGCTAACCCCTTTGAAAATTTCGAAAAATGCGCCCAGTATTCCGAGAAGGCAAACCCCTTTGAAAATTTCGAAAAATGCGCCCACAATTCCGAGAAGGCTAACGCCTTCGAAAATTTCGAAAAATGCGCGCAGAATTCCGAGTAGGCTAACGACTTTGATAATTTCGAAAAATGAGCCCAGAAATCCGAGAAGGTTAACCCTTTTGAAAATTTCGAAAAATGCGCCCAGAATTCCGAGAAGGCTAACCCCTTTGAAAATTTCGAAAAATGCGCCCAGAATTCCGAGAAGGCTAACTCCTTTGAAAATTTCGAAAAATGCGACCAGAAATCCGAGAAGGCTAACCCCTTGGAAAATTTCGAAAAATGCGCCCAGAATTCCGAGAAAGCTAACCCCTTTGAAAATTTCGAAAAATGCGCCCAGAATTCGAAGAAGGCTAACCCCTTTGAACATTTCGAAAAATGCACGCAGAAATCGTAGAAGGCTAACCCCTTTGAAAATTTCGAAAAATCCACCCAGAATTCGTAGAAGGCTAACCCCTTTGAAAATTTCGAAAAATTCACACAGAATTCGTAGAAAGCTAACCCCTTTGTAAATTTCGCAAAATCCACCCAGAATTCGTAGAAGGATAACCCCTTTGATATTTTCGAAAAATCCACCCAGAATTCGTAGAAGGCTAACGACTTTGATAATTTCGAAAAATGCGCCCAGAAATCCGAGAAGGTTAACCCTTTTGAAAATTTCGAAAAATGCGCCCAGAATTCCGAGAAGGCTAACCACTTTGAAAATTTCGAAAAATGCACCCACAATTCCGAGAAGGCTAACGCCTTTCAAAATTTCGAAAAATGCGCCCAGAATTCCGAGAAGGCTAACCACTTTGATAATTTCGAAAAATGCGCCCAGAAATCCGAGAAGGTTAACCCCTTTGAAAATTTCAAAAAATGCGCCCAGAATTCCGAGAAAGCTAACCCATTTGAAAATTTCGAAAAATGCGCCCAGAATTCCGAGAAGGCTAACCCCTTTGAAAATTTCGAAAAATGCGCCCAGAATTCCGAGACGGCTAACGCCTTTGAAAATTTCGAAAAATGTGCCCAGAATTCCGAGAAGGCTAACCACTTTGGATATTTCGAAAAATGCGCCCAGAATTCCGAGAAGGCTAACCCCTTGGAAAATTTCGAAAAATGCGCCCAGAATTCCGAGAAGGCTAAGCCCTTTGAAAATTTCGAAAAATGCGCCCAGAATTCCGAGAAGGCTAACCCCTTTGAAAATTTCGAAAAATGCGCCCAGAATTCCGAGAAGGCTAACCCCTTTGAAAATTTCCAAAAATGCGCCCAGAATTCCGAGAAGGCTAACCCCTTTGTAAATTTCGATAAATGCGCCCAGAATTCCGAGAAGGCTAAACCCTTTGAAAATTTCGAAAAACGCGCCCAGAAATCCGAGAAGGCTAACCCCTTGGAAAATTTCGAAAAATGCGCCCAGAATTCCGAGAAAGCTAACTCCTTTGAAAATTTCGAAAAATGCGCCCAGAAATCCGAGAAGGCTAACCCCTTTGAAAGTTCGAAAAATGCGCCCAGAATTCCGAGAAGGCTAACCCCTTTGAAAATTTCGAAAAATGCGGCCAGAATTCCGAGAAGGCTAACGCCTTTGAAAATTTCGAAAAATGCGCCCAGAAATCCGAGAAGGCTAACCCCTTGGAAAATTTCAAAAAAATGCGCCCAGAATTCCGAGAAAGCTAACCCCTTTGAAAATTTCGAAAAATGCGCCCAGAATTCCGAGAAGGCTAACCCCTTTGAAAATTTCGAAAAATGCGCCCAGAATTCCGAGAAGGCTAACCCCTTTGAAAATTTCGAAAAATGCGCCCAGAATTCCGAGAAGGCTAACCTTTTTGAAAATTTCGAAAAATGCGCCCAGAATTCCGAGAAGGCTAACCCCTTTGAAAATTTCCAAAAATGCGCCCAGAATTCCGAGAAGGCTAACCCCTTTGAAAATTTCGAAAAATGCGCCCAGTATTCCGAGAAGGCAAACCCCTTTGAAAATTTCGAAAAATGCGCCCACAATTCCGAGAAGGCTAACGCCTTCGAAAATTTCGAAAAATGCGCGCAGAATTCCGAGTAGGCTAACGACTTTGATAATTTCGAAAAATGCGCCCAGAAATCCGAGAAGGTTAACCCTTTTGAAAATTTCGAAAAATGCGCCCAGAATTCCGAGAAGGCTAACCCCTTTGAAAATTTCGAAAAATGAGCCCAGAAATCCGAGAAGGCTAACTCCTTTGAAAATTTCGAAAAATGCGACCAGAAATCCGAGAAGGCTAACCCCTTGGAAAATTTCGAAAAATGCGCCCAGAATTCCGAGAAAGCTAACCCCTTTGAAAATTTCGAAAAATGCGCCCAGAATTCGAAGAAGGCTAACCCCTTTGAACATTTCGAAAAATGCACGCAGAAATCGTAGAAGGCTAACCCCTTTGAAAATTTTGAAAAATCCACCCAGAATTCGTAGAAGGCTAACCCCTTTGAAAATTTCGAAAAATTCACACAGAATTCGTAGAAAGCTAACCCCTTTGTAAATTTCGCAAAATCCACCCAGAATTCGTAGAAGGATAACCCCTTTGATATTTTCGAAAAATCCACCCAGAATTCGTAGAAGGCTAACGACTTTGATAATTTCGAAAAATGCGCCCAGAAATCCGAGAAGGTTAACCCTTTTGAAAATTTCGAAAAATGCGCCCAGAATTCCGAGAAGGCTAACCACTTTGAAAATTTCGAAAAATGCACCCACAATTCCGAGAAGGCTAACGCCTTTGAAAATTTCGAAAAATGCGCCCAGAATTCCGAGAAGGCTAACCACTTTGATAATTTCGAAAAATGCGCCCAGAAATCCGAGAAGGTTAACCCCTTTGAAAATTTCAAAAAATGCGCCCAGAATTCCGAGAAAGCTAACCCATTTGAAAATTTCGAAAAATGCGCCCAGAATTCCGAGAAGGCTAACCCCTTTGAAAATTTCGAAAAATGCGCCCAGAATTCCGAGACGGCTAACGCCTTTGAAAATTTCGAAAAATGCGCCCAGAATTCCGAGAAGGCTAACCACTTTGGAAATTTCGAAAAATGCGCCCAGAATTCCGAGAAGGCTAACCCCTTGGAAAATTTCGAAAAATGCGCCCAGAATTCCGAGAAGGCTAAGCCCTTTGAAAATTTCGAAAAATGTGCCCAGAATTCCGAGAAGGCTAACCCCTTTGAAAATTTCGAAAAATGCGCCCAGAATTCCGAGAAGGCTAACCCCTTTGAAAATTTCGAAAAATGCGGCCAGAAATCCGAGAAGGCTAACCCCTTTGAAAATTTCGAAAAATGCGCCCAGAATTCCGAGAAGGCTAACCCCTTGGAAAATTTCGAAAAATGCGCCCAGAATTCCGAGAAGGCTAACCCCTTTGAAAATTTCGAAAAACGCGCCCAGAATTCCGAAAAGGCTAACCCCTTTGAAAATTTCGAAAAACAGGCCCAGAATTCCGAGAAGGCTAACCCCTTTGAAAATTTCGAAAAACGCGCCCAGAATTCCGAGAAGGCTAACCCCTTTGAAAAATTCGAAAAACTCGCCCAGAATTCCGAGAAGGCTAACCCCTTTGAAAATCCGAAAAATTCGCCCAGAATTCCGAGAAGGCTAAACCCTTTGAAAATTTCGAAAAATGCGCCCAGAATTCCGAGAAGGCAAACCCCTTTGAAAATTTCGAAAAATGCGGCCAGAAATCCGAGAAGGCTAACCCCTTTGAAAATTTCGAAAAATGCGCCCAGAATTCCGAGAAGGCTAACCACTTTGAAAATTTCGAAAAATGCGCCCAGAAATCCGAGAAGGCTAACCCCTTTGAAAATTTCGAAAAATGCGCCCAGAATTCCGAGAAAGCTAACCCCTTTGAAAATTTCGAAAAATGCGCCCAGAATTCCGAGAAGGCTAACACTTTTGAAAATTTCGAAAAACGCGCCCAGAAATCCGAGAAGGCTAACCCCTTGGAAAATTTCGAAAAATGCGCCCAGAATTCCGAGAAAGCTAACTCCTTTGAAAATTTCGAAAAATGCGCCCAGAAATCCGAGAAGGCTAACCCCTTTGAAAGTTTCGAAAAATGCGCCCAGAATTCCGAGAAGGCTAACCCCTTTGAAAATTTCGAAAAATGCGGCCAGAATTCCGAGAAGGCTAACGCCTTTGAAAATTTCGAAAAATGCGCCCAGAAATCCGAGAAGGCTAACCCCTTGGAAAATTTCAAAAAAATGCGCCCAGAATTCCGAGAAAGCTAACCCCTTTGAAAATTTCGAAAAATGCGCCCAGAATTCCGAGAAGGCTAACCCCTTTGAAAATTTCGAAAAATGCGCCCAGAATTCCGAGAAGGCTAACCCCTTTGAAAATTTCGAAAAATGCGCCCAGAATTCCGAGAAGGCTAACCCCTTTGAAAATTTCGAAAAATGCGCCCAGAATTCCGAGAAGGCTAACCCCTTTGAAAATTTCCAAAAATGCGCCCAGAATTCCGAGAAGGCTAACCCCTTTGAAAATTTCGAAAAATGCGCCCAGTATTCCGAGAAGGCAAACCCCTTTGAAAATTTCGAAAAATGCGCCCACAATTCCGAGAAGGCTAACGCCTTCGAAAATTTCGAAAAATGCGCGCAGAATTCCGAGTAGGCTAACGACTTTGATAATTTCGAAAAATGCGCCCAGAAATCCGAGAAGGTTAACCCTTTTGAAAATTTCGAAAAATGCGCCCAGAAATCCGAGAAGGCTAACCCCTTTGAAAATTTCGAAAAATGCGCCCAGAATTCCGAGAAGGCTAACTCCTTTGAAAATTTCGAAAAATGCGACCAGAAATCCGAGAAGGCTAACCCCTTGGAAAATTTCGAAAAATGCGCCCAGAATTCCGAGAAAGCTAACCCCTTTGAAAATTTCGAAAAATGCGCCCAGAATTCGAAGAAGGCTAACCCCTTTGAACATTTCGAAAAATGCACGCAGAAATCGTAGAAGGCTAACCCCTTTGAAAATTTCGAAAAATCCACCCAGAATTCGTAGAAGGCTAACCCCTTTGAAAATTTCGAAAAATTCACACAGAATTCGTAGAAAGCTAACCCCTTTGTAAATTTCGCAATATCCACCCAGAATTCGTAGAAGGATAACCCCTTTGATATTTTCGAAAAATCCACCCAGAATTCGTAGAAGGCTAACGACTTTGATAATTTCGAAAAATGCGCCCAGAAATCCGAGAAG
Source organism: Ectobius pallidus (assembly GCA_964059195.1). Lineage (NCBI taxonomy): Eukaryota > Metazoa > Arthropoda > Insecta > Blattodea > Ectobiidae > Ectobius > Ectobius pallidus. The sequence continues at coordinate 61,529,500 of CAXKWD010000010.1, forward strand.
GTTAACCCTTTTGAAAATTTCGAAAAATGCGCCCAGAATTCCGAGAAGGCTAACCACTTTGAAAATTTCGAAAAATGCACCCACAATTCCGAGAAGGCTAACGCCTTTCAAAATTTCGAAAAATGCGCCCAGAATTCCGAGAAGGCTAACCACTTTGATAATTTCGAAAAATGCGCCCAGAAATCCGAGAAGGTTAACCCCTTTGAAAATTTCAAAAAATGCGCCCAGAATTCCGAGAAAGCTAACCCATTTGAAAATTTCGAAAAATGCGCCCAGAATTCCGAGAAGGCTAAACCCTTTGAAAATTTCGAAAAATGCGCCCAGAATTCCGAGACGGCTAACGCCTTTGAAAATTTCGAAAAATGTGCCCAGAATTCCGAGAAGGCTAACCACTTTGGAAATTTCGAAAAATGCGCCCAGAATTCCGAGAAGGCTAACCCCTTGGAAAATTTCGAAAAATGCGCCCAGAATTCCGAGAAGGCTAAGCCCTTTGAAAATTTCGAAAAATGCGCCCAGAATTCCGAGAAGGCTAACCCCTTTGAAAATTTCGAAAAATGCGCCCAGAATTCCGAGAAGGCTAACCCCTTTGAAAATTTCCAAAAATGCGCCCAGAATTCCGAGAAGGCTAACCCCTTTGTAAATTTCGATAAATGCGCCCAGAATTCCGAGAAGGCTAAACCCTTTGAAAATTTCGAAAAACGCGCCCAGAAATCCGAGAAGGCTAACCCCTTGGAAAATTTCGAAAAATGCGCCCAGAATTCCGAGAAAGCTAACTCCTTTGAAAATTTCGAAAAATGCGCCCAGAAATCCGAGAAGGCTAACCCCTTTGAAAGTTCGAAAAATGCGCCCAGAATTCCGAGAAGGCTAACCCCTTTGAAAATTTCGAAAAATGCGGCCAGAATTCCGAGAAGGCTAACGCCTTTGAAAATTTCGAAAAATGCGCCCAGAAATCCTAGAAGGCTAACCCCTTGGAAAATTTCAAAAAAATGCGCCCAGAATTCCGAGAAAGCTAACGCCTTTGAAAATTTCGAAAAATGCGCCCAGAATTCCGAGAAGGCTAACCCCTTTGAAAATTTCGAAAAATGCGCCCAGAATTCCGAGAAGGCTAACCCCTTTGAAAATTTCGAAAAATGCGCCCAGAATTCCGAGAAGGCTAACCCCTTTGAAAATTTCGAAAAATGCGCCCAGAATTCCGAGAAGGCTAACCCCTTTGAAAATTTCCAAAAATGCGCCCAGAATTCCGAGAAGGCTAACCCCTTTGAAAATTTCGAAAAATGCGCCCAGTATTCCGAGAAGGCAAACCCCTTTGAAAATTTCGAAAAATGCGCCCACAATTCCGAGAAGGCTAACGCCTTCGAAAATTTCGAAAAATGCGCGCAGAATTCCGAGTAGGCTAACGACTTTGATAATTTCGAAAAATGCGCCCAGAAATCCGAGAAGGTTAACCCTTTTGAAAATTTCGAACAATGCGCCCAGAATTCCGAGAAGGCTAACCCCTTTGAAAATTTCGAAAAATGAGCCCAGAAATCCGAGAAGGCTAACTCCTTTGAAAATTTCGAAAAATGCGACCAGAAATCCGAGAAGGCTAACCCCTTGGAAAATTTCGAAAAATGCGCCCAGAATTCCGAGAAAGCTAACCCCTTTGAAAATTTCGAAAAATGCGCCCAGAATTCGAAGAAGGCTAACCCCTTTGAACATTTCGAAAAATGCACGCAGAAATCGTAGAAGGCTAACCCCTTTGAAAATTTTGAAAAATCCACCCAGAATTCGTAGAAGGCTAACCCCTTTGAAAATTTCGAAAAATTCACACAGAATTCGTAGAAAGCTAACCCCTTTGTAAATTTCGCAAAATCCACCCAGAATTCGTAGAAGGATAACCCCTTTGATATTTTCGAAAAATCCACCCAGAATTCGTAGAAGGCTAACGACTTTGATAATTTCGAAAAATGCGCCCAGAAATCCGAGAAGGTTAACCCTTTTGAAAATTTCGAAAAATGCGCCCAGAATTCCGAGAAGGCTAACCACTTTGAAAATTTCGAAAAATGCACCCACAATTCCGAGAAGGCTAACGCCTTTGAAAATTTCGAAAAATGCGCCCAGAATTCCGAGAAGGCTAACCACTTTGATAATTTCGAAAAATGCGCCCAGAAATCCGAGAAGGTTAACCCCTTTGAAAATTTCAAAAAATGCGCCCAGAATTCCGAGAAAGCTAACCCATTTGAAAATTTCGAAAAATGCGCCCAGAATTCCGAGAAGGCTAACCCCTTTGAAAATTTCGAAAAATGCGCCCAGAATTCCGAGACGGCTAACGCCTTTGAAAATTTCGAAAAATGCGCCCAGAATTCCGAGAAGGCTAACCACTTTGGAAATTTCGAAAAATGCGCCCAGAATTCCGAGAAGGCTAACCCCTTGGAAAATTTCGAAAAATGCGCCCAGAATTCCGAGAAGGCTAAGCCCTTTGAAAATTTCGAAAAATGCGCCCAGAATTCCGAGAAGGCTAACCCCTTTGAAAATTTCGAAAAATGCGCCCAGAATTCCGAGAAGGCTAACCCCTTTGAAAATTTCCAAAAATGCGCCCAGAATTCCGAGAAGGCTAACCCCTTTGTAAATTTCGATAAATGCGCCCAGAATTCCGAGAAGGCTAAACCCTTTGAAAATTTCGAAAAATGCGCCCAGAATTTCGAGAAGGCTAACGCCTTTGAAAATTTCGAAAAATGCGCCCAGAATTCCGAGAAGGCTAACCACTTTGAAAATTTCGAAAAATGCGCCCAGAAATCCGAGAAGGCTAACCCCTTTGAAAATTTCGAAAAATGCGCCCAGAATTCCGAGAAAGCTAACCCATTTGAAAATTTCGAAAAATGCGCCCAGAATTCCGAGAAGGCTAACGCCTTTTAAAATTTCGAAAAATGCGCCCAGAATTCCGAGAAGGCTAACCACTTTGAAAATTTCGAACAATGCGACCAGAAATCCGAGAAGGCTAACCCCTTGGAAAATTTCGAAAAATGCGCCCAGAATTCCGAGAAGGCTAACCCCTTTGAAAATTTCGAAAAACGCGCCCAGAAATCCGAGAAGGCTAACCCCTTGGAAAATTTCGAAAAATGCGCCCAGAATTCCGAGAAAGCTAACCCCTTTGAAAATTTCGAAAAATGCGCCCAGAATTCAGAGAAGGCTAACCCCTTTGAAAATTTCGAAAAATGCGGCCAGAATTCCGAGAAGGCTAACCCCTTTGAAAAATTCGAAAAACGCGCCAAGAATTCCGAGAAGGCTAACCCCTTTGAAAATCCGAAAAATTCGCCCAGAATTCCGAGAAGGCTAAACCCTTTGAAAATTTCGAAAAATGCGCCCAGAATTCCGAGAAGGCAAACCCCTTTGAAAATTTCGAAAAATGCGGCCAGAAATCCGAGTAGGCTAACCCCTTTGAAAATTTCGAAAAATGCGCCCAGAATTCCGAGAAGGCTAACCCCTTTGAAAATTTCGAAAAATGCGCCCAGAATTCCGAGAAGGCTAACCCCTTTGAAACATTCGAAAAATGCGCCCAGAATTCCGAGACGGCTAACGCCTTTGAAAATTTCGAAAAATGCGCCCAGAATTCCGAGAAGGCTAACCACTTTGGAAATTTCGAAAAATGCGCCCAGAATTCCGAGAAGGCTAACCCCTTGGAAAATTTCGAAAAATGCGCCCAGAATTCCGAGAAGGCTAAACACTTTGAAAATTTCGAAAAATGCGCACAGAATTCCGAGAAGGCTAACCCCTTTGAAAATTTCGAAAAATGCGCCCAGAATTCCGAGAAGGTTAACCCCTTTGAAAATTTCCAAAAATGCGCCCAGAATTCCGAGAAGGCTAACCCCTTTGAAAATTTCGAAAAATGCGCCCAGAATTCCGAGAAGGCTAACCCCTTTGAAAATTTCGAAAAATGCGCCCAGAATTCCGAGAAGGCTAACCCCTTTGAAAATATCGAAAAACGCGCCCAGAAATCCGAGAAGGCTAACTAACCCCTTGGAAAATTTCGATAAATGCGCCCAGAATTCCGAGAAAGCTAACCCCTTTGAAAATTTCGAAAAATGCGCCCAGAATTCAGAGAAGGCTAACCCCTTTGAAAATTTCGAAAAACGCGCCCAGAAATCCGAGAAATTTCGAAAAACAGGCCCAGAATTCCGAGAAGGCTAACCCCTTTGCAAATTTCGAAAAACGCGCCCAGAATTCCGAGAAGGCTAACCCCTTAAAACAATTCGAAAAACGCGCTCAGAATTGCGAGAAGGCTAACCCCATTGAAAATCCGAAAAATTCGCCCAGAATTCCGAGAAGGCTAACCACTTTGAAAATTTCGAAAAATGCGCCCAGAATTCCGAGAAGGCTAACCACTTTGAAAATTTCGAAAAATGCGCCCAGAAATCCGAGAAGGCTAACCCCTTTGAAAATTTCGAAAAATGCGCCCAGAATTCCGAGAAGGCTAACCCCTTTGAAAATTTCGAAAAATGCGCCCAGAATTCCGAGAAGGCTAACACTTTTGAAAATTTCGAAAAACGCGCCCAGAAATCCGAGAAGGCTAACCACTTGGAAAATTTCGAAAAATGCGCCCAGAATTCCGAGAAAGCTAACTCCTTTGAAAATTTCGAAAAATGCGCCCAGAAATCCGAGAAGGCTAACCCCTTTGAAAGTTTCGAAAAATGCGCCCAGAATTCCGAGAAGGCTAACCCCTTTGAAAATTTCGAAAAATGCGGCCAGAATTCCGAGAAGGCTAACGCCTTTGAAAATTTCGAAAAATGCGCCCAGAAATCCGAGAAGGCTAACCCCTTGGAAAATTTCAAAAAAATGCGCCCAGAATTCCGAGAAAGCTAACCCCTTTGAAAATTTCGAAAAATGCGCCCAGAATTCCGAGAAGGCTAACCCCTTTGAAAATTTCGAAAAATGCGCCCAGAATTCCGAGAAGGCTAACCCCTTTGAAAATTTCGAAAAATGCGCCCAGAATTCCGAGAAGGCTAACCCCTTTGAAAATTTCGAAAAATGCGCCCAGAATTCCGAGAAGGCTAACCCCTTTGAAAATTTCCAAAAATGCGCCCAGAATTCCGAGAAGGCTAACCCCTTCGAAAATTTCGAAAAATGCGCCCAGTATTCCGAGAAGGCAAACCCCTTTGAAAATTTCGAAAAATGCGCCCATAATTCCGAGAAGGCTAACGCCTTCGAAAATTTCGAAAAATGCGCCCAGAATTCCGAGAAGGCTAACTCCTTTGAAAATTTCGAAAAATGCGACCAGAAATCCGAGAAGGCTAACCCCTTGGAAAATTTCGAAAAATGCGCCCAGAATTCCGAGAAAGCTAACCCCTTTGAAAATTTCGAAAAATGCGCCCAGAATTCGAAGAAGGCTAACCCCTTTGAACATTTCGAAAAATGCACGCAGAAATCGTAGAAGGCTAACCCCTTTGAAAATTTTGAAAAATCCACCCAGAATTCGTAGAAGGCTAACCCCTTTGAAAATTTCGAAAAATTCACACAGAATTCGTAGAAAGCTAACCCCTTTGTAAATTTCGCAAAATCCACCCAGAATTCGTAGAAGGATAACCCCTTTGATATTTTCGAAAAATCCACCCAGAATTCGTAGAAGGCTAACGACTTTGATAATTTCGAAAAATGCGCCCAGAAATCCGAGAAGGTTAACCCTTTTGAAAATTTCGAAAAATGCGCCCAGAATTCCGAGAAGGCTAACCACTTTGAAAATTTCGAAAAATGCACCCACAATTCCGAGAAGGCTAACGCCTTTGAAAATTTCGAAAAATGCGCCGAGAATTCCGAGAAGGCTAACCACTTTGATAATTTCGAAAAATGCGCCCAGAAATCCGAGAAGGTTAACCCCTTTGAAAATTTCGAAAAATGCGCCCAGAATTCCGAGAAAGCTAACCCATTTGAAAATTCCGAAAAATGCGCCCAGAATTCCGAGAAGGCTAACCCCTTTGAAAATTTCGAAAAATGCGTCCAGAATTCCGAGAAGGCTAACTCCTTTGAAAATTTCGAAAAATGCGACCAGAAATCCGAGAAGGCTAACCCCTTTGAAAATTTCGAAAAATGCGCAAGGAAATCCGAGAAAGCTAACCCATTTGAAAATTTCGAAAAATGCGCCCAGAATTCCGAGAAGGCTAACCCCTTTGAAAATTTCGAAAAATGCGCCCAGAATTCCGAGAAGGCTAACCCCTTTGAAAATTTCGAAAAATGCGCCCAGAATTCCGAGACGGCTAACGCCTTTGAAAATTTCGAAAAATGCGCCCAGAATTCCGAGAAGGCTAACCACTTTGGAAATTTCGAAAAATGCGCCCAGAATTCCGAGAAGGCTAACCCCTTGGAAAATTTCGAAAAATGCGCCCAGAATTCCGAGAAGGCTAAGCCCTTTGAAAATTTCGAAAAATGCGCCCAGAATTCCGAGAAGGCTAACCCCTTTGAAAATTTCGAAAAATGCGCCCAGAATTCCGAGAAGGCTAACCCCTTTGAAAATTTCCAAAAATGCGCCCAGAATTCCGAGAAGGCTAACCCCTTTGTAAATTTCGATAAATGCGCCCAGAATTCCGAGAAGGCTAAACCCTTTGAAAATTTCGAAAAATGCGCCCAGAATTTCGAGAAGGCTAACGCCTTTGAAAATTTCGAAAAATGCGCCCAGAATTCCGAGAAGGCTAACCACTTTGAAAATTTCGAAAAATGCGCCCAGAAATCCGAGAAGGCTAACCCCTTTGAAAATTTCGAAAAATGCGCCCAGAATTCCGAGAAAGCTAACCCATTTGAAAATTTCGAAAAATGCGCCCAGAATTCCGAGAAGGCTAACGCCTTTTAAAATTTCGAAAAATGCGCCCAGAATTTCGAGAAGGCTAACCACTTTGAAAATTTCGAACAATGCGACCAGAAATCCGAGAAGGCTAACCCCTTGGAAAATTTCGAAAAATGCGCCCAGAATTCCGAGAAAGCTAACCCCTTTGAAAATTTCGAAAAATGCGCCCAGAATTCCGAGAAGGCTAACCCCTTTGAAAATTTCCAAAAATGCGCCCAGAATTCCGAGAAGGCTAACCCCTTTGAAAATTTTGAAAAATGCGCCCAGAATTCCGAGAAGGCTAACTCCTTTGAAAATTTCGAAAAATGCGACCAGAAATCCGAGAAGGCTAACCCCTTTGAAAATTTCGAAAAATGCGCCCAGAATTCCGAGAAGGCTAACCCCTTTGAAAATTTCGAAAAACGCGCCCAGAAATCCGAGAAGGCTAACCCCTTGGAAAATTTCGAAAAATGCGCCCAGAATTCCGAGAAAGCTAACCCCTTTGAAAATTTCGAAAAATGCGCCCAGAATTCAGAGAAGGCTAACCCCTTTGAAAATTTCGAAAAATGCGGCCAGAATTCCGAGAAGGCTAACCCCTTTGAAAAATTCGAAAAACGCGCCAAGAATTCCGAGAAGGCTAACCCCTTTGAAAATCCGAAAAATTCGCCCAGAATTCCGAGAAGGCTAAACCCTTTGAAAATTTCGAAAAATGCGCCCAGAATTCCGAGAAGGCAAACCCCTTTGAAAATTTCGAAAAATGCGGCCAGAAATCCGAGTAGGCTAACCCCTTTGAAAATTTCGAAAAATGCGCCCAGAATTCCGAGAAGGCTAACCCCTTTGAAAATTTCGAAAAATGCGCCCAGAATTCCGAGAAGGCTAACCCGTTTGAAACATTCGAAAATTGCGCCCAGAATTCCGAGACGGCTAACGCCTTTGAAAATTTCGAAAAATGCGCCCAGAATTCCGAGAAGGCTAACCACTTTGGAAATTTCGAAAAATGCGCCCAGAATTCCGAGAAGGCTAACCACTTTGAAAATTTCGAAAAATGCGCCCAGAAATCCGAGAAGGCTAACCCCTTTGAAAATTTCGAAAAATGCGCCCAGAATTCCGAGAAAGCTAACTCCTTTGAAAATTTCGAAAAATACGCCCAGAATTCCGAGAAAGCTAACCCCTTTGAAAATTTCGAAAAATGCGCCCAGAATTCAGAGAAGGCTAACCCCTTTGAAAATTTCGAAAAATGCGGCCAGAATTCCGAGAAGGCTAACCCCTTTGAAAAATTCGAAAAACGCGCCAAGAATTCCGAGAAGGCTAACCCCTTTGAAAATCCGAAAAATTCGCCCAGAATTCCGAGAAGGCTAAACCCTTTGAAAATTTCGAAAAATGCGCCCAGAATTCCGAGAAGGCAAACCCCTTTGAAAAATTCGAAAAATGCGGCCAGAAATCCGAGTAGGCTAACCCCTTGGAAAATTTCAAAAAAATGCGCCCAGAATTCCGAGAAAGCTAACCCCTTTGAAAATTTCGAAAAATGCGCCCAGAATTCCGAGAAGGCTAACCCCTTTGAAAATTTCGAAAAATGCGCCCAGAATTCCGAGAAGGCTAACCCCTTTGAAAATTTCGAAAAATGCGCCCAGAATTCCGAGAAGGCTAACCCCTTTGAAAATTTCGAAAAATGCGCCCAGAATTCCGAGAAGGCTAACCCCTTTGAAAATTTCGAAAAATGCGCCCAGTATTCCGAGAAGGCAAACCCCTTTGAAAATTTCGAAAAATGCGCCCACAATTCCGAGAAGGCTAACGCATTCGAAAATTTCGAAAAATGCGCGCAGAATTCCGAGTAGGCTAACGACTTTGATAATTTCCAAAAATGCGCCCAGAAATCCGAGAAGGTTAACCCTTTTGAAAATTTCGAAAAATGCGCCCAGAATTCCGAGAAGGCTAACCCCTTTGAAAATTTCGAAAAATGCGCCCAGAATTCCGAGAAGGCTAACTCCTTTGAAAATTTCCAAAAATGCGACCAGAAATCCGAGAAGGCTAACCCCTTGGAAAATTTCGAAAAATGCGCCCAGAATTCCGAGAAAGCTAACCCCTTTGAAAATTTCGAAAAATGCGCCCAGAATTCGAAGAAGGCTAACCCCTTTGAACATTTCGAAAAATGCACGCAGAAATCGTAGAAGGCTAACCCCTTTGAAAATTTTGAAAAATCCACCCAGAATTCGTAGAAGGCTAACCCCTTTGAAAATTTCGAAAAATTCACACAGAATTCGTAGAAAGGTAACCCCTTTGTAAATTTCGCAAAATCCACCCAGAATTCGTAGAAGGATAACCCCTTTGATATTTTCGAAAAATCCACCCAGAATTCGTAGAAGGCTAACGCCTTTGAAAATTTCGAAAAATGCGCCCAGAATTCCGAGAAAGCTAACCACTTTGAAAATTTCGAAAAATGCGCCCAGAAATCCGAGAAGGCTAACCCCTTTGAAAATTTCGAAAAATGCGCCCAGAATTCCGAGAAAGCTAACCCATTTGAATATTTCGAAAAATGCGCCCAGAATTCCGAGAAGGCTAACTCCTTTGAAAATTTCGAAAAATGCGCCCAGAATTCCGAGAAGGCTAACCACTTTGAAAATTTCGAACAATGCGACCAGAAATCCGAGAAGGCTAACCCCTTGGAAAATTTCGAAAAATGCGCCCAGATTTCCGAGAAAGCTAACCCCTTTTGAAAATTTCGAAAAATGCGCCCAGAATTCCGAGAAGGCTAACCCCTTTGAAAATTTCGAAAAATGCGCCCAGAATTCCGAGAAGGCTAACTCCTTTGAAAATTTCGAAAAATGCGACCAGAAATCCGAGAAGGCTAACCCCTTTGAAAATTTCGTAAAATGCGCCCAGAAATCCGAGAAAGCTAACCCATTTGAAAATTTCGAAAAATGCGCCCAGAATTCCGAGAAGGCTAACCCCTTTGAAAATTTCGAAAAATGCGCCCAGAATTCCGAGAAGGCTAACCCCTTTGAAAATTTCGAAAAATGCGCCCAGAATTCCGAGAAGGCTAACCCCTTTGAAAATTTCGAAAAATGCGCCCAGAATTCCGAGACGGCTAACGCCTTTGAAAATTTCGAAAAATGCGCCCAGAATTCCGAGAAGGCTAACCACTTTGGAAATTTCGAAAAATGCGCCCAGAATTCAGAGAAGGCTAACCACTTTGGAAATTTCGAAAAATGCGCCCAGAATTCCGAGAAGGCTAACCCCTTGGAAAATTTCGAAAAATGCGCCCAGAATTCCGAGAAGGCTAAGCCCTTTGAAAATTTCCAAAAATGCGCCCAGAATTCCGAGAAGGCTAACCCCTTTGAAAATTTCGAAAAATGCGCCCAGAATTCCGAGAAGGCTAACCCCTTTGAAAATTTCGAAAAATGCGTCCAGAATTCCGAGAAGGCTAACTCCTTTGAAAATTTCCAAAAATGCGCCCAGAATTCCGAGAAGGCTAACCCCTTTGTAAATTTCGATAAATGCGCCCAGAATTCCGAGAAGGCTAAACCCTTTGAAAATTTCGAAAAATGCGCCCAGAATTTCGAGAAGGCTAACGCCTTTGAAAATTTCGAAAAATGCGCCCAGAATTCCGAGAAGGCTAACCACTTTGAAAATTTCGAAAAATGCGCCCAGAAATCCGAGAAGGCTAACCCCTTTGAAAATTTCGAAAAATGCGCCCAGAATTCCGAGAAAGCTAACCCATTTGAAAATTTCGAAAAATGCGCCCAGAATTCCGAGAAGGCTAACGCCTTTTAAAATTTCGAAAAATGCGCCCAGAATTCCGAGAAGGCTAACCACTTTGAAAATTTCGAACAATGCGACCAGAAATCCGAGAAGGCTAACCCCTTGGAAAATTTCGAAAAATGCGCCCAGAATTCCGAGAAAGCTAACCCCTTTGAAAATTTCGAAAAATGCGCCCAGAATTCCGAGAAGGCTAACCCCTTTGAAAATTTCGAAAAATGCGCCCAGAATTCCGAGAAGGCTAACACCTTTGAAAATTTCGAAAAATGCGCCCAGAATTCCGAGAAGGCTAACCCCTTTGAAAATTTCCAAAAATGCGCCCAGAATTCCGAGAAGGCTAACCCCTTTGAAAATTTTGAAAAATGCGCCCAGAATTCCGAGAAGGCTAACCACTTTGAAAATTTCGAACAATGCGACCAGAAATCCGAGAAGGCTAACCCCTTGGAAAATTTCGAAAAATGCGCCCAGAATTCCGAGAAAGCTAACCCCTTTGAAAATTTCGAAAAATGCGCCCAGAATTCCGAGAAGGCTAACCCCTTTGAAAATTTCGAAAAATGCGCCCAGAATTCCGAGAAGGCTAACCCCTTTGCAAATTTCGAAAAACGCGCCCAGAATTCCGAGAAGGCTAACCCCTTAAAACAATTCGAAAAACGCGCTCAGAATTGCGAGAAGGCTAACCCCATTGAAAATCCGAAAAATTCGCCCAGAATTCCGAGAAGGCTAACCACTTTGAAAATTTCGAAAAATGCGCCCAGAATTCCGAGAAGGCTAACCACTTTGAAAATTTCGAAAAATGCGCCCAGAAATCCGAGAAGGCTAACCCCTTTGAAAATTTCGAAAAATGCGCCCAGAATTCCGAGAAGGCTAACCCCTTTGAAAATTTCGAAAAATGCGCCCAGAATTCCGAGAAGGCTAACACTTTTGAAAATTTCGAAAAACGCGCCCAGAAATCCGAGAAGGCTAACCACTTGGAAAATTTCGAAAAATGCGCCCAGAATTCCGAGAAAGCTAACTCCTTTGAAAATTTCGAAAAATGCGCCCAGAAATCCGAGAAGGCTAACCCCTTTGAAAGTTTCGAAAAATGCGCCCAGAATTCCGAGAAGGCTAACCCCTTTGAAAATTTCGAAAAATGCGGCCAGAATTCCGAGAAGGCTAACGCCTTTGAAAATTTCGAAAAATGCGCCCAGAAATCCGAGAAGGCTAACCCCTTGGAAAATTTCAAAAAAATGCGCCCAGAATTCCGAGAAAGCTAACCCCTTTGAAAATTTCGAAAAATGCGCCCAGAATTCCGAGAAGGCTAACCCCTTTGAAAATTTCGAAAAATGCGCCCAGAATTCCGAGAAGGCTAACCCCTTTGAAAATTTCGAAAAATGCGCCCAGAATTCCGAGAAGGCTAACCCCTTTGAAAATTTCGAAAAATGCGCCCAGAATTCCGAGAAGGCTAACCCCTTTGAAAATTTCCAAAAATGCGCCCAGAATTCCGAGAAGGCTAACCCCTTCGAAAATTTCGAAAAATGCGCCCAGTATTCCGAGAAGGCAAACCCCTTTGAAAATTTCGAAAAATGCGCCCATAATTCCGAGAAGGCTAACGCCTTCGAAAATTTCGAAAAATGCGCCCAGAATTCCGAGAAGGCTAACTCCTTTGAAAATTTCGAAAAATGCGACCAGAAATCCGAGAAGGCTAACCCCTTGGAAAATTTCGAAAAATGCGCCCAGAATTCCGAGAAAGCTAACCCCTTTGAAAATTTCGAAAAATGCGCCCAGAATTCGAAGAAGGCTAACCCCTTTGAACATTTCGAAAAATGCACGCAGAAATCGTAGAAGGCTAACCCCTTTGAAAATTTTGAAAAATCCACCCAGAATTCGTAGAAGGCTAACCCCTTTGAAAATTTCGAAAAATTCACACAGAATTCGTAGAAAGCTAACCCCTTTGTAAATTTCGCAAAATCCACCCAGAATTCGTAGAAGGATAACCCCTTTGATATTTTCGAAAAATCCACCCAGAATTCGTAGAAGGCTAACGACTTTGATAATTTCGAAAAATGCGCCCAGAAATCCGAGAAGGTTAACCCTTTTGAAAATTTCGAAAAATGCGCCCAGAATTCCGAGAAGGCTAACCACTTTGAAAATTTCGAAAAATGCACCCACAATTCCGAGAAGGCTAACGCCTTTGAAAATTTCGAAAAATGCGCCGAGAATTCCGAGAAGGCTAACCACTTTGATAATTTCGAAAAATGCGCCCAGAAATCCGAGAAGGTTAACCCCTTTGAAAATTTCGAAAAATGCGCCCAGAATTCCGAGAAAGCTAACCCATTTGAAAATTCCGAAAAATGCGCCCAGAATTCCGAGAAGGCTAACCCCTTTGAAAATTTCGAAAAATGCGTCCAGAATTCCGAGAAGGCTAACTCCTTTGAAAATTTCGAAAAATGCGACCAGAAATCCGAGAAGGCTAACCCCTTTGAAAATTTCGAAAAATGCGCAAGGAAATCCGAGAAAGCTAACCCATTTGAAAATTTCGAAAAATGCGCCCAGAATTCGGAGAAGGCTAACCCCTTTGAAAATTTCGAAAAATGCGCCCAGAATTCCGAGAAGGCTAACCCCTTTGAAAATTTCGAAAAATGCGCCCAGAATTCCGAGACGGCTAACGCCTTTGAAAATTTCGAAAAATGCGCCCAGAATTCCGAGAAGGCTAACCACTTTGGAAATTTCGAAAAATGCGCCCAGAATTCCGAGAAGGCTAACCCCTTGGAAAATTTCGAAAAATGCGCCCAGAATTCCGAGAAGGCTAAGCCCTTTGAAAATTTCGAAAAATGCGCCCAGAATTCCGAGAAGGCTAACCCCTTTGAAAATTTCGAAAAATGCGCCCAGAATTCCGAGAAGGCTAACCCCTTTGAAAATTTCCAAAAATGCGCCCAGAATTCCGAGAAGGCTAACCCCTTTGTAAATTTCGATAAATGCGCCCAGAATTCCGAGAAGGCTAAACCCTTTGAAAATTTCGAAAAATGCGCCCAGAATTTCGAGAAGGCTAACGCCTTTGAAAATTTCGAAAAATGCGCCCAGAATTCCGAGAAGGCTAACCACTTTGAAAATTTCGAAAAATGCGCCCAGAAATCCGAGAAGGCTAACCCCTTTGAAAATTTCGAAAAATGCGCCCAGAATTCCGAGAAAGCTAACCCATTTGAAAATTTCGAAAAATGCGCCCAGAATTCCGAGAAGGCTAACGCCTTTTAAAATTTCGAAAAATGCGCCCAGAATTTCGAGAAGGCTAACCACTTTGAAAATTTCGAACAATGCGACCAGAAATCCGAGAAGGCTAACCCCTTGGAAAATTTCGAAAAATGCGCCCAGAATTCCGAGAAAGCTAACCCCTTTGAAAATTTCGAAAAATGCGCCCAGAATTCCGAGAAGGCTAACCCCTTTGAAAATTTCCAAAAATGCGCCCAGAATTCCGAGAAGGCTAACCCCTTTGAAAATTTTGAAAAATGCGCCCAGAATTCCGAGAAGGCTAACTCCTTTGAAAATTTCGAAAAATGCGACCAGAAATCCGAGAAGGCTAACCCCTTTGAAAATTTCGAAAAATGCGCCCAGAATTCCGAGAAGGCTAACCCCTTTGAAAATTTCGAAAAACGCGCCCAGAAATCCGAGAAGGCTAACCCCTTGGAAAATTTCGAAAAATGCGCCCAGAATTCCGAGAAAGCTAACCCCTTTGAAAATTTCGAAAAATGCGCCCAGAATTCAGAGAAGGCTAACCCCTTTGAAAATTTCGAAAAATGCGGCCAGAATTCCGAGAAGGCTAACCCCTTTGAAAAATTCGAAAAACGCGCCAAGAATTCCGAGAAGGCTAACCCCTTTGAAAATCCGAAAAATTCGCCCAGAATTCCGAGAAGGCTAAACCCTTTGAAAATTTCGAAAAATGCGCCCAGAATTCCGAGAAGGCAAACCCCTTTGAAAATTTCGAAAAATGCGGCCAGAAATCCGAGTAGGCTAACCCCTTTGAAAATTTCGAAAAATGCGCCCAGAATTCCGAGAAGGCTAACCCCTTTGAAAATTTCGAAAAATGCGCCCAGAATTCCGAGAAGGCTAACCCGTTTGAAACATTCGAAAATTGCGCCCAGAATTCCGAGACGGCTAACGCCTTTGAAAATTTCGAAAAATGCGCCCAGAATTCCGAGAAGGCTAACCACTTTGGAAATTTCGAAAAATGCGCCCAGAATTCCGAGAAGGCTAACCACTTTGAAAATTTCGAAAAATGCGCCCAGAAATCCGAGAAGGCTAACCCCTTTGAAAATTTCGAAAAATGCGCCCAGAATTCCGAGAAAGCTAACTCCTTTGAAAATTTCGAAAAATACGCCCAGAATTCCGAGAAAGCTAACCCCTTTGAAAATTTCGAAAAATGCGCCCAGAATTCAGAGAAGGCTAACCCCTTTGAAAATTTCGAAAAATGCGGCCAGAATTCCGAGAAGGCTAACCCCTTTGAAAAATTCGAAAAACGCGCCAAGAATTCCGAGAAGGCTAACCCCTTTGAAAATCCGAAAAATTCGCCCAGAATTCCGAGAAGGCTAAACCCTTTGAAAATTTCGAAAAATGCGCCCAGAATTCCGAGAAGGCAAACCCCTTTGAAAAATTCGAAAAATGCGGCCAGAAATCCGAGTAGGCTAACCCCTTGGAAAATTTCAAAAAAATGCGCCCAGAATTCCGAGAAAGCTAACCCCTTTGAAAATTTCGAAAAATGCGCCCAGAATTCCGAGAAGGCTAACCCCTTTGAAAATTTCGAAAAATGCGCCCAGAATTCCGAGAAGGCTAACCCCTTTGAAAATTTCGAAAAATGCGCCCAGAATTCCGAGAAGGCTAACCCCTTTGAAAATTTCGAAAAATGCGCCCAGAATTCCGAGAAGGCTAACCCCTTTGAAAATTTCGAAAAATGCGCCCAGTATTCCGAGAAGGCAAACCCCTTTGAAAATTTCGAAAAATGCGCCCACAATTCCGAGAAGGCTAACGCATTCGAAAATTTCGAAAAATGCGCGCAGAATTCCGAGTAGGCTAACGACTTTGATAATTTCCAAAAATGCGCCCAGAAATCCGAGAAGGTTAACCCTTTTGAAAATTTCGAAAAATGCGCCCAGAATTCCGAGAAGGCTAACCCCTTTGAAAATTTCGAAAAATGCGCCCAGAATTCCGAGAAGGCTAACTCCTTTGAAAATTTCCAAAAATGCGACCAGAAATCCGAGAAGGCTAACCCCTTGGAAAATTTCGAAAAATGCGCCCAGAATTCCGAGAAAGCTAACCCCTTTGAAAATTTCGAAAAATGCGCCCAGAATTCGAAGAAGGCTAACCCCTTTGAACATTTCGAAAAATGCACGCAGAAATCGTAGAAGGCTAACCCCTTTGAAAATTTTGAAAAATCCACCCAGAATTCGTAGAAGGCTAACCCCTTTGAAAATTTCGAAAAATTCACACAGAATTCGTAGAAAGGTAACCCCTTTGTAAATTTCGCAAAATCCACCCAGAATTCGTAGAAGGATAACCCCTTTGATATTTTCGAAAAATCCACCCAGAATTCGTAGAAGGCTAACGCCTTTGAAAATTTCGAAAAATGCGCCCAGAATTCCGAGAAAGCTAACCACTTTGAAAATTTCGAAAAATGCGCCCAGAAATCCGAGAAGGCTAACCCCTTTGAAAATTTCGAAAAATGCGCCCAGAATTCCGAGAAAGCTAACCCATTTGAATATTTCGAAAAATGCGCCCAGAATTCCGAGAAGGCTAACTCCTTTGAAAATTTCGAAAAATGCGCCCAGAATTCCGAGAAGGCTAACCACTTTGAAAATTTCGAACAATGCGACCAGAAATCCGAGAAGGCTAACCCCTTGGAAAATTTCGAAAAATGCGCCCAGATTTCCGAGAAAGCTAACCCCTTTTGAAAATTTCGAAAAATGCGCCCAGAATTCCGAGAAGGCTAACCCCTTTGAAAATTTCGAAAAATGCGCCCAGAATTCCGAGAAGGCTAACTCCTTTGAAAATTTCGAAAAATGCGACCAGAAATCCGAGAAGGCTAACCCCTTTGAAAATTTCGAAAAATGCGCCCAGAAATCCGAGAAAGCTAACCCATTTGAAAATTTCGAAAAATGCGCCCAGAATTCCGAGAAGGCTAACCCCTTTGAAAATTTCGAAAAATGCGCCCAGAATTCCGAGAAGGCTAACCCCTTTGAAAATTTCGAAAAATGCGCCCAGAATTCCGAGAAGGCTAACCCCTTTGAAAATTTCGAAAAATGCGCCCAGAATTCCGAGACGGCTAACGCCTTTGAAAATTTCGAAAAATGCGCCCAGAATTCCGAGAAGGCTAACCACTTTGGAAATTTCGAAAAATGCGCCCAGAATTCAGAGAAGGCTAACCACTTTGGAAATTTCGAAAAATGCGCCCAGAATTCCGAGAAGGCTAACCCCTTGGAAAATTTCGAAAAATGCGCCCAGAATTCCGAGAAGGCTAAGCCCTTTGAAAATTTCCAAAAATGCGCCCAGAATTCCGAGAAGGCTAACCCCTTTGAAAATTTCGAAAAATGCGCCCAGAATTCCGAGAAGGCTAACCCCTTTGAAAATTTCGAAAAATGCGTCCAGAATTCCGAGAAGGCTAACTCCTTTGAAAATTTCCAAAAATGCGCCCAGAATTCCGAGAAGGCTAACCCCTTTGTAAATTTCGATAAATGCGCCCAGAATTCCGAGAAGGCTAAACCCTTTGAAAATTTCGAAAAATGCGCCCAGAATTTCGAGAAGGCTAACGCCTTTGAAAATTTCGAAAAATGCGCCCAGAATTCCGAGAAGGCTAACCACTTTGAAAATTTCGAAAAATGCGCCCAGAAATCCGAGAAGGCTAACCCCTTTGAAAATTTCGAAAAATGCGCCCAGAATTCCGAGAAAGCTAACCCATTTGAAAATTTCGAAAAATGCGCCCAGAATTCCGAGAAGGCTAACGCCTTTTAAAATTTCGAAAAATGCGCCCAGAATTCCGAGAAGGCTAACCACTTTGAAAATTTCGAACAATGCGACCAGAAATCCGAGAAGGCTAACCCCTTGGAAAATTTCGAAAAATGCGCCCAGAATTCCGAGAAAGCTAACCCCTTTGAAAATTTCGAAAAATGCGCCCAGAATTCCGAGAAGGCTAACCCCTTTGAAAATTTCGAAAAATGCGCCCAGAATTCCGAGAAGGCTAACACCTTTGAAAATTTCGAAAAATGCGCCCAGAATTCCGAGAAGGCTAACCCCTTTGAAAATTTCCAAAAATGCGCCCAGAATTCCGAGAAGGCTAACCCCTTTGAAAATTTTGAAAAATGCGCCCAGAATTCCGAGAAGGCTAACTCCTTTGAAAATTTCGAAAAATGCGACCAGAAATCCGAGAAGGCTAACCCCTTTGAAAATTTCGAAAAATGCGCCCAGAATTCCGAGAAGGCTAACCCCTTTGAAAATTTCGAAAAACGCGCCCAGAAATCCGAGAAGGCTAACCCCTTGGAAAATTTCGAAAAATGCGCCCAGAATTCCGAGAAAGCTAACCCCTTTGAAAATTTCGAAAAATGCGCCCAGAATTCAGAGAAGGCTAACCCCTTTGAAAATTTCGAAAAATGCGGCCAGAATTCCGAGAAGGCTAACCCCTTTGAAAAATTCGAAAAACGCGCCAAGAATTCCGAGAAGGCTAACCCCTTTGAAAATCCGAAAAATTCGCCCAGAATTCCGAGAAGGCTAAACCCTTTGAAAATTTCGAAAAATGCGCCCAGAATTCCGAGAAGGCAAACCCCTTTGAAAATTTCGAAAAATGCGCCCAGAATTCCGAGAAGGCTAACCACTTTGAAAATTTCGAAAAATGCGCCCAGAAATCCGAGAAGGCTAACCCCTTTGAAAATTTCGAAAAATGCGCCCAGAATTCCGAGAAAGCTAACCCCTTTGAAAATTTCGAAAAATGCGCCCAGAATTCCGAGAAGGCTAACCCCTTTGAAACATTCGAAAAATGCGCCCAGAATTCCGAGACGGCTAACGCCTTTGAAAATTTCGAAAAATGCGCCCAGAATTCCGAGAAGGCTAACCACTTTGGAAATTTCGAAAAATGCGCCCAGAATTCCGAGAAGGCTAACCACTTTGAAAATTTCGAAAAATGCGCCCAGAAATCCGAGAAGGCTAACCCCTTTGAAAATTTCGAAAAATGCGCCCAGAATTCCGAGAAAGCTAACCCCTTTGAAAATTTCGAAAAATGCGCCCAGAATTCCGAGAAAGCTAACCCCTTTGAAAATTTCGAAAAATGCGCCCAGAATTCAGAGAAGGCTAACCCCTTTGAAAATTTCGAAAAATGCGGCCAGAATTCCGAGAAGGCTAACCCCTTTGAAAAATTCGAAAAACGCGCCAAGAATTCCGAGAAGGCTAACCCCTTTGAAAATCCGAAAAATTCGCCCAGAATTCCGAGAAGGCTAAACCCTTTGAAAATTTCGAAAAATGCGCCCAGAATTCCGAGAAGGCAAACCCCTTTGAAAATTTCGAAAAATGCGGCCAGAAATCCGAGTAGGCTAACCCCTTGGAAAATTTCAAAAAAATGCGCCCAGAATTCCGAGAAAGCTAACCCCTTTGAAAATTTCGAAAAATGCGCCCAGAATTCCGAGAAGGCTAACCCCTTTGAAAATTTCGAAAAATGCGCCCAGAATTCCGAGAAGGCTAACCCCTTTGAAAATTTCGAAAAATGCGCCCAGAATTCCGAGAAGGCTAACCCCTTTGAAAATTTCGAAAAATGCGCCCAGAATTCCGAGAAGGCTAACCCCTTTGAAAATTTCCAAAAATGCGCCCAGAATTCCGAGAAGGCTAACCCCTTTGAAAATTTCGAAAAATGCGCCCAGAATTCCGAGAAGGCTAACTCCTTTGAAAATTTCCAAAAATGCGACCAGAAATCCGAGAAGGCTAACCCCTTGGAAAATTTCGAAAAATGCGCCCAGAATTCCGAGAAAGCTAACCCCTTTGAAAATTTCGAAAAATGCGCCCAGAATTCGAAGAAGGCTAACCCCTTTGAACATTTCGAAAAATGCACGCAGAAATCGTAGAAGGCTAACCCCTTTGAAAATTTTGAAAAATCCACCCAGAATTCGTAGAAGGCTAACCCCTTTGAAAATTTCGAAAAATTCACACAGAATTCGTAGAAAGCTAACCCCTTTGTAAATTTCGCAAAATCCACCCAGAATTCGTAGAAGGATAACCCCTTTGATATTTTCGAAAAATCCACCCAGAATTCGTAGAAGGCTAACGCCTTTGAAAATTTCGAAAAATGCGCCCAGAATTCCGAGAAAGCTAACCACTTTGAAAATTTCGAAAAATGCGCCCAGAAATCCGAGAAGGCTAACCCCTTTGAAAATTTCGAAAAATGCGCCCAGAATTCCGAGAAAGCTAACCCATTTGAAAATTTCGAAAAATGCGCCCAGAATTCCGAGAAGGCTAACTCCTTTGAAAATTTCGAAAAATGCGCCCAGAATTCCGAGAAGGCTAACCACTTTGAAAATTTCGAACAATGCGACCAGAAATCCGAGAAGGCTAACCCCTTGGAAAATTTCGAAAAATGCGCCCAGAATTCCGAGAAAGCTAACCACTTTTAAAAATTTCGAAAAATGCGCCCAGAATTCCGAGAAGGCTAACCCCTTTGAAAATTTCCAAAAATGCGCCCAGAATTCCGAGAAGGCTAACCCCTTTGAAAATTTCGAAAAATGCGCCCAGAATTCCGAGAAGGCTAACTCCTTTGAAAATTTCGAAAAATGCGACCAGAAATCCGAGAAGGCTAACCCCTTTGAAAATTTCGAAAAATGCGCCCAGAATTCCGAGAAGGCTAAACCCTTTGAAAATTTCGAAAAACGCGCCCAGAAATCCGAGAAGGCTAACCCCTTGGAAAATTTCGAAAAATGCGCCCAGAATTCCGAGAAGGCTAACCCGTTTGAAAATTTCGAAAAATGCGCCCAGAATTCCGAGAAGGCTAACCCCTTTGAAAATTTCCAAAAATGCGCCCAGAATTTGAGAAGGCTAACCAATTTGTAAATTTCGAAAAATGCGCCCAGAATTCCGAGAAGGCTAAACCCTTTGAAAATTTCGAAAAATGCGCCCAGAATTTCGAGAAGGCTAACGCCTTTGAAAATTTCGAAAAATGCGCCCAGAATTCCGAGAAAGCTAACCACTTAAAAAATTTCGAAAAATGCGCCCAGAAATCCGAGAAGGCTAACCCCTTTGAAAATTTCGAAAAATGCGCCCAGAATTCCGAGAAAGCTAACCCATTTGAAAATTTCGAAAAATGCGCCCAGAATTCCGAGAAGGCTAACTCCTTTGAAAATTTCGAAAAATGCGCCCAGAATTCCGAGAAGGCTAACCACTTTGAAAATTTCGAACAATGCGACCAGAAATCCGAGAAGGCTAACCCCTTGGAAAATTTCGAAAAATGCGCCCAGAATTCCGAGAAAGCTAACCCCTTTTGAAAATTTCGAAAAATGCGCCCAGAATTCCGAGAAGGCTAACCCCTTTGAAAATTTCGAAAAATGCGCCCAGAATTCCGAGAAGGCTAACCCCTTTGAAAATTTCGAAAAACGCGCCCAGAAATCCGAGAAGGCTAACCCCTTGGAAAATTTCGAAAAATGCGCCCAGAATTCCGAGAAAGCTAACCCCTTTGAAAATTTCGAAAAATGCGCCCAGAATTCAGAGAAGGCTAACCCCTTTGAAAATTTCGAAAAATGCGGCCAGAATTCCGAGAAGGCTAACCCCTTTGAAAAATTCGAAAAACGCGCCAAGAATTCCGAGAAGGCTAACCCCTTTGAAAATCCGAAAAATGTGCGCCCAGAATTCCGAGAAGGCTAACCCCTTGGAAAATTTCGAAAAATGCGCCCAGAATTCCGAGAAGGCTAACCCCTTTGAAAATTTCGAAAAACGCGCCCAGAATTCCGAAAAGGCTAACCCCTTTGAAAATTTCGAAAAACAGGCCCAGAATTCCGAGAAGGCTAACCCCTTTGAAAATTTCGAAAAACGCGCCCAGAATTCCGAGAAGGCTAACCCCTTTGAAACATTCGAAAAATGCGCCCAGAATTCAAAGAAGGCTAACCCCTTTGAAAATTTCGAAAAATGCGCCCAGAATTCCGAGAAGGCTAACCCCTTTGAAACATTCGAAAAATGCGCCCAGAATTCCGAGACGGCTAACGCCTTTGAAAATTTCGAAAAATGCGCCCAGAATTCCGAGAAGGCTAACCACTTTGGAAATTTCGAAAAATGCGCCCAGAATTCCGAGAAGGCTAACCACTTTGAAAATTTCGAAAAATGCGCCCAGAAATCCGAGAAGGCTAACCCCTTTGAAAATTTCGAAAAATGCGCCCAGAATTCCGAGAAAGCTAACCCCTTTGAAAATTTCGAAAAATGCGCCCAGAATTCCGAGAAAGCTAACCCCTTTGAAAATTTCGAAAAATGCGCCCAGAATTCAGAGAAGGCTAACCCCTTTGAAAATTTCGAAAAATGCGGCCAGAATTCCGAGAAGGCTAACCCCTTTGAAAAATTCGAAAAACGCGCCAAGAATTCCGAGAAGGCTAACCCCTTTGAAAATCCGAAAAATTCGCCCAGAATTCCGAGAAGGCTAAACCCTTTGAAAATTTCGAAAAATGCGCCCAGAATTCCGAGAAGGCAAACCCCTTTGAAAATTTCGAAAAATGCGGCCAGAAATCCGAGTAGGCTAACCCCTTGGAAAATTTCAAAAAAATGCGCCCAGAATTCCGAGAAAGCTAACCCCTTTGAAAATTTCGAAAAATGCGCCCAGAATTCCGAGAAGGCTAACCCCTTTGAAAATTTCGAAAAATGCGCCCAGAATTCCGAGAAGGCTAACCCCTTTGAAAATTTCGAAAAATGCGCCCAGAATTCCGAGAAGGCTAACCCCTTTGAAAATTTCGAAAAATGCGCCCAGAATTCCGAGAAGGCTAACCCCTTTGAAAATTTCCAAAAATGCGCCCAGAATTCCGAGAAGGCTAACCCCTTTGAAAATTTCGAAAAATGCGCCCAGTTTTCCGAGAAGGCAAACCCCTTTGAAAATTTCGAAAAATGCGCCCACAATTCCGAGAAGGCTAACGCCTTCGAAAATTTCGAAAAATGCGCGCAGAATTCCGAGTAGGCTAACGACTTTGATAATTTCGAAAAATGCGCCCAGAAATCCGAGAAGGTTAACCCTTTTGAAAATTTCGAAAAATGCGCCCAGAATTCCGAGAAGGCTAACCCCTTTGAAAATTTCGAAAAATGCGCCCAGAATTCCGAGAAGGCTAACTCCTTTGAAAATTTCCAAAAATGCGACCAGAAATCCGAGAAGGCTAACCCCTTGGAAAATTTCGAAAAATGCGCCCAGAATTCCGAGAAAGCTAACCCCTTTGAAAATTTCGAAAAATGCGCCCAGAATTCGAAGAAGGCTAACCCCTTTGAACATTTCGAAAAATGCACGCAGAAATCGTAGAAGGCTAACCCCTTTGAAAATTTTGAAAAATCCACCCAGAATTCGTAGAAGGCTAACCCCTTTGAAAATTTCGAAAAATTCACACAGAATTCGTAGAAAGCTAACCCCTTTGTAAATTTCGCAAAATCCACCCAGAATTCGTAGAAGGATAACCCCTTTGATATTTTCGAAAAATCCACCCAGAATTCGTAGAAGGCTAACGCCTTTGAAAATTTCGAAAAATGCGCCCAGAATTCCGAGAAAGCTAACCACTTTGAAAATTTCGAAAAATGCGCCCAGAAATCCGAGAAGGCTAACCCCTTTGAAAATTTCGAAAAATGCGCCCAGAATTCCGAGAAAGCTAACCCATTTGAAAATTTCGAAAAATGCGCCCAGAATTCCGAGAAGGCTAACTCCTTTGAAAATTTCGAAAAATGCGCCCAGAATTCCGAGAAGGCTAACCACTTTGAAAATTTCGAACAATGCGACCAGAAATCCGAGAAGGCTAACCCCTTGGAAAATTTCGAAAAATGCGCCCAGAATTCCGAGAAAGCTAACCCCTTTTGAAAATTTCGAAAAATGCGCCCAGAATTCCGAGAAGGCTAACCCCTTTGAAAATTTCCAAAAATGCGCCCAGAATTCCGAGAAGGCTAACCCCTTTGAAAATTTCGAAAAATGCGCCCAGAATTCCGAGAAGGCTAACTCCTTTGAAAATTTCGAAAAATGCGACCTTAAATCCGAGAAGGCTAACCCCTTTGAAAATTTCGAAAAATGCGCCCAGAATTCCGAGAAGGCTAACCCCTTTGAAAATTTCGAAAAACGCGCCCAGAAATCCAAGAAGGCTAACCCCTTGGAAAATTTCGAAAAATGCGCCCAGAATTCCGAGAAAGCTAACCCCTTTGAAAATTTCGAAAAATGCGCCCAGAATTCAGAGAAGGCTAACCCCTTTGAAAATTTCGAAAAATGCGGCCAGAAATCCGAGAAGGCTTAACCCCTTTGAAAATTTCGAAAAATGCGCCCAGAATTCCGAGAAGGCTAACCCGTTTGAAAATTTCGAAAAATGCGCCCAGAATTCCGAGAAGGCTAACCCCTTTGAAAATTTCCAAAAATGCGCCCAGAATTTGAGAAGGCTAACCAATTTGTAAATTTCGAAAAATGCGCCCAGAATTCCGAGAAGGCTAAACCCTTTGAAAATTTCGAAAAATGCGCCCAGAATTTCGAGAAGGCTAACGCCTTTGAAAATTTCGAAAAATGCGCCCAGAATTCCGAGAAAGCTAACCACTTTGAAAATTTCGAAAAATGCGCCCAGAAATCCGAGAAGGCTAACCCCTTTGAAAATTTCGAAAAATGCGCCCAGAATTCCGAGAAAGCTAACCCATTTGAAAATTTCGAAAAATGCGCCCAGAATTCCGAGAAGGCTAACCCCTTTGAAAATTTCGAAAAATGCGCCCAGAATTCCGAGAAAGCTAACCCATTTGAAAATTTCGAAAAATGCGCCCAGAATTCCGAGAAGGCTAACTCCTTTGAAAATTTCGAAAAATGCGCCCAGAATTCCGAGAAGGCTAACCACTTTGAAAATTTCGAACAATGCGACCAGAAATCCGAGAAGGCTAACCCCTTGGAAAATTTCGAAAAATGCGCCCAGAATTCCGAGAAAGCTAACCCCTTTTGAAAATTTCGAAAAATGCGCCCAGAATTCCGAGAAGGCTAACCCCTTTGAAAATTTCCAAAAATGCGCCCAGAATTCCGAGAAGGCTAACCCCTTTGAAAATTTCGAAAAATGCGCCCAGAATTCCCAGAAGGCTAACTCCTTTGAAAATTTCGAAAAATGCGACCTTAAATCCGAGAAGGCTAACCCCTTTGAAAATTTCGAAAAATGCGCCCAGAATTCCGAGAAGGCTAACCCCTTTGAAAATTTCGAAAAACGCGCCCAGAAATCCAAGAAGGCTAACCCCTTGGAAAATTTCGAAAAATGCGCCCAGAATTCCGAGAAGGCTAACCCCTTTGAAAATTTCGAAAAACGCGCCCAGAATTCCGAAAAGGCTAACCCCTTTGAAAATTTCGAAAAACAGGCCCAGAATTCCGAGAAGGCTAACCCCTTTGAAAATTTCGAAAAACGCGCCCAGAATTCCGAGAAGGCTAACCCCTTTGAAACATTCGAAAAATGCGCCCAGAATTCAAAGAAGGCTAACCCCTTTGAAAATTTCGAAAAATGCGCCCAGAATTCCGAGAAGGCTAACCCCTTTGAAACATTCGAAAAATGCGCCCAGAATTCCGAGACGGCTAACGCCTTTGAAAATTTCGAAAAATGCGCCCAGAATTCCGAGAAGGCTAACCACTTTGGAAATTTCGAAAAATGCGCCCAGAATTCCGAGAAGGCTAACCACTTTGAAAATTTCGAAAAATGCGCCCAGAAATCCGAGAAGGCTAACCCCTTTGAAAATTTCGAAAAATGCGCCCAGAATTCCGAGAAAGCTAACCCCTTTGAAAATTTCGAAAAATGCGCCCAGAATTCCGAGAAAGCTAACCCCTTTGAAAATTTCGAAAAATGCGCCCAGAATTCAGAGAAGGCTAACCCCTTTGAAAATTTCGAAAAATGCGGCCAGAATTCCGAGAAGGCTAACCCCTTTGAAAAATTCGAAAAACGCGCCAAGAATTCCGAGAAGGCTAACCCCTTTGAAAATCCGAAAAATTCGCCCAGAATTCCGAGAAGGCTAAACCCTTTGAAAATTTCGAAAAATGCGCCCAGAATTCCGAGAAGGCAAACCCCTTTGAAAATTTCGAAAAATGCGGCCAGAAATCCGAGTAGGCTAACCCCTTGGAAAATTTCAAAAAAATGCGCCCAGAATTCCGAGAAAGCTAACCCCTTTGAAAATTTCGAAAAATGCGCCCAGAATTCCGAGAAGGCTAACCCCTTTGAAAATTTCGAAAAATGCGCCCAGAATTCCGAGAAGGCTAACCCCTTTGAAAATTTCGAAAAATGCGCCCAGAATTCCGAGAAGGCTAACCCCTTTGAAAATTTCGAAAAATGCGCCCAGAATTCCGAGAAGGCTAACCCCTTTGAAAATTTCCAAAAATGCGCCCAGAATTCCGAGAAGGCTAACCCCTTTGAAAATTTCGAAAAATGCGCCCAGTATTCCGAGAAGGCAAACCCCTTTGAAAATTTCGAAAAATGCGCCCACAATTCCGAGAAGGCTAACGACTTCGAAAATTTCGAAAAATGCGCGCAGAATTCCGAGTAGGCTAACGACTTTGATAATTTCGAAAAATGCGCCCAGAAATCCGAGAAGGTTAACCCTTTTGAAAATTTCGAAAAATGCGCCCAGAATTCCGAGAAGGCTAACCCCTTTGAAAATTTCGAAAAATGCGCCCAGAATTCCGAGAAGGCTAACTCCTTTGAAAATTTCCAAAAATGCGACCAGAAATCCGAGAAGGCTAACCCCTTGGAAAATTTCGAAAAATGCGCCCAGAATTCCGAGAAAGCTAACCCCTTTGAAAATTTCGAAAAATGCGCCCAGAATTCGAAGAAGGCTAACCCCTTTGAACATTTCGAAAAATGCACGCAGAAATCGTAGAAGGCTAACCCCTTTGAAAATTTTGAAAAATCCACCCAGAATTCGTAGAAGGCTAACCCCTTTGAAAATTTCGAAAAATTCACACAGAATTCGTAGAAAGCTAACCCCTTTGTAAATTTCGCAAAATCCACCCAGAATTCGTAGAAGGATAACCCCTTTGATATTTTCGAAAAATCCACCCAGAATTCGTAGAAGGCTAACGCCTTTGAAAATTTCGAAAAATGCGCCCAGAATTCCGAGAAAGCTAACCACTTTGAAAATTTCGAAAAATGCGCCCAGAAATCCGAGAAGGCTAACCCCTTTGAAAATTTCGAAAAATGCGCCCAGAATTCCGAGAAAGCTAACCCATTTGAAAATTTCGAAAAATGCGCCCAGAATTCCGAGAAGGCTAACTCCTTTGAAAATTTCGAAAAATGCGCCCAGAATTCCGAGAAGGCTAACCACTTTGAAAATTTCGAACAATGCGACCAGAAATCCGAGAAGGCTAACCCCTTGGAAAATTTCGAAAAATGCGCCCAGAATTCCGAGAAAGCTAACCCCTTTTGAAAATTTCGAAAAATGCGCCCAGAATTCCGAGAAGGCTAACCCCTTTGAAAATTTCCAAAAATGCGCCCAGAATTCCGAGAAGGCTAACCCCTTTGAAAATTTCGAAAAATGCGCCCAGAATTCCGAGAAGGCTAACTCCTTTGAAAATTTCGAAAAATGCGACCTTAAATCCGAGAAGGCTAACCCCTTTGAAAATTTCGAAAAATGCGCCCAGAATTCCGAGAAGGCTAACCCCTTTGAAAATTTCGAAAAACGCGCCCAGAAATCCAAGAAGGCTAACCCCTTGGAAAATTTCGAAAAATGCGCCCAGAATTCCGAGAAAGCTAACCCCTTTGAAAATTTCGAAAAATGCGCCCAGAATTCAGAGAAGGCTAACCCCTTTGAAAATTTCGAAAAACGCGCCCAGAATTCCGAAAAGGCTAACCCCTTTGAAAATTTCGAAAAACAGGCCCAGAATTCCGAGAAGGCTAACCCCTTTGAAAATTTCGAAAAACGCGCCCAGAATTCCGAGAAGGCTAACCCCTTTGAAAATTTCCAAAAATGCGCCCAGAATTTGAGAAGGCTAACCAATTTGTAAATTTCGAAAAATGCGCCCAGAATTCCGAGAAGGCTAAACCCTTTGAAAATTTCGAAAAATGCGCCCAGAATTTCGAGAAGGCTAACGCCTTTGAAAATTTCGAAAAATGCGCCCAGAATTCCGAGAAAGCTAACCACTTTGAAAATTTCGAAAAATGCGCCCAGAAATCCGAGAAGGCTAACCCCTTTGAAAATTTCGAAAAATGCGCCCAGAATTCCGAGAAAGCTAACCCATTTGAAAATTTCGAAAAATGCGCCCAGAATTCCGAGAAGGCTAACTCCTTTGAAAATTTCGAAAAATGCGCCCAGAATTCCGAGAAGGCTAACCCCTTTGAAAATTTCGAAAAACGCGCCCAGAAATCCGAGAAGGCTAACCCCTTGGAAAATTTCGAAAAATGCGCCCAGAATTCCGAGAAAGCTAACCCCTTTGAAAATTTCGAAAAATGCGCCCAGAATTCAGAGTAGGCTAACCCCTTTGAAAATTTCGAAAAATGCGGCCAGAATTCCGAGAAGGCTAACCCCTTTGAAAAATTCGAAAAACGCGCCAAGAATTCCGAGAAGGCTAACCCCTTTGAAAATCCGAAAAATGCGCCCAGAATTCCGAGAAGGCTAACCCCTTGGAAAATTTCGAAAAATGCGCCCAGAATTCCGAGAAGGCTAACCCCTTTGAAAATTTCGAAAAACGCGCCCAGAATTCCGAAAAGGCTAACCCCTTTGAAAATTTCGAAAAACAGGCCCAGAATTCCGAGAAGGCTAACCCCTTTGAAAATTTCGAAAAACGCGCCCAGAATTCCGAGAAGGCTAACCCCTTTGAAAAATTCGAAAAACTCGCCCAGAATTCCGAGAAGGCTAACCCCTTTGAAAATCCGAAAAATTCGCCCAGAATTCCGAGAAGGCTAAACCCTTTGAAAATTTCGAAAAATGCGCCCAGAATTCCGAGAAGGCAAACCCCTTTGAAAATTTCGAAAATGCGGCCAGAAATCCGAGAAGGCTAACCCCTTTGAAAATTTCGAAAAATGCGCCCAGAATTCCGAGAAGGCTAACCACTTTGAAAATTTCGAAAAATGCGCCCAGAATTCCGAGAAGGCTAACCCCTTTGAAAATTTCGAAAAACGCGCCCAGAAATCCGAGAAGGCTAACCCCTTGGAAAATTTCGAAAAATGCGCCCAGAATTCCGAGAAAGCTAACCCCTTTGAAAATTTCGAAAAATGCGCACAGAATTCCGAGAAGGCTAACCCCTTTGAAAATTTCCAAAAATGCGCCCAGAATTCCGAGAAGGCTAACCCCTTTGAAAATTTCGAAAAATGCGCCCAGAATTCCGAGAAGGCTAACCCCTTTGAAAATTTCGAAAAATGCGCCCAGAATTCCGAGAAGGCTAACACTTTTGAAAATTTCGAAAAACGCGCCCAGAAATCCGAGAAGGCTAACCCCTTGGAAAATTTCGAAAAATGCGCCCAGAATTCCGAGAAAGCTAACTCCTTTGAAAATTTCGAAAAATGCGCCCAGAAATCCGAGAAGGCTAACCCCTTTGAAAGTTTCGAAAAATGCGCCCAGAATTCCGAGAAGGCTAACCCCTTTGAAAATTTCGAAAAATGCGGCCAGAATTCCGAGAAGGCTAACGCCTTTGAAAATTTCGAAAAATGCGCATAGAATTCCGAGAAGGCTAACCACTTTGATAATTTCGAAAAATGCGCCCAGAAATCCGAGAAGGTTAACCCCTTTGAAAATTTCGAAAAATGCGCCCAGAATTCGAAGAAGGCTAACCCCTTTGAACATTTCGAAAAATGCACGCAGAAATCGTAGAAGGCTAACCCCTTTGAAAATTTTGATAAATCCACCCAGAATTCGTAGAAGGCTAACCCCTTTGAAAATTTCGAAAAATTCACACAGAATTCGTAGAAAGCTAACCCCTTTGTAAATTTCGCAAAATCCACCCAGAATTCGTAGAAGGATAACCCCTTTGATATTTTCGAAAAATCCACCCAGAATTCGTAGAAGGCTAACGACTTTGATAATTTCGAAAAATGCGCCCAGAAATCCGAGAAGGTTAACCCTTTTGAAAATTTCGAAAAATGCGCCCAGAATTCCGAGAAGGCTAACCCCTTTGAAAATTTCGAAAAATGCGCCCAGAATTCCGAGAAGGCTAACTCCTTTGAAAATTTCGAAAAATGCGACCAGAAATCCGAGAAGGCTAACCCCTTTGAAAATTTCGAAAAATGCGCCCAGAAATCCGAGAAGGCTAACCCCTTGGAAAATTTCGAAAAATGCGCCTAGAATTCCGAGAAAGCTAACCCCTTTGAAAATTTCGAAAAATGCGCCCAGAAATCCGAGAAGGCTAACCCCTTTGCAAGTTTCGAAAAATGCGCCCAGAATTCCGAGAAGGCTAACCCCTTTGAAAATTTCGAAAAATGCGGCCAGAATTCCTAGAAGGCTAACGCCTTTGAAAATTTCGAAAAATGCGCCCAGAAATCCGAAATGGCTAACCCCTTGGAAAATTTCAAAAAAATTCGCCCAGAATTCCGAGAAAGCTAACCCCTTTGAAAATTTCGAAAAATGCGCCCAGAATTCCGAGAAGGCTAACCCCTTTGAAAATTTCGAAAAATGCGCCCACAATTCCGAGAATGCTAACGCCTTTGAAAATTTCGAAAAATGCGCATAGAATTCCGAGAAGGCTAACCACTTTGATAATTTCGAAAAATGCGCCCAGAAATCCGAGAAGGTTAACCCCTTTGAAAATTTCGAAAAATGCGCCCAGAATTCCGAGAAAGCTAACCCATTTGAAAATTTCGAAAAATGCGCCCAGAATTCCGAGAAGGCTAACCCCTTTGGTAATTTCGAAAAATGCGCCCAGAAATCCGAGAAGGCTAACCCCTTGGAAAATTTCGAAAAATGCGCCCAGAATTCCGAGAAAGCTAACCCCTTTGAAAATTTCGAAAAATGCGCCCAGAATTCCGAGAAGGCTAACCACTTTGAAAATTTCGAAAAATGCGCCCAGAATTCCGAGAAGGCTAACCCCTTTGAAAATTTCGAAAAATGCGCCCAGAATTCCGAGAAAGCTAACCCATTTGAAAATTTCGAAAAATGCGCCCAGAATTCCGAGAAGGCTAACCCCTTTGAAAATTTCGAAAAATGCGCCCAGAATTCCGAGAAGGCTAACCCCTTTGAAAATTTCGAAAAATGCGCCCAGAATTCCGAGACGGCTAACGCCTTTCAAAATTTCGAAAAATGCGCCCAGAATTCCGAGAAGGCTAACCACTTTGGAAATTTCGAAAAATGCGCCCAGAATTCCGAGAAGGCTAACCCCTTGGAAAATTTCGAAAAATGCGCCCAGAATTCCGAGAAAGCTAACCCCTTTGAAAATTTCGAAAAATGCGCCCAGAATTCCGAGAAGGCTAACCACTTTGAAAATTTCGAAAAATGCGCCCAGAATTCCGAGCAGGCTAACCCCTTTGAAAATTTCCAAAAATGCGCCCAGAATTCCGAGAAGGCTAACCCCTTTGTAAATTTCGATAAATGCGCCCAGAATTCCGAGAAGGCTAAACCCTTTGAAAATTTCGAAAAATGCGCCCAGAATTTCGAGAAGGCTAACGCCTTTGAAAATTTCGAAAAATGCGCCCAGAATTCCGAGAAGGCTAACCACTTTGAAAATTTCGAAAAATGCGCCCAGAAATCCGAGAAGGCTAACCCCTTTGAAAATTTCGAAAAATGCGCCCAGAATTCCGAGAAAGCTAACTCATTTGAAAATTTCGAAAAATGCGCCCAGAATTCCGAGAAGGCTAACGCCTTTTAAAATTTCGAAAAATGCGCCCAGAATTCCGAGAAGGCTAACCACTTTGAAAATTTCGAACAATGCGACCAGAAATCCGAGAAGGCTAACCCCTTGGAAAATTTCGAAAAATGCGCCCAGAATTCCGAGAAAGCTAACCCCTTTGAAAATTTCGAAAAATGCGCCCAGAATTCCGAGAAGGCTAACCCCTTTGAAAGTTTCGAAAAATGCGCCCAGAATTCCGAGAAGGCTAACCCCTTTGAAAATTTCGAAAAATGCGCCCAGAATTCCGAGAAGGCTAACCCCTTTGAAAATTTCCAAAAATGCGCCCAGAATTCCGAGAAGGCTAACCCCTTTGAAAATTTTGAAAAATGCGCCCAGAATTCCGAGAAGGCTAACTCCTTTGAAAATTTCGAAAAATGCGACCAGAAATCCGAGAAGGCTAACCCCTTTGAAAATTTCGAAAAATGCGCCCAGAATTCCGAGAAGGCTAACCCCTTTGAAAATTTCGAAAAACGCGCCCAGAAATCCGAGAAGGCTAACCCCTTGGAAAATTTCGAAAAATGCGCCCAGAATTCCGAGAAAGCTAACCCCTTTGAAAATTTCGAAAAATGCGCCCAGAATTCAGAGAAGGCTAACCCCTTTGAAAATTTCGAAAAATGCGGCCAGAATTCCGAGAAGGCTAACCCCTTTGAAAAATTCGAAAAACGCGCCAAGAATTCCGAGAAGGCTAACCCCTTTGAAAATCCGAAAAATTCGCCCAGAATTCCGAGAAGGCTAAACCCTTTGAAAATTTCGAAAAATGCGCCCAGAATTCCGAGAAGGCAAACCCCTTTGAAAATTTCGAAAAATGCGGCCAGAAATCCGAGTAGGCTAACCCCTTTGAAAATTTCGAAAAATGCGCCCAGAATTCCGAGAAGGCTAACCCCTTTGAAAATTTCGAAAAATGCGCCCAGAATTCCGAGAAGGTTAACCCCTTTGAAACATTCGAAAAATGCGCCCAGAATTCCGAGACGGCTAACGCCTTTGAAAATTTCGAAAAATGCGACCAGAATTCCGAGAAGGCTAACCACTTTGGAAATTTCGAAAAATGCGCCCAGAATTCCGAGAAGGCTAACCCCTTGGAAAATTTCGAAAAATGCGCCCAGAATTCCGAGAAGGCTAAACCCTTTGAAAATTTCGAAAAATGCGCACAGAATTCCGAGAAGGCTAACCCCTTTGAAAATTTCGAAAAATGCGCCCAGAATTCCGAGAAGGTTAACCCCTTTGAAAATTTCCAAAAATGCGCCCAGAATTCCGAGAAGGCTAACCCCTTTGAAAATTTCGAAAAATGCGCCCAGAATTCCGAGAAGGCTAACCCCTTTGAAAATTTCGAAAAATGCGCCCAGAATTCCGAGAAGGCTAACCCCTTTGAAAATATCGAAAAACGCGCCCAGAAATCCGAGAAGGCTAACTAACCCCTTGGAAAATTTCGATAAATGCGCCCAGAATTCCGAGAAAGCTAACCCCTTTGAAAATTTCGAAAAATGCGCCCAGAATTCAGAGAAGGCTAACCCCTTTGAAAATTTCGAAAAACGCGCCCAGAAATCCGAGAAGGCTAACCCCTTTGAAAATTTCGAAAAACAGGCCCAGAATTCCGAGAAGGCTAACCCCTTTGCAAATTTCGAAAAACGCGCCCAGAATTCCGAGAAGGCTAACCCCTTAAAACAATTCGAAAAACGCGCCCAGAATTGCGAAAAGGCTAACCCCATTGAAAATCCGAAAAATTCGCCCAGAATTCCGAGAAGGCTAAATCCTTTGAAAATTTCGAAAAATGCGCCCAGAATTCCGAGAAGGCAAATCCCTTTGAAAATTTCGAAAAATGCGGCCAGAAATCCGAGAAGGCTAAGCCCTTTGAAAATTTCGAAAAATGCTCCCAGAATTCCGAGAAGGCTAACCCCTTTGAAAATTTCGAAAAATGCGCCCAGAATTCCGAGAAGGCTAACCCCTTTGAAAATTTCCAAAAATGCGCCCAGAATTTGAGAAGGCTAACCAATTTGTAAATTTCGAAAAATGCGCCCAGAATTCCGAGAAGGCTAAACCCTTTGAAAATTTCGAAAAATGCGCCCAGAATTTCGAGAAGGCTAACGCCTTTGAAAATTTCGAAAAATGCGCCCAGAATTCCGAGAAAGCTAACCACTTTGAAAATTTCGAAAAATGCGCCCAGAAATCCGAGAAGGCTAACCCCTTTGAAAATTTCGAAAAATGCGCCCAGAATTCCGAGAAAGCTAACCCATTTGAAAATTTCGAAAAATGCGCCCAGAATTCCGAGAAGGCTAACTCCTTTGAAAATTTCGAAAAATGCGCCCAGAATTCCGAGAACGCTAACCACTTTGAAAATTTCGAACAATGCGACCAGAAATCCGAGAAGGCTAACCCCTTGGAAAATTTCGAAAAATGCGCCCAGAATTCCGAGAAAGCTAACCCCTTTTGAAAATTTCGAAAAATGCGCCCAGATTTCCGAGAAGGCTAACCCCTTTGAAAATTTCCAAAAATGCGCCCAGAATTCCGAGAAGGCTAACCCCTTTGAAAATTTCGAAAAATGCGCCCAGAATTCCGAGAAGGCTAACTCCTTTGAAAATTTCGAAAAATGCGACCAGAAATCCGAGAAGGCTAACCCCTTTGAAAATTTCGAAAAATGCGACCAGAAATCCGAGAAGGCTAACCCCTTTGAAAATTTCGAAAAATGCGCCCAGAAATCCGAGAAGGCTAACCCCTTTGAAAATTTCGAAAAATGCGGCCAGAATTCCGAGAAGGCTAACCCCTTTGAAAAATTCGAAAAACGCGCCAAGAATTCCGAGAAGGCTAACCCCTTTGAAAATCCGAAAAATTCGCCCAGAATTCCGAGAAGGCTAAACCCTTTGAAAATTTCGAAAAATGCGCCCAGAATTCCGAGAAGGCAAACCCCTTTGAAAATTTCGAAAAATGCGGCCAGAAATCCGAGTAGGCTAACCCCTTTGAAAATTTCGAAAAATGCGCCCAGAATTCCGAGAAGGCTAACCCCTTTGAAAATTTCGAAAAATGCGCCCAGAATTCCGAGAAGGCTAACCCCTTTGAAACATTCGAAAAATGCGCCCAGAATTCCGAGACGGCTAACGCCTTTGAAAATTTCGAAAAATGCGCCCAGAATTCCGAGAAGGCTAACCACTTTGGAAATTTCGAAAAATGCGCCCAGAATTCCGAGAAGGCTAACCCCTTGGAAAATTTCGAAAAATGCGCCCAGAATTCCGAGAAGGCTAAACCCTTTGAAAATTTCGAAAAATGCGCCCAGAATTCCGAGAAGGCTAACCCCTTTGAAAATTTCGAAAAATGCGCCCAGAATTCCGAGAAGGTTAACCCCTTTTAAAATTTCCAAAAATGCGCCCAGAATTCCGAGAAGGCTAACCCCTTTGAAAATTTCGAAAAATGCGCCCAGAATTCCGAGAAAACTAACCCCTTTGAAAATATCGAAAAACGCGCCCAGAAATCCGAGAAGGCTAACTAACCCCTTGGAAAATTTCGATAAATGCGCCCAGAATTCCGAGAAAGCTAACCCCTTTGAAAATTTCGAAAAATGCGCCCAGAATTCAGAGAAGGCTAACCCCTTTTAACATTTCGAAAAACGCGCCCAGAAATCCGAGAAGGCTAATCCCTTTGAAAATTTCGAAAAACAGGCCCAGAATTCCGAGAAGGCTAACCCCTTTGCAAATTTCGAAAAATGCGCCCAGAATTCCGAGAAGGCTAACCCCTTGGAAAATTTCGAAAAATGCGCCCAGAATTCCGAGAAGGCTAAACCCTTTGAAAATTTCGAAAAATGCGCCCAGAATTCCGAGAAGGCTAACCCCTTTGAAAATTTCGAAAAATGCGCCCAGAATTCCGAGAAGGTTAACCCCTTTTAAAATTTCCAAAAATGCGCCCAGAATTCCGAGAAGGCTAACCCCTTTGAAAATTTCGAAAAATGCGCCCAGAATTCCGAGAAAACTAACCCCTTTGAAAATATCGAAAAACGCGCCCAGAAATCCGAGAAGGCTAACTAACCCCTTGGAAAATTTCGATAAATGCGCCCAGAATTCCGAGAAAGCTAACCCCTTTGAAAATTTCGAAAAATGCGCCCAGAATTCAGAGAAGGCTAACCCCTTTTAACATTTCGAAAAACGCGCCCAGAAATCCGAGAAGGCTAACCCCTTTGAAAATTTCGAAAAACAGGCCCAGAATTCCGAGAAGGCTAACCCCTTTGCAAATTTCGAAAAACGCGCCCAGAATTCCGAGAAGGCTAACCCCTTAAAACAATTCGAAAAACGCGCCCAGAATTGCGAGAAGGCTAACCCCATTGAAAATCCGAAAAATTCGCCCAGAATTCCGAGAAGGCTAAACCCTTTGAAAATTTCGAAAAATGCGCCCAGAATTCCGAGAAGGCAAATCCCTTTGAAAATTTCGAAAAATGCGGCCAGAAATCCGAGAAGGCTAACCCCTTTGAAAATTTCGAAAAATGCGCCCAGAATTCCGAGAAGGCTAACCCCTTTGAAAATTTCGAAAAATGCGCCCAGAATTCCGAGAAGGCTAACCCTTTTGAAAATTTCCAAAAATGCGCCCAGAATTTGAGAAGGCTAACCAATTTGTAAATTTCGAAAAATGCGCCCAGAATTCCGAGAAGGCTAAACCCTTTGAAAATTTCGAAAAATGCGCCCAGAATTTCGAGAAGGCTAACGCCTTTGAAAATTTCGAAAAATGCGCCCAGAATTCCGAGAAGGCTAACCACTTTGAAAATTTCGAAAAATGCGCCCAGAAATCCGAGAAGGCTAACCCCTTTGAAAATTTCGAAAAATGCGCCCAGAATTCCGAGAAAGCTAACCCATTTGAAAATTTCGAAAAATGCGCCCAGAATTCCGAGAAGGCTAACTCCTTTGAAAATTTCGAAAAATGCGCCCAGAATTCCGAGAAGGCTAACCACTTTGAAAATTTCGAACAATGCGACCAGAAATCCGAGAAGGCTAACCCCTTGGAAAATTTCGAAAAATGCGCCCAGAATTCCGAGAAAACTAACCCCTTTTGAAAATTTCGAAAAATGCGCCCAGAATTCCGAGAAGGCTAACCCCTTTGAAAATTTCGAAAAATGCGCCCAGAATTCCGAGAAGGCTAACCCCTTTGAAAATTTCGAAAAATGCGCCCAGAATTCCGAGAAGGTTAACCCCTTTTTAAAATTTCCAAAAATGCGCCCAGAATTCCGAGAAGGCTAACCCCTTTGAAAATTTCGAAAAATGCGCCCAGAATTCCGAGAAGGCTAACTTCTTTGAAAATTTCGAAAAATGCGACCAGAAATCCGAGAAGGCTAACCCCTTTGAAAATTTCGAAAAATGCGCCCAGAATTCCGAGAAGGCTTGAAAATTTCGAGAAACGCGCCCAGAAATCCGAGAAGGCTAACCCCTTGGAAAATTTCGAAAAATGCGCCCAGAATTCCGAGAAGGCTAACCCCTTTGAAAATTTCGAAAAATGCGCCCAGAATTCCGAGAAGGTTAACCCCTTTTTAAAATTTCCAAAAATGCGCCCAGAATTCCGAGAAGGCTAACCCCTTTGAAAATATCGAAAAACGCGCCCAGAAATCCGAGAAGGCTAACTAACCCCTTGGAAAATTTCGATAAATGCGCCCAGAATTCCGAGAAAGCTAACCCCTTTGAAAATTTCGAAAAATGCGCCCAGAATTCAGAGAAGGCTAACCCCTTTGAAAATTTCGAAAAACGCGCCCAGAAATCCGAGAAGGCTAACCCCTTTGAAAATTTCGAAAAACAGGCCCAGAATTCCGAGAAGGCTAACCCCTTTGCAAATTTCGAAAAACGCGCCCAGAATTCCGAGAAGGCTAACCCCTTAAAACAATTCGAAAAACGCGCCCAGAATTGCGAAAAGGCTAACCCCATTGAAAATCCGAAAAATTCGCCCAGAATTCCGAGAAGGCTAAATCCTTTGAAAATTTCGAAAAATGCGCCCAGAATTCCGAGAAGGCAAATCCCTTTGAAAATTTCGAAAAATGCGGCCAGAAATCCGAGAAGGCTAAGCCCTTTGAAAATTTCGAAAAATGCTCCCAGAATTCCGAGAAGGCTAACCCCTTTGAAAATTTCGAAAAATGCGCCCAGAATTCCGAGAAGGCTAACCCCTTTGAAAATTTCCAAAAATGCGCCCAGAATTTGAGAAGGCTAACCAATTTGTAAATTTCGAAAAATGCGCCCAGAATTCCGAGAAGGCTAAACCCTTTGAAAATTTCGAAAAATGCGCCCAGAATTTCGAGAAGGCTAACGCCTTTGAAAATTTCGAAAAATGCGCCCAGAATTCCGAGAAAGCTAACCACTTTGAAAATTTCGAAAAATGCGCCCAGAAATCCGAGAAGGCTAACCCCTTTGAAAATTTCGAAAAATGCGCCCAGAATTCCGAGAAAGCTAACCCATTTGAAAATTTCGAAAAATGCGCCCAGAATTCCGAGAAGGCTAACTCCTTTGAAAATTTCGAAAAATGCGCCCAGAATTCCGAGAACGCTAACCACTTTGAAAATTTCGAACAATGCGACCAGAAATCCGAGAAGGCTAACCCCTTGGAAAATTTCGAAAAATGCGCCCAGAATTCCGAGAAAGCTAACCCCTTTTGAAAATTTCGAAAAATGCGCCCAGATTTCCGAGAAGGCTAACCCCTTTGAAAATTTCCAAAAATGCGCCCAGAATTCCGAGAAGGCTAACCCCTTTGAAAATTTCGAAAAATGCGCCCAGAATTCCGAGAAGGCTAACTCCTTTGAAAATTTCGAAAAATGCGACCAGAAATCCGAGAAGGCTAACCCCTTTGAAAATTTCGAAAAATGCGCCCAGAATTCCGAGAAGGCTAACCCCTTTGAAAATTTCGAAAAACGCGCCCAGAAATCCGAGAAGGCTAACCCCTTGGAAAATTTCGAAAAATGCGCCCAGAATTCCGAGAAAGCTAACCCCTTTGAAAATTTCGAAAAATGCGCCCAGAATTCAGAGAAGGCTAACCCCTTTGAAAATTTCGAAAAATGCGGCCAGAATTCCGAGAAGGCTAACCCCTTTGAA
The DNA here is from genome assembly GCA_964059195.1 of Ectobius pallidus. NCBI lineage: Eukaryota > Metazoa > Arthropoda > Insecta > Blattodea > Ectobiidae > Ectobius > Ectobius pallidus. Next base: position 61,568,051 of record CAXKWD010000010.1, read on the forward strand.
AAATTCGAAAAACGCGCCAAGAATTCCGAGAAGGCTAACCCCTTTGAAAATCCGAAAAATTCGCCCAGAATTCCGAGAAGGCTAAACCCTTTGAAAATTTCGAAAAATGCGCCCAGAATTCCGAGAAGGCAAACCCCTTTGAAAATTTCGAAAAATGCGGCCAGAAATCCGAGTAGGCTAACCCCTTTGAAAATTTCGAAAAATGCGCCCAGAATTCCGAGAAGGCTAACCCCTTTGAAAATTTCGAAAAATGCGCCCAGAATTCCGAGAAGGCTAACCCCTTTGAAACATTCGAAAAATGCGCCCAGAATTCCGAGACGGCTAACGCCTTTGAAAATTTCGAAAAATGCGCCCAGAATTCCGAGAAGGCTAACCACTTTGGAAATTTCGAAAAATGCGCCCAGAATTCCGAGAAGGCTAAACCCTTTGAAAATTTCGAAAAATGCGCCCAGAATTCCGAGAAGGCTAACCCCTTTGAAAATTTCGAAAAATGCGCCCAGAATTCCGAGAAGGTTAACCCCTTTTAAAATTTCCAAAAATGCGCCCAGAATTCCGAGAAGGCTAACCCCTTTGAAAATTTCGAAAAATGCGCCCAGAATTCCGAGAAAACTAACCCCTTTGAAAATATCGAAAAACGCGCCCAGAAATCCGAGAAGGCTAACTAACCCTTTGGAAAATTTCGATAAATGCGCCCAGAATTCCGAGAAAGCTAACCCCTTTGAAAATTTCGAAAAATGCGCCCAGAATTCAGAGAAGGCTAACCCCTTTTAACATTTCGAAAAACGCGCCCAGAAATCCGAGAAGGCTAACCCCTTTGAAAATTTCGAAAAACAGGCCCAGAATTCCGAGAAGGCTAACCCCTTTGCAAATTTCGAAAAACGCGCCCAGAATTCCGAGAAGGCTAACCCCTTAAAACAATTCGAAAAACGCGCCCAGAATTGCGAGAAGGCTAACCCCATTGAAAATCCGAAAAATTCGCCCAGAATTCCGAGAAGGCTAAACCCTTTGAAAATTTCGAAAAATGCGCCCAGAATTCCGAGAAGGCAAATCCCTTTGAAAATTTCGAAAAATGCGGCCAGAAATCCGAGAAGGCTAACCCCTTTGAAAATTTCGAAAAATGCGCCCAGAATTCCGAGAAGGCTAACCCCTTTGAAAATTTCGAAAAATGCGCCCAGAATTCCGAGAAGGCTAACCCTTTTGAAAATTTCCAAAAATGCGCCCAGAATTTGAGAAGGCTAACCAATTTGTAAATTTCGAAAAATGCGCCCAGAATTCCGAGAAGGCTAAACCCTTTGAAAATTTCGAAAAATGCGCCCAGAATTTCGAGAAGGCTAACGCCTTTGAAAATTTCGAAAAATGCGCCCAGAATTCCGAGAAGGCTAACCACTTTGAAAATTTCGAAAAATGCGCCCAGAAATCCGAGAAGGCTAACCCCTTTGAAAATTTCGAAAAATGCGCCCAGAATTCCGAGAAAGCTAACCCATTTGAAAATTTCGAAAAATGCGCCCAGAATTCCGAGAAGGCTAACTCCTTTGAAAATTTCGAAAAATGCGCCCAGAATTCCGAGAAGGCTAACCACTTTGAAAATTTCGAACAATGCGACCAGAAATCCGAGAAGGCTAACCCCTTGGAAAATTTCGAAAAATGCGCCCAGAATTCCGAGAAAACTAACCCCTTTTGAAAATTTCGAAAAATGCGCCCAGAATTCCGAGAAGGCTAACCCCTTTGAAAATTTCGAAAAATGCGCCCAGAATTCCGAGAAGGCTAACCCCTTTGAAAATTTCGAAAAATGCGCCCAGAATTCCGAGAAGGTTAACCACTTTTTAAAATTTCCAAAAATGCGCCCAGAATTCCGAGAAGGCTAACCCCTTTGAAAATTTCGAAAAATGCGCCCAGAATTCCGAGAAGGCTAACTTCTTTGAAAATTTCGAAAAATGCGACCAGAAATCCGAGAAGGCTAACCCCTTTGAAAATTTCGAAAAATGCGCCCAGAATTCCGAGAAGGCTTGAAAATTTCGAGAAACGCGCCCAGAAATCCGAGAAGGCTAACCCCTTGGAAAATTTCGAAAAATGCGCCCAGAATTCCGAGAAAGCTAACCCCTTTGAAAATTTCGAAAAATGCGCCCAGAATTCAGAGAAGGCTAACCCCTTTGAAAATTTCGAAAAATGCGGCCAGAAATCCGAGAAGGCTAACCCCTTTGAAAATTTCGAAAAATGCGCCCAGAATTCCGAGAAGGCTAACCCCTTGGAAAATTTCGAAAAATGCGCCCAGAATTCCGAGAAGGCTAACCCCTTTGAAAATTACGAAAAATGCGCCCAGAAATCCGAGAAGGCTAACCCTTTTGAAAATTTCGAAAAATGCGCCCAGAAATCCGAGAAGTCTAAACCCTTTGAAAATTTAGAAAAACGCGCCCAGAATTCCGAGACGTCTAACCCCATAGAAAATTTCGAAAAATGCGCCCAGAATTCAAGAAGGCTAACCCCTTTGAAAATTTCGAAAAATGCGCCAAGAATTCCGAGAAGGCTAACCCCTCTGAAAATGTCGGAAAATGCTCCCAGAATTCCGAGGGCTTTCCCCTTTGAAAATTTCGAAAAATGCGCCCAGAATTCCGAGAAGGCTAACCCCTTTGAAAATTTCGAAAAATGCGCCCAGAATTCCGAGAAGGCTAACCCCTTTGAAAATTTCGAAAAATGCGCCCAGAATTCCGAGAATGCTAACCCCTTTGAAAATTTCGAAAAATGCGCCCAGAATTCCGAGAAGGCTAACCCCTTTGAAAATTTCGAAAAATGCGCCCAGAATTCCGAGAAGGCTAACTCCTTTGAAAATTTCGAAAAATGCGACCAGAAATCCGAGAAGGCTAACCCCTTTGAAAATTTCGAAAAATGCGCCCAGAATTCCGAGAAGGCTAACCCCTTTGAAAATTTCGAAAAACGCGCCCAGAAATCCGAGAAGGCTAACCCCTTGGAAAATTTCGAAAAATGCGCCCAGAATTCCGAGAAAGCTAACCCCTTTGAAAATTTCGAAAAATGCGCCCAGAATTCAGAGAAGGCTAACCCCTTTGAAAATTTCGAAAAATGCGGCCAGAATTCCGAGAAGGCTAACCCCTTTGAAAAATTCGAAAAACGCGCCAAGAATTCCGAGAAGGCTAACCCCTTTGAAAATCCGAAAAATTCGCCCAGAATTCCGAGAAGGCTAAACCCTTTGAAAATTTCGAAAAATGCGCCCAGAATTCCGAGAAGGCAAACCCCTTTGAAAATTTCGAAAAATGCGGCCAGAAATCCGAGTAGGCTAACCCCTTCGAAAATTTCGAAAAATGCGCCCAGAATTCCGAGAAGGCTAACCCCTTTGAAAATTTCGAAAAATGCGCCCAGAATTCCGAGAAGGCTAACCCCTTTGAAACATTCGAAAAATGCGCCCAGAATTCCGAGACGGCTAACGCCTTTGAAAATTTCGAAAAATGCGCCCAGAATTCCGAGAAGGCTAACCACTTTGTAAATTTCGAAAAATGCGCCCAGAATTCCGAGAAGGCTAACCCCTTGGAAAATTTCGAAAAATGCGCCCAGAATTTCGAGAAGGCTAAACCCTTTGAAAATTTCGAAAAATGCGCCCAGAATTCCGAGAAGGCTAACCCCTTTGAAAATTTCGAAAAATGCGCCCAGAATTCCGAGAAGGTTAACCCCTTTTAAAATTTCCAAAAATGCGCCCAGAATTCCGAGAAGGCTAACCCCTTTGAAAATTTCGAAAAATGCGCCCAGAATTCCGAGAAGGCTAACCCCTTTGAAAATATCGAAAAACGCGCCCAGAAATCCGAGAAGGCTAACTAACCCCTTGGAAAATTTCGATAAATGCGCCCAGAATTCCGAGAAAGCTAACCCCTTTGAAAATTTCGAAAAATGCGCCCAGAATTCAGAGAAGGCTAACCCCTTTAAAAATTTCGAAACACGCGCCCAGAAATCCGAGAAGGCTAACCCCTTTGAAAATTTCGAAAAACAGGCCCAGAATTCCGAGAAGGCTAACCCCTTTGCAAATTTCGAAAAACGCGCCCAGAATTCCGAGAAGGCTAACCCCTTAAAACAATTCGAAAAACGCGCCCAGAATTGCGAGAAGGCTAACCCCATTGAAAATCCGAAAAATTCGCCCAGAATTCCGAGAAGGCTAAACCCTTTGAAAATTTCGAAAAATGCGCCCAGAATTCCGAGAAGGCAAATCCCTTTGAAAATTTCGAAAAATGCGGCCAGAAATCCGAGAAGGCTAACCCCTTTGAAAATTTCGAAAAATGCGCCCAGAATTCCGAGAAGGCTAACCCCTTTGAAAATTTCGAAAAATGCGCCCAGAATTCCGAGAAGGCTAACCCTTTTGAAAATTTCCAAAAATGCGCCCAGAATTTGAGAAGGCTAACCAATTTGTAAATTTCGAAAAATGCGCCCAGAATTCCGAGAAGGCTAAACCCTTTGAAAATTTCGAAAAATGCGCCCAGAATTTCGAGAAGGCTAACGCCTTTGAAAATTTCGAAAAATGCGCCCAGAATTCCGAGAAGGCTAACCACTTTGAAAATTTCGAAAAATGCGCCCAGAAATCCGAGAAGGCTAACCCCTTTGAAAATTTCGAAAAATGCGCCCAGAATTCCGAGAAAGCTAACCCATTTGAAAATTTCGAAAAATGCGCCCAGAATTCCGAGAAGGCTAACTCCTTTGAAAATTTCGAAAAATGCGCCCAGAATTCCGAGAAGGCTAACCACTTTGAAAATTTCGAACAATGCGACCAGAAATCCGAGAAGGCTAACCCCTTGGAAAATTTCGAAAAATGCGCCCAGAATTCCGAGAAAACTAACCCCTTTTGAAAATTTCGAAAAATGCGCCCAGAATTCCGAGAAGGCTAACCCCTTTGAAAATTTCGAAAAATGCGCCCAGAATTCCGAGAAGGCTAACCCCTTTGAAAATTTCGAAAAATGCGCCCAGAATTCTTAGAAGGTTAACCCCTTTTTAAAATTTCCAAAAATGCGCCCAGAATTCCGAGAAGGCTAACCCCTTTGAAAATTTCGAAAAATGCGCCCAGAATTCCGAGAAGGCTAACTCCTTTGAAAATTTCAAAAAATGCGACCAGAAATCCGAGAAGGCTAACCCCTTTGAAAATTTCGAAAAATGCGCCCAGAATTCCGAGAAGGCTAACCCCTTTGAAAATTTCGAGAAACGCGCCCAGAAATCCGAGAAGGCTAACCCCTTGGAAAATTTCGAAAAATGCGCCCAGAATTCCGAGAAAGCTAACCCCTTTGAAAATTTCGAAAAATGCGCCCAGAATTCAGAGAAGGCTAACCCCTTTGAAAATTTCGAAAAATGCGGCCAGAAATCCGAGAAGGCTAACCCCTTTGAAAATTTCGAAAAATGCGCCCAGAATTCCGAGAAGGCTAACCCCTTGGAAAATTTCGAAAAATGCGCCCAGAATTCCGAGAAGGCTAACCCCTTTGAAAATTACGAAAAATGCGCCCAGAAATCCGAGAAGGCTAACCCTTTTGAAAATTTCGAAAAATGCGCCCAGAAATCCGAGAAGTCTAAACCCTTTGAAAATTTAGAAAAACGCGCCCAGAATTCCGAGACGTCTAACCCCATAGAAAATTTCGAAAAATGCGCCCAGAATTCAAGAAGGCTAACCCCTTTGAAAATTTCGAAAAATGCGCCAAGAATTCCGAGAAGGCTAACCCCTCTGAAAATGTCGGAAAATGCTCCCAGAATTCCGAGGGCTTTCCCCTTTGAAAATTTCGAAAAATGCGCCCAGAATTCCGAGAAGGCTAACCCCTTTGAAAATTTCGAAAAATGCGCCCAGAATTCCGAGAAGGCTAACCCCTTTGAAAATTTCGAAAAATGCGCCCAGAATTCCGAGAATGCTAACCCCTTTGAAAATTTCGAAAAATGCGCCCAGAATTCCGAGAAGGCTAACCCCTTTGAAAATTTCGAAAAATGCGCCCAGAATTCCGAGAAGGCTAACCACTTTGAAAATTTCGAAAAATGCGCCCAGAAATCCGAGAAGGCTAACCCCTTGGAAAATTTCGAAAAATGCGCCCAGAATTCCGAGAAAGCTAACCCCTTTGAAAATTTCGAAAAATGCGCCCAGAATTCCGAGAAGGCTAACCCCTTTTGAAATTTCGAAAAATGCGCCCAGAATTCCGAGAAGGCTAACCCCTTTGAAAATTTCGAAAAATGCGCCCAGAATTCCGGGAAGGTTAACCCCTTGGAAAATTTCGAAAAATGCGGCCAGAAATCCGAGAAGGCTAACCCCTTTGAAAATTTCGAAAAATGCGCCCAGAATTCCGAGAAGGCTAACCCCTTGGAAAATTTCGAAAAATGCGCCCAGAATTCCGAGAAGGCTAACCCCTTTGAAAATTTCGAAAAACGCGCCCAGAATTCCGAAAAGGCAAACCCCTCTGAAAATTTCGAAAAACAGGCCCAGAATTCCGAGAAGGCTAACCCCTTTGAAAATTTCGAAAAACGCGCCCAGAATTCCGAGAAGGCTAACCCCTTTGAAAAATTCGAAAAAACGCGCCCAGAATTCCGAGAAGGCTAACCCCTTTGAAAATCCGAAAAATTCGCCCAGAATTCCGAGAAGGCTAAACCCTTTGAAAATTTCGAAAAATGCGCCCAGAATTCCGAGAAGGCAAACCCCTTTGAAAATTTCGAAAAATGCGGCCAGAAATCCGAGAAGGCTAACCCCTTTGAAAATTTCGAAAAATGCGCCCAGAATTCCGAGAAGGCTAACCCCTTTGAAAATTTCGAGAAACGCGCCCAGAAATCCGAGAAGGCTAACCCCTTGGAAAATTTCGAAAAATGCGCCCAGAATTCCGAGAAAGCTAACCCCTTTGAAAATTTCGAAAAATGCGCCCAGAATTCAGAGAAGGCTAACCCCTTTGAAAATTTCGAAAAATGCGGCCAGAAATCCGAGAAGGCTAACCCCTTTGAAAATTTCGAAAAATGCGCCCAGAATTCCGAGAAGGCTAACCCCTTGGAAAATTTCGAAAAATGCGCCCAGAATTCCGAGAAGGCTAACCCCTTTGAAAATTACGAAAAATGCGCCCAGAAATCCGAGAAGGCTAACCCTTTTGAAAATTTCGAAAAATGCGCCCAGAAATCCGAGAAGTCTAAACCCTTTGAAAATTTAGAAAAACGCGCCCAGACTTCCGAGACGTCTAACCCCATAGAAAATTTCGAAAAATGCGCCCAGAATTCAAGAAGGCTAACCCCTTTGAAAATTTCGAAAAATGCGCCAAGAATTCCGAGAAGGCTAACCCCTCTGAAAATGTCGGAAAATGCTCCCAGAATTCCGAGGGCTTTCCCCTTTGAAAATTTCGAAAAATGCGCTCAGAATTCCGAGAAGGCTAACCCCTTTGAAAATTTCGAAAAATGCGCCCAGAATTCCGAGAAGGCTAACCCCTTTGAAAATTTCGAAAAATGCGCCCAGAATTCCGAGAATGCTAACCCCTTTGAAAATTTCGAAAAATGCGCCCAGAATTCCGAGAAGGCTAACCCCTTTGAAAATTTCGAAAAATGCGCCCAGAATTCCGAGAAGGCTAACCACTTTGAAAATTTCGAAAAATGCGCCCAGAAATCCGAGAAGGCTAACCCCTTGGAAAATTTCGAAAAATGCGCCCAGAATTCCGAGAAAGCTAACCCCTTTGAAAATTTCGAAAAATGCGCCCAGAATTCCGAGAAGGCTAACCACTTTGAAAATTTCGAAAAATGCGCCCAGAATTCCGAGAAGGCTAACCCCTTTGAAAATTTCGAAAAACGCGCCCAGAATTCCGAGAAGGCTAACCCCTTTGAAAAATTCGAAAAACGCGCCCAGAATTCCGAGAAGGCTAACCCCTTTGAAAATCCGAAAAATTCGCCCAGAATTCCGAGAAGGCTAAACCCTTTGAAAATTTCGAAAAATGCGCCCAGAATTCCGAGAAGGCAAACCCCTTTGAAAATTTCGAAAAATGCGGCCAGAAATCCGAGAAGGCTAACCCCTTTGAAAATTTCGAAAAATGCGCCCAGAATTCCGAGAAGGCTAACACCCTTTGGAAATTTCGAAAAATGCGCCCAGAATTCAGAGAAGGCTAACCCCTTTTAAAATTTCGAAAAACGCGCCCAGAAATCCGAGAAGGCTAACCCCTTTGAGAATTTCGAAAAACAGGCCCAGAATTCCGAGAAGGCTAACCCCTTTGCAAATTTCGAAAAACGCGCCCAGAATTCCGAGAAGGCTAACCCCTTAAAACAATTCGAAAAACGCGCCCAGAATTGCGAGAAGGCTAACCCCATTGAAAATCCGAAAAATTCGCCCAGAATTCCGAGAAGGCTAAACCCTTTGAAAATTTCGAAAAATGCGCCCAGAATTCCGAGAAGGCAAATCCCTTTGAAAATTTCGAAAAATGCGGCCAGAAATCCGAGAAGGCTAACCCCTTTGAAAATTTCGAAAAATGCGCCCAGAATTCCGAGAAGGCTAACCCCTTTGAAAATTTCGAAAAATGCGCCCAGAATTCCGAGAAGGCTAACCCCTTTGAAAATTTCCAAAAATGCGCCCAGAATTTGAGAAGGCTAACCAATTTGTAAATTTCGAAAAATGCGCCCAGAATTCCGAGAAGGCTAAACCCTTTGAAAATTTCGAAAAATGCGCCCAGAATTTCGAGAAGGCTAACGCCTTTGAAAATTTCGAAAAATGCGCCCAGAATTCCGAGAAGGCTAACCACTTTGAAAATTTCGAAAAATGCGCCCAGAAATCCGAGAAGGCTAACCCCTTTGAAAATTTCGAAAAATGCGCCCAGAATTCCGAGAAAGCTAACCCATTTGAAAATTTCGAAAAATGCGCCCAGAATTCCGAGAAGGCTAACTACTTTGAAAATTTCGAAAAATGCGCCCAGAATTCCGAGAAGGCTAACCACTTTGAAAATTTCGAACAATGCGACCAGAAATCCGAGAAGGCTAACCCCTCTGAAAATTTCGAAAAACAGGCCCAGAATTCCGAGAAGGCTAACCCCTTTGAAAATTTCGAAAAACGCGCCCAGAATTCCGAGAAGGCTAACCCCTTTGAAAAATTCGAAAAACGCGCCCAGAATTCCGAGAAGGCTAACCCCTTTGAAAATCCGAAAAATTCGCCCAGAATTCCGAGAAGGCTAAACCCTTTGAAAATTTCGAAAAATGCGCCCAGAATTCCGAGAAGGCAAACCCCTTTGAAAATTTCGAAAAATGCGGCCAGAAATCCGAGAAGGCTAACCCCTTTGAAAATTTCGAAAAATGCGCCCAGAATTCCGAGAAGGCTAACCCCTTTGAAAATTTCGAGAAACGCGCCCAGAAATCCGAGAAGGCTAACCCCTTGGAAAATTTCGAAAAATGCGCCCAGAATTCCGAGAAAGCTAACCCCTTTGAAAATTTCGAAAAATGCGCCCAGAATTCAGAGAAGGCTAACCCCTTTGAAAATTTCGAAAAATGCGGCCAGAAATCCGAGAAGGCTAACCCCTTTGAAAATTTCGAAAAATGCGCCCAGAATTCCGAGAAGGCTAACCCCTTGGAAAATTTCGAAAAATGCGCCCAGAATTCCGAGAAGGCTAACCCCTTTGAAAATTACGAAAAATGCGCCCAGAAATCCGAGAAGGCTAACCCTTTTGAAAATTTCGAAAAATGCGCCCAGAAATCCGAGAAGTCTAAACCCTTTGAAAATTTAGAAAAACGCGCCCAGACTTCCGAGACGTCTAACCCCATAGAAAATTTCGAAAAATGCGCCCAGAATTCAAGAAGGCTAACCCCTTTGAAAATTTCGAAAAATGCGCCAAGAATTCCGAGAAGGCTAACCCCTCTGAAAATGTCGGAAAATGCTCCCAGAATTCCGAGGGCTTTCCCCTTTGAAAATTTCGAAAAATGCGCTCAGAATTCCGAGAAGGCTAACCCCTTTGAAAATTTCGAAAAATGCGCCCAGAATTCCGAGAAGGCTAACCCCTTTGAAAATTTCGAAAAATGCGCCCAGAATTCCGAGAATGCTAACCCCTTTGAAAATTTCGAAAAATGCGCCCAGAATTCCGAGAAGGCTAACCCCTTTGAAAATTTCGAAAAATGCGCCCAGAATTCCGAGAAGGCTAACCACTTTGAAAATTTCGAAAAATGCGCCCAGAAATCCGAGAAGGCTAACCCCTTGGAAAATTTCGAAAAATGCGCCCAGAATTCCGAGAAAGCTAACCCCTTTGAAAATTTCGAAAAATGCGCCCAGAATTCCGAGAAGGCTAACCACTTTTGAAATTTCGAAAAATGCGCCCAGAATTCCGAGAAGGCTAACCCCTTTGAAAATTTCGAAAAATGCGCCCAGAATTCCGGGAAGGTTAACCCCTTGGAAAATTTCGAAAAATGCGGCCAGAAATCCGAGAAGGCTAACCCCTTTGAAAATTTCGAAAAATGCGCCCAGAATTCCGAGAAGGCTAACCCCTTTGAAAATTTCGAAAAACGCGCCCAGAATTCCGAGAAGGCTAACCCCTTTGAAAAATTCGAAAAACGCGCCCAGAATTCCGAGAAGGCTAACCCCTTTGAAAATCCGAAAAATTCGCCCAGAATTCCGAGAAGGCTAAACCCTTTGAAAATTTCGAAAAATGCGCCCAGAATTCCGAGAAGGCAAACCCCTTTGAAAATTTCGAAAAATGCGGCCAGAAATCCGAGAAGGCTAACCCCTTTGAAAATTTCGAAAAATGCGCCCAGAATTCCGAGAAGGCTAACACCCTTTGGAAATTTCGAAAAATGCGCCCAGAATTCAGAGAAGGCTAACCCCTTTTAAAATTTCGAAAAACGCGCCCAGAAATCCGAGAAGGCTAACCCCTTTGAGAATTTCGAAAAACAGGCCCAGAATTCCGAGAAGGCTAACCCCTTTGCAAATTTCGAAAAACGCGCCCAGAATTCCGAGAAGGCTAACCCCTTAAAACAATTCGAAAAACGCGCCCAGAATTGCGAGAAGGCTAACCCCATTGAAAATCCGAAAAATTCGCCCAGAATTCCGAGAAGGCTAAACCCTTTGAAAATTTCGAAAAATGCGCCCAGAATTCCGAGAAGGCAAATCCCTTTGAAAATTTCGAAAAATGCGGCCAGAAATCCGAGAAGGCTAACCCCTTTGAAAATTTCGAAAAATGCGCCCAGAATTCCGAGAAGGCTAACCCCTTTGAAAATTTCGAAAAATGCGCCCAGAATTCCGAGAAGGCTAACCCCTTTGAAAATTTCCAAAAATGCGCCCAGAATTTGAGAAGGCTAACCAATTTGTAAATTTCGAAAAATGCGCCCAGAATTCCGAGAAGGCTAAACCCTTTGAAAATTTCGAAAAATGCGCCCAGAATTTCGAGAAGGCTAACGCCTTTGAAAATTTCGAAAAATGCGCCCAGAATTCCGAGAAGGCTAACCACTTTGAAAATTTCGAAAAATGCGCCCAGAAATCCGAGAAGGCTAACCCCTTTGAAAATTTCGAAAAATGCGCCCAGAATTCCGAGAAAGCTAACCCATTTGAAAATTTCGAAAAATGCGCCCAGAATTCCGAGAAGGCTAACTACTTTGAAAATTTCGAAAAATGCGCCCAGAATTCCGAGAAGGCTAACCACTTTGAAAATTTCGAACAATGCGACCAGAAATCCGAGAAGGCTAACCCCTTGGAAAATTTCGAAAAATGCGCCCAGAATTCCGAGAAAGCTAACCCCTTTTGAAAATTTCGAAAAATGCGCCCAGAATTCCGAGAAGGCTAACCCGTTTGAAAATTTCGAAAAATGCGCCCAGAATTCCGAGAAGGCTAACCCCTTTGAAAATTTCGAAAAATGCGCCCAGAATTCCGAGAAGGTTAACCCCTTTGAAAATTTCCAAAAATGCGCCCAGAATTCCGAGAAGGCTAACCCCTTTGAAAATTTCGAAAAATGCGCCCAGAATTCCGAGAAGGCTAACTCCTTTGAAAATTTCGAAAAATGCGACCAGAAATCCGAGAAGGCTAACCCCTTTGAAAATTTCGAAAAATGCGCCCAGAATTCCGAGAAGGCTAACCCCTTTGAAAATTTCGAAAAACGCGCCCAGAAATCCGAGAAGGCTAACCCCTTGGAAAATTTCGAAAAATGCGCCCAGAATTCCGAGAAAGCTAACCCCTTTGAAAATTTCGAAAAATGCGCCCAGAATTCAGAGAAGGCTAACCCCTTTGAAAATTTCGAAAAATGCGGCCAGAAATCCGAGAAGGCTAACCCCTTTGAAAATTTCGAAAAATGCGCCCAGAATTCCGAGAAGGCTAACCCCTTGGAAAATTTCGAAAAATGCGCCCAGAATTCCGAGAAGGCTAACCCCTTTGAAAATTACGAAAAATGCGCCCAGAAATCCGAGAAGGCTAACCCTTTTGAAAATTTCGAAAAATGCGCCCAGAAATCCGAGAAGTCTAAAACATTTGAAAATTTAGAAAAACGCGCCCAGAATTCCGAGACGTCTAACCCCATAGAAAATTTCGAAAAATGCGCCCAGAATTCAAGAAGGCTAACCCCTTTGAAAATTTCGAAAAATGCGCCAAGAATTCCGAGAAGGCTAACCCCTCTGAAAATGTCGGAAAATGCTCCCAGAATTCCGAGGGCTTTCCCCTTTGAAAATTTCGAAAAATGCGCCCAGAATTCCGAGAAGGCTAACCCCTTTGAAAATTTCGAAAAATGCGCCCAGAATTCCGAGAAGGCTAACCCCTTTGAAAATTTCGAAAAATGCGCCCAGAATTCCGAGAATGCTAACCCCTTTGAAAATTTCGAAAAATGCGCCCAGAATTCCGAGAAGGCTAACCCCTTTGAAAATTTCGAAAAATGCGCCCAGAATTCCGAGAAGGCTAACCACTTTGAAAATTTCGAAAAATGCGCCCAGAAATCCGAGAAGGCTAACCCCTTGGAAAATTTCGAAAAATGCGCCCAGAATTCCGAGAAAGCTAACCCCTTTGAAAATTTCGAAAAATGCGCCCAGAATTCCGAGAAGGCTATCCCCTTTGAAAATTTCGAAAAATGCGCCCAGAATTCCGAGAAGGCTAACCCCTTTGAAAATTTCGAAAAATGCGCCCAGAATTCCGGGAAGGTTAACCCCTTGGAAAATTTCGAAAAATGCGCCCAGAATTCCGAGAAAGCTAACCCCTTTTGAAAATTTCGAAAAATGCGCCCAGAATTCCGAGAAGGCTAACCCCTTTGAAAATTTCGAAAAATGCGCCCAGAATTCCGAGAAGGCTAACCCCTTTGAAAATTTCGAAAAATGCGCCCAGAATTCCGAGAAGGCTAACTCCTTTGAAAATTTCGAAAAATGCGACCAGAAATCCGAGAAGGCTAACCCCTTTGAAAATATCGAAAAACGCGCCCAGAAATCCGAGAAGGCTAACTAACCCCTTGGAAAATTTCGATAAATGCGCCCAGAATTCCGAGAAAGCTAACCCCTTTGAAAATTTCGAAAAATGCGCCCAGAATTCAGAGAAGGCTAACCCCTTTTAAAATTTCGAAAAACGCGCCCAGAAATCCGAGAAGGCTAACCCCTTTGAAAATTTCGAAAACGCGCCCAGAATTCCGAGAAGGCTAACCCCTTAAAACAATTCGAAAAACGCGCCCAGAATTGCGAGAAGGCTAACCCCATTGAAAATCCGAAAAATTCGCCCAGAATTCCGAGAAGGCTAAACCCTTTGAAAATTTCGAAAAATGCGCCCAGAATTCCGAGAAGGCAAATCCCTTTGAAAATTTCGAAAAATGCGGCCAGAAATCCGAGAAGGCTAACCCCTTTGAAAATTTCGAAAAATGCGCCCAGAATTCCGAGAAGGCTAACCCCTTTGAAAATTTCGAAAAATGCGCCCAGAATTCCGAGAAGGCTAACCCTTTTGAAAATTTCCAAAAATGCGCCCAGAATTTGAGAAGGCTAACCAATTTGTAAATTTCGAAAAATGCGCCCAGAATTCCGAGAAGGCTAAACCCTTTGAAAATTTCGAAAAATGCGCCCAGAATTTCGAGAAGGCTAACGCCTTTGAAAATTTCGAAAAATGCGCCCAGAATTCCGAGAAGGCTAACCACTTTGAAAATTTCGAAAAATGCGCCCAGAAATCCGAGAAGGCTAACCCCTTTGAAAATTTCGAAAAATGCGCCCAGAATTCCGAGAAAGCTAACCCATTTGAAAATTTCGAAAAATGCGCCCAGAATTCCGAGAAGGCTAACTCCTTTGAAAATTTCGAAAAATGCGCCCAGAATTCCGAGAAGGCTAACCACTTTGAAAATTTCGAACAATGCGACCAGAAATCCGAGAAGGCTAACCCCTTGGAAAATTTCGAAAAATGCGCCCAGAATTCCGAGAAAGCTAACCCCTTTTGAAAATTTCGAAAAATGCGCCCAGAATTCCGAGAAGGCTAACCCCTTTGAAAATTTCGAAAAATGCGCCCAGAATTCCGAGAAGGCTAACCCCTTTGAAAATTTCGAAAAATGCGCCCAGAATTCCGAGAAGGTTAACCCCTTTTTAAAATTTCCAAAAATGCGCCCAGAATTCCGAGAAGGCTAACCCCTTTGAAAATTTCGAAAAATGCGCCCAGAATTCCGAGAAGGCTAACTCCTTTGAAAATTTCGAAAAATGCGACCAGAAATCCGAGAAGGCTAACCCCTTTGAAAATTTCGAAAAATGCGCCCAGAATTCCGAGAAGGCTAACCCCTTTGAAAATTTCGAGAAACGCGCCCAGAAATCCGAGAAGGCTAACCCCTTGGAAAATTTCGAAAAATGCGCCCAGAATTCCGAGAAAGCTAACCCCTTTGAAAATTTCGAAAAATGCGCCCAGAATTCAGAGAAGGCTAACCCCTTTGAAAATTTCGAAAAATGCGGCCAGAAATCCGAGAAGGCTAACCCCTTTGAAAATTTCGAAAAATGCGCCCAGAATTCCGAGAAGGCTAACCCCTTGGAAAATTTCGAAAAATGCGCCCAGAATTCCGAGAAGGCTAACCCCTTTGAAAATTACGAAAAATGCGCCCAGAAATCCGAGAAGGCTAACCCTTTTGAAAATTACGAAAAATGCGCCCAGAAATCCGAGAAGTCTAAACCCTTTGAAAATTTAGAAAAACGCGCCCAGAATTCCGAGACGTCTAACCCCATAGAAAATTTCGAAAAATGCGCCCAGAATTCAAGAAGGCTAACCCCTTTGAAAATTTCGAAAAATGCGCCAAGAATTCCGAGAAGGCTAACCCCTCTGAAAATGTCGGAAAATGCTCCCAGAATTCCGAGGGCTTTCCCCTTTGAAAATTTCGAAAAATGCGCCCAGAATTCCGAGAAGGCTAACCCCTTTGAAAATTTCGAAAAATGCGCCCAGAATTCCGAGAAGGCTAACCCCTTTGAAAATTTCGAAAAATGCGCCCAGAATTCCGAGAATGCTAACCCCTTTGAAAATTTCGAAAAATGCGCCCAGAATTCCGAGAAGGCTAACCCCTTTGAAAATTTCGAAAAATGCGCCCAGAATTCCGAGAAGGCTAACCACTTTGAAAATTTCGAAAAATGCGCCTAGAAATCCGAGAAGGCTAACCCCTTGGAAAATTTCGAAAAATGCGCCCAGAATTCCGAGAAAGCTAACCCCTTAAAAAATTTCGAAAAATGCGCCCAGAATTCCGAGAAGGCTAACCCCTTTGAAAATTTCGAAAAATGCGCCCAGAATTCCGAGAAGGCTAACCCCTTTGAAAATTTCGAAAAATGCGCCCAGAATTCCGGGAAGGTTAACCCCTTGGAAAATTTCGAAAAATGCGGCCTGAAATCCGAGAAGGCTAACCCCTTTGAAAATTTCGAAAAATGCGCCCAGAATTCCGAGAAGGCTAACCCCTTGGAAAATTTCGAAAAATGCGCCCAGAATTCCGAGAAGGCTAACCCCTTTGAAAATTTCGAAAAACGCGCCCAGAATTCCGAAAAGGCAAACCCCTCTGAAAATTTCGAAAAACAGGCCCAGAATTCCGAGAAGGCTAACCCCTTTGAAAATTTCGAAAAACGCGCCCAGAATTCCGAGAAGGCTAACCCCTTTGAAAAATTCGAAAAACGCGCCCAGAATTCCGAGAAGGCTAACCCCTTTGAAAATCCGAAAAATTCGCCCAGAATTCCGAGAAGGCTAAACCCTTTGAAAATTTCGAAAAATGCGCCCAGAATTCCGAGAAGGCAAACCCCTTTGAAAATTTCGAAAAATGCGGCCAGAAATCCGAGAAGGCTAACCCCTTTGAAAATTTCGAAAAATGCGCCCAGAATTCCGAGAAGGCTAACCCCTTTGAAAATTTCGAAAAATGCGCCCAGAATTCAGAGAAGGCTAACCCCTTTTAAAATTTCGAAAAACGCGCCCAGAAATCCGAGAAGGCTAACCCCTTTGAAAATTTCGAAAAACAGGCCCAGAATTCCGAGAAGGCTAACCCCTTTGCAAATTTCGAAAAACGCGCCCAGAATTCCGAGAAGGCTAACCCCTTAAAACAATTCGAAAAACGCGCCCAGAATTGCGAGAAGGCTAACCCCATTGAAAATCCGAAAAATTCGCCCAGAATTCCGAGAAGGCTAAACCCTTTGAAAATTTCGAAAAATGCGCCCAGAATTCCGAGAAGGCAAATCCCTTTGAAAATTTCGAAAAATGCGGCCAGAAATCCGAGAAGGCTAACCCCTTTGAAAATTTCGAAAAATGCGCCCAGAATTCCGAGAAGGCTAACCCCTTTGAAAATTTCGAAAAATGCGCCCAGAATTCCGAGAAGGCTAACCCCTTTGAAAATTTCCAAAAATGCGCCCAGAATTTGAGAAGGCTAACCAATTTGTAAATTTCGAAAAATGCGCCCAGAATTCCGAGAAGGCTAAACCCTTTGAAAATTTCGAAAAATGCGCCCAGAATTTCGAGAAGGCTAACGCCTTTGAAAATTTCGAAAAATGCGCCCAGAATTCCGAGAAGGCTAACCACTTTGAAAATTTCGAAAAATGCGCCCAGAAATCCGAGAAGGCTAACCCCTTTGAAAATTTCGAAAAATGCGCCCAGAATTCCGAGAAAGCTAACCCATTTGAAAATTTCGAAAAATGCGCCCAGAATTCCGAGAAGGCTAACCCCTTGGAAAATTTCGAAAAATGCGCCCAGAATTCCGAGAAAGCTAACCCCTTAAAAAATTTCGAAAAATGCGCCCAGAATTCCGAGAAGGCTAACCCCTTTGAAAATTTCGAAAAATGCGCCCAGAATTCCGAGAAGGCTAACCCCTTTGAAAATTTCGAAAAACGCGCCCATAAATCCGAGAAGGCTAACCCCTTTGAAAATTTCGAAAAATGCGGCCAGAAATCCGAGAAGGCTAACCCCTTTGAAAATTTCGAAAAATGCGCCCAGAATTCCGAGAAGGCTAACCCCTTGGAAAATTTCGAAAAATGCGCCCAGAATTCCGAGAAGGCTAACCCCTTTGAAAATTTCGAAAAACGCGCCCAGAATTCCGAAAAGGTTAACCACTTTGAAAATTTCGAAAAACTCGCCCAGAATTCCGAGAAGGCTAACCCCTTTGAAAATCCGAAAAATTCGCCCAGAATTCCGAGAAGGCTAAACCCTTTGAAAATTTCGAAAAATGCGCCCAGAATTCCGAGAAGGCAAACCCCTTTGAAAATTTCGAAAAATGCGGCCAGAAATCCGAGAAGGCTAACCCCTTTGAAAATTTCGAAAAATGCGCCCAGAATTCCGAGAGGGCTAACCACTTTGAAAATTTCGAAAAATGCGCCCAGAAATCCGAGAAGGATAACCCCTTTGAAAATTTCGAAAAATACGCCCAGAATTCCGAGAAAGCTAACCCATTTGAAAATTTCGAAAAATGCGCCCAGAATTCCGAGAAGGCTAACCCCTTTGAAAATTTCGAAATACGCGCCCAGAAATCCGAGAAGGCTAACCCCTTGGAAAATTTCGAAAAATGCGGCCAGAATTCCGAGAAGGCTAACGCCTTTGAAAATTTCAAAAATGCGCCCAGAAATCCGAGAAGGCTAACCCCTTGGAAAATTTCAAAAAAATGCGCCCAGAATTCCGAGAAAGCTAACCCCTATGAAAATTTCGAAAAATGCGCCCAGAATTCCGAGAAGGCTAACCCCTTTGAAAATTTCGAAAAATGCGCCCACAATTCCAAAAGGCTAACGCCTTTGAAAATTTCGAAAAATGCTCCCAGAATTCCGAGAAGGCTAACCACTTTGATAATTTCGAAAAATGCGCCCAGAAATCCGAGAAGGTTAACCCCTTTGAAAATTTCGAAAAATGCGCCCAGAATTCCGAGAAAGCTAACCCATTTGAAAATTTAGAAAAATGCGCCCAGAATTCCGAGAAGGCTAACCCCTTTGAAAATTTCGAAAAATGCGTCCAGAATTCCGAGAAGGCTAACTCCTTTGAAAATTTCGAAAAATGCGACCAGAAATCCGAGAAGGCTAACCCCTTTGAAAATTTCGAAAAATGCGCCCAGAAATCCGAGAAGGCTAACCCCTTGGAAAATTTCGAAAAATGCGCCCAGAGTTCCGAGAAGGCTAACCACTTTGAAAATTTCGAAAAATGCGCCCAGAATTCCGAGAAGGCTAACCCCTTTGAAAATTTCGAAAAATGCGCCCAGAATTCCGAGAAAGCTAACCCATTTGAAAATTTCGAAAAATGCGCCCAGAATTCCGAGAAGGCTAACCCCTTTGAAAATTTCGAAAAATGCGCCCAGAATTCCGAGAAGGCTAACCCTTTTGCAAATTTCGAAAAATGCGCCCAGAATTCCGAGACGGCTAACGCCTTTGAAAATTTCGAAAAATGCGCCCAGAATTCCGAGAAGGCTAACCACTTTGGAAATTTCGAAAAATGCGCCCAGAATTCCGAGAAGGCTAACCCCTTGGAAAATTTCGAAAAATGCGCCCAGAATTCCGAGAAGGCTAAGCCCTTTGAAAATTTCGAAAAATGCGCCCAGAATTCCGAGAAGGCTAACCCCTTTGAAAATTTCGAAAAATGCGCCCAGAATTCCGAGAAGGCTAACCCCTTTGAAAATTTCCAAAAATGCGCCCAGAATTCCGAGAAGGCTAACCACTTTGAAAATTACGAAAAATGCGCCCAGAAATGCGAGAAGGCTAACCCCTTTGAAAATTTCGAAAAATGCGCCCAGAATTCCGAGAAAGCTAACCCATTTGAAAATTTCGAAAAATGCGCCCAGAATTCCGAGAAGGCTAACGCCTTTGAAAATTTCGAAAAATGCGCCCAGAATTCCGAGAAGGCTAACCACTTTGAAAATTTCGAACAATGCGACCAGAAATCCGAGAAGGCTAACCCCTTGGAAAATTTCGAAAAATGCGCCCAGAATTCCGAGAAAGCTAACCCCTTTGAAAATTTCGAAAAATGCGCCCAGAATTCCGAGAAGGCTAACCCCTTTGAAAATTTCGAAAAATGCGCCCAGAATTCCGAGAAGGCTAACCCCTTTGAAAATTTCGAAAAATGCGCCCAGAATTCCGAGAAGGCTAACCCCTTTGAAAATTTCCAAAAATGCGCCCAGAATTCCGAGAAGGCTAACCCCTTTGAAAATTTCGAAAAATGCGCCCAGACTTCCGAGAAGGCTAACTCCTTTGAAAATTTCGAAAAATGCGACCAGAAATCCGAGAAGGCTAACCCCTTTGAAAATTTCGAAAAATGCGCCCAGAATTCCGAGAAGGCTAACCCCTTTGAAAATTTCGAAAAACGCGCCTAGAAATCCGAGAAGGCTAACCCCTTGGAAAATTTCGAAAAATGCGCCCAGAATTCCGAGAAAGCTAACCCCTTTGAAAATTTCGAAAAATGCGCCCAGAATTCAGAGAAGGCTAACCCCTTTGAAAATTTCGAAAAATGCGGCCAGAATTCCGAGAAGGCTAACCCCTTTGAAAAATTCGAAAAACGCGCCAAGAATTCCGAGAAGGCTAACCCCTTTGAAAATCCGAAAAATTCGCCCAGAATTCCGAGAAGGCTAACCCCTTTGAAAATTTCGAAAAATGCGGCCAGAATTCCGAGAAGGCAAACCCCTTTGAAAATCCGAAAAATTCGCCCAGAATTCCGAGAAGGCTAACCCCTTTGAAAATTTCGAAAAATGCGCCCAGAATTCCGAGAAGGCTAACCCCTTGGAAAATTTCGAAAAATGCGCCCAGAATTCCGAGAAGGCTAACCCCTTTGAAAATTTCGAAAAACGCGCCCAGAATTCCGAAAAGGCAAACCCCTCTGAAAATTTCGAAAAACAGGCCCAGAATTCCGAGAAGGCTAACCCCTTTGAAAATTTCGAAAAACGCGCCCAGAATTCCCAGAAGGCTAACCCCTTTGAAAAATTCGAAAAACGCGCCCAGAATTCCGAGAAGGCTAAGCCCTTTGAAAATCCGAAAAATTCGCCCAGAATTCCGAGAAGGCTAAACCATTTGAAAATTTCGAAAAATGCGCCCAGAATTCCGAGAAGGCAAACCCCTTTGAAAATTTCGAAAAATGCGGCCAGAAATCCGAGAAGGCTAACCCCTTTGAAAATTTCGAAAAATGCGCCCAGAATTCCGAGAAGGCTAACCCCTTTGAAAATTTCGAAAAATGCGCCCAGAATTTCGAGAAGGCTAACCCCTTTGAAACATTCGAAAAATGCGCCCAGAATTCCGAGACGGCTAACGCCTTTGAAAATTTCGAAAAATGCGCCCAGAATTTCGAGAAGGCTAACCCCTTTGAAACATTCGAAAAATGCGCCCAGAATTCCGAGACGGCTAACGCCTTTGAAAATTTCGAAAAATGCGCCCAGAATTCCGAGAAGGCTAATAACCCCTTGGAAAATTTCGAAAAATGCGCCCAGAATTCCGAGAAGGCTAACCCCTTTGAAAATTTCCAAAAATGCGCCCAGAATTCCGAGAAGGCTAACGCCTTTGAAAATTTCGAAAAATGCGCCCAGAATTCCGAGAAGGCTAACCACTTTGAAAATTTCGAAAAATGCGCCCAGAAATCCAAGAAGGCTAACCCCTTTGAAAATTTCGAAAAATGCGCCCAGAATTCCGAGAAAGCTAACCCCTTTGAAAATTTCGAAAAATGCGGCCAGAAATCCGAGAAGGCTAACCCCTTTGAAAATTTCGAAAAATGCGCCCAGAATTCCGAGAGGGCTAACCACTTTGAAAATTTCGAAAAATGCGGCCAGAATTCCGAGAAGGCTAACGCCTTTGAAAATTTCGAAAAATGCGCCCAGAATTCCGAGAAGGCTAACCACTTTGATAATTTCGAAAAATGCGCCCAGAAATCCGAGAAGGTTAACCCCCTCGGAATTCTGGGCGCATTTTTCGAATGTTTCAAAGGGGTTAGCCTTCTCGGAATTCTGGGCGCATTTTTCGAAATTTTCAAAGGGGTTAGCCTTCTCGGAATTCTGGGCGCATTTTTCGAAATTTTCAAAGGGGTTAGCCTACTCGGATTTCTGGCCGCATTTTTCGAAATTTTCAAAGGGGTTTGCCTTCTCGGAATTCTGGGCGCATTTTTCGAAATTTTCAAAGGGTTTAGCCTTCTCGGAATTCTGGGCGAATTTTTCGGATTTTCAAAGGGGTTAGCCTTCTCGGAATTCTTGGCGCGTTTTTCGAATTTTTCAAAGGGGTTAGCCTTCTCGGAATTCTGGCCGCATTTTTCGAAATTTTCAAAGGGGTTAGCCTTCTCTGAATTCTGGGCGCATTTTTCGAAATTTTCAAAGGGGTTAGCTTTCTCGGAATTCTGGGCGCATTTTTCGAAATTTTCCAAGGGGTTAGCCTTCTCGGATTTCTGGGCGCGTTTTTCGAAATTTTCAAAGGGGTTAGCCTTCTCGGAATTCTGGGCGCATTTTTCGAAATTTTCAAAGGGGTTATCCTTCTCGGATTTCTGGTCGCATTTTTCGAAATTTTCAAAGGAGTTAGCCTTCTCGGAAGTCTGGGCGCATTTTTCGAAATTTTCAAAGGGTTTAGCCTTCTCGGAATTCTGGGCGCATTTTTCGAAATTTACAAATTGGTTAGCCTTCTCGGAATTCTGGGCGCATTTTTGGAAATTTTCAAAGGGGGTAGCCTTCTCGGAATTCTGGGCGCATTTTTCGAAATTTTCAAAGGGGTTAGCCTTCTCGGAATTCTGGGCGCATTTTTCGAAATTTTCAAAGGGTTTAGCCTTCTCGGAATTCTGGGCGAATTTTTCGGATTTTCAAAGGGGTTAGCCTTCTCGGAATTCTTGGCGCGTTTTTCGAATTTTTCAAAGGGGTTAGCCTTCTCGGAATTCTGGCCGCATTTTTCGAAATTTTCAAAGGGGTTAGCCTTCTCTGAATTCTGGGCGCATTTTTCGAAATTTTCAAAGGGGTTAGCTTTCTCGGAATTCTGGGCGCATTTTTCGAAATTTTCCAAGGGGTTAGCCTTCTCGGATTTCTGGGCGCGTTTTTCGAAATTTTCAAAGGGGTTAGCCTTCTCGGAATTCTGGGCGCATTTTTCGAAATTTTCAAAGGGGTTATCCTTCTCGGATTTCTGGTCGCATTTTTCGAAATTTTCAAAGGAGTTAGCCTTCTCGGAAGTCTGGGCGCATTTTTCGAAATTTTCAAAGGGGTTAGCCTTCTCGGAATTCTGGGCGCATTTTTGGAAATTTTCAAAGGGGTTAGCCTTCTCGGAATTCTGGGCGCATTTTTCGAAATTTTCAAAGGGGTTAGCCTTCTCGGAATTCTGGGCGCATTTTTCGATATTTTCAAAGGGTTTAGCCTTCTCGGAATTCTGGGCGCATTTTTCGAAATTTCCAAAGTGGTTAGCCTTCTCGGAATTCTGGGCGCATTTTTCGAAATTTTCAAAGGCGTTAGCCGTCTCGGAATTCTGGGCGCATTTTTCGAATGTTTCAAAGGGGTTAGCCTTCTCGGAATTCTGGGCGCATTTTTCGAAATTTTCAAAGGGGTTAGCCTTCTCGGAATTCTGGGCGCATTTTTCGAAATTTTCAAAGGGGTTAGCCTACTCGGATTTCTGGCCGCATTTTTCGAAATTTTCAAAGGGGTTTGCCTTCTCGGAATTCTGGGCGCATTTTTCGAAATTTTCAAAGGGTTTAGCCTTCTCGGAATTCTGGGCGAATTTTTCGGATTTTCAAAGGGGTTAGCCTTCTCGGATTTCTGGGCGCATTTTTCGAAATTTTCAAAGGGGTTAGCCTTCTCTGAATTCTGGGCGCATTTTTCGAAATTTTCAAAGGGGTTAGCTTTCTCGGAATTCTGGGCGCATTTATCGAAATTTTCCAAGGGGTTAGTTAGCCTTCTCGGATTTCTGGGCGCGTTTTTCGATATTTTCAAAGGGGTTAGCCTTCTCGGAATTCTGGGCGCATTTTTCGAAATTTTCAAAGGGGTTAGCCTTCTCGGAATTCTGGGCGCATTTTTCGAAATTTTCAAATGGGTTAGCTTTCTCGGAATTCTGGGCGCATTTTTCGAAATTTTCAAAGGGTTTAGCCTTCTCGGAATTCTGGGCGCATTTTTCGAAATTTTCAAAGTGGTTAGCCTTCTCGGAATTCTGGGCGCATTTTTCGAAATTTTCAAAGGGGTTAGCCTTCTCGGAATTCTGGGCGCATTTTTGGAAATTTTCAAAGGGGTTAACCTTCTCGGAATTCTGGGCGCATTTTTCGAAATTTTCAAAGGGGTTAGCCTTCTCGGAATTCTGGGCGCATTTTTCGATATTTTCAAAGGGTTTAGCCTTCTCGGAATTCTGGGCGCATTTTTCGAAATTTCCAAAGTGGTTAGCCTTCTCGGAATTCTGGGCGCATTTTTCGAAATTTTCAAAGGCGTTAGCCGTCTCGGAATTCTGGGCGCATTTTTCGAATGTTTCAAAGGGGTTAGCCTTCTCGGAATTCTGGGCGCATTTTTCGAAATTTTCAAAGGGGTTAGCCTTCTCGGAATTCTGGGCGCATTTTTCGAAATTTTCAAAGGGGTTAGCCTACTCGGATTTCTGGCCGCATTTTTCGAAATTTTCAAAGGGGTTTGCCTTCTCGGAATTCTGGGCGCATTTTTCGAAATTTTCAAAGGGTTTAGCCTTCTCGGAATTCTGGGCGAATTTTTCGGATTTTCAAAGGGGTTAGCCTTCTCGGAATTCTTGGCGCGTTTTTCGAATTTTTCAAAGGGGTTAGCGTTCTCGGAATTCTGGCCGCATTTTTCGAAATTTTCAAAGGGGTTAGCCTTCTCTGAATTCTGGGCGCATTTTTCGAAATTTTCAAAGGGGTTAGCTTTCTCGGAATTCTGGGCGCATTTTTCGAAATTTTCCAAGGGGTTAGCCTTCTCGGATTTCTGGGCGCGTTTTTCGAAATTTTCAAAGGGGTTATCCTTCTCGGATTTCTGGTCGCATTTTTCGAAATTTTCAAAGGAGTTAGCCTTCTCGGAAGTCTGGGCGCATTTTTCGAAATTTTCAAAGGGGTTAGCCTTCTCGGAATTCTGGGCGCATTTTTGGAAATTTTCAAAGGGGTTAGCCTTCTCGGAATTCTGGGCGCATTTTTCGAAATTTTCAAAGGGGTTAGCTTTCTCGGAATTCTGGGCGCATTTTTCGAAATTTTCCAAGGGGTTAGCCTTCTCGGATTTCTGGTCGCATTGTTCGAAATTTTCAAAGTGGTTAGCCTTCTCGGAATTCTGGGCGCATTTTTCGAAATTTTCAAAGGAGTTAGCCTTCTCGGAATTCTGGGCGCATTTTTCGAAATTTTCAAAGGCGTTAGCCTTCTCGAAATTCTGGGCGCATTTTTCGAAATTTTCAAAGGGTTTAGCCTTCTCGGAATTCTGGGCGCATTTTTCGAAATTTACAAATTGGTTAGCCTTCTCGGAATTCTGGGCGCATTTTTGGAAATTTTCAAAGGGGGTAGCCTTCTCGGAATTCTGGGCGCATTTTTCGAAATTTTCAAAGGGGTTAGCCTTCTCGGAATTCTGGGCGCATTTTTCGAAATTTTCAAAGGGGTTAGCCTTCTCGGATTTCTGGCCGCATTTTTCGAAATTTTCAAAGGGATTTCCCTTCTCGGAATTCTGGGCGCGTTTTTATCGAAATTTGCAAAGGGGTTAGCTTTCTCGGAATTCTGGGCCTGTTTTTCGAAATTTTCAAAGGGGTTAGCCTTTTCGGAATTCTGGGCGCGTTTTTTGAAATTTTCAAAGGGGTTAGCCTTCTCGGAATTCTGGGCGCATTTTTCGAAATTTTCCAAGGGGTTAGCCTTCTCGGAATTCTGGGCGCATTTTTCGAAATTTTCAAAGGGGTTAGCCTTCTCGGATTTCTGGGCGCATTTTTCGAAATTTTCAAAGGGGTTAGCCTTCTCTGAATTCTGGGCGCATTTTTCGAAATTTTCAAAGGGGTTAGCTTTCTCGGAATTCTGGGCGCATTTATCGAAATTTTCCAAGGGGTTAGTTAGCCTTCTCGGATTTCTGGGCGCGTTTTTCGATATTTTCAAAGGGGTTAGCCTTCTCGGAATTCTGGGCGCATTTTTCGAAATTTTCAAAGGGGTTAGCCTTCTCGGAATTCTGGGCGCATTTTTCGAAATTTTCAAATGGGTTAGCTTTCTCGGAATTCTGGGCGCATTTTTCGAAATTTTCAAAGGGTTTAGCCTTCTCGGAATTCTGGGCGCATTTTTCGAAATTTTCAAAGTGGTTAGCCTTCTCGGAATTCTGGGCGCATTTTTCGAAATTTTCAAAGGGGTTAGCCTTCTCGGAATTCTGGGCGCATTTTTGGAAATTTTCAAAGGGGTTAACCTTCTCGGAATTCTGGGCGCATTTTTCGAAATTTTCAAAGGGGTTAGCCTTCTCGGAATTCTGGGCGCATTTTTCGATATTTTCAAAGGGTTTAGCCTTCTCGGAATTCTGGGCGCATTTTTCGAAATTTCCAAAGTGGTTAGCCTTCTCGGAATTCTGGGCGCATTTTTCGAAATTTTCAAAGGCGTTAGCCGTCTCGGAATTCTGGGCGCATTTTTCGAATGTTTCAAAGGGGTTAGCCTTCTCGGAATTCTGGGCGCATTTTTCGAAATTTTCAAAGGGGTTAGCCTTCTCGGAATTCTGGGCGCATTTTTCGAAATTTTCAAAGGGGTTAGCCTACTCGGATTTCTGGTCGCATTGTTCGAAATTTTCAAAGTGGTTAGCCTTCTCGGAATTCTGGGCGCATTTTTCGAAATTTTCAAAGGGTTTAGCCTTCTCGGAATTCTGGGCGAATTTTTCGGATTTTCAAAGGGGTTAGCCTTCTCGGAATTCTTGGCGCGTTTTTCGAATTTTTCAAAGGGGTTAGCCTTCTCGGAATTCTGGCCGCATTTTTCGAAATTTTCAAAGGGGTTAGCCTTCTCTGAATTCTGGGCGCATTTTTCGAAATTTTCAAAGGGGTTAGCTTTCTCGGAATTCTGGGCGCATTTTTCGAAATTTTCCAAGGGGTTAGCCTTCTCGGATTTCTGGGCGCGTTTTTCGAAATTTTCAAAGGGGTTAGCCTTCTCGGAATTCTGGGCGCATTTTTCGAAATTTTCAAAGGGGTTATCCTTCTCGGATTTCTGGTCGCATTTTTCGAAATTTTCAAAGGAGTTAGCCTTCTCGGAAGTCTGGGCGCATTTTTCGAAATTTTTAAAGGGGTTAGCCTTCTCGGAATTCTGGGCGCATTATTGGAAATTTTCAAAGGGGTTAGCCTTCTCGGAATTCTGGGCGCATTTTTCGAAATTTTCAAAGGGGTTAGCCTTCTCGGAATTCTGGGCGCATTTTTCGATATTTTCAAAGGGTTTAGCCTTCTCGGAATTCTGGGCGCATTTTTCGAAATTTCCAAAGTGGTTAGCCTTCTCGGAATTCTGGGCGCATTTTTCGAAATTTTCAAAGGCGTTAGCCGTCTCGGAATTCTGGGCGCATTTTTCGAATGTTTCAAAGGGGTTAGCCTTCTCGGAATTCTGGGCGCATTATTCGAAATTTTCAAAGGGGTTAGCCTTCTCGGAATTCTGGGCGCATTTTTCGAAATTTTCAAAGGGGTTAGCCTACTCGGATTTCTGGCCGCATTTTTCGAAATTTTCAAAGGGGTTTGCCTTCTCGGAATTCTGGGCGCATTTTTCGAAATTTTCAAAGGGTTTAGCCTTCTCGGAATTCTGGGCGAATTTTTCGGATTTTCAAAGGGGTTAGCCTTCTCGGAATTCTTGGCGCGTTTTTCGAATTTTTCAAAGGGGTTAGCCTTCTCGGAATTCTGGCCGCATTTTTCGAAATTTTCAAAGGGGTTAGCCTTCTCGGAATTCTGGGCGAATTTTTCGGATTTTCAAAGGGGTTAGCCTTCTCGGAATTCTTGGCGCGTTTTTCGAATTTTTCAAAGGGGTTAGCCTTCTCGGAATTCTGGCCGCATTTTTCGAAATTTTCAGAAGGCTAACCCCTTTGAAAATTTCGAAAAATGCGCCCAGACTTCCGAGAAGGCTAACTCCTTTGAAAATTTCGAAAAATGCGACCAGAAATCCGAGAAGGCTAACCCCTTTGAAAATTTCGAAAAATGCGCCCAGAATTCCGAGAAGGCTAACCCCTTTGAAAATTTCGAAAAACGCGCCCAGAAATCCGAGAAGGCTAACCCCTTGGAAAATTTCGAAAAATGCGCCCAGAATTCCGAGAAAGCTAACCCCTTTGAAAATTTCGAAAAATGCGCCCAGAATTCAGAGAAGGCTAACCCCTTTGAAAATTTCGAAAAATGCGGCCAGAATTCCGAGAAGGCTAACCCCTTTGAAAAATTCGAAAAACGCGCCAAGAATTCCGAGAAGGCTAACCCCTTTGAAAATCCGAAAAATTCGCCCAGAATTCCGAGAAGGCTAACCCCTTTGAAAATTTCGAAAAATGCGGCCAGAATTCCGAGAAGGCTAACCCCTTTGAAAAATTCGAAAAACGCGCCAAGAATTCCGAGAAGGCTAACCCCTTTGAAAATCCGAAAAATTCGCCCAGAATTCCGAGAAGGCTAAACCCTTTGAAAATTTCGAAAAATGCGCCCAGAATTCCGAGAAGGCAAACCCCTTTGAAAATTTCGAAAAATGCGGCCAGAAATCCGAGTAGGCTAACCCCTTTGAAAATTTCGAAAAATGCGCCCAGAATTCCGAGAAGGCTAACCCCTTTGAAAATTTCGAAAAATGCGCCCAGAATTCCGAGAAGGCTAACCCCTTTGAAACATTCGAAAAATGCGCCCAGAATTCCGAGACGGCTAACGCCTTTGAAAATTTCGAAAAATGCGCCCAGAATTCCGAGAAGGCTAACCACTTTGGAAATTTCGAAAAAGGCGCCCAGAATTCCGAGAAGGCTAAACCCTTTGAAAATATCGAAAAATGCGCCCAGAATTCCGAGAAGGCTAACCCCTTTGAAAATTTCGAAAAATGCGCCCAGAATTCCGAGATGGCTAACCCCTTTGAAAATTTCCAAAAATGCGCCCAGAATTCCGAGAAGGCTAACCCCTTTGAAAATTTCGAAAAATGCGCCCAGACTTCCGAGAAGGCTAACTCCTTTGAAAATTTCGAAAAATGCGACCAGAAATCCGAGAAGGCTAACCCCTTTGAAAATTTCGAAAAATGCGCCCAGAATTCCGAGAAGGCTAACCCCTTTGAAAATTTCGAAAAACGCGCCCAGAAATCCGAGAAGGCTAACCCCTTGGAAAATTTCGAAAAATGCGCCCAGAATTCCGAGAAAGCTAACCCCTTTGAAAATTTCGAAAAATGCGCCCAGAATTCAGAGAAGGCTAACCCCTTTGAAAAATTCGAAAAACGCGCCAAGAATTCCGAGAAGGCTAACCCCTTTGAAAATCCGAAAAATTCGCCCAGAATTCCGAGAAGGCTAAACCCTTTGAAAATTTCGAAAAATGCGCCCAGAATTCCGAGAAGGCAAACCCCTTTGAAAATTTCGAAAAATGCGGCCAGAAATCCGAGTAGGCTAACCCCTTTGAAAATTTCGAAAAATGCGCCCAGAATTCCGAGAAGGCTAACCCCTTTGAAAATTTCGAAAAATGCGCCCAGAATTCCGAGAAGGCTAACCCCTTTGAAACATTCGAAAAATGCGCCCAGAATTCCGAGACGGCTAACGCCTTTGAAAATTTCGAAAAATGCGCCCAGAATTCCGAGAAGGCTAACCACTTTGGAAATTTCGAAAAATGCGCCCAGAATTCCGAGAAGGCTAAACCCTTTGAAAATATCGAAAAATGCGCCCAGAATTCCGAGAAGGCTAACCCCTTTGAAAATTTCGAAAAATGCGCCCAGAATTCCGAGAAGGTTAACCCCTTTGAAAATTTCCAAAAATGCGCCCAGAATTCCGACAAGGCTAACCCCTTTGAAAATTTCGAAAAATGCGCCCAGAATTCCGAGAAGGCTAACCACTTTGAAAATTTCGAAAAATGCGCCCAGAATTCCGAGAAGGCTAAACCCTTTGAAAATTTCGAAAAATGCGCCCAGAATTCCGAGAAAGCTAACCCATTTGAAAATTTCGAAAAATGCGCCCAGAATTCCGAGAAGGCTAACCCCTTTGAAAATTTCGAAAAATGCGCCCAGAATTCCGAGAAGGCTAACCCCTTTGAAAATATCGAAAAACGCGCCCAGAAATCCGAGAAGGCTAACTAACCCCTTGGAAAATTTCGATAAATGCGCCCAGAATTCCGAGAAAGCTAACCCCTTTGAAAATTTCGAAAAATGCGCCCAGAATTCAGAGAAGGCTAACCCCTTTGAAAATTTCGAAAAATGCGCCCAGAAATCCGAGAAGGCTAACCCCTTTGAAAATTTCGAAAAATGCGCCCAGAATTCCGAGAAGGCTAACCCCTTGGAAAATTTCGAAAAATGCGCCCAGAATTCCGAGAAGGCTAACCCCTTTGAAAATTTCAAAAAACGCGCCCAGAATTCCGAAAAGGCTAACCCCTTTGAAAATTTCGAAAAACAGGCCCAGAATTCCGAGAAAGCTAACCCCTTTGCAAATTTCGATAAAAACGCGCCCAGAATTCCGAGAAGGGAAATCCCTTTGAAAATTTCGAAAAATGCGGCCAGAAATCCGAGAAGGCTAACCCCTTTGAAAATTTCGAAAAATGCGCCCAGAATTCCGAGAAGGCTAACCCCTTTGAAAATTTCGAAAAATGCGCCCAGAATTCCGAGAAGGCTAACCCCTTTGAAAATTTCGAAAAATGCGCCCAGACTTCCGAGAAGGCTAACTCCTTTGAAAATTTCGAAAAATGCGACCAGAAATCCGAGAAGGCTAACTCCTTTGAAAATTTCGAAAAATGCGACCAGAAATCCGAGAAGGCTAACCCCTTTGAAAATTTCGAAAAATGCGCCCAGAATTCCGAGAAGGCTAACCCCTTTGAAAATTTCGAAAAACGCGCCCAGAAATCCGAGAAGGCTAACCCCTTGGAAAATTTCGAAAAATGCGCCAAGAATTCCGAGAAAGCTAACCCCTTTGAAAATTTCGAAAAATGCGCCCAGAATTCAGAGAAGGCTAACCCCTTTGAAAATTTCGAAAAATGCGGCCAGAATTCCGAGAAGGCTAACCCCTTTGAAAAATTCGAAAAACGCGCCAAGAATTCCGAGAAGGCTAACCCCTTTGAAAATCCGAAAAATTCGCCCAGAATTCCGAGAAGGCTAACCCCTTTGAAAATTTCGAAAAATGCGGCCAGAATTCCGAGAAGGCTAACCCCTTTGAAAAATTCGAAAAACGCGCCAAGAATTCCGAGAAGGCTAACCCCTTTGAAAATCCGAAAAATTCGCCCAGAATTCCGAGAAGGCTAAACCCTTTGAAAATTTCGAAAAATGCGCCCAGAATTCCGAGAAGGCAAACCCCTTTGAAAATTTCGAAAAATGCGGCCAGAAATCCGAGTAGGCTAACCCCTTTGAAAATTTCGAAAAATGCGCCCAGAATTCCGAGAAGGCTAACCCCTTTGAAAATTTCGAAAAATGCGCCCAGAATTCCGAGAAGGCTAACCCCTTTGAAAATTTCGAAAAATGCGCCCAGAATTCCGAGAAGGCTAACCCCTTTGAAAATTTCGAAAAACGCGCCCAGAAATCCGAGAAGGCTAACCCCTTGGAAAATTTCGAAAAATGCGCCCAGAATTCCGAGAAAGCTAACCCCTTTGAAAATTTCGAAAAATGCGCCCAGAATTCAGAGAAGGCTAACCCCTTTGAAAATTTCGAAAAATGCGGCCAGAATTCCGAGAAGGCTAACCCCTTTGAAAAATTCGAAAAACGCGCCAAGAATTCCGAGAAGGCTAACCCCTTTGAAAATCCGAAAAATTCGCCCAGAATTCCGAGAAGGCTAAACCCTTTGAAAATTTCGAAAAATGCGCCCAGAATTCCGAGAAGGCAAACCCCTTTGAAAATTTCGAAAAATGCGGCCAGAAATCCGAGTAGGCTAACCCCTTTGAAAATTTCGAAAAATGCGCCCAGAATTCCGAGAAGGCTAACCCCTTTGAAAATTTCGAAAAATGCGCCCAGAATTCCGAGAAGGCTAACCCCTTTGAAACATTCGAAAAATGCGCCCAGAATTCCGAGACGGCTAACGCCTTTGAAAATTTCGAAAAATGCGCCCAGAATTCCGAGAAGGCTAACCACTTTGGAAATTTCGAAAAATGCGCCCAGAATTCCGAGAAGGCTAAACCCTTTGAAAATATCGAAAAATGCGCCCAGAATTCCGAGAAGGCTAACCCCTTTGAAAATTTCGAAAAATGCGCCCAGAATTCCGAGAAGGTTAACCCCTTTGAAAATTTCCAAAAATGCGCCCAGAATTCCGAGAAGGCTAACCCCTTTGAAAATTTCGAAAAATGCGCCCAGAATTCCGAGAAGGCTAACCACTTTGAAAATTTCGAAAAATGCGCCCAGAATTCCGAGAAGGCTAAACCCTTTGAAAATTTCGAAAAATGCGCCCAGAATTCCGAGAAAGCTAACCCATTTGAAAATTTCGAAAAATGCGCCCAGAATTCCGAGAAGGCTAACCCCTTTGAAAATTTCGAAAAATGCGCCCAGAATTCCGAGAAGGCTAACCCCTTTGAAAATATCGAAAAACGCGCCCAGAAATCCGAGAAGGCTAACTAACCCCTTGGAAAATTTCGATAAATGCGCCCAGAATTCCGAGAAAGCTAACCCCTTTGAAAATTTCGAAAAATGCGCCCAGAATTCAGAGAAGGCTAACCCCTTTGAAAATTTCGAAAAATGCGCCCAGAAATCCGAGAAGGCTAACCCCTTTGAAAATTTCGAAAAATGCGCCCAGAATTCCGAGAAGGCTAACCCCTTGGAAAATTTCGAAAAATGCGCCCAGAATTCCGAGAAGGCTAACCCCTTTGAAAATTTCAAAAAACGCGCCCAGAATTCCGAAAAGGCTAACCCCTTTGAAAATTTCGAAAAACAGGCCCAGAATTCCGAGAAAGCTAACCCCTTTGCAAATTTCGATAAAAACGCGCCCAGAATTCCGAGAAGGGAAATCCCTTTGAAAATTTCGAAAAATGCGGCCAGAAATCCGAGAAGGCTAACCCCTTTGAAAATTTCGAAAAATGCGTCCAGAATTCCGAGAAGGCTAACCCCTTTGAAAATTTCGAAAAATGCGCCCAGAATTCCGAGAAGGCTAACCCCTTTGAAAATTTCGAAAAATGCGCCCAGACTTCCGAGAAGGCTAACTCCTTTGAAAATTTCGAAAAATGCGACCAGAAATCCGAGAAGGCTAACTCCTTTGAAAATTTCGAAAAATGCGACCAGAAATCCGAGAAGGCTAACCCCTTTGAAAATTTCGAAAAATGCGCCCAGAATTCCGAGAAGGCTAACCCCTTTGAAAATTTCGAAAAACGCGCC
The DNA here is from genome assembly GCA_964059195.1 of Ectobius pallidus. Lineage (NCBI taxonomy): Eukaryota > Metazoa > Arthropoda > Insecta > Blattodea > Ectobiidae > Ectobius > Ectobius pallidus. The sequence continues at coordinate 61,600,740 of CAXKWD010000010.1, forward strand.
CAGAAATCCGAGAAGGCTAACCCCTTGGAAAATTTCGAAAAATGCGCCCAGAATTCCGAGAAAGCTAACCCCTTTGAAAATTTCGAAAAATGCGCCCAGAATTCAGAGAAGGCTAACCCCTTTGAAAATTTCGAAAAATGCGGCCAGAATTCCGAGAAGGCTAACCCCTTTGAAAAATTCGAAAAACGCGCCAAGAATTCCGAGAAGGCTAACCCCTTTGAAAATCCGAAAAATTCGCCCAGAATTCCGAGAAGGCTAACCCCTTTGAAAATTTCGAAAAATGCGGCCAGAATTCCGAGAAGGCTAACCCCTTTGAAAAATTCGAAAAACGCGCCAAGAATTCCGAGAAGGCTAACCCCTTTGAAAATCCGAAAAATTCGCCCAGAATTCCGAGAAGGCTAAACCCTTTGAAAATTTCGAAAAATGCGCCCAGAATTCCGAGAAGGCAAACCCCTTTGAAAATTTCGAAAAATGCGGCCAGAAATCCGAGTAGGCTAACCCCTTTGAAAATTTCGAAAAATGCGCCCAGAATTCCGAGAAGGCTAACCCCTTTGAAAATTTCGAAAAATGCGCCCAGAATTCCGAGAAGGCTAACCCCTTTGAAACATTCGAAAAATGCGCCCAGAATTCCGAGACGGCTAACGCCTTTGAAAATTTCGAAAAATGCGCCCAGAATTCCGAGAAGGCTAACCACTTTGGAAATTTCGAAAAATGCGCCCAGAATTCCGAGAAGGCTAAACCCTTTGAAAATATCGAAAAATGCGCCCAGAATTCCGAGAAGGCTAACCCCTTTGAAAATTTCGAAAAATGCGCCCAGAATTCCGAGAAGGCTAACCCCTTTGAAAATTTCCAAAAATGCGCCCAGAATTCCGAGAAGGCTAACCCCTTTGAAAATTTCGAAAAATGCGCCCAGACTTCCGAGAAGGCTAACTCCTTTGAAAATTTCGAAAAATGCGACCAGAAATCCGAGAAGGATAACCCCTTTGAAAATTTCGAAAAATGCGCCCAGAATTCCGAGAAGGCTAACCCCTTTGAAAATTTCGAAAAACGCGCCCAGAAATCCGAGAAGGCTAACCCCTTGGAAAATTTCGAAAAATGCGCCCAGAATTCCGAGAAAGCTAACCCCTTTGAAAATTTCGAAAAATGCGCCCAGAATTCCGAGAAGGCTAACCCCTTTGAAAAATTCGAAAAACGCGCCAAGAATTCCGAGAAGGCTAACCCCTTTGAAAATCCGAAAAATTCGCCCAGAATTCCGAGAAGGCTAACCCCTTTGAAAATTTCGAAAAATGCGGCCAGAATTCCGAGAAGGCTAACCCCTTTGAAAAATTCGAAAAACGCGCCAAGAATTCCGAGAAGGCTAACCCCTTTGAAAATCCGAAAAATTCGCCCAGAATTCCGAGAAGGCTAAACCCTTTGAAAATTTCGAAAAATGCGCCCAGAATTCCGAGAAGGCAAACCCCTTTGAAAATTTCGAAAAATGCGGCCAGAAATCCGAGTAGGCTAACCCCTTTGAAAATTTCGAAAAATGCGCCCAGAATTCCGAGAAGGCTAACCCCTTTGAAAATTTCGAAAAATGCGCCCAGAATTCCGAGAAGGCTAACCCCTTTGAAAATTTCGAAAAATGCGCCCAGAATTCCGAGAAGGCTAACCCCTTTGAAAATTTCGAAAAACGCGCCCAGAAATCCGAGAAGGCTAACCCCTTGGAAAATTTCGAAAAATGCGCCCAGAATTCCGAGAAAGCTAACCCCTTTGAAAATTTCGAAAAATGCGCCCAGAATTCAGAGAAGGCTAACCCCTTTGAAAATTTCGAAAAATGCGGCCAGAATTCCGAGAAGGCTAACCCCTTTGAAAAATTCGAAAAACGCGCCAAGAATTCCGAGAAGGCTAACCCCTTTGAAAATCCGAAAAATTCGCCCAGAATTCCGAGAAGGCTAAACCCTTTGAAAATTTCGAAAAATGCGCCCAGAATTCCGAGAAGGCAAACCCCTTTGAAAATTTCGAAAAATGCGGCCAGAAATCCGAGTAGGCTAACCCCTTTGAAAATTTCGAAAAATGCGCCCAGAATTCCGAGAAGGCTAACCCCTTTGAAAATTTCGAAAAATGCGCCCAGAATTCCGAGAAGGCTAACCCCTTTGAAACATTCGAAAAATGCGCCCAGAATTCCGAGACGGCTAACGCCTTTGAAAATTTCGAAAAATGCGCCCAGAATTCCGAGAAGGCTAACCACTTTGGAAATTTCGAAAAATGCGCCCAGAATTCCGAGAAGGCTAAACCCTTTGAAAATATCGAAAAATGCGCCCAGAATTCCGAGAAGGCTAACCCCTTTGAAAATTTCGAAAAATGCGCCCAGAATTCCGAGAAGGTTAACCCCTTTGAAAATTTCCAAAAATGCGCCCAGAATTCCGAGAAGGCTAACCCCTTTGAAAATTTCGAAAAATGCGCCCAGAATTCCGAGAAGGCTAACCACTTTGAAAATTTCGAAAAATGCGCCCAGAATTCCGAGAAGGCTAAACCCTTTGAAAATTTCGAAAAATGCGCCCAGAATTCCGAGAAAGCTAACCCATTTGAAAATTTCGAAAAATGCGCCCAGAATTCCGAGAAGGCTAACCCCTTTGAAAATTTCGAAAAATGCGCCCAGAATTCCGAGAAGGCTAACCCCTTTGAAAATATCGAAAAACGCGCCCAGAAATCCGAGAAGGCTAACTAACCCCTTGGAAAATTTCGATAAATGCGCCCAGAATTCCGAGAAAGCTAACCCCTTTGAAAATTTCGAAAAATGCGCCCAGAATTCAGAGAAGGCTAACCCCTTTGAAAATTTCGAAAAATGCGCCCAGAAATCCGAGAAGGCTAACCCCTTTGAAAATTTCGAAAAATGCGCCCAGAATTCCGAGAAGGCTAACCCCTTGGAAAATTTCGAAAAATGCGCCCAGAATTCCGAGAAGGCTAACCCCTTTGAAAATTTCAAAAAACGCGCCCAGAATTCCGAAAAGGCTAACCCCTTTGAAAATTTCGAAAAACAGGCCCAGAATTCCGAGAAAGCTAACCCCTTTGCAAATTTCGATAAAAACGCGCCCAGAATTCCGAGAAGGGAAATCCCTTTGAAAATTTCGAAAAATGCGGCCAGAAATCCGAGAAGGCTAACCCCTTTGAAAATTTCGAAAAATGCGTCCAGAATTCCGAGAAGGCTAACCCCTTTGAAAATTTCGAAAAATGCGCCCAGAATTCCGAGAAGGCTAACCCCTTTGAAAATTTCGAAAAATGCGCCCAGACTTCCGAGAAGGCTAACTCCTTTGAAAATTTCGAAAAATGCGACCAGAAATCCGAGAAGGCTAACTCCTTTGAAAATTTCGAAAAATGCGACCAGAAATCCGAGAAGGCTAACCCCTTTGAAAATTTCGAAAAATGCGCCCAGAATTCCGAGAAGGCTAACCCCTTTGAAAATTTCGAAAAACGCGCCCAGAAATCCGAGAAGGCTAACCCCTTGGAAAATTTCGAAAAATGCGCCCAGAATTCCGAGAAAGCTAACCCCTTTGAAAATTTCGAAAAATGCGCCCAGAATTCAGAGAAGGCTAACCCCTTTGAAAATTTCGAAAAATGCGGCCAGAATTCCGAGAAGGCTAACCCCTTTGAAAAATTCGAAAAACGCGCCAAGAATTCCGAGAAGGCTAACCCCTTTGAAAATCCGAAAAATTCGCCCAGAATTCCGAGAAGGCTAACCCCTTTGAAAATTTCGAAAAATGCGGCCAGAATTCCGAGAAGGCTAACCCCTTTGAAAAATTCGAAAAACGCGCCAAGAATTCCGAGAAGGCTAACCCCTTTGAAAATCCGAAAAATTCGCCCAGAATTCCGAGAAGGCTAAACCCTTTGAAAATTTCGAAAAATGCGCCCAGAATTCCGAGAAGGCAAACCCCTTTGAAAATTTCGAAAAATGCGGCCAGAAATCCGAGTAGGCTAACCCCTTTGAAAATTTCGAAAAATGCGCCCAGAATTCCGAGAAGGCTAACCCCTTTGAAAATTTCGAAAAATGCGCCCAGAATTCCGAGAAGGCTAACCCCTTTGAAACATTCGAAAAATGCGCCCAGAATTCCGAGACGGCTAACGCCTTTGAAAATTTCGAAAAATGCGCCCAGAATTCCGAGAAGGCTAACCACTTTGGAAATTTCGAAAAATGCGCCCAGAATTCCGAGAAGGCTAAACCCTTTGAAAATATCGAAAAATGCGCCCAGAATTCCGAGAAGGCTAACCCCTTTGAAAATTTCGAAAAATGCGCCCAGAATTCCGAGAAGGCTAACCCCTTTGAAAATTTCCAAAAATGCGCCCAGAATTCCGAGAAGGCTAACCCCTTTGAAAATTTCGAAAAATGCGCCCAGACTTCCGAGAAGGCTAACTCCTTTGAAAATTTCGAAAAATGCGACCAGAAATCCGAGAAGGATAACCCCTTTGAAAATTTCGAAAAATGCGCCCAGAATTCCGAGAAGGCTAACCCCTTTGAAAATTTCGAAAAACGCGCCCAGAAATCCGAGAAGGCTAACCCCTTGGAAAATTTCGAAAAATGCGCCCAGAATTCCGAGAAAGCTAACCCCTTTGAAAATTTCGAAAAATGCGCCCAGAATTCAGAGAAGGCTAACCCCTTTGAAAATTTCGAAAAATGCGGCCAGAATTCCGAGAAGGCTAACCCCTTTGAAAAATTCGAAAAACGCGCCAAGAATTCCGAGAAGGCTAACCCCTTTGAAAATCCGAAAAATTCGCCCAGAATTCCGAGAAGGCTAAACCCTTTGAAAATTTCGAAAAATGCGCCCAGAATTCCGAGAAGGCAAACCCCTTTGAAAATTTCGAAAAATGCGGCCAGAAATCCGAGTAGGCTAACCCCTTTGAAAATTTCGAAAAATGCGCCCAGAATTCCGAGAAGGCTAACCCCTTTGAAAATTTCGAAAAATGCGCCCAGAATTCCGAGAAGGCTAACCCCTTTGAAACATTCGAAAAATGCGCCCAGAATTCCGAGACGGCTAACGCCTTTGAAAATTTCGAAAAATGCGCCCAGAATTCCGAGAAGGCTAACCACTTTGGAAATTTCGAAAAATGCGCCCAGAATTCCGAGAAGGCTAAACCCTTTGAAAATATCGAAAAATGCGCCCAGAATTCCGAGAAGGCTAACCCCTTTGAAAATTTCGAAAAATGCGCCCAGAATTCCGAGAAGGCTAACTAACCCCTTGGAAAATTTCGATAAATGCGCCCAGAATTCCGAGAAAGCTAACCCCTTTGAAAATTTCGAACAATGCGCCCAGAATTCAGAGAAGGCTAACCCCTTTGAAAATTTCGAAAAATGCGCCCAGAAATCCGAGAAGGCTAACCCCTTTGAAAATTTCGAAAAATGCGCCCAGAATTCCGAGAAGGCTAACCCCTTGGAAAATTTCGAAAAATGCGCCCAGAATTCCGAGAAGGCTAACCCCTTTGAAAATTTCAAAAAACGCGCCCAGAATTCCGAAAAGGCTAACCCCTTTGAAAATTTCGAAAAACAGGCCCAGAATTCCGAGAAAGCTAACCCCTTTGCAAATTTCGATAAAAACGCGCCCAGAATTCCGAGAAGGGAAATCCCTTTGAAAATTTCGAAAAATGCGGCCAGAAATCCGAGAAGGCTAACCCCTTTGAAAATTTCGAAAAATGCGCCCAGAATTCCGAGAAGGCTAACCCCTTTGAAAATTTCGAAAAATGCGCCCAGAATTCCGAGAAGGCTACCCCCTTTGAAAATTTCCAAAAATGCGCCCAGAATTCCGAGAAGGCTAACCAATTTGTAAATTTCGAAAAATGCGCCCAGAATTCCGAGAAGGCTAAACCCTTTGAAAATATCGAAAAATGCGCCCAGAATTTCGAGAAGGCTAACGCCTTTGAAAATTTCGAAAAATGCGGCCAGAATTCCGAGAAGGCTAACCCCTTTGAAAAATTCGAAAAACGCGCCAAGAATTCCGAGAAGGCTAACCCCTTTGAAAATCCGAAAAATTCGCCCAGAATTCCGAGAAGGCTAAACCCTTTGAAAATTTCGAAAAATGCGCCCAGAATTCCGAGAAGACAAACCCCTTTGAAAATTTCGAAAAATGCGGCCAGAAATCCGAGTAGGCTAACCCCTTTGAAAATTTCGAAAAATGCGCCCAGAATTCCGAGAAGGCTAACCCCTTTGAAAATTTCGAAAAATGCGCCCAGAATTCCGAGAAGGCTAACCCCTTTGAAAATTTCGAAAAATGCGCCCAGAATTCCGAGAAGGCTAACCCCTTTGAAAATTTCGAAAAACGCGCCCAGAAATCCGAGAAGGCTAACCCCTTGGAAAATTTCGAAAAATGCGCCCAGAATTCCGAGAAAGCTAACCCCTTTGAAAATTTCGAAAAATGCGCCCAGAATTCAGAGAAGGCTAACCCCTTTGAAAATTTCGAAAAATGCGGCCAGAATTCCGAGAAGGCTAACCCCTTTGAAAAATTCGAAAAACGCGCCAAGAATTCCGAGAAGGCTAACCCCTTTGAAAATCCGAAAAATTCGCCCAGAATTCCGAGAAGGCTAAACCCTTTGAAAATTTCGAAAAATGCGCCCAGAATTCCGAGAAGGCAAACCCCTTTGAAAATTTCGAAAAATGCGGCCAGAAATCCGAGTAGGCTAACCCCTTTGAAAATTTCGAAAAATGCGCCCAGAATTCCGAGAAGGCTAACCCCTTTGAAAATTTCGAAAAATGCGCCCAGAATTCCGAGAAGGCTAACCCCTTTGAAACATTCGAAAAATGCGCCCAGAATTCCGAGACGGCTAACGCCTTTGAAAATTTCGAAAAATGCGCCCAGAATTCCGAGAAGGCTAACCACTTTGGAAATTTCGAAAAATGCGCCCAGAATTCCGAGAAGGCTAAACCCTTTGAAAATATCGAAAAATGCGCCCAGAATTCCGAGAAGGCTAACCCCTTTGAAAATTTCGAAAAATGCGCCCAGAATTCCGAGAAGGTTAACCCCTTTGAAAATTTCCAAAAATGCGCCCAGAATTCCGAGAAGGCTAACCCCTTTGAAAATTTCGAAAAATGCGCCCAGAATTCCGAGAAGGCTAACCACTTTGAAAATTTCGAAAAATGCGCCCAGAATTCCGAGAAGGCTAAACCCTTTGAAAATTTCGAAAAATGCGCCCAGAATTCCGAGAAAGCTAACCCATTTGAAAATTTCGAAAAATGCGCCCAGAATTCCGAGAAGGCTAACCCCTTTGAAAATTTCGAAAAATGCGCCCAGAATTCCGAGAAGGCTAACCCCTTTGAAAATATCGAAAAACGCGCCCAGAAATCCGAGAAGGCTAACTAACCCCTTGGAAAATTTCGATAAATGCGCCCAGAATTCCGAGAAAGCTAACCCCTTTGAAAATTTCGAAAAATGCGCCCAGAATTCAGAGAAGGCTAACCCCTTTGAAAATTTCGAAAAATGCGCCCAGAAATCCGAGAAGGCTAACCCCTTTGAAAATTTCGAAAAATGCGCCCAGAATTCCGAGAAGGCTAACCCCTTTGAAAATTTCGAAAAATGCGCCCAGAATTCCGAGAAGGCTAACCCCTTTGAAACATTCGAAAAATGCGCCCAGAATTCCGAGACGGCTAACGCCTTTGAAAATTTCGAAAAATGCGCCCAGAATTCCGAGAAGGCTAACCACTTTGGAAATTTCGAAAAATGCGCCCAGAATTCCGAGAAGGCTAAACCCTTTGAAAATATCGAAAAATGCGCCCAGAATTCCGAGAAGGCTAACCCCTTTGAAAATTTCGAAAAATGCGCCCAGAATTCCGAGAAGGCTAACCCCTTTGAAAATTTCCAAAAATGCGCCCAGAATTCCGAGAAGGCTAACCCCTTTGAAAATTTCGAAAAATGCGCCCAGACTTCCGAGAAGGCTAACTCCTTTGAAAATTTCGAAAAATGCGACCAGAAATCCGAGAAGGATAACCCCTTTGAAAATTTCGAAAAATGCGCCCAGAATTCCGAGAAGGCTAACCCCTTTGAAAATTTCGAAAAATGCGCCCAGACTTCCGAGAAGGCTAACCCCTTTGAAAATTTCGAAAAACGCGCCCAGAAATCCGAGAAGGCTAACCCCTTGGAAAATTTCGAAAAATGCGCCCAGAATTCCGAGAAAGCTAACCCCTTTGAAAATTTCGAAAAATGCGCCCAGAATTCAGAGAAGGCTAACCCCTTTGAAAATTTCGAAAAATGCGGCCAGAATTCCGAGAAGGCTAACCCCTTTGAAAAATTCGAAAAACGCGCCAAGAATTCCGAGAAGGCTAACCCCTTTGAAAATCCGAAAAATTCGCCCAGAATTCCGAGAAGGCTAACCCCTTTGAAAATTTCGAAAAATGCGGCCAGAATTCCGAGAAGGCTAACCCCTTTGAAAAATTCGAAAAACGCGCCAAGAATTCCGAGAAGGCTAACCCCTTTGAAAATCCGAAAAATTCGCCCAGAATTCCGAGAAGGCTAAACCCTTTGAAAATTTCGAAAAATGCGCCCAGAATTCCGAGAAGGCAAACCCCTTTGAAAATTTCGAAAAATGCGGCCAGAAATCCGAGTAGGCTAACCCCTTTGAAAATTTCGAAAAATGCGCCCAGAATTCCGAGAAGGCTAACCCCTTTGAAAATTTCGAAAAATGCGCCCAGAATTCCGAGAAGGCTAACCCCTTTGAAACATTCGAAAAATGCGCCCAGAATTCCGAGACGGCTAACGCCTTTGAAAATTTCGAAAAATGCGCCCAGAATTCCGAGAAGGCTAACCACTTTGGAAATTTCGAAAAATGCGCCCAGAATTCCGAGAAGGCTAAACCCTTTGAAAATATCGAAAAATGCGCCCAGAATTCCGAGAAGGCTAACCCCTTTGAAAATTTCGAAAAATGCGCCCAGAATTCCGAGAAGGCTAACCCCTTTGAAAATTTCCAAAAATGCGCCCAGAATTCCGAGAAGGCTAACCCCTTTGAAAATTTCGAAAAATGCGCCCAGACTTCCGAGAAGGCTAACCCCTTTGAAAATTTCGAAAAATGCGCCCAGACTTCCGAGAAGGCTAACTCCTTTGAAAATTTCGAAAAATGCGACCAGAAATCCGAGAAGGATAACCCCTTTGAAAATTTCGAAAAATGCGCCCAGAATTCCGAGAAGGCTAACCCCTTTGAAAATTTCGAAAAACGCGCCCAGAAATCCGAGAAGGCTAACCCCTTGGAAAATTTCGAAAAATGCGCCCAGAATTCCGAGAAAGCTAACCCCTTTGAAAATTTCGAAAAATGCGCCCAGAATTCAGAGAAGGCTAACCCCTTTGAAAATTTCGAAAAATGCGGCCAGAATTCCGAGAAGGCTAACCCCTTTGAAAAATTCGAAAAACGCGCCAAGAATTCCGAGAAGGCTAACCCCTTTGAAAATCCGAAAAATTCGCCCAGAATTCCGAGAAGGCTAAACCCTTTGAAAATTTCGAAAAATGCGCCCAGAATTCCGAGAAGGCAAACCCCTTTGAAAATTTCGAAAAATGCGGCCAGAAATCCGAGTAGGCTAACCCCTTTGAAAATTTCGAAAAATGCGCCCAGAATTCCGAGAAGGCTAACCCCTTTGAAAATTTCGAAAAATGCGCCCAGAATTCCGAGAAGGCTAACCCCTTTGAAACATTCGAAAAATGCGCCCAGAATTCCGAGACGGCTAACGCCTTTGAAAATTTCGAAAAATGCGCCCAGAATTCCGAGAAGGCTAACCACTTTGGAAATTTCGAAAAATGCGCCCAGAATTCCGAGAAGGCTAAACCCTTTGAAAATATCGAAAAATGCGCCCAGAATTCCGAGAAGGCTAACCCCTTTGAAAATTTCGAAAAATGCGCCCAGAATTCCGAGAAGGTTAACCCCTTTGAAAATTTCCAAAAATGCGCCCAGAATTCCGAGAAGGCTAACCCCTTTGAAAATTTCGAAAAATGCGCCCAGAATTCCGAGAAGGCTAACCACTTTGAAAATTTCGAAAAATGCGCCCAGAATTCCGAGAAGGCTAAACCCTTTGAAAATTTCGAAAAATGCGCCCAGAATTCCGAGAAAGCTAACCCATTTGAAAATTTCGAAAAATGCGCCCAGAATTCCGAGAAGGCTAACCCCTTTGAAAATTTCGAAAAATGCGCCCAGAATTCCGAGAAGGCTAACCCCTTTGAAAATATCGAAAAACGCGCCCAGAAATCCGAGAAGGCTAACTAACCCCTTGGAAAATTTCGATAAATGCGCCCAGAATTCCGAGAAAGCTAACCCCTTTGAAAATTTCGAAAAATGCGCCCAGAATTCAGAGAAGGCTAACCCCTTTGAAAATTTCGAAAAATGCGCCCAGAAATCCGAGAAGGCTAACCCCTTTGAAAATTTCGAAAAATGCGCCCAGAATTCCGAGAAGGCTAACCCCTTGGAAAATTTCGAAAAATGCGCCCAGAATTCCGAGAAGGCTAACCCCTTTGAAAATTTCAAAAAACGCGCCCAGAATTCCGAAAAGGCTAACCCCTTTGAAAATTTCGAAAAACAGGCCCAGAATTCCGAGAAAGCTAACCCCTTTGCAAATTTCGATAAAAACGCGCCCAGAATTCCGAGAAGGGAAATCCCTTTGAAAATTTCGAAAAATGCGGCCAGAAATCCGAGAAGGCTAACCCCTTTGAAAATTTCGAAAAATGCGCCCAGAATTCCGAGAAGGCTACCCCCTTTGAAAATTTCCAAAAATGCGCCCAGAATTCCGAGAAGGCTAACCAATTTGTAAATTTCGAAAAATGCGCCCAGAATTCCGAGAAGGCTAAACCCTTTGAAAATTTCGAAAAATGCGCCCAGAATTTCGAGAAGGCTAACGCCTTTGAAAATTTCGAAAAATGCGCCCAGAATTCCGAGAAGGCTAACTCCTTTGAAAATTTCGAAAAATGCGCCCAGAATTCCGAGAAGGCTAACCACTTTGAAAATTTCGAACAATGCGACCAGAAATCCGAGAAGGCTAACCCCTTGGAAAATTTCGAAAAATGCGCCCAGAATTCCGAGAAAGCTAACCCCTTTGAAAATTTCGAAAAATGCGCCCAGAATTCCGAGAAAGCTAACCCCTTTGAAAATTTCGAAAAATGCGCCCAGAATTTCGAGAAGGCTAACGCCTTTGAAAATTTCGAAAAATGCGCCCAGAATTCCGAGAAGGCTAACCCCTTTGAAAATTTCAAAAAACGCGCCCAGAATTCCGAAAAGGCTAACCCCTTTGAAAATTTCGAAAAACAGGCCCAGAATTCCGAGAAAGCTAACCCCTTTGCAAATTTCGATAAAAACGCGCCCAGAATTCCGAGAAGGGAAATCCCTTTGAAAATTTCGAAAAATGCGGCCAGAAATCCGAGAAGGCTAACCCCTTTGAAAATTTCGAAAAATGCGCCCAGAATTCCGAGAAGGCTACCCCCTTTGAAAATTTCCAAAAATGCGCCCAGAATTCCGAGAAGGCTAACCAATTTGTAAATTTCGAAAAATGCGCCCAGAATTCCGAGAAGGCTAAACCCTTTGAAAATTTCGAAAAATGCGCCCAGAATTTCGAGAAGGCTAACGCCTTTGAAAATTTCGAAAAATGCGCCCAGAATTCCGAGAAGGCTAACTCCTTTGAAAATTTCGAAAAATGCGCCCAGAATTCCGAGAAGGCTAACCACTTTGAAAATTTCGAACAATGCGACCAGAAATCCGAGAAGGCTAACCCCTTGGAAAATTTCGAAAAATGCGCCCAGAATTCCGAGAAAGCTAACCCCTTTGAAAATTTCGAAAAATGCGCCCAGAATTCCGAGAAGGCTAACCCCTTTGAAAATTTCCAAAAATGCGCCCAGAATTCCGAGAAGGCTAACCCCTTTGAAAATTTCGAAAAATGCGCCCAGACTTCCGAGAAGGCTAACTCCTTTGAAAATTTCGAAAAATGCGACCAGAAATCCGAGAAGGATAACCCCTTTGAAAATTTCGAAAAATGCGACCAGAATTCCGAGAAGGCTAACCCCTTTGAAAATTTCGAAAAACGCGCCCAGAAATCCGAGAAGGCTAACCCCTTGGAAAATTTCGAAAAATGCGCCCAGAATTCCGAGAAAGCTAACCCCTTTGAAAATTTCGAAAAATGCGCCCAGAATTCAGAGAAGGCTAACCCCTTTGAAAATTTCGAAAAATGCGGCCAGAATTCCGAGAAGGCTAACCCCTTTGAAAAATTCGAAAAACGCGCCAAGAATTCCGAGAAGGCTAACCCCTTTGAAAATCCGAAAAATTCACCCAGAATTCCGAGAAGGCTAAACCCTTTGAAAATTTCGAAAAATGCGCCCAGAATTCCGAGAAGGCAAACCCCTTTGAAAATTTCGAAAAATGCGGCCAGAAATCCGAGAAGGCTAACCCCTTTGAAAATTTCGAAAAATGTGCCCAGAATTCCGAGAAGGCTAACCCCTTTGAAAATTTCGAAAAATGCGCCCAGAATTCCGAGAAGGCTAACCCCTTTGAAACATTCGAAAAATGCGCCCAGAATTCCGAGACGGCTAACGCCTTTGAAAATTTCGAAAAATGCGCCCAGAATTCCGAGAAGGCTAACCACTTTGGAAATTTCGAAAAATGCGCCCAGAATTCCGAGAAGGCTAAACCCTTTGAAAATATCGAAAAATGCGCCCAGAATTCCGAGAAGGCTAACCCCTTTGAAAATTTCGAAAAATGCGCCCAGAATTCCGAGAAGGTTAACCCCTTTGAAAATTTCCAAAAATGCGCCCAGAATTCCGAGAAGGCTAACCCCTTTGAAAATTTCGAAAAATGCGCCCAGAATTCCGAGAAGGCTAACCACTTTGAAAATTTCGAAAAATGCGCCCAGAATTCCGAGAAGGCTAAACCCTTTGAAAATTTCGAAAAATGCGCCCAGAATTCCGAGAAAGCTAACCCATTTGAAAATTTCGAAAAATGCGCCCAGAATTCCGAGAAGGCTAACCCCTTTGAAAATTTCGAAAAATGCGCCCAGAATTCCGAGAAGGCTAACCCCTTTGAAAATATCGAAAAACGCGCCCAGAAATCCGAGAAGGCTAACTAACCCCTTGGAAAATTTCGATAAATGCGCCCAGAATTCCGAGAAAGCTAACCCCTTTGAAAATTTCGAAAAATGCGCCCAGAATTCAGTTAAGGCTAACCCCTTTGAAAATTTCGAAAAATGCGCCCAGAAATCCGAGAAGGCTAACCCCTTTGAAAATCCGAAAAATTCACCCAGAATTCCGAGAAGGCTAAACCCTTTGAAAATTTCGAAAAATGCGCCCAGAATTCCGAGAAGGCAAACCCCTTTGAAAATTTCGAAAAATGCGGCCAGAAATCCGAGTAGGCTAACCCCTTTGAAAATTTCGAAAAATGCGCCCAGAATTCCGAGAAGGCTAACCACTTTGGAAATTTCGAAAAATGCGCCCAGAATTCCGAGAAGGCTAAACCCTTTGAAAATATCGAAAAATGCGCCCAGAATTCCGAGAAGGCTAACCCCTTTGAAAATTTCGAAAAATGCGCCCAGAATTCCGAGAAGGTTAACCCCTTTGAAAATTTCCAAAAATGCGCCCAGAATTCCGAGAAGGCTAACCCCTTTGAAAATTTCGAAAAATGCGCCCAGAATTCCGAGAAGGCTAACCACTTTGAAAATTTCGAAAAATGCGCCCAGAATTCCGAGAAGGCTAAACCCTTTGAAAATTTCGAAAAATGCGCCCAGAATTCCGAGAAAGCTAACCCATTTGAAAATTTCGAAAAATGCGCCCAGAATTCCGAGAAGGCTAACCCCTTTGAAAATTTCGAAAAATGCGCCCAGAATTCCGAGAAGGCTAACCCCTTTGAAAATATCGAAAAACGCGCCCAGAAATCCGAGAAGGCTAACTAACCCCTTGGAAAATTTCGATAAATGCGCCCAGAATTCCGAGAAAGCTAACCCCTTTGAAAATTTCGAAAAATGCGCCCAGAATTCAGTTAAGGCTAACCCCTTTGAAAATTTCGAAAAATGCGCCCAGAAATCCGAGAAGGCTAACCCCTTTGAAAATCCGAAAAATTCACCCAGAATTCCGAGAAGGCTAAACCCTTTGAAAATTTCGAAAAATGCGCCCAGAATTCCGAGAAGGCAAACCCCTTTGAAAATTTCGAAAAATGCGGCCAGAAATCCGAGTAGGCTAACCCCTTTGAAAATTTCGAAAAATGCGCCCAGAATTCCGAGAAGGCTAACCCCTTTGAAAATTTCGAAAAATGCGCCCAGAATTCCGAGAAGGCTAACCCCTTTGAAACATTCGAAAAATGCGCCCAGAATTCCGAGACGGCTAACGCCTTTGAAAATTTCGAAAAATGCGCCCAGAATTCCGAGAAGGCTAACCACTTTGGAAATTTCGAAAAATGCGCCCAGAATTCCGAGAAGGCTAAACCCTTTGAAAATATCGAAAAATGCGCCCAGAATTCCGAGAAGGCTAACCCCTTTGAAAATTTCGAAAAATGCGCCCAGAATTCCGAGAAGGCTAACCCCTTTGAAAATTTCCAAAAATGCGCCCAGAATTCCGAGAAGGCTAACCCCTTTGAAAATTTCGAAAAATGCGCCCAGACTTCCGAGAAGGCTAACTCCTTTGAAAATTTCGAAAAATGCGACCAGAAATCCGAGAAGGATAACCCCTTTGAAAATTTCGAAAAATGCGCCCAGAATTCCGAGAAGGCTAACCCCTTTGAAAATTTCGAAAAACGCGCCCAGAAATCCGAGAAGGCTAACCCCTTGGAAAATTTCGAAAAATGCGCCCAGAATTCCGAGAAAGCTAACCCCTTTGAAAATTTCGAAAAATGCGCCCAGAATTCAGAGAAGGCTAACCCCTTTGAAAATTTCGAAAAATGCGGCCAGAATTCCGAGAAGGCTAACCCCTTTGAAAAATTCGAAAAACGCGCCAAGAATTCCGAGAAGGCTAACCCCTTTGAAAATCCGAAAAATTCGCCCAGAATTCCGAGAAGGCTAAACCCTTTGAAAATTTCGAAAAATGCGCCCAGAATTCCGAGACGGCTAACGCCTTTGAAAATTTCGAAAAATGCGCCCAGAATTCCGAGAAGGCTAACCACTTTGGAAATTTCGAAAAATGCGCCCAGAATTCCGAGAAGGCTAAACCCTTTGAAAATATCGAAAAATGCGCCCAGAATTCAGAGAAGGCTAACCCCTTTGAAAATTTCGAAAAATGCGGCCAGAATTCCGAGAAGGCTAACCCCTTTGAAAAATTCGAAAAACGCGCCAAGAATTCCGAGAAGGCTAACCCCTTTGAAAATCCGAAAAATTCGCCCAGAATTCCGAGAAGGCTAAACCCTTTGAAAATTTCGAAAAATGCGCCCAGAATTCAGAGAAGGCTAACCCCTTTGAAAATTTCGAAAAATGCGGCCAGAATTCCGAGAAGGCTAACCCCTTTGAAAAATTCGAAAAACGCGCCAAGAATTCCGAGAAGGCTAACCCCTTTGAAAATCCGAAAAATTCGCCCAGAATTCCGAGAAGGCTAAACCCTTTGAAACATTCGAAAAATGCGCCCAGAATTCCGAGACGGCTAACGCCTTTGAAAATTTCGAAAAATGCGCCCAGAATTCCGAGAAGGCTAACCACTTTGGAAATTTCGAAAAATGCGCCCAGAATTCCGAGAAGGCTAAACCCTTTGAAAATATCGAAAAATGCGCCCAGAATTCAGAGAAGGCTAACCCCTTTGAAAATTTCGAAAAATGCGGCCAGAATTCCGAGAAGGCTAACCCCTTTGAAAAATTCGAAAAACGCGCCAAGAATTCCGAGAAGGCTAACCCCTTTGAAAATCCGAAAAATTCGCCCAGAATTCCGAGAAGGCTAAACCCTTTGAAAATTTCGAAAAATGCGCCCAGAATTCCGAGAAGGCAAACCCCTTTGAAAATTTCGAAAAATGCGGCCAGAAATCCGAGTAGGCTAACCCCTTTGAAAATTTCGAAAAATGCGCCCAGAATTCCGAGAAGGCTAACCCCTTTGAAAATTTCGAAAAATGCGCCCAGAATTCCGAGAAGGCTAACCCCTTTGAAACATTCGAAAAATGCGCCCAGAATTCCGAGACGGCTAACGCCTTTGAAAATTTCGAAAAATGCGCCCAGAATTCCGAGAAGGCTAACCACTTTGGAAATTTCGAAAAATGCGCCCAGAATTCCGAGAAGGCTAAACCCTTTGAAAATATCGAAAAATGCGCCCAGAATTCCGAGAAGGCTAACCCCTTTGAAAATTTCGAAAAATGCGCCCAGAATTCCGAGAAGGTTAACCCCTTTGAAAATTTCCAAAAATGCGCCCAGAATTCCGAGAAGGCTAACCCCTTTGAAAATTTCGAAAAATGCGCCCAGAATTCCGAGAAGGCTAACCACTTTGAAAATTTCGAAAAATGCGCCCAGAATTCCGAGAAGGCTAAACCCTTTGAAAATTTCGAAAAATGCGCCCAGAATTCCGAGAAAGCTAACCCATTTGAAAATTTCGAAAAATGCGCCCAGAATTCCGAGAAGGCTAACCCCTTTGAAAATTTCGAAAAATGCGCCCAGAATTCCGAGAAGGCTAACCCCTTTGAAAATATCGAAAAACGCGCCCAGAAATCCGAGAAGGCTAACTAACCCCTTGGAAAATTTCGATAAATGCGCCCAGAATTCCGAGAAAGCTAACCCCTTTGAAAATTTCGAAAAATGCGCCCAGAATTCAGAGAAGGCTAACCCCTTTGAAAATTTCGAAAAATGCGCCCAGAAATCCGAGAAGGCTAACCCCTTTGAAAATTTCGAAAAATGCGCCCAGAATTCCGAGAAGGCTAACCCCTTGGAAAATTTCGAAAAATGCGCCCAGAATTCCGAGAAGGCTAACCCCTTTGAAAATTTCAAAAAACGCGCCCAGAATTCCGAAAAGGCTAACCCCTTTGAAAATTTCGAAAAACAGGCCCAGAATTCCGAGAAAGCTAACCCCTTTGCAAATTTCGATAAAAACGCGCCCAGAATTCCGAGAAGGGAAATCCCTTTGAAAATTTCGAAAAATGCGGCCAGAAATCCGAGAAGGCTAACCCCTTTGAAAATTTCGAAAAATGCGCCCAGAATTCCGAGAAGGCTAACCCCTTTGAAAATTTCGAAAAATGCGCCCAGAATTCCGAGAAGGCTACCCCCTTTGAAAATTTCCAAAAATGCGCCCAGAATTCCGAGAAGGCTAACCAATTTGTAAATTTCGAAAAATGCGCCCAGAATTCCGAGAAGGCTAAACCCTTTGAAAATTTCGAAAAATGCGCCCAGAATTTCGAGAAGGCTAACGCCTTTGAAAATTTCGAAAAATGCGCCCAGAATTCCGAGAAGGCTAACTCCTTTGAAAATTTCGAAAAATGCGCCCAGAATTCCGAGAAGGCTAACCACTTTGAAAATTTCGAACAATGCGACCAGAAATCCGAGAAGGCTAACCCCTTGGAAAATTTCGAAAAATGCGCCCAGAATTCCGAGAAAGCTAACCCCTTTGAAAATTTCGAAAAATGCGCCCAGAATTCCGAGAAGGCTAACCCCTTTGAAAATTTCGAAAAATGCGCCCAGAATTCCGAGAAGGCTAACCCCTTTGAAAATTTCGAAAAATGCGCCCAGAATTCCGAGAAGGTTAACCCCTTTGAAAATTTCCAAAAATGCGCCCAGAATTCCGAGAAGGCTAACCCCTTTGAAAATTTCGAAAAATGCGCCCAGAATTCCGAGAAGGCTAACTCCTTTGAAAATTTCGAAAAATGCGACCAGAAATCCGAGAAGGCTAACCCCTTTGAAAATTTCGAAAAATGCGCCCAGAATTCCGAGAAGGCTAACCCCTTTGAAAATTTCGAAAAACGCGCCCAGAAATCCGAGAAGGCTAACCCCTTGGAAAATTTCGAAAAATGCGCCCAGAATTCCGAGAAAGCTAACCCCTTTGAAAATTTCGAAAAATGCGCCCAGAATTCAGAGAAGGCTAACCCCTTTGAATATTTCGAAAAATGCGGCCAGAAATCCGAGAAGGCTAACCCCTTGGAAAATTTCGAAGAATGCGCCCAGAATTCCGAGAAGGCTAACCCCTTTGAAAATTACGAAAAATGCGCCCAGAAATCCGAGAAGGCTAACCCTTTTGAAAATTTCGAAAAATGCGCCCAGAAATCCGAGAAGTCTAAACCCTTTGAAAATTTAGAAAAACGCGCCCAGAATTCCGAGACGGCTAACCCCATAGAAAATTTCGAAAAACGCGCCCAGAATTCAAGAAGGCTAACCCCTTTGAAAATTTCGAAAAATGCGCCAAGAATTCCGAGAAGGCTAACCCCTCTGAAAATGTCGGAAAATGCTCCCAGAATTCCGAGGGCTTTCCCCTTTGAAAATTTCGAAAAATGCGCCCAGAATTCCGAGAAGGCTAACCCCTTTGAAAATTTCGAAAAATGCGCCCAGAATTCCGAGAAGGCTAACCCCTTTGAAAATTTCGAAAAATGCGCCCAGAATTCCGAGAAGGCTAACCCCTTTGTAAATTTCGAAAAATGCGCCCAGAATTCCGAGAAGGCTAAACCCTTTGAAAATTTCGAAAAATGCGCCCAGAATTTCGAGAAGGCTAACGCCTTTGAAAATTTCGAAAAATGCGCCCAGAATTCCGAGAAGGCTAACCACTTTGAAAATTTCGAAAAATCCGCCCAGAAATCCGAGAAGGCTAACCCCTTTGAAAATTTCGAAAAATGCGCCCAGAATTCCGAGAAAGCTAACCCATTTGAAAATTTCGAAAAATGCGCCCAGAATTCCGAGAAGGCTAACTCCTTTGAAAATTTCGAAAAATGCGCCCAGAATTCCGAGAAGGCTAACCACTTTGAAAATTTCGAACAATGCGACCAGAAATCCGAGAAGGCTAACCTCTTGGAAAATTTCGAAAAATCTGCCCAGAATTCCGAGAAAGCTAACCCCTTTGAAAATTTCGAAAAATGCGCCCAGAATTCCGAGAAGGCTAACCCCTTTGAAAATTTCGAAAAATGCGACCAGAAATCCGAGAAGGCTAACCCCTTTGAAAATTTCGAAAAACGCGCCCAGAATTCCGAGAAGGCTAACCCCTTGGAAAATTTCGAAAAATGCGCCCAGAATTCCGAGAAAGCTAACCCCTTTGAAAATTTCGAAAAATGCGCCCAGAATTCAGAGAAGGCTAACCCCTTTGAATATTTCGAAAAATGCGGCCAGAAATCCGAGAAGGCTAACCCCTTTGAAAATTTCAAAAAATGCGCCCAGAATTCCGAGAAGGCTAACCCCTTGGAAAATTTCGAAAAACGCGCCCAGAATTCCGAGAAGGCTAACCCTTTTGAAAATTTCGAAAAATGCGCCCAGAAATCCGAGAAGTCTAAACCCTTTGAAAATTTAGAAAAACGCGCCCAGAATTCCGAGACGGCTAACCCCATAGAAAATTTCGAAAAATGCGCCCAGAATTCAAGAAGGCTAACCCCTTTGAAAATTTCGAAAAATGCGCCAAGAATTCCGAGAAGGCTAACCCCTCTGAAAATGTCGGAAAATGCTCCCAGAATTCCGAGGGCTTTCCCCTTTGAAAATTTCGAAAAATGCGCCCAGAATTCCGAGAAGGCTAACCCCTTTGAAAATTTCGAAAAATGCGCCAAGAATTCCGAGAAGGCTAACCCCTTTGAAAATTTCGAAAAATGCGGCCAGAAATCCGAGAAGGCTAACCCCTTTGAAAATTTCGAAAAATGCGCCCAGAATTCCGAGAAGGCTAACCCCTTTGAAAATTTCGAAAAATGCGCCCAGAATTCTGAGAATGCTAACCCCTTTGAAAATTTCGAAAAATGCGCCCAGAATTCTGAGAAGGCTAACCCCTTTGAAAATTTCGAAAAATGCGCCCAGAATTCCGAGAAGGCTAACGCCTTTGAAAATTTCGAAAAATGCGCCCAGAATTCCGAGAAGGCTAACCACTTTGAAAATTTCGAAAAATGCGCTCAGAAATCCGAGAAGGCTAACTCCTTGGAAAATTTCGAAAAATGCGCCCAGAATTCCGAGAAAGCTAACCCCTTTGAAAATTTCGAAAAATGCGCCCAGAATTCCGAGAAGGCTAACACCTTTGAAAATTTCGAAAAATGCGCCCAGAATTCCGAGAAGGCTAACCCCTTTGAAAATTTCGAAAAATGCGCCCAGAATTCCGGGAAGGTTAACCCCTTGGAAAATTTCGAAAAATGCGGCCAGAAATCCGAGAAGGCTAACCCCTTTGAAAATTTCGAAAAATGCGCCCAGAATTCCGAGAAGGCTAACCCCTTGGAAAATTTCGAAAAATGCGCCCAGAATTCCGAGAAGGCTAACCCCTTTGAAAATCCGAAAAATTCGCCCAGAATTCCGAGAAGGCTAAACCCTTTGAAAATTTCAAAAAATGCGCCCAGAATTCCGAGAAGGCAAACCCCTTTGAAAATTTCGAAAAATGCGGCCAGAAATCCGAGAAGGCTAACCCCTTTGAAAATTTCGAAAAATGCGCCCAGAATTCCGAGAAGGCTAACCCCTTTGAAAATTTCGAAAAATGCGCCCAGAATTCCGGGAAGGTTAACCCCTTGGAAAATTTCGAAAAATGCGGCCAGAAATCCGAGAAGGCTAACCCCTTTGAAAATTTCGAAAAATGCGCCCAGAATTCCGAGAAGGCTAACCCCTTGGAAAATTTCGAAAAATGCGCCCAGAATTCCGAGAAGGCTAACCCCTTTGAAAATCCGAAAAATTCGCCCAGAATTCCGAGAAGGCTAAACCCTTTGAAAATTTCAAAAAATGCGCCCAGAATTCCGAGAAGGCAAACCCCTTTGAAAATTTCGAAAAATGCGGCCAGAAATCCGAGAAGGCTAACCCCTTTGAAAATTTCGAAAAATGCGCCCAGAATTCCGAGAAGGCTAACCCCTTTGAAAATTTCGAAAAATGCGCCCAGAATTCCGAGAAGGCTAACCCCTTTGAAAATTTCGAAAAACGCGCCCAGAATTCCGAAAAGGCTAACCCCTTTGAAAATTTCGAAAAACAGGCCCAGAATTCCGAGAAGGCTAACCCCTTTGAAAAATTCGAAAAACTCGCCCAGAATTCCGAGAAGGCTAACCCCTTTGAAAATCCGAAAAATTCGCCCAGAATTCCGAGAAGGCTAACCCCTTTGAAAATTTCGAAAAATGCGCCCAGAATTCCGAGAAGGCTAACTTCTTTGAAAATTTCGAAAAATGCGACCAGAAATCCGAGAAGGCTAACCCCTTTGAAAATTTCGAAAAATGCGCCCAGAATTCCGAGAAGGCTAACCCCTTTGAAAATTTCGAAAAACGCGCCCAGAAATCCGAGAAGGCTAACCCCTTGGAAAATTTCGAAAAATGCGCCCAGAATTCCGAGAAAGCTAACTCCTTTGAAAATTTCGAAAAATGCGCCCAGAAATCCGAGAAAGCTAACCCATTTGAAAATTTCGAAAAATGCGCCCAGAATTCCGAGAAGGCTAACCCCTTTGAAAATTTCGAAAAATGCGTCCAGAATTCCGAGAAGGCTAACTCCTTTGAAAATTTCGAAAAATGCGACCAGAAATCCGAGAAGGCTAACCCCTTTGAAAATTTCGAAAAATGCGTCCAGAAATCCGAGAAGGCTAACCCCTTGGAAAATTTCGAAAAATGCGCCCAGAATTCCGAGAAAGCTAACCCCTTTGAAAATTTCGAAAAATGTGCCCAGAATTCCGAGAAGGCTAACCACTTTGAAAATTTCGAAAAATGCGCCCAGAATTCCGAGAAGGCTAACCCCTTTGAAAATTTCGAAAAACGCTCCCAGAATTCCGAGAAAGCTAACCCATTTGAAAATTTCGAAAAATGCGCCCAGAATTCCGGGAAGGTTAACCCCTTGGAAAAATTCGAAAAATGCGGCCAGAAATCCGAGATGGCTAACCCCTTTGAAAATTTCGAAAAATGCGCCCAGAATTCCGAGAAGGCTAACCCTTTGGAAAATTTCGAAAAATGCGCCCAGAATTCCGAGAAGGCTAACCCCTTTGAAAATTTCGAAAAACGCGCCCAGAATTCCGAAAAGGCAAACCCCTCTGAAAATTTCGAAAAACAGGCCCAGAACTCCGAGAAGGCTAACCCCTTTGAAAATTTCGAAAAACGCGCCCAGAATTCCGAGAAGGCTAACCACTTTGAAAATTTCGAAAATTGCACCCAGAATTCGAAGAAGGCTAACCCCTTTGAAAATTTCGAAAAATGCACTCAGAATTCGTAGAAGGCTAACCCCTTTGAAAATTTCGAAAAATGCGCCCAGAATTCCGGGAAGGTTAACCCCTTGGAAAATTTCGAAAAATGCGGCCAGAAATCCGAGAAGGCTAACCCCTTTGAAAATTTCGAAAAATGCGCCCAGAATTCCGAGAAGGCTAACCCCTTGGAAAATTTCGAAAAATGCGCCCAGAATTCCGAGAAGGCTAACCCCTTTGAAAATTTCGAAAAACGCGCCCAGAATTCCGAAAAGGCAAACCCCACTGAAAATTTCGAAAAACAGGCCCAGAACTCCGAGAAGGCTAACCCCTTTGAAAATTTCGAAAAACGCGCCCAGAATTCCGAGAAGGCTAACCCCTTTGAAAAATTCGAAAAACGCGCCCAGAATTCCGAGAAGGCAAACCCCTTTGAAAATTTCGAAAAATGCGGCCAGAAATCCGAGAAGGCTAACCCCTTTGAAAATTTCGAAAAATGCGCCCAGAATTCCGAGAAGGCTAAACCCTTTGAAAATTTCGAAAAATGCGCCCAGAATTTCGAGAAGGCTAACCCCTTTGAAACATTCGAAAAATGCGCCCAGAATTCCGAGACGGCTAACGCCTTTGAAAATTTCGAAAAATGCGCCCAGAATTCCGAGAAGGCTAACCCCTTTGAAAATTTCGAAAAATGCGCCCAGAATTCCGAGAAAGCTAACCCATCTGAAAATTTCGAAAAATGCGCCCAGAATTCCGAGAAGGCTAACCCCTTTGAAAATTTCGAAAAATGCGCCCAGAATTCTGAGAAGGCTAAACCCTTTGAAAATTTCAAAAACTGCGCCCAGAATTCCGAGAAGGCAAACCCCTTTGAAAATTTCGAAAAATGCGGCCAGAAATCCGAGAAGGCTAACCCCTTTGAAAATTTCGAAAAATGCGCCCAGAATTCCGAGAAGGCTAACCCCTTTGAAAATTTCGATAACGCGCCCATAAATCCGAGAAGGCTAACCCCTTTGAAAAATTCGAAAAATGCGGCCAGAAAACCGAGAAGGCTAACCCCTTTGAAAATTTCGAAAAATGCGCCCAGAATTCCGAGAAGGCTAACCCCTTGGAAAATTTCGAAAAATGCGCCCAGAATTCCGAGAAGGCTAACCCCTTTGAAAATTTCGAAAAACGCGCCCAGAATTCCGAAAAGGCTAACCCCTTTGAAAATTTCGAAAAACAGGCCCAGAATTCCGAGAAGGCTAACCCCTTTGAAAATTTCGAAAAACGCGCCCAGAATTCCGAGAAGGCTAACCCCTTTGAAAAATTCGAAAAACTCGCCCAGAATTCCGAGAAGGCTAACCCCTTTGAAAATCCGAAAAATTCGCCCAGAATTCCGAGAAGGCTAAACCCTTTGAAAATTTCGAAAAATGCGCCCAGAATTCCGAGAAGGCAAACCCCTTTGAAAATTTCGAAAAATGCGGCCAGAAATCCGAGAAGGCTAACCCCTTTGAAAATTTCGAAAAATTCGCCCAGAATTCCGAGAAGGCTAACTTCTTTGAAAATTTCGAAAAATGCGACCAGAAATCCGAAAAGGCTAACCCCTTTGAAAATTTCGAAAAACGCGCCCAGAAATCCGAGAAGGCTAACCCCTTGGAAAATTTCGAAAAATGCGCCCAGAATTCCGAGAAAGCTAACTCCTTTGAAAATTTCGAAAAATGCGCCCAGAAATCCGAGAAGGCTAACCCATTTGAAAATTTCGAAAAATGCGCCCAGAATTCCGAGAAGGCTAACCCCTTTGAAAATTTCGAAAAATGCGTCCAGAATTCCGAGAAGGCTAACTCCTTTGAAAATTTCGAAAAATGCGACCAGAAATCCGAGAAGGCTAACCCCTTTGAAAATTTCGAAAAATGCGCCCAGAAATCCGAGAAGGCTAACCCCTTGGAAGATTTCGAAAAATGCGCCCAGAATTCCGAGAAAGCTAACCCCTTTGAAAATTTCGAAAAATGTGCCCAGAATTCCGAGAAGGCTAACCACTTTGAAAATTTCGAAAAATGCGCCCAGAATTCCGAGAAGGCTAACCCCTTTGAAAATTTCGAAAAACGCTCCCAGAATTCCGAGAAAGCTAACCCATTTGAAAATTTCGAAAAATGCGCCCAGAATTAAGAGAAGGCTAACCCCTTTGAAAATTTCGAAAAATGCGCCCAGAATTCCGAGAAGGCTAACTCCTTTGAAAATTTCGAAAAATGCGACCAGAAATCCGAGGAGGCTAACCCCTTTGAAAATTTCGAAAAATGCGCCCAGAATTCCGAGAAGGCTAACCCCTTTGAAAATTTCGAAAAACGCGCCCAGAATTCCGAGAAAGCTAACCCATTTGAAAATTTCAAAAAATGCGCCCAGAATTAAGAGAAGGCTAACCCCTTTGAAAATTTCGAAAAATGCGCCCAGAATTCCGAGAAGGCTAACTCCTTTGAAAATTTCGAAAAATGCGACCAGAAATCCGAGGAGGCTAACCCCTTTGAAAATTTCGAAAAATGCGCCCAGAATTCCGAGAAGGCTAACCCCTTTGAAAATTTCGAAAAATGCGCCCAGAATTCCGAGAAGGCTAACCCCTTTGAAAATTTCGAAAAACGCGCCCAGAAATCCGAGAAGGCTAACCCCTTTGAAAATTTCGAAAAATGCGGCCAGAAATCCGAGAAGGCTAACCCCTTTGAAAATTTCGAAAAATGCGCCCAGAATTCCGAGAAGGCTAACCCCTTGGAAAATTTCGAAAAATGCGCCCAGAATTCCGAGAAGGCTGACCCCTTTGAAAATTTCGAAAAACGCGCCCAGAATTCCGAAAAGGCTAACCCCTTTGAAAATTTCGAAAAACAGGCCCAGAATTCCGAGAAGGCTAACCCCTTTGAAAATTTCGAAAAACGCGCCCAGAATTCCGAGAAGGCTAACCCCTTTGAAGAATTCGAAAAACTCGCCCAGAATTCCGAGAAGGCTAACCCCTTTGAAAATCCGAAAAATTCGCCCAGAATTCCGAGAAGGCTAAACCCTTTGAAAATTTCGAAAAATTCGCCCAGAATTCCGAGAAGGCAAACCCCTTTGAAAATTTCGAAAAATGCGGCCAGAATTCCGAGAAGGCTAACGCCTTTGAAAATTTCGAAAAATGCGCCCAGAAATCCGAGAAGGCTAACCCCTTGGAAAATTTCAAAAAAATGCGCCCAGAATTCCGAGAAAGCTAACCCCTTTGAAAATTTCGTAAAATGCGCCCAGAATTCCGAGAAGGCTAACCCCTTTGAAAATTTCGAAAAATGCGCCCAGAATTCCGAGAAGGCTAACCCCTTTGAAAATTTCCAAAAATGCGCCCAGAATTCCGAGAAGGCTAACCCCTTTGAAAATTTCGAAAAATGTGCCCAGTATTCCGAGAAGGCTAACCCCTTTGAAAATTTCGAAAAATGCGCCCACAATTCCGAGAAGGCTAACGCCTTCGAAAATTTCGAAAAATGCGCGCAGAATTCCGAGAAGGCTAACGACTTTGATAATTTCGAAAAATGCGCCCAGAAATCCGAGGTTAACCCTTTTGAAAATTTCGAAAAATGCGCCCAGAATTCCGAGAAGGCTAACTCCTTTGAAAATTTCGAAAAATGCGACCAGAAATCCGAGGAGGCTAACCCCTTTGAAAATTTCGAAAAATGCGCCCAGAATTCCGAGAAGGCTAACCCCTTTGAAAATTTCGAAAAACGCGCCCAGAATTCCGAGAAAGCTAACCCATTTGAAAATTTCGAAAAATGCGCCCAGAATTCCGAGAAGGCAAACCCCTTTGAAAATTTCGAAAAATGCGGCCAGAAATCCGAGAAGGCTAACCCCTTTGAAAATTTCGAAAAATTCGCCCAGAATTCCGAGAAGGCTAACTTCTTTGAAAATTTCGAAAAATGCGACCAGAAATCCGAAAAGGCTAACCCCTTTGAAAATTTCGAAAAACGCGCCCAGAAATCCGAGAAGGCTAACCCCTTGGAAAATTTCGAAAAATGCGCCCAGAATTCCGAGAAAGCTAACTCCTTTGAAAATTTCGAAAAATGCGCCCAGAAATCCGAGAAAGCTAACCCATTTGAAAATTTCGAAAAATGCGCCCAGAATTCCGAGAAGGCTAACCCCTTTGAAAATTTCGAAAAATGCGTCCAGAATTCCGAGAAGGCTAACTCCTTTGAAAATTTCGAAAAATGCGACCAGAAATCCGAGAAGGCTAACCCCTTTGAAAATTTCGAAAAATGCGCCCAGAAATCCGAGAAGGCTAACCCCTTGGAAGATTTCGAAAAATGCGCCCAGAATTCCGAGAAAGCTAACCCCTTTGAAAATTTCGAAAAATGTGCCCAGAATTCCGAGAAGGCTAACCACTTTGAAAATTTCGAAAAATGCGCCCAGAATTCCGAGAAGGCTAACCCCTTTGAAAATTTCGAAAAACGCTCCCAGAATTCCGAGAAAGCTAACCCATTTGAAAATTTCGAAAAATGCGCCCAGAATTAAGAGAAGGCTAACCCCTTTGAAAATTTCGAAAAATGCGCCCAGAATTCCGAGAAGGCTAACTCCTTTGAAAATTTCGAAAAATGCGACCAGAAATCCGAGGAGGCTAACCCCTTTGAAAATTTCGAAAAATGCGCCCAGAATTCCGAGAAGGCTAACCCCTTTGAAAATTTCGAAAAACGCGCCCAGAATTCCGAGAAAGCTAACCCATTTGAAAATTTCGAAAAATGCGCCCAGAATTAAGAGAAGGCTAACCCCTTTGAAAATTTCGAAAAATGCGCCCAGAATTCCGAGAAGGCTAACTCCTTTGAAAATTTCGAAAAATGCGACCAGAAATCCGAGGAGGCTAACCCCTTTGAAAATTTCGAAAAATGCGCCCAGAATTCCGAGAAGGCTAACCCCTTTGAAAATTTCGAAAAATGCGCCCAGAATTCCGAGAAGGCTAACCCCTTTGAAAATTTCGAAAAACGCGCCCAGAAATCCGAGAAGGCTAACCCCTTTGAAAATTTCGAAAAATGCGGCCAGAAATCCGAGAAGGCTAACCCCTTTGAAAATTTCGAAAAATGCGCCCAGAATTCCGAGAAGGCTAACCCCTTGGAAAATTTCGAAAAATGCGCCCAGAATTCCGAGAAGGCTGACCCCTTTGAAAATTTCGAAAAACGCGCCCAGAATTCCGAAAAGGCTAACCCCTTTGAAAATTTCGAAAAACAGGCCCAGAATTCCGAGAAGGCTAACCCCTTTGAAAATTTCGAAAAACGCGCCCAGAATTCCGAGAAGGCTAACCCCTTTGAAGAATTCGAAAAACTCGCCCAGAATTCCGAGAAGGCTAACCCCTTTGAAAATCCGAAAAATTCGCCCAGAATTCCGAGAAGGCTAAACCCTTTGAAAATTTCGAAAAATTCGCCCAGAATTCCGAGAAGGCAAACCCCTTTGAAAATTTCGAAAAATGCGGCCAGAATTCCGAGAAGGCTAACGCCTTTGAAAATTTCGAAAAATGCGCCCAGAAATCCGAGAAGGCTAACCCCTTGGAAAATTTCAAAAAAATGCGCCCAGAATTCCGAGAAAGCTAACCCCTTTGAAAATTTCGTAAAATGCGCCCAGAATTCCGAGAAGGCTAACCCCTTTGAAAATTTCGAAAAATGCGCCCAGAATTCCGAGAAGGCTAACCCCTTTGAAAATTTCCAAAAATGCGCCCAGAATTCCGAGAAGGCTAACCCCTTTGAAAATTTCGAAAAATGTGCCCAGTATTCCGAGAAGGCTAACCCCTTTGAAAATTTCGAAAAATGCGCCCACAATTCCGAGAAGGCTAACGCCTTCGAAAATTTCGAAAAATGCGCGCAGAATTCCGAGAAGGCTAACGACTTTGATAATTTCGAAAAATGCGCCCAGAAATCCGAGGTTAACCCTTTTGAAAATTTCGAAAAATGCGCCCAGAATTCCGAGAAGGCTAACCCCTTTGAAAATTTCGAAAAATGCGCCCAGAATTCCGAGAAGGCTAACTCCTTTGAAAATTTCGAAAAATGCGCCCAGAATTCGAAGAAGGCTAACCCCTTTGAACATTTCGAAAAATGCACGCAGAAATCGTAGAAGGCTAACCCCTTTGAAAATTTTGAAAAATCCACCCAGAATTCGTAGAAGGCTAACCCCTTTGAAAATTTCGAAAAATTCACACAGAATTCGTAGAAAGCTAACCCCTTTGTAAATTTCGCAAAATCCACCCAGAATTCGTAGAAGGATAACCCCTTTGATATTTTCGAAAAATCCACCCAGAATTCGTAGAAGGCTAACACCTTTGAAAATTTCGAAAAATCTACCCAGAATTCGATTGAGGCCTTTGAAAATTTCTAAAAATGCACCCAGAATTCGTAGAAGGATAACCGCATTGAAAATTTCGAAAAATGCACCTAGAATTCGACGAAGGCTAACCCCTTTGAAAATTTCGAAAAATGCACACAGAATTCGAAGAAGGCTAACCCCTTTGAAAATTTAGAAAAATGCATCCAGAATTCGAAGAAGGCTAACCCCTTTGAAAATTTCGAAAAATGCATCCAGAATTCGTAGAAGGCTAACCCCTTTGGAAATTTCCAAAAATGCGCCCAGAATTCCGAGAAGGCTAACCCCTTTGAAAATTTCGAAAAATGTGCCCAGTATTCCGAGAAGGCTAACCCCTTTGAAAATTTCGAAAAATGCGCCCACAATTCCGAGAAGGCTAACGCCTTCGAAAATTTCGAAAAATGCGCGCAGAATTCCGAGAAGGCTAACGACTTTGATAATTTCGAAAAATGCGCCCAGAAATCCGAGGTTAACCCTTTTGAAAATTTCGAAAAATGCGCCCAGAATTCCGAGAAGGCTAACTCCTTTGAAAATTTCGAAAAATGCGACCAGAAATCCGAGGAGGCTAACCCCTTTGAAAATTTCGAAAAATGCGCCCAGAATTCCGAGAAGGCTAACCCCTTTGAAAATTTCGAAAAACGCGCCCAGAATTCCGAGAAAGCTAACCCATTTGAAAATTTCGAAAAATGCGCCCAGAATTCCGAGAAGGCAAACCCCTTTGAAAATTTCGAAAAATGCGGCCAGAAATCCGAGAAGGCTAACCCCTTTGAAAATTTCGAAAAATTCGCCCAGAATTCCGAGAAGGCTAACTTCTTTGAAAATTTCGAAAAATGCGACCAGAAATCCGAAAAGGCTAACCCCTTTGAAAATTTCGAAAAACGCGCCCAGAAATCCGAGAAGGCTAACCCCTTGGAAAATTTCGAAAAATGCGCCCAGAATTCCGAGAAAGCTAACTCCTTTGAAAATTTCGAAAAATGCGCCCAGAAATCCGAGAAAGCTAACCCATTTGAAAATTTCGAAAAATGCGCCCAGAATTCCGAGAAGGCTAACCCCTTTGAAAATTTCGAAAAATGCGTCCAGAATTCCGAGAAGGCTAACTCCTTTGAAAATTTCGAAAAATGCGACCAGAAATCCGAGAAGGCTAACCCCTTTGAAAATTTCGAAAAATGCGCCCAGAAATCCGAGAAGGCTAACCCCTTGGAAGATTTCGAAAAATGCGCCCAGAATTCCGAGAAAGCTAACCCCTTTGAAAATTTCGAAAAATGTGCCCAGAATTCCGAGAAGGCTAACCACTTTGAAAATTTCGAAAAATGCGCCCAGAATTCCGAGAAGGCTAACCCCTTTGAAAATTTCGAAAAACGCTCCCAGAATTCCGAGAAAGCTAACCCATTTGAAAATTTCGAAAAATGCGCCCAGAATTAAGAGAAGGCTAACCCCTTTGAAAATTTCGAAAAATGCGCCCAGAATTCCGAGAAGGCTAACTCCTTTGAAAATTTCGAAAAATGCGACCAGAAATCCGAGGAGGCTAACCCCTTTGAAAATTTCGAAAAATGCGCCCAGAATTCCGAGAAGGCTAACCCCTTTGAAAATTTCGAAAAACGCGCCCAGAATTCCGAGAAAGCTAACCCATTTGAAAATTTCGAAAAATGCGCCCAGAATTAAGAGAAGGCTAACCCCTTTGAAAATTTCGAAAAATGCGCCCAGAATTCCAAGAAGGCTAACTCCTTTGAAAATTTCGAAAAATGCGACCAGAAATCCGAGGAGGCTAACCCCTTTGAAAATTTCGAAAAATGCGCCCAGAATTCCGAGAAGGCTAACCCCTTTGAAAATTTCGAAAAATGCGCCCAGAATTCCGAGAAGGCTAACCCCTTTGAAAATTTCGAAAAACGCGCCCAGAAATCCGAGAAGGCTAACCCCTTTGAAAATTTCGAAAAATGCGGCCAGAAATCCGAGAAGGCTAACCCCTTTGAAAATTTCGAAAAATGCGCCCAGAATTCCGAGAAGGCTAACCCCTTGGAAAATTTCGAAAAATGCGCCCAGAATTCCGAGAAGGCTGACCCCTTTGAAAATTTCGAAAAACGCGCCCAGAATTCCGAAAAGGCTAACCCCTTTGAAAATTTCGAAAAACAGGCCCAGAATTCCGAGAAGGCTAACCCCTTTGAAAATTTCGAAAAACGCGCCCAGAATTCCGAGAAGGCTAACCCCTTTGAAGAATTCGAAAAACTCGCCCAGAATTCCGAGAAGGCTAACCCCTTTGAAAATCCGAAAAATTCGCCCAGAATTCCGAGAAGGCTAAACCCTTTGAAAATTTCGAAAAATTCGCCCAGAATTCCGAGAAGGCAAACCCCTTTGAAAATTTCGAAAAATGCGGCC
Organism: Ectobius pallidus; assembly: GCA_964059195.1. Taxonomy (NCBI): domain Eukaryota; kingdom Metazoa; phylum Arthropoda; class Insecta; order Blattodea; family Ectobiidae; genus Ectobius; species Ectobius pallidus. The sequence continues at coordinate 61,631,596 of CAXKWD010000010.1, forward strand.
AGAATTCCGAGAAGGCTAACGCCTTTGAAAATTTCGAAAAATGCGCCCAGAAATCCGAGAAGGCTAACCCCTTGGAAAATTTCAAAAAAATGCGCCCAGAATTCCGAGAAAGCTAACCCCTTTGAAAATTTCGTAAAATGCGCCCAGAATTCCGAGAAGGCTAACCCCTTTGAAAATTTCGAAAAATGCGCCCAGAATTCCGAGAAGGCTAACCCCTTTGAAAATTTCCAAAAATGCGCCCAGAATTCCGAGAAGGCTAACCCCTTTGAAAATTTCGAAAAATGTGCCCAGTATTCCGAGAAGGCTAACCCCTTTGAAAATTTCGAAAAATGCGCCCACAATTCCGAGAAGGCTAACGCCTTCGAAAATTTCGAAAAATGCGCGCAGAATTCCGAGAAGGCTAACGACTTTGATAATTTCGAAAAATGCGCCCAGAAATCCGAGGTTAACCCTTTTGAAAATTTCGAAAAATGCGCCCAGAATTCCGAGAAGGCTAACCCCTTTGAAAATTTCGAAAAATGCACCCAGAATTCCGAGAAGGCTAACTCCTTTGAAAATTTCGAAAAATGCGCCCAGAATTCGAAGAAGGCTAACCCCTTTGAACATTTCGAAAAATGCACGCAGAAATCGTAGAAGGCTAACCCCTTTGAAAATTTTGAAAAATCCACCCAGAATTCGTAGAAGGCTAACCCCTTTGAAAATTTCGAAAAATTCACACAGAATTCGTAGAAAGCTAACCCCTTTGTAAATTTCGCAAAATCCACCCAGAATTCGTAGAAGGATAACCCCTTTGATATTTTCGAAAAATCCACCCAGAATTCGTAGAAGGCTAACACCTTTGAAAATTTCGAAAAATCTACCCAGAATTCGATTGAGGCCTTTGAAAATTTCTAAAAATGCACCCAGAATTCGTAGAAGGATAACCGCATTGAAAATTTCGAAAAATGCACCTAGAATTCGACGAAGGCTAACCCCTTTGAAAATTTCGAAAAATGCACACAGAATTCGAAGAAGGCTAACCCCTTTGAAAATTTAGAAAAATGCATCCAGAATTCGAAGAAGGCTAACCCCTTTGAAAATTTCGAAAAATGCATCCAGAATTCGTAGAAGGCTAACCCCTTTGGAAATTTCGAAAATTCACCTAGAATTCGTAGAAGGCTAACTCTTTTGAAAATTTCGAAAATGCACCCAGAATTCGAAGACGGCTAACCCCTTTGAAAATTTCGAAAATTGCACCCAGAATTCGAAGAAGGCTAACCCCTTTGAAAATTTCGAAAAATGCACTCAGAATTCGTAGAAGGCTAACCCCTTTGAACATTTCGAAAAATGCACCCAGAATTCGAAGAAGGCTAACCCAAGTGAAAATTTCGAAAAATTCACCCAGAATGCGAAGAAGTCTAACCCCTTTGAAAATTTCGAAAAATGCACCCAGATTTCGTAGAAGGCTAACCCCTTTGAAAAATTCGAAAAATGCACCCAGAATTCGTAGATGGCTAACCCCTTTGAAATATTGGAAAAATGCACCCAGAACTCGAAGAAGGCTTACCCCTTTGAACATTTCGAAAAATGCACCCAGAATTCGAAGAAGGCTAACCCAAGTGAAAATTTCGAAAAATTCACCCAGAATGCGAAGAAGTCTAACCCTTTTGAAAATTTCGAAAAATGCACCCAGATTTCGTAGAAGGCTAACCCCTTTGAAAAATTCGAAAAATGCACCCAGAATTCGTAGATGGCTAACCCCTTTGAAATATTGGAAAAATGCACCCAGAACTCGAAGAAGGCTTACCCCTTTGAACATTTCGAAAAATGCACCCAGAATTCGAAGAAGGCTAACCCAAGTGAAAATTTCGAAAAATTCACCCAGAATGCGAAGAAGTCTAACCCTTTTGAAAATTTCGAAAAATGCACCCAGATTTCGTAGATGGCTAACCCCTTTGAAAATTTCGAAAAATGCACCCAGAATTCGAAGAAGGCTAACCCCTTTGAAAATTTCGAAAAATGCACCCAGAATTCGTAGAAGGCTAACCCCTTTGAAAATGTCGAAAAATGCACCCAGAATTCGTAGAAGGTTAACCCCTTTAAAATTTCGAAAAATGCACCCAGAATTCGATGAAGGCTAACCCCTTCGAAAATTTCGAAAAATGCACCCAGAATTCGAAGAAGGCTAACCCCTTTGAAAATTTCGAAAAATTCACCCAGAATTCGAAGGCTAACCCCTTTGAAAATTTCGAAAAATGCACCTAGAATTCGAAGAAGTCTAACCCCTTTGAAAATTTCGAAAAATGCACCCAGAATAAGTAGAAGGCTAACCCTTTGAAAATTTCGAAAAATGCACCCAGAATTCGAAGAAGGCTAACCCCTTTGAAAATTTCGAAAAATGCACCCAGAATTCGTAGAAGGTTAACCCCTTTGAAAATTTCAAAAAATGCACCCAGAAATCGAAGAAGGCTAACCCCTTTGAAAATCCCGAAAAATGCACCCAGAATTCGAAGAAGGATAACCCCTTTCAAAATTTCGACAAATGCACCCAGAATTCGAAGAAGGCTAACCCCTTTGAAAATTTCGATAATCGCACCCAGAAATCGATGAAGGCTAATCCCTTTGAAAATTTCAAAAATTCACCCAATATTCGTAGAAGGCTAACCCGTTTGAAAATTTCAAAAAATGCACCCAGAATTTGTAGAAGGCTAACCCGTTTGAAAATTTCGAAAAATGTATCCGGAATTCGAAGGCTAACCACTTTGAAAATTTCGAAAAATGCACCTGGAATTCGAAGAAGGCTAACCCCTTTGAAAATTTCGTATAATGCACCCGGAATTCGAAGAAGGCTAACCCCTTTGAAAATTTCGAAAATTGCACCCGGAATTCGAAGAAGGCTACCCCCTTTGAAAATTTCGAAAAATGCACCCGGAATTCGAAGAAGGCTAACCCCTTTGAAAATGAAAATTTCGAAAAATCCTCCCGGAATTCGATGAAGGCTAACCCCTTTGAAAATTTCGAAAAATGTATCCGGAATTCGAAGGCTAACCACTTTGAAAATTTCGAAAAATGCACCCGGAATTCGAAGGAGGCTAACCCCCTTTGAAAATTATGAAAAATGCACCCGGAATTCGAAGAAGGCTAACCGCTTTGAAAATTTCGAAAATTGCACCCGGAATTCGAACAAGGCTAACCCCTTTGAAAATTTCGAAAAATGCATCCGTAATTCGAAGGCTAACACCTTTGAAAATTTCGAAAATTGCACCCGGAATTCGAAGAAGGCTAACCCCTTTGAAAATTTCGAAAAATGCACCCGGAATTCGATGAAGGCTAACCCCTCTGAAAATTTCGAAAAATGGAACCGGAATTCGAAGAAGGCTAACCCCTTTGATGAAAATTTCGATAAATGCACCCGGAATTCGAAGAAGGCTAACCCCTTTGAAAATTTCGAAAAACCTCTGAGCCTTCCTAAGGGAAATTTCCCTGAGGAAGGCCACAGATGTCAGCGACCGAAAGCTTGGATGCAATATATCCTTTTACTCGGCTTATAGCCCGTGAAACCATCATTAGTAATCAACGCCGAGAAAGTCTCAAGTCTTACGTAATATTATTATGTTTTTGCTAATAATATTAGTGGAAAGGTTCTATGAAACAGGGCCCAGGCCCTGCTGATAAGTATAGGCGTACGATCGGCATTTCCATCCTGAATTTTGGACTCTAAGGTTGGTTATCTTTAGGGTCTTTGTTTACAGCATTTTCCTTCTTTGCAGAAGTCTTCTTTAAATAATATATATTTTAAATAACCTGTTTACAGTTTTGCTGCTAAATGGTTTGCAAAGTTAGTTTTTGAGAGGGGGTGGGCTTAACATTACATAATCCAGGGCTGCAATTCCTGCAAATAATTCACTTCACTTTATTGATACTGTACCACTTCTATTGAGTAAATTATCCTCTTCAGAGCTCATATGTCTTGTCCTCTTCCTTGTCTTGAGATATTTTGCAGCCTTATAGAACGTCTGTGGTATGGCTATAATTTCTGATGATTTCCTGAAATGTCCAATACAAAATCATATAAATGGGTGGATGGAGTGGAATAATATATTTTTTTGTGCACAATAGAACCATTTTTACTTTCTCTGCCTTTATAACAGGTAGCAATGGGCAATGTAGTTCATTTTCAAGAACTTTCACTCCCGCACATCAACTAGAGTCGTTCAAATGAACTAGTTAGTTCATTTTGAACTATGTAGTTCATTATGAAAACAGACTGGTTAGTTCATTATGAAAACGAACTACACTGTTCATTATAATATCAGCACAGCACAACGTATGCTACTCATCTCTAGAAGTTTTCAACAGCCGCAATAGGTGGCGGGGTAGTGTATTCTGATCTACTTCATTCATTATGTACTTCATCCATTACGTGGAACTTATCACTCGGTATCTTCTTCACACCCTCGTATTTAAAATAAACATTTTGTAGATGGCTAGGAGAGAAAGCTTTGATCTGGTTTTCTAAGAAAAAAACGTACTCTACCAAACTCTCTTTTATTAGATTAAGTCATAGAACCTTTATGAGCATGATTAAATTACTAGTAAATATGTATGTTGCATGGTAATTATACTGCTTTCACAACACCCAATGGGCAGCCTATTGATGTTTCACATTAATCCGAATGGAAATAATAAAAAAATATATATGCCATAATGTTATTTCAGTGTGTCAGCTATTTTGCTGTCATTTCTTGCACACAAATTTATTTACTACTACAGGAGATGAAGATTTTAGTTGTGGAAGGAGCCTATCTTCAGTGGTTTTGTGAAACAGTTATCTGGTGTGTGTTCTTAAGTTTTCCTTTGATTTTTAATTACATTAATCATTTCATTATGAAGTTTTAGTTTTTGCGTGCAAAGGATTCAAGGAGAAGGAATAGGTTTTTAAGAGGTAAAGTTCTATAGGCCTAATGCATAATATTCCCCTTCCCCTACTGTAGTGGAAGACTGAATCTCTTCCCACAGTCTGTACTATACCCCCATATCCATCGCTCAAACAAAAGTGTCTTTGTTTTACTGCTACTTCCTCATTCCTTACAATGCTATAAGCAACAGCACAGTTGCACACAGCACAATTCTGGAGCATACAAACCCCACACAAACTATTTAGTTAAAAAATTTTGAACTAGTGTGCGCACATTTGAATGAATTATTCAAATGAACTAGTTATTAGCGATGAGTCTCGCTAATAACAGGTGCTGTAGGCCTAGGCAGAGGAAATATTGAAATAGTGTTAAACCTTGAAATTCATTGTTGAGTTTTCAGTACTTATACACATTTTGAGATGGAAATACAATAAAAAAAAATACAGTTTGTTGTAATGCGTGTGTGTTTGTGTCTGAAGAATACAACTCAAAAACTAAAAAAATCATATGAAAGCAACATTTTGTATCTGGATTAAGTATTTTTGAGGAGTGTGAAATAATTGAATAAAGCAAGGCAATGTATTTCTCTTACTTTTATCACCACTACTGGAAGAAAAAAAATATATTTTTTTTAAACTGCAAAATAAGGCTAAATTCGAGGTGATCTCAGTGGAAGAATGGGAAGAATATTTTACGTTATTCAGTTCAATACAGTTATCTTTTGTACCATACGTACATAATGCAGATACAAGGCTTCCAAAAATTGTTTACCTGAATAATCAAAACATTCTTGTATACTATAAAACTATGATCACTTAAAAAATCATTTTAATACATTTATAAATCTTAGTGACTAAGATAGCGTTTGTCTTTTCTCATCCTATCATTGATCCCAGGTCCACACAAAAAAATACAAATATTACAGATAAAAATATTAAATTTATTTTTGCTTTCTTTTGAGGGGATTAAGTAGTTTTCTTGATAATTAAAATTTTAGAGTAAAAATGCATTGGATTATTTTCCTATGAGTACAGTTACTTTATGGTTATGGTTAGAAAGGAGGACAATTTGAGACTAAAAAGACAGGACTAATGTAGGACACATTAACATGATAGAATGGATCTGTTTTTGTGGCCTACATTTATCTGGCAATCTTAACTTAATGTATCTGAGCCTGTATGTACATTCTTGTCAATGTTGCTAGCTTGAGGAAAATAATATCTGATCACCTTATTTCATTCAAGGCATTTGTTGGATTTCAAATAATCATAAAATTGAGAATATGTTAATTCTTTCAAATCGAACTTCACAGACACCAAATGATCCATAGTTCAGTGGCGGACGCAGGGGGGGGATAGGGGGGTTACATCCCACCCGAAATTTGAAAAAAGTACTCTAAGTGGCCAGTTTTATAAACTAATTGTATATGTAAGTTGATTAATTTTTTTTAGTATTCTTTTTACCTATTCAAATCCCCCCCCCCCCCGAAAAAAATTTCTACGTCCGCCACTGCGTCAGTTAGCAACACAGATGTATGTCCCAGCTTCCTCATCAGAACAGTCCTTTCTTAACAGACCTCTAAACAGGCACTTGTATCTCATCTCTAGCTCAGCAGTAAATTTGAGTTAGCTTTTCCTTTCCCCACTGCTGAATTGTTTGGAATTTTCCCGTCGATTATAGGCTAAAAGCTATAATGCTGCCAACTGTCAAGTTTTTAGCTCATGGGAAAAGAGGTAAACATTGATATCAGCGAATGGGTGATTTAAACTGTGGAGGTGGCATATTAACCACATGCCCCAAATCCTGCCATCTATGAATGAACTCATCAGACGAGATAAATAACACAACGGTTCCATCACTCGATGTGATGTAGCCTAACGGAATTCCAACAATAACCACACTAATAATAATCGCAATTACTATTGTGACGATGATGATGATGATGATGATGATGATGATGATGATGATGATGATGATGATGATGATGATAATAATAATAATAATAATAATAATAATAATAATAATAATAATAACAACAATGTTCGCACGCTGTTAAATTGGGAAAGAAACTAACGACCCCTATGGATTTATTGTTCCGGTAACTTTTGAATGATGAAAAATAATTTCACACTTTTACACTTTTCTCTACAACTTTGTCGCTGGAAGTTATTATGTGGACTTAAAGAACGGAATTTAGCCAGCGACGACATTTTCCAGTGCGAAAATGAAAAATACTCTTACCTTAACTGAAAGTAATTTTTTTTTTTATATAATCACTACTTTTAAAATATTGACAAATTCTAAGAACCAGAATTCCCTATAAGGATAAACGAATAACAGATTTTTTCGTCCCAATTGTTTCAATTTTTTGTACGTTTTAATGTTTGGAGCGAAAAATGTTAAAAGTTTTCGTTTAAAGAAGAAAATCCAATTTTTATTATTTAAACAAAAATCAACGAAAATATAAGGCAGTGAATTCCAGTGACGAATAGCTGTTGTTGTAAACGAATTCGAATAATGTGTAGTTCTGTAAAGAGGCATGGATAGTAAGGGGTCAAGCTGAGAGCGCGTACCCAAGTTATGGTAGGAAGAAAGGTAATGAAAGCGACTGGAAAGATAGCTAAAGATAGTAACTAAACAGTTGTATTGTGATCATTAGTACACTATAAATAATATATTAGTTATACAGCACAGTCATTAGGTATCTGTCCATTCCTAGTTTTAAATAGTTTATAAATAAAACTTTTGTTTAGAGAAGCTATCATAGTAGGCTACCGTAGGATGTAATACACACTATGGACTATGATTTCTTTTTGCGGAGCACTCTGAATCATTGTAGTTTTTTCTGTTGTTTCTGTATCGGCAAGTTCATTGCAGACGTAGTAATTTTGTTTTACTACTCCTTGTGCTGGTTTCTGGAGCTAAGTCCATTCCAGAAAATAGGGTTTTACACATTGAAAGCTGATATCCATTTAACTCTTGAGATCCAACCGATCACACCACATAAATATCCAGGATGTCGAATAATTTATTATAAATTCCGAAGGAAATTTTGTTTATCAGAAACGCGTCACTCTTATAAGAAGTAAAAAATTAAAAACCAACCAGTTATTATTAATAAATTATTTAATAACAATAGACCTATGCTTTCCTCTACAGTAGAAGATATTTCAGATAATTTTCTCATTGAAAATAAGTTATGTGCATTATTATTAAATAAATTACGAGAGTATAGAATCATTAATGAGAAATTAAAATTTACAAGAGTTTTGTAATAATGCAATATTGTGTAAGAAAATATAATAAAATAACAATTTTTTAAAATTATTCAACATCGCAGATATTTCGGGAGGGGTTTCAACCCCCTCAAAGATTCCCCCACCGTACGCCCATGGCTATGTAACAACCCTTTCTATAATTTTACTGTATATTTAGGTTGTGATGTTATTATATGATATATTTACTTAAGAAATTTGGACACAGCCTATTGTACATTTATTTAACGGCAACAATAAATTATTAATATTATTATCATCATTATTATTATTAATAATAAATAAATAGGGGGTGTTTACAGCACACTCTGTACGTTATTACAGAACTTGTAAAATTTTAAAAATTTTCAAAGTTCACTTTTGTTATAAGTAGACTTCGGATTTTAGGTAAAAACCTATTTTAATCCTCAAGTGATATATGGACAAAAACTTGTATATGCAAGTTTCATAAGTGACTATGCCTAAAACTGATACTTTTAAGGACCTAAACAGCCTATTTTTACGTTAGAGCCTAATACTGCCTTTTTGCTTGTTTTTTCCTGTAAAGTTCAAACTAAGTAATTTTTTTTATAAATTCTAGCATTTATTTTCAGTTCGTACTAAATTTTTAGCTCGGAATGTGCAGTACATAACACATTTGTGACGTGGGGAAATAGTAAGGAAAAAAAGTCACATCCAGTTAAAAAAAGAAGAAAAAAAGTAGATCTCTGAATCACTGATGGATACAATGGGTTGAATATGCTAGCGTGCGTAGCTTCTGGGCGCAGGGATTAGGTTTTCACTGTTATGGTAGCAATACAGGCCCTAGCAATAGGTCTATATAATTCTGTGTATCATAGGCCTATATATGTGTTTTATCACGATTATTGATTAATGGTGAAACTGAATTCAGTAAATATAATATTCTGCATTGCAATTGAGATATTCCAGAAAATTGGCAACTTAACGATTTTATAAGAGACTATTTTACGATTTTTATAACCTATTTTCCAATTTTTACAGCCTATTTTAGGTCTAAAATAGCATTTTTAGCGACCTAAAAGCAGTGGCGTAGCAAGCTTAGGTGGTACCCGGTGCGGAAAATTTCTTGTCACCCCCCCCCCCAATTTAAATTATGAAAAGATGGAACAGTTCCAAGTGTTATTTTTTGGATAGTCAAAGGTAATCCCACGAGAATTTAAGAGTTTATCGATAGATGCAGCTGCAACGAATTTATCTGATGTAACTCGTAAACTCAACGGATTATACAAAATCTTAACAGGGCATGGGAAATTTGGTGAATACTTACATAGATTTAAAATTTCTACCTCTGCAAATTGTAAATGTAAAGAGGAAAGTCAATCTGTTAAGCACCTCTTATTTCATTGTCCATTATTTACGCACGAACGTTATCAGTTAATATTATATTTAAATTTTCTAAATTTTGACTTTACTACACCAATCTCCCGTCTCTTCTTAAATAAGCAAAGTTACAAAGTTGTTTTAAGTTTCATGAATAGTGTTTTTGCAAAATTGTAATATGTATATGTAGTTTACTGTATACTCTGTATATATGTTTAATCTATAACCCTAATATGCCATCTGGTAAAATAGGGTTCTGTATTTTTGGGAATTCAATAATAATATACAAAATTAGTAATAATTACTTTGTTGTATAAAAACAAAACTAAGCTCCATAATCATGGCATACCATCCATAAAGCGATTCGAGTTACCATGTTGTCGTCATGTTGTAACCAGTGCTTCCAATGGTGCAAATAAGACATAGTTAACCTAATTCAGCGAATTTTTTTTTTTTAGGATTAAGGAGACATTTTGCTGTACATTGTACATTATACTGTTAGACGACAATATATGCCATTATTATTATTATTATTATTATTATTATTATTATTATTATTATTTTGTTATTATTATTAATCTAAAGTACGTTATAGACAGACAGATATACATTGTTTTCGTGAGGGGCAGATTTACGAATTGTGGGTGTTACCAATAATAAAGCGAACATCTTTTGTTTCACACATTTCTAGGCCAAAATACACTTCCGAAATTGTGCAAAGTTTTATTTTTGGAGTGATTTTTTTATATTTTTATATTTTGTTTTCCAAGGGAAATCTCGAATTTTGGAAAGTTTAATTGTGATAAAAGGACAAAATTTTGTATTTATGTCAGGTACCTTTCAAAATGTGAACCGAAGATTGGAGAAGAGTTTCCTTATTTTTGCATAAAGAAAGTTTTCTTCTTTTCTTTTTTTTTTCTTTCTTTCTTTTCGAAAACGGCTCTAACGTTTTTCTTTACATTCTGCCCGTGGGTTCCTTATATTAAGAGCTAAAACTTTTATTTGAAACATTTTTTCGAAATAATTCCCTAAAGAGTAGTTATAAGCAGTGGCGGCTCGTGACATTTAAAACTTATGTGCTACAATAATAGCAGCGGCAACAATATTTACAATAATAATAATAATAATAATATTAATAACAGAATGAATAAGTTACACAACAAATTCCGCACGTTAATGATATCCTTTTATTTTTGCCAAACATCTGAAGGCGTATAAATATGCAATCATGTCTTGTCTTCAGTTCCCAACAACATATTCAGTTCAATGCAAATTTGGTATTTAAAAAGAATATGATGGTTAATTGGTCGTTACTCTGGTACCGGCCAATCGACGTGGTAAAAAATCAACAAGGTTTTTCCTATGGGGTTTATAAGTTTCAGGAAAATCTTACAAAGCGTATTAGAGTTATCGCGCGTACAGTCAGTCATACGGACGATTTTCCCATTCACTGTTTTCGAAAAGAAGGCAAGGGAAGAGATTATGGTATTTATGATATTACAGCCACAAATCCAGTTATAAATGCCATAAACTTTACTACTAAACTACGGTACCTTATGTATTCCCGACAGTAGCCTCCTTTCGCTTTTTGTGTTTTGTATAATTCCGGGGCTGGTTTACCGGTACCTATTTGCTTAATTTGTACTTTATATTCAAAAGATATAGCAGAAGTTTGTAACAGACTATCAACTGAATTCATGTTCCAGCACTGACACTGACCTCGGAGAAGGGAAAATTTAACACAACACACGAACAAAGTAACAAACAGAAGCCACTATTACAGGAATTTAAAACATAACATTACTCGAGTACGCGTGTCACCTGACTAGCGTCGCCAACACATTGATTGTAGTTCCCGTAGCAGTCTGCAATAGAATGCAGTTTAATTTCATATTATCAAAGTTAACATACATTTCTAATTTTATCAACAAAACAAATTGAAAGCAACTACTATACACCATGTTTCCAACACAAAAATAAATGTTCCGTAATTATATTATATATTTTTTAATATATAAACTTTTAGGTACCAAATACGTAGGTTGGCTATTCTGATCTGGGCTCGTCTGGTGGAGAGCACGGAACAAGAGCAGTTTGTGGAGATTTTCGGTGCATGCGGGGAAGCGGAAATGTGGTTAACGCACGCGCAATTCTCTCCTTTTCAAAGCGATCCTGTGCTGAGCACATCTTGCACTCATTGGTGGGTGAATGATGACGCGTGGCGAGGCGGAAGATTCGAACGTTCTAACAATACACAACGGAATTATAAGTAGCTATTACATTAAAATATATCTTTTGTGATTTTTTAAAACATTTTATTTTCCCCTTATTGTTTTGTGTGCTGTAGCACGTGAGCACATATGGACGGGCCGCCCCTGGTTATAAGCCACCCACTCTAAATACGCGCTCTTTGCAATACGGCCTCTTGCAACGGAAAATCGTACGAAAACAAAATTTTGTATTTGGGTTAGGTACCTTTCGGGGATGTAACACGAAGATTGGCGACGACTTTCTCTTATTTTTAAGGAGAGGCTTTTATTTGGGCAGAGGAAGTTATGAGAATTATACATAAGATTTTTTTAATAGGTTGATCCTAATAAATTTCATAAACAAGTAATGTAAGTATTTTACCTAACTGTATTATTAATAATCTATTCTTAAATATGCGCACATACCAGTTCAAAATCTAAATTGCCGGAGACTTCGGAGTCAACTGACATTCGAAGTTTATTTTCGTCCAAGTCATGACTGCCGCAACGGGTAGAATTGGTTGCGGCTTGAGTGATATAAAATATCACCGATTGTTGAAGTCTCATTTAAATTAATAAAAATGCAGTGACAAGCATCGGCAGAAATAAACACCCCCTCCCCTAACCATAATATTATTGTTCGTATCAACACAGCGGCCAGTTCAGCCGTGTTTTATTACCTTTTTGACTGCATTTAAAACTAAAAGAAGTTTCAATACACATGTTGACTTGTAGATAGTTGTTAAGCTTATTTAATTGTTTTAAATAATATTATTTTCTTTAAATTCCCTTGGGCGATTTTTTACTTACAAAGATATATTTTCATTTTGTCACCCCCTCGGGTGATGGCACCCGGGGCGGCCCGCACCCCCCGCACCCCGCTTCCTACGCCACTGCCTAAAAGTCCGAAGTCTAGTTATAAGTCACCTGCACTCCGGTGACGTCCATCTCGGGAAGGTTTCGAGCTTTGAGTATGACCAGTGAACCTGTTTGCTTGCAGGTTGCCAGCACAGAGATAGAACAACCAACAGCTCTCCACAACCTTGTGCTCGGATCTGCATAATTTAAAAATCAAAAGAACCCTCAATATTAAATACAAAATAATCGTTAATCCCAAACAAAGTGGAATTATGGCAATACTGTACACTCTCTCCATTACCTTCCTCTTAATCTCTTCCATGAATAAAACAATAGTAAAAAATTAGTTGGAAGTTAATGGCTTTCTGTGACATACACATCATATTTTGTGTAGTGTATAATAATGAGATAAGTCCTATAAACTGAATATTTCAAATTACTGATATGCTTCTTTTCCATGTTTCTCCTACTTCATAACATAATCCTTATTGTTAATAGTCTTTTGTTTCTTGTAAGATATGCTCTGCTCGCGGGCTTATGACTTTATAATACATGATAATTTTGTTTGTTTTGTAATGCATATTTAAAAATTATGATTTCAATAAATTTCAATTCAATTAAAAATTAACGGTATAGTACAGTACCATTTTAAATGTCCAGTATTCATTTAAACATCATAGTGTACATACAATAACTGTATACATAGTGTATCCCTAATTATGGTTTCAGATAACCAATTTAGAAAATATTCTAAGAACCAGCAATGCCTATAAGAACAAACGAATATATGAGATTTTTTTCGTCGCAATTGTTTTAAAATTTTTGTACGTTTTAATGTTCGGAACGAAAATTGTTAAAAATTTCGTTTGAAGGAAAATTCCAATTTTTATTGTTTAAACATAAATGAATGAAAATATAAGTTTTTGCGCAACAGCGCTCGGATTCTCCGTAAGAGCTGTAGTGCCTTCACGACGTGAAAAGGACAATAGGTAGCAAAGAGTGAGACAGACATACTGGTTTTTGTTTACTTCAGGTTTCCTTCTTAGTTCGTCTCAGGTTTAGTCGTTTTAGTGGAGGCGACGGATAGAGCAAAGCAGAGGACAATGAAACGTAATAATCAACTAAAATGCATACATTAACAATGTAGCATTTGTTTTAAAACAATCATATAGCAAGATTATTACTGATTTCTCACTGATTAAAATAATTTCTCTTCAGTACGTCTACCGGTAGCGAATACACTCATAGTGAATCAATTATGATTTCTTCGAGTGCCGGAAATAAGCATACTTCAACATTACACGTAGAAGGCATTGTGTTAATCTGTTTAGTAATATACGTTGTTGTTCTTGCAATCAGTAAGTAGTATCTGTAAGCTATTTACCAGGATTTTGGTTCGGGAGGGGCCCATCCGAATTTTTTTGTAACATTCGGCCTTCGATTTTTATTTTAACGTCTTTTTTTGTTGCATAGTAGCTTTTAAAAATACATACCACACTTTTTACTGCTCCAAAATAACATTTTGGAAAAAAAATTAAATTTGAAGGCTTACTTTAAAACTGTTAATAAGCACTGCTAGTCTAATATAAAATGCCATAAAGGTAATAATATAATTTATTTAAGAATGGTAAATGAGAAGTACATTTAATTTAGTTAAATGAAAAGGGGTTACATAATTATGATTATACATTTAGCCTAATTAATAATTTATATAAAAGTGAAAAAGTGTAGGCTATTCATAATGACTAAATACAACTTTTTAACTCGTTCAAAATATGGTACTCAGCTAAATAGTCTTATAGAAAATGGTAAAAAAAATTGTTTTAAGCTAAGTTTATACAATTGAAACGACAATGTAATTTGGCAAAATAAACAAATTTAAAAAACTTGGGTAATGGGCTTAACAAACGATAGGCCTACATTTTAACGCCAAAATTTAAAATAAAAGGATCCTTAATGTTAAAAAATCTTAAATATCACCAGATGAAAAAAAAAACTTTTAAATGAAGAAAACTCAATGTTCAACTTAATCTTATTTTAAAACTTAAATATTACCGTAATCGTATTTTTGTAAGATTTTTTTGTTTCATTTTGGAGGGGCCTGGACACCTTGGGCCTCCTCCCTGGCGATATCCCTGTAAGTTACATAATTATATTATAGTATTCAGCATACAGAATGGAAAGGGTATAACTATGCAAATTCAAAATGGGTCAGTATATGAACATAAAACTACTTGGCATTTTATGAATCCATGGCTTAAAAGAAAATTACCAGTACCGCCGCAGAATTTCAACAACACATTGCCAGATCGCCGATGCGGAGGCGTTACCCCTTTCCGCCACTTGTACAAAATATAAACTCACTGCGCAGTGGGAAAGACTTGTGACGCGCATAGAATTTGTTTTTCTTGTAATAATAATCTTTGTATTGAATTTATGCGAAAGCTGCCGTAGGTTATGCTACATAAGGCATGGTTGAAATTTAGAAACAATTTTTCTGAGAAAAATACTCACTTGGGGCGAATATGGTAGACATATCTGGATTTTTTGTTTGTTTCTACTGAAGGAATAAACTTTTAAAATCTGCACATTATGTATCTTCCACATTATATTTAATTTAACATAATATACTGTAATGGTTATTTACGATGTATGACTGGGTAGGTAAAGCTTTGGCTACTAAATAATTAGTGATATTGAATATTTTTTTCTCAATATATAAATTATATAAAATTCATATTTAAGCAGTTAAAAATGTCGTGTTCCTTAAATTTAATGTGTCAACTTTCAACTTCCTAAAATAAAAATAAATACTTAGTTAATTATTCTTCAAAATGGGTACTCGCTGTGCTAGAATTAAGATTAACAGAGATAACAAGACTAATTTTCAAGATATTGAAATTCTGTTTTTTTCTTTCTTCTTCTTTCTTTTCATTTTGAAGTTTGAAGTTAATTGTAGGGAAATGACCACAATCAGATTTCTAGCTGAAAAAAAAAATATTATTTTTTTTAAAGTTGACGTAAGTCTTTTCCTAGAAATTTTGATCACAATTAATTTTTTTATCAGACAATAGGCCTATATCACACAGATGGACACAATCCTGATCATTTCCCTAGGTATGTTAGCATGCACTAAAAGCTTCATTAGAATCTGCTCAGTAGTTTCTGAATGATTTGAAATCAAGTTTTGAAAATTTTAGTTTATGGAAAATGAGCTTTAAAAATATATCATCAAATTTTGTACCTTTCTATCCCTTGTGACTGACTAAAATTAGCGGCTTGGTATTAAAAACCATAACTTTTAAACCAATGCATATTTAAATATATTTTTTACCAAAATGAACTTAATAATTTATTGTAGTATTAAATAAAAAAAATATTTTGAAAAATAGATTTTTTGAAGGTGTTACGCTGTACCAACCCCTTAATTACAGAACAACAGGCAGGCAAGAAGTTTATAAAACAAGCTATTTTGATGAAAAACTGCCAACACCATCTATTATAAAATTTTAAATCTAAGTAAATTATGAGAATATCAGATTGTTTATGGTAAATTAAAGTTTACAAGGAGATTTTTAATAAAGCTGTGTTACGTAAGAAATATACAGTAACAACCAGTGCTTTAGTTGGAAAATATTTTTTGGGGGTACTCATCTTACTTCAAAATTTTCCATATCGCCTCATACTGAATGTAATCCTTCGGTTGACATTTTCTGCATGCAGTTTCTTCTGCTGACCTATTGCCTCCTTGTAGTCATGACCTGACGTATGGAGCAGGATCAAAAACGTCTAGTGGTGGTCCCACACATTTTATGAAAACAAGGTGGCTAGCCAACATGTGATCTAAGGAGAAAGTAACTGTAGAAATGCGCACGAAGGTGAAGATTAGAACGCATATCTGTGGAGAATTTAATAGTGCTTGTCATTTTTGGTATTGAATTAGACATTTAATAAGTATTTTAGGACAATCTCGTTCCTGTACTGCCAGTACGACGTACCGGAGCACATATTTTTCCCGGTATGGTAGAAGGAAAATAATTTTATACCGGTACGCAGTACCGGTGCGTACCGGCCCAACTAAAGCACTGGTAACAACTAAACCAACATGCTTACTTATTTTATTAAATGCTATTATTGTCCTAAAAATCGCAAATATTTAAGGGGGGTTGACTCCTGAATCCCCTATACCATGAACCGAAGATATAGGCTAGCAGAAAATATATTTTAAAAAAGTGGGACTTGATTTTAATAATTTCTTACCTAACAGGCCTAGTGAAAAAATAAAATTTCTATTACTTCTGCAATGTAATCTCTTTGGATGTAAAGTATAGCCACATTAGGCAGATATTTAGTCACCCTGTTGACAGAAAGGTCATATAAGCCTTAGTAAACGACTTATGGTAGTTAGAGCTACGAGATGTCCAGGAAATTCCAGACATGACCCATATAATTTTAACCTTAAGCCCGAAGTCCAGAGGAAATTTCTGAAAATCTGGAATGTCTACATTTTGTGGAATGTAAGGTTTCATTGGTTTCAAATGGTTTAGCAACTCGGGAAAGATTAAAATATATTTGTTGCAGTATGCGATGACAAAGCTATAGTTTTTCTCATTTTACATTGTAACAGTGAACTGAAGATGTGCTGGAGTGGACAATAACAATGCTCTGCCATTTGCATTTTGTTTGTCATGCATCATGGAAGTAAGAATTAATCATTCAGTTGTGCTAACATGGCGAAGAGAAATGTAAATTTACTGACGATTTAGCAAAGCGGTACATCAAGAAAATATAATACATGTACATACGTGTTTAAGTAGTAATTTCATTTTGTAGTTTCATTTTCATTCATTTACCATTCTTCTATAATTAAGATTTAAAAAATGTTCGGGTTGATTTGCCATGGTCTACTGGAACAATTTTTTCTACTGCTGTGGTGGATATCCTCAGTGGTGTGGTCTAAGTTTTCTTAGATTATACCCAAAATGTTCCATCTTATACCACAAATCATTAAAGCAGAGAGTTTATATCCTGATACAAGGTTGCTAATTTATTGTATAAATTCAACTGCCATACTAAGATTTATTCAGAGGGTCTGCTTCAAGTGTTTTTACATAAATTTATTTAACATTCATGGTTGTATACTTATAAAACCAGATGAATCGATTTGACACTAGTTATAAATGAAATCCTTAATTGTCAATGTTTACACAATGTATTAACACCCTTAAAAACAATTAAAATTTTACACAACATAAGTTTTCTGTCTGAAGGTTCCACTGCATCTGATGTGCCAGTAGGTGTCGCTGGCGCCTCTGGGTATTTTACTTCCAGCAGACCATGGCAAATCTGCCTGAAAAATCTCTTAATTTTAATATGAATTCCAAACATGAAAGTCTATGCTTATTCATTCTTCTACAATGGCCTACATTTTTGTGTAATGCCCTAAATTTTAGACCACTAGTGTCCTACAATTCATTAAAAGAATCTGGTATCTGTATGGTAGTATACCCAGCAGCAGTAGTATATAATAATTTCAACTTGTTTTATTTATATGAATATATCAAATGTAATATCCATTTTAACACTAAATGGATCTTGAATTTATTTCAGTAATTTTAATTTGGAAATACTGTAAGAATCCGAGGTGCTGTCAAGAAGCGTTATCTGGAGATTATGTACATGACCACACAAATTTATATGAGGAATGCTGTTTTATTTTGAAAGATTGGTTCTGCATTCATCGAATAAATGATTTCTGTATGGACTACTGTTTTGCTCCCAAACCCACTATAGAAGTGTCTTGGGTAAGTTTAAGAGCCCTTATCACAGCTCTTATGGGAATGAGGCAACCTTACTAGTAAATATATACTAGCCTTGGGTGCTGGTAGCTACTCAGATCTCCCAGAATTTTATTCCAGACAATGTTTTAGTGTTGGTGTAGTAATTAAAGTATATTATGAATATCAACATTTTTAAAGGATTACTTACATTATGCTACTGTCCATTACTGAATGCTCAACGTCCTGCAGGAAAAAAATTCCCAACTAATCCTTTGCTATAGTATACAGCTTATTTTGTTCTTTCATAGCTCTACACTTCCATGCTTGTTCCTTGCCCTCCTGCAAAATAAGTTTACAATACATAAATAAAATCGTTACTAAAAAGATCCTATAAAAACAGAATCCTAAATACAAAACCAACATAACAAAAAATCTTATTGAAATAATGGTGTTTGAAAGTTTGATCACCTAACAGGTGAATTCAAGTATATAGAGACTAGTTATTATGTATTAATAAGGCCTGGAAGTTAATACTCTACCAAAAGATTAAATATGCATGAAAATATGAAAAAAAATTGTAAAATATGCTCTGGAACCAATGAAATGTGCTCTTGTCATTCAAGTATCATTTCAATACTTTACATCCTCTTGTTAGCTGAATTAGGTTATAAATGGCAGGTGGATGTGTATAGTGTGGTATGTCACAAAATAGTACTTAAAAAACCTTTAATATTTAATAATATTAAACTTAAAAAGTTTAAACATTAACTCAAAATATTTTTTGGTGAAAATTAGGAATTGCAATATTTCTGTAGGTTACATAAACCTAAACACCACCAATACACCTCATATTGTACAACATATTATTTAAAGTATTTTCACGCAAATTTTTCACAGGGGCATAAAAAAGAATGACTTATCGCATTCTGCATGCGTACATTCTGTTGCACTATATATTGTTGAAATGCAGTGATCTAAAGCTGATGAGATTGATAAAGTAAGTTTATCATAATTCTTGCATGTATCTTTATGTGGTTTATTTATTGATAATTTCATTTCACGGAATATATTTCCAGTAATTAATAATCAGCTTTCAATACGTAAAACCAAATTTTCTGGAATGGACTTAGCTCCAGAAACCAGAATTAGTTAAAACAAAATTACTACGTCTGCAATCAACTTGCCGATACAGAAACAACAGAATGTAGATACAATGATTCAAAATGCAGAATGCCCCTGTGAAATCATGTGGATTATAGCCCATAGTGTGTATTGTATCCTACGGTAGCCTACTATGATAACTTTTCGAAAGATAGGTTTTATTTATAGACTATTTAAAACAAGAAATGGACTGATACCTAAAGTGATGGCTACTGGTTAAAGCAAACTAGTGGATAAATGACCTGAAAAAGTAATGACTCAAACAAGCCTAATAATAGGGCCTAATCTTTACTACAAAGGAACATTTTATTTCCAATGCCGGTATGCTATTTTACCATTGAAACCAGTGCTGGTATTTCATACCGGCACATACCACCTCACTTCTCTCACTGAGTATATTACATCCTTCAAATTATGTTTTCTAAAGGTAGAGAGATTTGTCTGTAAAGCAATTTGAAAATGTGTCGAGTCTAGTAATACAAAATTATGTCAGTCAAGAGGAAAGCATGTAAGATTTTTATGTGCTACATGAAAAATAAAATAGAGGTAGGAATTAATAATATTATTCTTCAGTATTTCAAATTTATTCTGATATTATGTGGTAACAGAGTGACCGGCTTGCAGACATCTATGACAGCGTAAGGTCTATCCCAAAAACTTTGTCAAGATCTACAACAGAGTGCTGGCCCCTGAATTCTGAGTGTGCATGCAACTATTACACCCCATCCTGTACAACTATCAATTGCTGCTGCTTCGAGATGCGTATCCAGGAATCACCACCTCCAAGTCCACATAGAATGGAAGTTGTGTAATGATAAATACAATGTCATTTACAATTTCTCGGTTTATGATTTATTTTTTCAATTACTTAAACCTTGCTATTAACATGTTATCTTCGTTACACTGAGTGCCACTGAGGTCATAGAGAATCCAAGTAATTTACATAGGATATACTGGTAGTATGGCAATTCCGGGGTGTGCGGGCAAAGAGAGTTAAGTCCACTTTCTTGTTACTGAGAATTAGAGTGACTTAACACACTATACCAGCATAACTTTAGAGATGGATAAACCCATGAGGCACACATCCATAACTACCGTACAATTTTGAATATGACTTACTGGACTTAACACAAATTTAGAGAACATTTTTATCTATAACTCTATGGACATATCTCAATTTTTTAGGATGGTGGACTTAACTCTCTTTGTCCATGCACCCGCGAATTGTTTTAATTATCTGGTGTAAAACACACATTTTTACCTTGAAAACAGGACAAGTGTGGGTCATATTGACCCCAGTGGTAAACCTACTCTATGTAAAATCAACAAATACATTTTAGTGTGTAAGGAATATAAAACCATTGGATACATTTGACTCAGAGGGATCAAGTCATACAATTTTGAAAATTATAGTTATAAAATCAACGGAGGTTTTATTTTAAAAGTGCTTTTGGGGTCACATTGACCACAATGGTGCTAGGAAGATTAGTGAATCAATTAGAGTTTTCTTGCAAAGGGACAAGCTGCAAGGGACTAGCAACGAGTAGCACATGAGTCACGTCATCCAGAAACAGGGCTGTAAACTATTGAACACCATTGAACTGTTGCGATGAACTCTAACATGAACTCTAACCTAACTGCCACCATCCTAGCACTACATGCCACTAACGCTAATATCAATATTCATGGGCGCCCATACCAGGGAGCAGAGGGGGAGCCGTGCCCCCCAGCATTCAGGGAAAGGAAAAAATGTATATTAATAATTATAGTCATGTGTTTTTCATTTAGGACAATTATTTAAAAGACAGTAGAGACATCAAAAGTTTGCAGAAGTTATACCAATTCAACAATATGGACAACAGTGGGTTAAGAAAGGGGGTTCCAGACCCCTAAAAATCGAAACCTAAAATTCTATTCTTGTATTTTAAAAATAAGATTTATTAAATTATACAAGTTTTGTTGGTGTGTCAAATATGATATAGCAGTTATTTTGTTTTTATAACATAATCAGTAGGCTATTATTTCCATTGTTCCTTAGGGCAATGATAACCAGACAATCCAACGGAGCATAGATGCGTACAATCATAGCACAGTAGATCTACGATGTGCAATAATTCAATTATAATTGAGTTATATGGGCTTATGCTTGTATATGCCCTTTTTTTTCTAAGGGATAACGCATATTCTTGTTCCCATGGTCCTGTTGGCTAATCTGTAAATTTTCGTTACGATATCTCGAAATTTAGAGGCTTGACGGTATTTTGAAAAATGGAGAAAATTTCAAACTTTAGGCGAATATATAGAAATAATCAAGAACTCTCTACAAAACCCCATATTTGTAGTTCTAAATAGTGCAGATATATTGAAGGATTGGAATCCTGGACTCAATAAACTTTTTCCACAGAAACTCAAAAGTAGAAATTCAAATTTCAAAATCCAGTCCTATCAAATAATGGCATTTCCTCAACATGGCGGAGTTGCAGTGTGCTGTTCATATTTTGGTTCTTATGAACAATTTTCCTTTACAAAAATATCTTTTAATTTCATTGAATTTAAACTTGCAACCAATTGCCTCTATTAAACTCAATACTGCTAAGGAAAATGACATAAGGAATCTCTTTAGATTCCTCACTGAAGAGCAAGTAAGTAAGTTGGTTTGAAGACATATTCTCCAGACCCAATCAACAAGGTCAGAGAGAAGCAGGAGCAAACTGTAATTCAAGTGATGGAACTCTGTAAACATGAAGTTTAATATATTGTTCGTTTCATTGAACTGGTATAAAACTCTGTAGGTAAGCTGAAAAGTGAGAACTTTAAAATACTGTTTGTTTCATTGAACTGCTATAGAAATCTGCACTGGACATTTCAGTTTGTATTCACTTAACTTTTCCAGGTATTTGTAGTCAAAATTAAAGTAAAAATTGCCTACGGTGGAACACAGTCTCCTTCTTTCTCGAACCTTCAAATACATTAAATGGTGAAAACAGAACCAAACATGACAGGTTTATTTTTCCAGTTATAATTTAAACATTTAAAAATAAATTTCTGCCATATAATTTTGCTATGAACATCTTATTACATATTCACATCAGACTTATATACATATTTGTTTATTTGTAATATTTTGTTTAAAAATGTTATTTCAGTCACAATATGTAACATTATAACCAAATGGTAAGCGCCGTTCACACGTTAATTTGAATGCAATCAGGGCCGTAGCAAGGTCCTTCTGCGCCCTTGGCGAATTTGACAAATCTGCGCCCTCCAATACTGGGGGGTCTGAACAATTTTTTTTAAGTTTCTATAAAATTCTTTATTATTTTAATATAAAAAACACTCAAAACCTCAATTTTAAAATGAAGTAAGTGTTGGACTTTCAAGGCAGGCTACTAAAACCTTATTTTCAGACAATTTAACTACTTAAAAAGAATTATATAATAAAATCTAGTATCAAAAGTAAATTACATAACAGGCCCGAGGTCTACTAAAATGTTTAACACATTAATATAGGCAAAAGTTTTTCGAATAGTTGAACCACTTTCATCTCAATAATAACGTACATTTTAATTTTTGTTGTTATATCATACCATACTGTTCATGATTTATGTCATACTCTGTCAATAAAAAACGTGTTAATTAAAGAACGTTGCATGACTGCTTTTTGTTTGTAGACAATCGGCATAATACTACAGATAGTTCACGTGCAGTAATTTTTAATAACCTGAAAGATTTCTTCCATTAACGTGGAATTTTTAATGCTTGATAAATTGCACCAGTCTAAAAAAAGGCGGGATTTTTCATGGTTAATTTTGCGCCCACTCTGTACCTGCGCCCTTGGCGGGGGCCCATCTCGCCACCGCCTAGCTACGGCCCTGAATACAATAACATGTCCGGTGACGTTATCTTAGAGATGTACCCGATCTACGAAATTACCGACAGAACATTATGTTGTATAAAGCTTGCTGCAAACGAACACGGAAAAATATCGAGTTAACATACATAAATAAAAAGTATCACACACTCACATTAAAACAATGGTAGCCACAATATTTAAAATGACACTCGTTTACGCTGCTTCCTGCATACCATTGTTATGTGTGTGTGAGATATGTTTTATTTATATAAGCTAGATGTATCAGTTCTGGTCCCATAAAAGCTTTTAGCAAGGGTTTAAGGTGGTATATAGGCCTACTGTACTAAACATGAAGTTAATTAATATGTCGAGTAAGTGACGAATGAATTTTTGATCACGGATGTGCCTAAATTCCTCATACATTCCCACAGTGAAAATAGCACCCCCATACCCTTAAGAGTGGAAAAAAAAATTGGCATCTGTAACGCTTGGTTGTCCGTCGTACTGACCACGGGGTCTACATGTATTTAAGGGACGCCCATATCTAGTTGGTGTGCCATCCCTGAGAGTTCCTGCGCCCCCTTTTTTATTTGGGAAGATTAATGAATTATGTTTTGTCAGTGGAGTTAAGAGTAGCAGGGTGCAGAAGCAGGCGCCTGACGTTGGCAGGACTCCAACAACTGGAAGACTCCTGTTTGACCCCGCCCCTTCGACCTTACCACCTGCAGAGTCGAGGGGTGGCAATGTTCCAAGGGTTAATGGTGCTAAATCCTTTCACACACTTCTCGTGACATTAAGAAAGCCACTAAACCCCTTTTACATAATGAAATTGAGACAGTTTTGGAGAGTTGAGTTCAACGCCTGCCTCTGGCGGCTGGTTATTATTTGTGTCTTCGACTTTCCTATCTACAACAGCATCAATAGCCACTGGTATTTTAAAGTACTTTTAAATTGTAATGCATTTCTAATTCCGCAGCTAAGGGTTAGTTGAAAATTTATTGTGGATTGGGCATTCATAATCTATCATCCTGTTCGAAAGTATGGGATCACATTTAGAATCCATAGCCTCTTTGCAATAAAATTGTGCACCCCCATGAACAGGGCCGTGGAAAGAAAGCAAGGGCCCCAGGGACAAATTTTCCTGGGGCCTCGTCAAATATTAAATTCACTACCCAACTCGCCCTTTATAATGTGTGCAACAAAAAGATTATGTGATGATATTACATAATTAATAAGTGCTAAAATGGTACCGGTACTTTATGAGATTGTTTGGTAGACAGTACTGTCTGTAAGCCCGATAACTCAAATAGGATTTATCGGATTTTCACGAAACTTGGTACGCCATTTATAACGCCCATGGGACGAAGCCTATTGATTTTGGACCAAATCGGTTAGCTGATGCCGGGCACGAAAATGAAAAATACATTAAAATGTTCTAATTAGGAACAATTTTATCTGTATGTAGGCCTACCAGTTTAATCTTTTGAAAATTATGATTTTAAATGACGAACGTTAGTAAGGCCTATTTTTGAGCCCAAAAGAATTTCTGCTTCTACTTTTAAAAAATAGCAATTTTTCTTCAAGAATAATGCGTTTCAGATTAACTGATTAATTCCGTGTCACCGTTATACGACAGGACAATGCAGATAAAATAAACACAAAAAACATAAGTTAAACTGTTTATTGACATAAATTTTATTTTAGAGTAAATTTAGAAAGTAATAAATAAAACCTGGCCCCTTTTGGGGCCCGGGAACCAGCTGCCCCTCCCTCTCGTCGGGCCTGGTTATGAATAAAGTTATTTTCTTCTATTTTGTTACGCTTAAAAATCATAGTTCGCGTTTTCGTGGTTTAGCGGATAACATTATGGGTCTTGCGCTTGGTTCTGGAGTTCAAATTCTTGTGCCTTTTCTTTTCAAGCTAGTAAATTCCTTTTCCACCTCACATGTAATAATAATATGAACTCACGAATCGTCATCCTGGTTTGATTTCAAGTTTCCATACTCCTGGATAACTACCACCCCCTGAACAAGCAACGAGTGAACGTGAAAGTTATAGTTTGCAAAAATCGTACATAAAGGACGTATTATAATGCTACTGGTACGCTAGAATTTTAATGTATGTCCTATTAATTTAGAATGGAGAAGTAAATCTTAGCCTGAAGCAGTTCAACCTGATACAAATATGCCCCATATTATCAAAATTGACCTTGATTATTTCTCCCAATAACTTAAAACATAAGAAAGTAAGTTTAAAGGATAAAACCCTAAATCTGGTCCCTTCAAATTACCGTACTTTATTTCCCTCTTGGTGTACATGGCTCATATAAAATTTAATATTAGTTAAAATTAATAAACAGATTTTTAAAACATATTAAGACATTTGTAACTTTTAACATGGAATGATATGTATAAATTAGTTACTTAAAAAGGAAACGACTTGTGCCAGAATTTACATTTTCTCTCTTAACTCAAGCAATCTTTTTTAAATAACAATTTCAAGTTTGTTTTTCCCTTTGAAGCTGAAAGGTAGTTATATAAACTTACTATCACCAAGTTTATAGTTAAAAAAATAATATTTTAAAACATATTTAAATTTACGTGGTAGATAATTGAGAGATTTTAAAATTATAGGTGTCTAAACGTAAAAATCTTATACCAAGATTAATTGCTAGTTACGTTGTCCTGCAGGACAGAGAACAGATGGTAAATCCTTCGCCTAGAAGATCACCTAGAGGGAACGTATACTTGTAGGGAGATTCTTGGTAAGAGGTCTATCGATTTATTTATATTTTTATGGATCCAACATTTGGAAACTTTAAATATAAGCTGCTTGTCAGAGGAGATATTCTTGGCCATATTGTTAATTTGTATGAAATATATGAATGTCATCAGATTATCTTAAATATTTTAGTAATTATGAAGAAATCGGAATGCAGACACGTTTACCAATGACAAGAGACCTTAAAGGTGATAAAATACTGGAATTAGACTTCTCTCTGTAGTCATCAGTTTTACAACTGGTTTGATGCTTAGACTTAGAATTAGACTTAAAAAATAAAGGCAACTTACTTTTTCGAGTACTCTTGTCTGTAAGCGATGTAAAGCTAAACTGGTGACTGCTCAAGTACTGTAACTGTGAAAGTTTTAGTCATGGGCGTACGGTGGGGGAGGGTCGCGGGGGTTAAAACCCCTCCCGATACATATGCGATTTTTAGGATTATAACATTTTCAAAAGTTTAAAAAAATTGGTTTGGTTATTTTCTTATATTTGTTATATAACACAGAATTATTAAAAACCCTTGTAAATTTCAATTTCTCATTAATGATTCTGTACCCTTGTAACTTATTTAATAATGCACATACTTAACCCCAATGGGCAAAAGATCTTAAATAACTTCTACTGTACAGGATAACATAGGACTATTGCTATTAAATAAATGATTAATACTGGATTGTTTATAATTTACTCTTCTTATAACAGTGACGCGTTACTGATAAAATCTCCTTCAGAATTTCTCATAAATGATTTAATAACCCGGATATTTATGTAATGTGGTCGGTTCGCTCCCAGTAGTCTAATGGATATCAGCTATCAATACGTAAAACCAAATTTTCTGGAATGGACTTAGCTCCAGAAACCAGAATAAGTAGTTAAAACAAAATTACTACGTCTGTAATCAACTTGCTGATACAGAAACAACAGAATATAGATACAATGATTCAAAATGCTCCGCATAAATAAATCATGTGAATTATAGCCCATAGCGTGTATTGCATCCTACGGTAGCCTACTATGATTAATTTTTCGAAAGAAAGGTTTTATTTATAGACTATTTAAAACAAGAAATGGACAGATACCTAAAGAAAACGGTTTTAAATACTGTACTGAATAACAGACATATTATTAATAGTGTACAAATTATCACAATACAACTGTTTCTC
Source organism: Ectobius pallidus (assembly GCA_964059195.1). Taxonomy (NCBI): domain Eukaryota; kingdom Metazoa; phylum Arthropoda; class Insecta; order Blattodea; family Ectobiidae; genus Ectobius; species Ectobius pallidus. The sequence goes on from CAXKWD010000010.1 coordinate 61,658,955, forward strand.
TCTCGCTCTCTCTCTCGAATCCTATGCCCCCCCCATGTTGGATCGAAGGGCCTCCAAGTGGAGGTTAATAATAGTATATTAAGTTACAATGTGCGCAAGGACATGGAGCTGAGACAACATTATATTCAACCCCCTCCAAACAGAATTTCACCGTACGCCCATGGTTTTAGTCATCCCACTTGTGCCAAATCATTCTCTAATTACATTAGGGATGGTTTCCTTGATTACGCACTATGTTTGTTCACACAAAAAAGCTAAATAAACTGTGATTTTTAACTTCTTGTGTTCTTCGTAAGCCATAGAAACCATGTAGTGATTTAGTTTTTTCTGGAAAGCGTTTTTAACACTTGGAAAATAAGAATAAATATGTCACTTTACCAATGGCGTAGGGAAGGGGGTCTGGAACCCCCAAATCAAAACTTTAAATTCTATTTAAGTTATTTAAGCTCCATTTTGTCAAATATTTAATTATTTAATTTAATAATAAAATACTACATTTGTAAATGAAGGCATATTATTTCCACTATTCCATGTGTTATTCAACTTTTCTTGTAAATAGTAAAGTGTTATAACTTAGGTAAAGATTTCTTGTTTCAGTTGGCATGTCTTAGAGTATAGTAAACAAATTTGCTAGCTACTTCTCAGTGCTAAAATAGCGTAAAATGTGATTTTCATTAGTTAAATTTTTTAAAATGTTCCGGGGGTTGACCCCCCCATACCTCCCTTTCTTGGGGGATTCCATACTTCCCAAACCCCCAGCACTTTCGACCATCCCCGAAATTATTTTCTGGCTACGCCTACTATTTAAATACAGCTATATTTTAACATATTATATTTCCTGTTATTTTTGTATAGTCTATGGCGTAAATTTACGAATATTTGACTGCACTGTAATCAAGGCCTTCTCTGTACAGTATCAAGAATGGAATACGCCCACTGAAGCCGTGGTATTAATATTCCATATTCCAGTATCATCAATTCCCGGAAAACTACGTAGCAGTATTTTTCTAATTGTTCCTTTGGGGAAATATACTTAATTATTGAAAAGACATTAACTACTTGCAAGTACATATAAGTAGATCTTGCATGGATCACTGTAATGAAAACTAGAACACACGACACTACAATAAAAGAGGCAATTTACGAGGCAGCCATACATCCCAAAATAGAATACGATAGAACTGAAACTTCACGAGGCGAGCGACATCATGGTCAATGCATCTACAATACGATTCCACTCAAATTTGCAAGAATAACTACAAAAATTGGCATAATGGGGCTAATAAAACATGTTAAATTAAATACGAAATAATAATTTTGTAGAAAAACCGAGGTGCAAATTTTGACAACAAAGGGGAAAAATGAATTTAAACTCACACGACTACAATCAAACCCCCGAGAAGAGATAGATTGTGTTACATTTTAGTAATTTTAAGAAATTTTAACTGTTGTTATTACTATTATTATTATTATTATTATTATTATTATTATTATTATTATGACTCATAGCGAATACACATAATGTTTTTAGACAAGTAATGTATACTGCAGTTTATTTACAAAGCTTTTATCTCATGGCACTTTTAGAACAATTTATATGATAGCTTTAAAATAATTTGATATTTATTATATTTATTTATTATTATACTGGTGGATTATTGAAAATATAAAAACACACATGTAACCTAATGCATAGCAGGGCTGGAACGAAGATAACAAGGTCAAGCTGACGTATTATAAGCAAAACAAGATCTAAATTTACTCACTTCTCGTATGACGTAATTACCCGTCGGAATTTACTAGACAAAATGGCGGTTTGCAATCACACAACTCAAGAAAATGCTAAATATGTTTCCTTAAAAATATATTAGGCAAAATTGGATCTCTAATAATATACTTTATAAGAATTATGCAAGAGACAAAGGAGATGTTTAAACATTTTAAACTGTACTACTCTTCCATCAGAGACTTGACCTAAATTACATCTTAGAAACAAACTGGAATAAATAATAAGATTTTTCCTAAGCCTATTAGCATTATACAAGCTAATACAGGTTTAGATAGATAGGTTTTAAAACTACAAAAGCACATTAAATGGACTTCAAAAGGTAACTGAACACTATTTTTACAACTCGACAATAATTCAAGTTCAGAGCTAATATGTTGCACAATATGTACGTATGTATGTATGATAATGATCTTCAAGCATTGATTGCAATACATAAGTGAGTAAGGCTCAATAATATACAGTATTTACAAATCAGAGATACATACGACGGTTAAAAACTTGATTACTAAACCTTCTAAAACTGGTATATAGCCATTTGTACTGGTAACATGACTGCTATTTCCCCACAGTAAGATTCCATATGTGATTACTGATAATGCTTTGAAACAAAAGTCAAGTATGCAGCTCTCACATTATTACTTGGGACATAACTTTTTAAGCTATTTAACAAGAACACTACTCTAGAAAGGTTATAAATGTAACTTATATGATGTTCCCAGGATTTATCTACACAAATGCCTAAGAATTTTACACTTTAGAATTTTAGAGGAAATTCTCTTAAACTGACATACAACTGTTGAGTTGAAGTCTTTAATAGTGTTAAGCAAATCGTCTTTAGAAAGAAAGGTGCTCTAGGTGTGTGTGTGTGTGTGTATATAAAAGACTCTACAAACTTCGGAACTATTGCCCTAGCACAAATCGTAGTTACCTTCCTTATAGGAAACCTGAATAAACATTTAAATAAGCTAAAAATAAAAACACTTACCTGCTTGCAATTCTGGAGGTAGCTGGAGAATTCTCCATCTGCACATCGTATTCCACCAGTAACACTGCATTTGAACCGAGTCCTGTAGATCACAGAAACAAATCATATCAGAAATTTCCAGTCAGACGGATGGCACAGAAACACATTTATATCACGTCTTTCCATTCAGGCGGACAGCACAACACTCCTGCCTGCAACATGAGCGATCATTGCGCAATGTATTCCAGTTAGGATTGCGCAATTCTCTCGCACGCTTCGTGGTATTGAGAGGTACCTATGAAAATCCTACCTTCTCACTAGCATAGGAGATACTTTAATGCATGATACTATTGAAATAGCATACAGATTAGGATTATTACATTAATTTCATTTACAGGACCGCGCATTCTATACCTACATTAAGAAAAAAAAAAATAGAAAAGTGGGCGCAGAAGCAAAATGAAATGACTTCCAATACCAATTTACATATAAACTTCTACTTGGACCTCAATAAAAGCTTATAAACTCAACAAGAAAAGATCTTCAGATGAAATCTTGATATTCTGGTTCTGAAGTTTTGAAAATTATGAAACCTTCTTTCTTAATGTTTTATTAAAAACCTACTTAAAACTCACATTCTCTGCAGTAATTCGAAAAATAAACTGTTAGAATTATTCGTCACGTTATCTTAAAGAAACACTGCAAATTTCATACAAATGTTTGTAATAATGTATGTTTTTTTAATCTTGAAGACTGAAAATGTCTAAATTTTCCTTTACGAGAAATGGGGAAAGAAATTCAACCATCACTTAATTTAAATTTGCTATTTTGACTCGAATTCCTTAATTAACCAGCCTATTCGTAATAACAGTGAAATTAATTATAGTGTCTTAACTAATATTGAGGCATGTACCACTTAAGTCTGGTACGCATTTACATCTGATCATGCTGCACAACCTTTAGGAGTACAAAATATACATTGAACGATACCTGTCGAAGGAAAGTGATAATTTTAAACATATATTTACATATAGAGACTTCAGTAACAACAACTTGTTCTCGTTGAGAATGTTCCTATCTATTAGATATTACTTAATTTTCTGTTTTTATATAATGCCATGATCTAAACTTAGACTTTTAAATTTTGCGAATACGTTATCTTATTTACTTGGTATTGCTTGGCCACTTAAATATAAACGTTTAAGTACTATGGAATATTATATTGTGTAGAAATAATATTCAATTATCTGTACAGCGCGACAATTTTATTTTAAATCCCTCAAATTTCTGTAATTTTTAAGTTATTTGGAATGAAATTTACAAATTTATTTTAAGCAGTGCAAGCAAAATAGCACTGAAAATTCCTAAACAAATATGTGATGTTATGTAAAATATTGAAGGGAAATACAATTTTCTTTATGGATACACCCTATGTTTTATCTTTATGCCGGTTATCATTCTAGGGATTTCTAACCTACCTACCTTCTAATTAAATAAGGTTATCACGACGAAGAAATTATTTTAGTTGTATAATTTTTTCTATATCTGTGGTGTTGTTGATTAATAGTGATAGGAATTTACTGTTTACAGACGAGGTGAGAACTAAAATGTGACCTATGAATTAAGTTTAATGAAAATTCTACAAAACACAAATGACACATTTATCAAAGCGTACGAACATACGCATATAAAAATGCAGATTGCTGTAATGCATGTTACATGTTGATGAAATGCCCAAAGGCTAAATCAACATGCAACATTGTAACCAATTGCACTCAACAATAAATAAAAATTAGTATTACTATATTTCAGTTCTCTTTCAGAGTTTACAAGATAGCAATTAACTCTATCTAAGGGTACCCTATTCTTAAAGTACATCTAACACCAAGCGGAAGCCGTTGTTAAGACACTGTATAGCTGTTTGCTTTTACTGGGACATTTTTACTCAAGGTTCTTAAAATTTTTACTAGCGGTGATTTACCGTTATCTTCCTCGAGATGAATTCGAGGTCCAGTGTCAGATAGAATTCTTACCCATTTTAAATTTATGGCAGAGGCGTAACGAGGGGGGGGGGTTTGGGGGTTTGAACCCCCCCATTGATTATAAAAAGGAAAATTGTACAATTTTTTAAGTCTGCTTAAAAATTACTTAATACGAGTATAAAGCGTGGGAAGTTTAAAACTCGTCATTATGCATCTTAATTTTTAAAATTTTCCAGACCCCCTGGATGTTATAACCCCCCCATATGGTCGGCCTGGTTATGCCTATGATTTATGATACAGAAGAATAGCTAGAAATACGCAATAATTTTGTATAAATATTGCCAAGAATATTAGCTAGAGAAACAGGGAGTGTTCTTGTATGAGAAGCACATTAGTTCTCGTGTAGGCAAGATTAGCACTAACAGATTATAGATCACTGTTACAACTCCCCTGTGATGAAACTGAGCCTTCACCTTCCCTTCGGGAATCAAATCACTAACATCTAGTTCCAGGTACAACCATCCCCATACGTCAATTACAGCAGAAGTTGGGTAATTCCTCATTGAACAATACGAGATATTGACTGATATTCAATTTATTTATTTTTATTTAATTATTTATTTTATTGTATGAAACTCAAGATGGATAGGCCTACATCAAATGATCACCCGAATTGGCAAGTGCGGGTTCGGGTTCAGTTCAGTTATTTATATTACACAATACGCAATTAAATACAAATTAATACATAAAATAGATTAGATTAGATTAATGAGGGGTAAAGTAAAACCTTCGACTTCTCAACATTGCGACCTTAATAGATCTATTGTGAATACCCTATACCCTATTTTAGCAGTCACCACTTTTAATTTAAGGCTTTTTAATATAGCCTATAATTTTCCTGGGTGATGTCCAGTCCTGAACCTCGGGATTTTTCGTTACTACCCAGCTAGGAATCGAACCCGGACCCCCAGGGTGGAAGGCAAGTATGGTACCTATACACCAATGGCGGCGGACTTAGGCCTAATACATAAAATAAAATGTAAATCTTAACATAAAATCGAATATCTAGAATAAAAGTAATACAAAGAAGAAAAAATAGTAACTTTGTTTAATATGAAAATAGTACACATATGCCATACACGAAAACTACAGAAAATTGGAATAATCTATAATTTACTGTTTATTTATAAAATGTTGTCGAGCATGAATTTGACTTGAGGACCGAATGTTCGGTCTGTAATGATGTGATTAATGATGGGTTTTACTAGCTTGGGTGGACAAGGTGATGGGATGAGAAAAAATCTGATGTAATACATTAGATGTACTGTTCGCCACGCAAGGCATAAAAGCTTGAGTTTGTACAAAACGATGATTAGCTTATAAGTACCCTTCAGAGATCTTTTACGAACACATTTTCCAAATAAAAGTTTCAACCGTTAGTTATAAGAACCTCATGTACAAAAATTTCAATAAATCGTTAGAGCAGTTTTTGAAAGAATCGCGAAAAATGAAATTTTCTTCATGTGAATATTAATAAAAGTATGACGAAGTCGTCACCAAACTTCGCGTTGATGAAAAGAATGGGGGACAAGTCAGTCAAAAAGAGGGAACAGCTACATTTTTTTTTTTTTTTTTTTTTTTTTACCAAGAGTGAAATAATAGCATAGAAAAATATATTTTGCATTATATGCACATACGCGTTTATTTTACTTTTTGTCTTCTCGGGTTTAAATGATGGCTTTCTTTTTCGTGACGAAGAAGACGTAGTCATCACTATCTGAAGCCGAATCCATTCCAAAAATCACAAAAACTTAAAGAAAAACACCAGTTAAATGGAGATAACTTGAATTTTTTTTGGAAGGGACAAGAATTTGATTTTTAACAGTTATACATAGGCCTTGTATAACAAAATCTTAAATTTTGGAGGTGCAGAAAGTACCTTTCCCCCAAAGTCGACGCCTACGCCAGTTAACACAACACGTCTATGTTGATGGTTTTCGTGTTACAGGATGTCCACACACGCCATGGTACGGACTTAACGGTTACTCGGAAGTTGAAATGTACATCCGAAATGCTTCTCCAAAGATCCTACAACCTGCTTCTTTGCATTTTCGAAGATCATACTGTTGACAACAGTTAAGCTATATTTAGTTAAAGTCAGATGGCAGAACAGTTGCGTATTGTGAAAATTCGTACCGATGGCAATAACATGAACATTCCTTCAGACAGAAAACGAAACAATTGCGGGACATTTACAAAATACCTTAAAATGCGGGACGGTTGGTCATCCTAGTCACATCCCCAAAAGGTATCTAACCCAAATATAAAATGTTTTTATACGACTTTTCGTTCTTGAACTATGCTGATCACCGACACACACACATACACAGACATTTTAAAATTTCGAACATTTATAATAGATAAATATTCAAATTTCTAAACAGAGTATTTAATGTACAAAAGCTTCTAACAAATCTGTATTACCAAAAAGAGAAATAGATAATAAATTTCATGCACAAGCCACTTGCATAAAGAACATACCTTCAATACATCCCAGGTAAATACGATAGAACCCGAAAGCCTTTGATCTGAAATGATATTGGGCGATAAAGAACGAAATTGGCAGTTGTAAGCTTACGCGGCTGACATTTTTCAAAGAGAACGATGGTTAAAGGAGGAGGGGGTGAAATTCAGTCAAATATTGACATTCTGCGACAATTCGGCCAGAGTAGAAAACAAGTGCAATTCTGAAATCTGTACGAATACCAGTACGCATTCCCAATGTTATGAACTCGTGTGCCTATGTTTTCTATTCATCGAAGCGCTTCGAACCATTTCATAGGTGATATTGAAGCTGGTAAACTACTGCATCTCTCTAGGGAATACCGGAAAGAAACTTTCTCCTGAAGCGGCTTTTACCCCGAGCAGAACACCCAAAGGATTTTCATTCCTTTCCTTTCGTAAAGTGTGGGTAAATCGATTATTACCTTTTGCATTAGAATGTGTCCTGTGCTCTGGAAAAATTCCATTGACGAAATGATTCATTGATCGTGAATACAATTTTCGATTTTTATGTATTTTTATGTATTATGGAAAGAAATTATTGAAGTGAATTACGCTTACATCTGTTTAAGTAGATTTATACCCAAAATGTCCACCTTATACCACAAATCCCACAAATCATTAATGCAGAGAGTTCCTGATACAAGGTTGCTAATTTATTGTACTAAATGTCTCACATCGGCAGGATTAAAACATAGCATTAATTTTGGTCCCCGCTTCTATAACTCAATGATCAGAGTGTATCCCGATCTCTCAGCATACTCCGCTGTAAAATTTAATAGATATATAAAGCATTTTCTGTAATTTTTTTTAGCTGTTTAAGACATTCTTATTTAATTCCTTTTTATGTATTTATGTTCAACATTTTTTACTTTCTCTATTAGTTAATCACATATTTTATAACTCTGTTTCTTTGTCTCTCCTCTTTCTTCACTTTGATATTTTAAAAACTGCACCCGAGCACGAGCAGTCTTGCTGATTCGGGTGTATTTCTAAATGTTAACATTTCTTGTGCTAGAATAATTATTAATGATGTAAGATTAGCCTTTCTTTTCCTTTTTTAAATTGCAGTTGTAGTTATTTTTTAAATTTGTATTTGTTCTGATTTACTTTACTTTACTATATGTATTTGCATTTGTATAAATAAATAAACAAATAAATAAAATTAAAAAAATAATTGCTTTTAAGGGTTTTAATAGTTTTATAAACATTGTGTAAACATTGACAGTTAAGGATTTGATTTATAACTAGTGTCAAATCGACACATATCTGGTTTTATAAATATACAACCATGAATGTTAAATAAATTTATATAAATATACTTGATGCAGACCATCTGAATATTCCTAAAAAATCTTAGTACTGCAGTTCAATTAATACAATAAATTAGCAACCTTGCATCAGGATATAAAAACTTTGCATAAATAATTTGTGGTTTAGGGTGGTACATTTTGGGTATAAAGCTAAGTATTCACCACAAACGGATATGAAATTCATAAATTTCTGTTTAGGAGTTAGCATTATAATAATTTACGAGAAATGTATTCCATATTCAGCATTTAATTTTCATCATATCTTTTTAATTATAAAGACATAAACTCGATAGCATGAATGAAATACATTTTTTCCTACGTGCGTAATATATTTTTAGTAGACTATGCTCTCCGAAACAGCCGCTTGTCGGGCTGTTAAGACGTCGAAAAATAGTTCTTTAGTGAGCTAGGCCGCTAAAATACTACCTTAGTGGCTTGATACTAATTTGGCTTCCTTCAGAACAATTAAGTTTCACTTCATCTTACAACAATGGCATATTATGTAAAATCATGGCCCTAATGAAATCTAATTTATTTTTGTTTGTTGAATATTTTGGAGATATATAACTTATTTCTTCAAGCATAAATATGTAAAGTTTTAAACAACTGTTAAAAATAAATGGAATAGATTCTTTTTAAAAAGCTTTAAAAAAGATCTAAACTGCTACCTTAAAACCACGTTGATTATAAAAGCATAGAAGATATTTAAAGCAGAAACTGCCTTTAGTGATATTGGTAAATTATATGTCTTTTAATAGAGCAAAATACACTTTAAATTGAGTTTCTTTGCATGGTCATAAAGAAGGTAAAGATTTTTCGGTGCTGTGTAGAAGAACTAAAGAAAATATGTTAGAAACGCTGGAGAATGTTGTGGTTAAAGTAAAGACCATGACATGTCACATGTCTATTTTCCTTCAGGGGCTACGTCACCCTTGAAACGGACGCTATTATTCACTGCAGAACACATGTGGCCTGTCATTCGTGGAAATACCGTATCACCTTCCTGACCTGACAATAATGCGTAGCAGACTCAATTTATCTCTACCAGGGAAGTGGCCGGTAAATGATAGGCCTACATGGTACCAAAAGGGAAAACGAATAGAACGTAATTTTTACTTGTCACACGTGGTATAAACATAGATTAAAGAAAGTGTTCCCTAATCCCTATACAGGCCATGTAGGCCCTAGGGTTTCCAGGAGGTTGAGGCTCCCATATTTTTAGACATTCGGAGCCGTGAAGGTCGTAAAGTTTTCAGCCTTACTGGTACTCAAAATTCATGGTACTGATATTTATTTCTGTTAGGGGCTGAGTAAACCCCAGGGGCATGGTTCCACCAGACGGGTTAGACAATTAAAAAAGCCAACGACCTAACGGGGATGGAACCCGTGATATTCCGGCAAACAAAGACTAAACTCTCCCTGCCTTTAGTAGCCTAGTAATTTGTAATTTGCTTAGTGGAGTAGCTTAGTTTGTAAACTACTGGACTCCAGTTATAGTAGGAGAATAGTAAAGTAGAGTAGTTAATATTATCTGTAGAAAATTGAATTACTTTGTTTACATAAAGGAGAGTTTAAATGCAAATATGAAAGTATATAATAATCATTATAATACGTTGTGTTGTATTCAGAAAAGATCACTAAAGTTAAGATATAATAACATCTTAGCAGATTAGCCTACGTCCTGGTATAGAAGCCTAGACACCAGGATCTAACCAAGCAGATTTTTTTTTTTATACAGGGTGTTTCAAAAATACTTTTGTAAACTTCGGGCATGGGTTCCTTACACCAAAAGAAGGAAAGAAAAGTTCATATGAACATATGTCCCATAATCCTTGTTTTCTCGTTTGGAACTGTTCAACACATTGGTAGACTTATAACACGTCAACACACAAAACTCATAACAAACGCTCGAAATGTCCTCCTCTTGCTTCAGGACATTTCGAGCATTTGTTATGAGTAGGGGGCGGATTTCTATGCCATGTCATATTTTTCCCCTTTGCATTATTTCAGGTTTCCGACTAATTTAAACCCGATTCCAAGCATCCTGGTGAAAATGGAACGGCTTTTATTGTGTATGTAACTGCATATTTAGGAAATTTTCAACTATTGTAGCATATTTAGGTCATATTTTTGGCATTTTTGTGTGCATATTAAAGAAATTTTGAAATTTCATATCATATTTTGTAAATATTGCATTATACTGATACTTTTTTCAGAATTTAGAGATATTTTAAATAATTAACATTGTATTTTAATAAAATGAATTGCAATAAAACTTAAAAAAATATACATAATGTGTAAGTGGTAAAGTCATATTTTAAATTTTATTGGTCATATTTTAATGTTTTTTAGGTCATAAATGCATGCATATATCCTATTTTTTAGGTCATAGAAATCCGCCCCCTAGTTATGAGTTTTGTGTGTTGACGTGTTATGAGTGTACCAATGTGTTGAACAGTTCCTAACGAGAAAACAAGGATTATGGGACATACGTTCATATGAACTTTTCTTTCCTTCTTTTGGTGTAAGGAACCCATTCCCGAAGTTTGTAAAAGTATTTTTGAAACACTTTGTATATAGGCCTACCTTCCGGTTTGCAGCGCAGTGCCTCAACCACTATGCCACGGCATATTCTGGCGTTCTAAAAGTCATGTGAATTTTTAAATGAGGCTAAACGGATATATGACACATAGCAAAGTTATACTAGAAATACCAGTGACCAAATATCGGTATTGTTTCGGTATTGGCCATTGCTGCTATAGGAAACTGTAAACCGTCAATATCGGTATAATGTCGTAATGTCATATAAACTAATAATGTATAATGTATAGCCTAATTAGCCTAATGTATAGCCTACATATAAATTTGTTTAATCTTCAATATATTAAATTCTTTGTATATGCGATGTCTTGGGTCAAATTTTTTAAAGTTTATTTTAATTACCCATTTTTGTAAGAGTATTAATGAGAGAAACGCCGACTAATTAGCCCCTCCTCATCCTAATATTTCGTATTGAGTAACTGATTGAATAAGGTTAAGAAAATTGTTCACAAGGCTTGAACTGGCACGTAACATGTAATATGTAAGGCGATATTGTTCACTGTGTCTCATATGTTCTACAGTGTTATCCACTTAGTAAAGAGAATCTTGAGTACGAGCAGTTGACTCGTTTTCACAGAGTGCCCATAAGAACATGTTAACAGTATATAGAGGATTCTAGCTTGTATTGGCGGCGTCAGCATATTGTTTTATACTGGCTCGTCCCGTCACATCGTGACGAGCTTTCACAACTGTTGCTGACATCGCTTTTCTTACAGAAAGAGGCTAAGTGACACAGCGTAGTTCATGAAGTGTCCCACTTTAAGCGTCTTATGAATAAAATACAGTTTTTTGTGCTAGATTTGAGATGTGTGGAACATCCCAATTCAATTATTCTCATTTACAACTTGTGTAAAATTCTAGTGGCTTCTGTTCAGGATTTTAGTATTGTGTACAACATAATTGCAAGCACAACTGCGGTTACTTGAAAATTGTAAACAAATAAAACTAAATAAAATTCATATAAGATTATATGAAATTTCTGTAAAGTCTAATTGTAGAGGGCACGTGTTTTAAAACCGAGATTCTGTTCATACAACACCTAATATGACATGTATTCTGTTATAGATTATATTGAATCTTTCTGATAGGTATTTTTCTTCCAAAACTATTATATTATTATTTATATTATTATTTATGTTTTTCATATTATGCCCCTTGTGTAAATGTCATATTGTTTGTGTTTCTGTTTTCATTTTCTGTGTTGTTTTAGCTATTGTATTAGTTTAATTATTTTGAATATCACTTTAAATATTTAATATTAGAATCTGGTGTATTAATATAAGCGAGAATATTGCAATTGGGCATTAGCCTGTAATATTCTTAGTACATAAATAAATAAATTCTGTGGCGAGGAAATGTTGTTTTGGCGAATGATCTGGTGTAACCTATCCGACCTAAATGATACACTTTATTTTGTAATATAGTGCTCTCGTTTTAACCGTTGTCACTCGGCGAATGAAACGTCGGAATTTCCTTTTGCGGTCTGCCGTATTATATTATTGTTTAATGAGAGTAAATAGTAGTTTTCACTCTCAAATTCAAGCAGGTGGCAGACTCTGTTGTAAAGTCAATCTATCAAAAATAGCAATATAATACAAAATTTCGGCGTTTCTTTGATTCTCGTTGCCGACTGAGACATGACAACACTTCAACACGCGGCTATTAACGAGCAACACTTCATAGACAGCACCGCTGGGAACGATGATAGCGAGACGACTATACCACGATCTAACGAAAAGTAGCGAGATTTCTGCCATATTTCCTAATGGCCTAACTATTCTAGTGTTATTCATATTGTACATGATGATGCAACTTCTATTGAAGTCATATCCAGAGCTTTAATATACAGCGCCATCAATAACTCACCGTAGCTCTGGTTAGGTTCGCCTTCCGTGCGAAGGTTGTATTTCTCCCTATCTTCCATTCAGACTCTTAGCAGGTATACCAGAGTAGGCCGTGTTAAATATTGATGAGCTTCTGTTTGCTATTGTTGATGAGCTGAAATCTTAAATAAGTAGTTAAATTCTTAATTAAATTTTTCGAAAATAAATTGTGAATTTGTGTCGTCAAGAACTCTGTAATTATTTTCAACATCTTCTGTAAATTGGCAAGTTTTATGTTAATTTTGTTTCTTAATTCATAAACGATTGCAGCAGAACTTTATAACCATACGCTAGCGCTGCCAACTGAATTTGTTTCTTAGCGGATTCTTGCCTGCACAAATGCTGTGGAGCGTCTTCTTGATGACACTGTAATAAATATTACAGAATTCAGAATGTTTGCATATGTGATGTAAGTTGGTCAAATAATCTGCAATTACGTCCTTAGCAAGAGAATACAAGTGATGCCCTTCTTAGCCAAGGCTGCAAAGGAAATGCGCAACGTCCTTGTAAACAGTGTCCCGGACACCAAAATAGATCATGTGCAACAAATGTACGAGTTTATAACGATCTTGATATTTTTTCTTGAGACATGGGATACAGCTTGTACAGAGTGCATCATTTGCAATATTTTACATGAATATCTTTTTTCTAAGGTTTTGCTTATACAAATTCGAGGTCTGTTCCTCAGCTGTGCGTCAGTTCACTCTGTAACTTGTACCTTTCGAAGGATCTAAGAAACAATAAGCCTATATGTTTGACTGAACGTTTGTTGGAAGTGTATTTAATTTGAAGTGTAGGTATTCACAGACGTTTGTTGTGCAATTTAAATTGCATGTAGTTTACCTAGTATATTGTGCAGAAATATGAGGGTTGCGAAAAAGCAATACGAAAGTACAGAAATGTGTAGAGACGTGCCGATATGGTATAGGTTCATTTCCAACGCTGGAATCATGGGAAAATAATACTGTGATAGTATCTTGTTATGTGATACAGGCACCGCATAAATTGCTTGATAGCACTTCTGTAGCAAGGAGATTTAAGGACGTTTCTGTGAATTTAACAAGAAGCTTTTGAAGTATAGAAGTATTCCCTTTCCTTTGGTTGTTCAAAGAGTTGCAATATTAAAATTCAAGTTTGCTTTCTTATGTACTGTCTTAGGAAACATTAAAATTATTGTTGAAACTGGGTCTAAATAGCAGCACTTGGGCAGTGGTGGAATACATAAATCCCGAAGCAAGGAAACCGAAAGTGTACAGCTGTGAAATATTGCTATCGTGTAATTTAAATGAATGTTACAAACCTCCCATACCTTTCGTCCTCTCTTTTTGCTCTCCCTCCTCAAACCCCTCTCTCTCTTTCTCTCGTTCCACTTTTTCTTTCAACGCAGTTTCAATTAATGTAAATGCTCTTTTCCATCTGTATACTTTTTCGATTACTCTCTATATTGTTATCTTTCTCTCTGTATCGCTCCTTTCTTACTTCCTCCCCCTCTCTCTCTCTTTATTTATTTATGTTTTATTCTCTTGCTCTCGCGTTCTCTTTGTTCTCTACATAGTTGAATGAAATAACATTCAATTGATCAACTCACAAAAACACAATTGAATCATTTGCGAAATATTTCCATGTAGTCACTGAAAACTAATTTCTTTGTTAAATAGAACATAACATTTTGAAAATAAAAAGGAATTTATCAACTTGAAAATAATAGTTTGTTTAAAAATGCAAGTTATTTGCATTTTACAGGCATTTCAGTTAAAACAGTTAAAACATAAAGAAGTGAGTAACGCAAATGTTTTTCGTTTATTCAGCCCACGTGACTGTCCTTCTTATATTCTATTTATTTATTTATTCATTCGTTTGTTCACTTATTTGTTCGTTTAATCGTTTGTTCAGTCATTCGTTCATTCATTGATTTCTATATTTCTTTCTTTATATTCAATTATGCTGTTCTTCCGTTTTCGTCCTTGTCTGTAGCCTATTTGCAAACATTTTTAAAAAGTACATTAGGCTATATTTATTTAGATAGGCTATTAGATAACTGTGATGTAAATATTTGAAACAGCTTCACAAGATTTAGTTACTTCTTGTATACAAAATTAAGGAAAATATTACATAAAAATAAATAGGTCTAGGTAATAATTACCATGAAAATTAAATAAATACCGGATATATAGCCTGTATAAAATTAACAGAGTCTGACTTTAAAAGTAGGTAACATCGCTTTTGAAACTTAGTGGAAACTTAAGATTGCTGCTTGAACTCGTATTTGTTAATTTGGGCCTACTTTTTCTTTACATTCTCCAGTTCATTTTATTTAGCTCTGCCTATGTGAGAGCTGCCCATGCATTTTCAAACTTATGAACATTCTATCAATTTAAAAAATGTATTTGATAATTCTTTACATTACATTTACATTCTTTGCTGCATTATGAAAGAAGAAGTAAAAAAACTTGACATTTCTTTCCGGGGTTCTGCATTAGCATTCCCCAGTGGTGTAACGGAGAAAGGTTGAGTCCCCCTGCAAAATTTAATTTGAGTCCCACTAATAAAAAGATTCATCTTCAAGAATATATTTTTTACTAATTTTGAAACTTATCTTTCAATCTCTCATTTTTCTCGTTTTGGTACACCATTTAAATGTCTATAACAAGTTTTAAATTGCTTCATTTCGAAATAAAAAAATATATTAAACAAAGAACATAAAACACAAAAATTAATCGCTAGAACTAAGCTGTTTTTAGTCTAATGTTGTAAGCTTCACGAGACCAAGAATCAAATACTATGTTTTCCTTTCTACCATTGTGCTAGACGTGATGTAATATCCAATCAACACTGCACCTGCCTCAATAATAATGCATTATAAAAGCAACGGTAAAATGTATCAATAGATTGAAGAGTCTAACAGTAACTTAGGCTTAAATAGTATGCATTGACGGCGGCTCACGTCGCAACGACAGACAAATAACAAGTTCCTGTTGTGTTTCAAATTGAATTCAATTTACTCAGTTTACTGAAATTTGACGTGTACCGGTGTGTTCATTGAAAGCTGCGAATTATTTATTTATTTTACTGCTTTGCATGTTTTACTCCTCAATACTACAACCTATTTACATTTTTTTTCAGGTTTTCATTTTGCCCTCCCCCCCGCCTAGAAGCTTGCTCCCATCCGCTTGGCGGGGTCTGCGGGGCATTCAGTTACGCCACTGGTATTTCCGGTTCTACTTAAGTTTTAATAACTGTTAATTTTCACAGTTTACGATAAGAGTGTCTTTTCTCCTTGAGTCATCTGAGTTGTGAGTCTGGCGGATAGTTTGTAGTTCAGTTATTTTTTGCGTACCCAGGCGGCTTCCTTTTGTTAGGAAGAAAAGTTTGCTCTTTATTTTTACCGCACCAATCAGCTATTTACTTCAGCCAATAAAAATCTAAGAACGTCCCGTGACATATGTGACAGCTACTTGTCTACTCCGCGTGTTGTGAAGGGCGGGTTGCAAGATATACCGGTACAGTAAACAATAACGCGTGAGAATTTATTACAACGAGAGAACTGAGGTCAGTGATAACAATGAGGAAATATTGCAACGCTGCTTTCGTTTAGGAAAGCGGAAACCAAACCGACTTGGTCAGATCAATTAACATAAAGAAACACCAACTTAATGGTTTATTCCTTTGAAATCACCTGAGTATGCAATGAAAAACTCTACTATAGGAATATCCTGAATTAATGAATTGATGTAGTTGTTGAATGATTTGGCGAGTTTTAAGTAACACTCTGTTGAGTTCTATTGTCTCGTTTGGAATGTTTAGATCAGATTAAATAGTTTTTTCTAAGTGTACCATGGAGCACTGGTGATTAACCGATGACACTTGCTTTGAAAGATGATGCTGAAAACCCTATACATACAGACATTTATGGGTAATGTGTATATTAATTTCTTGAACTGAATGGCAAGTGAGGATTTTGATGACGTAGATCAAGAATAAAGCCAAGGGAAGATTTATGTTTTGTAACCTGGTTGAGTGGAAGGGAGAAGGCCTTATGGCCTTAATTCTTCCAGGAAAACAAACAATTAATACTACTTCTTACAATTATTACTTACTACTACTATTATTATAACCAGGAAACCAGAGGCAATCAAGCAAGCTAAAACAGTTTTTACTACTTGTGGCAAGATCTTGAAAGGATGTTGAAAACATCATTACAAAATGAAAAAAAAAAGTCGTACAAATAAGATAAGAAAATAAGGACCAAAATTTCAGGATAATACGATAATATATATCAAGAATGAAACCCTCTACAAGAAAATTGAAAAACTTTCAGATACTATGCGAAAAAGGAGGATAAATTTCTATGGTCATCTTCTCAGAATGGACTCTGATAGATTAACCAAACAAATCTTTGACTTCTTCCGCAACCACAAAACAAATCCCAACTGGTTTAAAGAAACTGAAAAAGACCTAGTCGAGTTAAAAATTACAGAAAATTCACTACTCGATCGAACGACTAAAATAATTATTAAAGACGAAAATACAAGGTTCCAAGACAGGTCGACACTGAAGTCCAAACCTATTATCTCTGAAGAATAGAGGAAAAGAAGATCATTAAGAATGCAGAAATACTGGGCACTTAGGAAGGAACAACACGCAAAGAAATGACTGGTTCAACTTACCCCAAAGAGGGTGAAACGAAAGAAGAAGAAGAAATACTGAAATACATAGAGGCATTGTATTTTTGAACCGTTGCATGATATTTCTCCAAATGAAATCATGGAATAGATTAATGCGAAGCTTACGTAGATCTAGATGCTATTCAAAACCTACGTTTTTGATGTACGTATAATGACCTTCGAAAATGGAAAGCAAAAATATCGGTAGTTACACCACACCTGCTACTTTGTAAAATGAGACCAAACGACGCAAGCCAATAGGATTTCAGAGACAAAAGTAGATACATACAGACACATGCACATAGGCCTACATACACACACACACACACACACACTCACACACTCACACCAAACTGTGTTTTGATTTATAGCTCTTTTTTGTGTAGGTTAATACCGAGCTACAAATTACGACTGTACGAAACTTTGAACAAATAAAAACTCCCATCTCCCCCTATCCTACTACCACCATAACTTCAATATCGGATAACTTAAAATAAGTGAATATTTCGTTGGTTTAGATCCCGGCTTGCGCGAACTGGTAGTGTTTTTTTTGCCCGGGTGGGGAGGGGATTTAATCCCATCCTGGCCTTCATTCTCCATGTGTTACAACATTTATAAATGATTTATATCGTGCCAAGTTTACGTTTTGCATTTGTACTGCTACAGCTTTCCCTGCACGGATAGGCTTGTGGATTTAAGCCACCGGTTATAGAGCATTGTTTGTTGGTAAGTTTCCTCCTCTTTTTATGGTGTGTCCGATATCACTAACGCAGTACCTATTCCTTCCCGGAATGAATGATAATCATGTTAATGACAACCGTAATAATTCATGCTACGCTTGGTTTGATATACAAACTACCTAACTTTATTGTTAGTGATCGTAAAATTTATTAATTTGGAATATAAATGTGTGCGATATTTGATAAATGTAACGTCATAATTTGTAGCAGTAGGCTCATTGTTAACCACGGCACACGGATGTTTTCACTATTGTAGGGCGAAATAACTTCCTTGATCCCTGTGGTTATATTATAATATAGTTTTTGTTCGACCAATCTATAATACGCTTATTACATGTGACGTGACGGAATCATAATTATATCCATTTTGATACAGATTTTCATTATAACATTGGTGTGATATCGATTATTATCGAAGAGTCTTGTAAGCTTGAGAGTAGCAACTGAAACTGCATAGTAATCAACCTGTATTTAAAATAAAAATCAATTCTGTTCGTGTTCGTTGTCATATTAACCAGACGAAATAGCTTAATTACAAATTGATTTGGACAACTGATGGAGAATTGGATCATGAATATTTAGAATTTCCAAGTCGCACGCTTTAAAACAACAATAACATCTAGATATTTAGCTACACCTATTTGATTATCATTCCTTGTCTAATCAAGAACGATTAGAAACTTATTCACTGTATCTTCAACTGAGTGGACTTTTCTATACACTGTTCCACTAATTTACCAATAAAGTAATTTATTGTTCATTTCGAAAATATAATGGTCTTTTTTTATAGCTCAAGTATATACATATAATAGTAATAGATTAAAAAATGTAACAAAACTATTATGTTCTACTCGACTTTAAGAAATTTTAGTCCTCGAAGACTCAGTATCAATCGTTGTATGAAAAGTAAAATAAAAATGAGAATTGTTAATATAAACTACACGGATATTGTTCTAAATATAAAAAAGTATGAACATGAAGATGTGATTCGATAGTCAGGGTAAATAGAGTAAAATTATAATGTAGAAAATAAAATATGCCAAAGTAATTTTTGTATGTTGTACTCGAATCTAACCTATCAAGTAAAGGAGTCAAGCAGATAACTTGAAACTTTCCCATATATTTAACATATGGAATTGTGTACTTTAGCTTCATGGTGTCTCTATTAAATTGCGCATTCTAGCAGACCCTAGAGAACGAATAATTAGCACTTTTAAATTATTACAATAGATTACTATTATGTTTCATCAATGTACCGCTGTAAGTTCACTCATTTCAATCGTGGCGCAGAAGGTGGACTGTATAAATAATAACTGATGAAGTGAATGGAAATGTGCAAGTTCTACTTCTGGACTTAATATCAATCACAATCAAAGGAAAAGTATCTCTCGAGGTTGCTAGTGCTGCAGCCAAGTTCATTAAACGTTGATGCTAAGAAAAGCGGTGGGTCTCATGAAGAAAACAGAAGTTACATGCTTTGCAAATGCCATCAAAGTGCGACTTTTGTGCCAACTTGGTGAATAATGTACATAGTGTAAGAGCTTAGTGCTGCAATGCATCAACCTTTCATGATACATCTGCTTTCCCTGATGTGGCGCAATTTTCACGCTACTCCTCCTACCCTCCGCATCCCAGCTCTCAGCTGGAGTTTCAACCTACTGATACAGATTGCGTTTATTGGGTCACTTTAATTATGGGATATTTCTGTGCCTTCTCCCAATAGTTTTCTTGCAGTGTTACATGTGTTATGCCAACTGAAGCTTAAGTTCATATCTAATCATTGTCTTAAAATTCATTGTTGTCCTCATCAACTGTCTCCATCTCATTTATATCGGTTAAAATTGGAATGGGGGAAGGAGGCATAGGCGTAACCAGGCCGACCATATGGGTGGGGGGTTATAACATCCGCGGGGTCTGGGGGGTTTGGAATATCCCCCAGGGAGAGGGGGGTCCGGGGGTCCTCCCCCGGAAAATTTAAAAAATCAAGACACAAAATAACGAGTTTTAAGCTTCCGGGGTCCATCCCCGGAAATTTTTTAAAAATACGCAAAATAACGAGTTTTAAGCTTTCCACGCTTTATACTTGTATTAAGTAATTTATGGGCAGACTTAAAAAAATTATACAATTTTCCTTTTTTTAATCAATGGGGAGGTTCAAACCCCCAAACCCCCCCCTCGGTACGCCTATGGAAGGAGGAGTACATAGGAAAAGGATCTAAAGTCAGAGAACTGGGGCTCGCTTGGATTAGACTCTGTGCGTGGAGAATGATTAAGATCACAGATGAAAACGGAATGAGAGTTTGTCCATTATGTAAAGGGGAAGAATCATGGTTTCATATTTTGGCGAATTGTGAAGGTTTGGAAAATTGGAGGGAAAAATATTTACCATTATCTTTTATGGAATCAAATAGGGAGCAACGAAAAGTTTGGAGATTTAACGGGTAAAAAAGGTTGTGGAAGGCATTGGGAAGTTTTTAATGAAGGCGAGACAGCTCAGGTTTGAAAAAGCGACAAATTGGAGAGCGGGTGTGGAGGGTAAGGAATAGATTTAGTTTGTTTGTGTTATTTTGTATTTATATTATTTGTTCTTTTTTTGTGTGTGTTTTTGCGTAAACATGTACGGTCCATGCGGGCTCATGCGATTGTTTGCATTGGAATTTGTAAAAAGTTAATTACTGTAATAAACACTTACATTACATTAAATCTCATTTATATACACATTTATAACGTTTTCGAAGTTTGGGTCCTTGATTATTACGCCTCTTCTAGTCGCAGTGTCCCGAAACAGAAATTTCAAAATAAAAAATATGGGTACGTAGTAGGATACAGGGGTAACTGTTAATTCCAATACATATGCTTCTCGTTTTGAGAGAAATGTACAAAAGACAGCCAGAAAGAAATACAGCTAAGGTATAACTGAGAATGCACGAGGCATCAGGTTTGTCATTATCGAATATAAAATAATAAAAACTACGTAAACATAAATAATCGCATGCGGTAATGGCGTAAATCATTACGCATTACTGCTGTAGCCTTTCCTGGGTTAATGAACACTGTATTTTTTCAATGGCGTTCACTTTTAAGTATTGTGTTTTACAGTAATGTATGGTACAGGAGAGTCAAGTAATATTTTAATAGCAAGTGGCAAGTTTAACAACCGAGGCGCGGCCAAGGGTGGTAAATTCCACGAGAGTTTAAATTTTACTCTCGACTTTCATACCATAGTCTATCCATTATTAAACCAAAATAAAATAATATATTTTTGAAGATCATGACATTTTTAACAGTAAATAAATGTGCAAATGTGTCATTGCTTAAACAATAGACAGTGACTAAAATGCTGGATGTCTAAGATAAAGGATAGACTAAAAACAAACTCAATTGGACTATTCAACTCATACGCCGCGTGTTTGATATTGACCAATAACGTTTAGCAATTCCTTGGATATATACCAATCACGATCGTTTATCTTATAAAATGTTTGCTATTAATATGATGAAGAGTTTCATCATATAAATTCGTAAATTCTCGTGGGATTACATATGATAAAAGATTATACGTATGGTGAATCAAGATTGTGTATAGAAAAGGTTATATTTATTCCTGAGTTAGTTTTGGTAGCTGGCATTTCAATTTTGAGAAACTTTGTGAAAACATAGCCTATAGAGCGTGGGCTACTGTATACCCCCCATCCCCCCCCCGTGGGATTTTCCGACTCATATATTTTTTTGTTGGTATTGACATGTAGTTTCTTATTTTAGTTGTTTGCCCCTTATCAATTACAGCATTTACCCGGAAACCCCGGAAATCCGGAGAAAACTAGTTTGTTTTAATTTTTCTTTGTTCTTTGCTCCTAATATGCCCAGGGAATTTCTGAATCACATATTTATTGTTGGTATTGCCATCTAGATTAAGGTTTTAGCTGTTTGCCCCTTATCAATTACAGCATATCCCCGGAAAACAACGGAAATCCGGAGAAATGACTTTGTTTTAATTTGTCTTTGTTCTTTGCTCCTAATATGCCCAGGGAATTATTGACTCACATATTTTTTGTTGGTATTGTCATATAATTTAAGGTTTCAGTTGTTTGCCTCTGACCAATTACAACATATCCCCGGAAAACCCGGAATACCACGTATATACGGAGAAAATGACAATGTTTTAATTTTTCAATCTTTGTTTTTCCTTCTAATATTCAAAGGGAATTTCTGACTCATATGTTTTTTTTTGTTGGCATTGCCCTCTAGATTAAGGCTCAGTTGTTTGCCCATTATCAAATACAGTATATCCCCGGAAAACTCCGAAATCACGGAAACCCGGAGAAAATGACTTTGTTCAAATTTTTTAAAATCTTAGTTCTTTGCCCTAGTATTCAAAGGGACTTGGTGACTCATATGGTTTTGTGTTGGTATTGCCATCTAAATTAAGGTTTCAGTTGTTTGCCCCTTATCAATTACAGCATTTCCCCAAAAAACTCTGAAAACCACGGAAATCCGGAGAAAATTACTTTGTTTATTTTTTTTAATATAAGTTTTTTCCTCCTAGTATTCAAAGGGAATTGGTGACTTATATGTTTTTGTATTGGTATTCCCATCTAGATTAAGGTTTCAGTTGTTTGCCCCCTATCAATTACAGCATTTTCCCAGAAAACTCGGAAAACCACGGAAATCCGGAGAATATTACATTGTTTTAATTTTTTTAATCTTAGTTATTTGCTCTTAGTATTCAAAGGGACTTTGTGGCTCATATGGTTTTGTGTTGGTATTGCCATCTAAATTAAGGTTTCAGTTGTTTTCCCCTTATCAATTACAGCATTACCCCAGAAAACTCTGAAAACCACGGAAATCCGGAGAAAATTACTGTGTTTATTTTTTTTAATATAAGTTTTTTCCTCCTAGTATTCAAAGGGAATTGGTGACTTATATGTTTTTGTAATGGTATTCCCATCTAGATTAAGGTTTCAGTTGTTTTCCCCCTATCAATTACAGCATTTCCCCAGAAAACTCGGAAAACCACGGAAATCCGGAGAAAATTACTTTGTTTTAATTTTTTTAATCTTAGTTATTTGCTCTTAGTATTCAAAGGGAATTGGTGACTTATATGTTTTTGTATTGGTATTGCCATCTAGATTAAGGTATCAGTTGTTTTCGCCTTATCAATTACAGCATATCCCCGGAAAACTCCGAAAACCACAAAAATCCGGAGAAAATGAGTTCGTTTTAATTTATTAAAAATCTTTGTTCTTTGATCCTAATATTCCCAGGGAATTTCTGACTCACATATTTTTGTTCGTATTGCCATCTAGTTTAAGGTTTCAGTTGTTTGCCCCTTACAAATAGTTTTAATTTTTTATTGTTCTTTGCCCCTAATATCCCAAGGGAATTTCTGACATATTTTTGTTCACATTAGAATATGAAGGGTGTGCTGCCAGGTTTTCAATCGCTTTCATCCCTTCAGCATCATTATTTTTTGTCATGCTGTAATTGGTAAGGGGAAAACAACTGATACCTTACTAGTTGGCACTTCCAACACAAAAGCATATGAGTCAGGAATTCTCTTCGAATATTAGGAGCAAAGAACAAGGATTTAAAAAGAAAACAGTCATTTTCTCCGTATATACGTGGTTTTCCGGGTTTTCCGGGGATATGCTGTAATTGGTAAGGGGCAAACAACTGAAACCTTAATCTAGATGGCAATACCAACACAAAAACATATGAATTACCAATTCCCTTTGAATACTAGTAGCAAAGAACAAAGATTTTCAAAATTTCAAACGAAGTAAATTTTTCTGGATTTCCTTGGTTTTCGGAGTTTTCCGGGGATATGCTGTAATTGATAAGGGGCAAACAACTGAAATCTTAATCTAGATGGTAATGGCAACAAAAAAAATATGAGTCAGAAATTCCCTTTGAATATTAGGGGCAAAGAACAAAGATTTAAAAACTAAAACATAGTAATTTTCTCCGTATATACGTGGTTTTCCGGTTTTTCCGGGGATATGTTGTAATTTGTAAGGGGCAAACAACTGAAACCTTAAACTAGATGGCAATACGAACAAAAATATGTGAGTCAGAAATTCCCTGGGATTATTAGGGGCAAAGAACAATAAAAAATTAAAGCAATCCCATTTTCTCCGGATTTCCGTGCTTTTCCGGGGTTTCCGGGTAAATGCTGTAATTGATAAGGGGCAAACAACTAAAATCTTAAACTAGACGACAATACCAACAAAAAAATATGTGTGCCAGAAAATCCCACGGGGGGGGGGAGGGTTTGCTATTGGTAGCCCATGGTCTACTACTAGTTTTTCTTCTTATCTGCTTACTTCTGCGTTAGTATATCAAAGCCTCTATCTTCTGATATATTTACTATTTCAGACCTGGAATACAGTCATATTTGCTAGTTGAATTTTACTTGTTCAATGTTACCTGTCTTTACTTCATTTTTACTACTTAATATTAACTTACGACAATTCATCAGGTACTTAAGTATGATGCAAGACTTACATTCCATGGAATACGCAGTATCTGCGCTAAAGTTATTGATGTATCGACCACCACCCAGATTAGAATAGTAGGCCTAGTATTTATTTACCGGTTTCATTAAAGGCAAGTTGCATAAGACTGTTTTTGTTCAAACACAATTAGATGTTAAAGTTTAGAGATTTTAGATTAATGAAAAAATAGAATCGACTAACCTCGGCAATCAGCAAGTTCTCGTAGTTCTTGTCTTCTGCGACACATGGCAGCTGATGGTGTATGGTCAATTAGAAGCAGTAGCTTTGATCAAGACCACGGCAAGATGGTCGAAATATCGGCAGAAATCTTAAATATGACGGGGAAGATACCTGGAAGCCAAGAAAATTTTAAAGTCGAAACTTGTAGTTGCCGCTTCTTTTAAATGAACGGAGTTTTACAAATGAAATTAACTAAATTTAGTATAATATTAAAATTAACATGAACCGAACTGATTCTATTTTAAGTACAGATTGTTTATAACATAGTTTCATTTCTTGCTCTCAAGGTTTTAAGATCGTTCCGTGTTCGATATTAATCGATTACACCAACGTTTTAATGGAAATATGTACTTTAATGAATGTCATTAAGATACTGCTACGTCACATAATAAGCGTATTATAGTAGGTTCAAATAAAAATACACATTTTAGATCCATTAAAGTGTCGAACTCAATACTTAATTTTAAATAAATAATATATTAAAACGAAAGAGATACTTCAGAAAAAGATGTGCTTTTATAATACATGTCGATATCCATATCCTAAGGGATAACGACCAACACTTTCTTCATCGATATTCTAAATGTTCAAAGGGAAATACTCTTAGTTATAGGCTATGAACATTCAATCACTCTGTCATTAATAATTTTGATATAAAATTATTTATTGAGTGTTTTGAATAATCTACAATAAGAAACAGTTTAAGAGAAAACAGAATTTGTTTTTGGATGAAAATTGTTTTTTTTTGTAGTTTTATTTTCATCTCTGAACTTTCCTCTTTACAATGAAGTTTCATACATAACTGTACTTTAATTGTATCCTTGCTATTTTCTTTCTGAGAAGATCCAGACTATGGAGCAGGGATATTTTAACTTCAAAACTCAATTGGTTTTTGGATGAAAATTAATTTTATTCTCAGGACATTCCTATTTAAAATGATGTATCATACATGATTGTACTGTAATTCTACCCATGTTATTTTTTATTTTTCTGAGAAGATCTAAACTATGGAGCTGGGATATTTTAACTTTGAAACTCGTTTTCCGTAAGTTTACTTTTTTACATAAAATGTACTTTTTCTCAGCTTCTACTTAACTTAAAAACTTGAAATTTTCAGGATGTTTATTCAGATGTCTTACAAACACTGAGACAATTTTTTAATTAGTTAATCTATGAATTATTTATTAGTCATATGGTACTTAAAAATATTGATAAAATTTGGTTATAAAGAAAAATATATAATCCAGTAGGTAAGTATATTTTTTTGAAAAATATTGTTTCAGTATTAAAACAGAGAATGTATCTAGAAACTGTAAAAAAAAATAATGAAGCCTAGCATTGGTTGTTTTTGGAAAAGGTACATGATATTTAACATTGTAAGGAAAGGACATCCCGTTTCCTCTTAAATGGGATGTAGAACAAATAGGTATAGCAAGAGCTATGTCCTGATTTTAGCAAATAGGTGAGATATTATGTATTTATAATGTGTATCCTTTCCTAGCGTATATGTTCATGCGTGTGTTGTAATTCTAAAAGCTATTTCGTTGCATTCGCTGGGAAATTGAAAATGAGAGTTCCTTTTATTTCCACAGCATAGCCTTTTCTGTTTCTCCCTCCCTCCCTCTCTCTCTCTCTCTCTCTCTCTCTCACCCTCCCTCTCCCTCTCTCTCTCTCTCCCTCTCCCTCCCCGTGCAAGCATGTTTGTATGGAAAATGGAAATGAAAGAGACAGAGTGAATTGGATCGGATTTACAAGCTGGTTTCATATTTTTCCTTTTATCTCTGAAATAGACGACGGCGGATCCGAATAAAGGTCTGTTTGAATCGAATCCTCTTTATTGTTCAGAGAGAGACCAATCACAATTCTTTGAGTGGCGGCTTTCTGACGCTCTGAATACTCAGTCTGATCGTATTTCTCATTTATGTGAAAATTATTCAGGTAAAAACAAAGGAATTTTAGGCAAAGTGCAAATTTTAAATGATTTCTGAGATGTAAAACAGAATTATTAATTAATTAATTGAATATGTTGTGTAAACGCCAGAACCTTTAGTGTAACACTCTTTGGGAAATATTTTCTGGGAAAAGCGTTCAATTGGCATTTTTGTATTAGTTTTTTTTTTTTTAAACTGATTTATGATTTTGGGTAGCTGTAAGAATTTTGAAGAAACCATAATTTGCTGGAAATCTAATCGGTGAATAAATAAATAATACGATTACATAAAATATTACGGGTGCTTAAAATTTCACCGAATATAGGCGACACCCCTTACATTAAGTGAGGTGGGAAATATGAAAGGGGGATATACAAGGTTTGGGTACTCAGAAATAAGTGAAAATCCTTTTTCCCCTCAGTAAAGAACTGATCTACAACCCTGTAATTTGACATGCTCTTTAATGACTACTTCTACAATTTCGTAGTATTGCCAGAATTAATAAAATTATTACAGTTGCGGGCAGTTATAATTACAAAGTTTCCCCACATTTTGTGCACTGAAATGCAGTTTCCGTGGTAATGTCCATAAATGTCAATATTTATGAGTGATTAATTTGTTATCTATTTGTAAATATCATATGAAACATTTTATAGAACCTTTGGAATATCTACAGTATTTTAAAAAAACCCATGGAGTATTCTTTTTACATTTTCTTTTATATTAACATATTTTAAAAATATTAATGTTAAATCAATGATTGTGGATAGTGCTGTTCATATGGTATTAACAAACAGAGGTAAAAAATAATCACTCAGAAAATATATTGATATTCGTGGAAATTATCACGGAAAAGGCATTTCAATGCACAAAACGTGGCTATATTTTATAACGATAACTACCCGTTAAAGTAACAGTTCCATTAACTCTGAAAATTGTATACAATTGTAGTAGTAGTAGTCGTCAATAAAGAGCATTTCAGATTACAAGCTTGTGTGGAGCAATTCACTGTTGAGAAACAAAATAATTAATTTCACCTATTTTTCAGTACCCAAACTTGTAGTCCCTCCTTCGAAAGCATAAAACAATCGTAAATGGAAGAGTTGGATGCAATTTACGAGCTTTCTACCCATCACGCATTTTCTGCGCTATGTCTTAACAAGTCGTTGAGTTTTCTTGCAACGACATGAGCGATAGCTGGTTCTTCACATAAAAACAAATACCACTACCGTACGCCTCATTTGCGCGTTCAATGGCGGGGGGAGAGCGAGAGAGAGAGAGAGCGAGCGAGAGAGAGAGAGTGATAAAGAGAGAAGAGGGGAAAGGAAACAATGTTTTTACTTGATCCAGGAAGTCAATCCGATAAATTATTAGGTAATTTTGTTAACCGTAAAGCCCATCACTGGGCTAGCAAATTATTCCGGGTTGCCTACATAAAACTCCGGCACAGTCTTCTTGATCCGGCAGCCATTGTTCGGTACACACCGGAGCTACTAAATAATTTACGAGCCAGCAGATAATATGAATGCCCTGGAGGTGTGAGAGAGATTTAACACTGCACTGTCCATATTTGCTCAACAGGCTAATGTTTCTAAGCCTGTAACCTTAAGGCAAAGATTAAGGGGATGAACCCTTGAATAGAGGACGCCGCAATGGAGGTAGCTTCATGCGTATGAAAGCGCTCGCTCGGTATAACAGAAAGGTAGATGAGGTCAAATGTTAATGCTGTTTGTGTGGATAAGGATATAGCAAACGGTTGTCGAGAAATAATGAATCACGGAATTCTCTTACAAATCTCAGTGTTAGGAATAAAGTAAAATCACGCTTGCTTTAACGTAGGTGTCTACTTATTCAGACAAGCAATATTCAATAGGCTATAGGCTATTTTATATAAAATAATTCTAGAGTGATAGGGAAAAAGCGAATAAGTTAAAATATTATTCGCACACTTTATCTTGAGCTAAACACTCCATAATGCTGAAAACCGTCCATATAAAGAAGGCCTCGCTCGAAAAAATGAAGATCGCGACCCGTTCCCAGTATTGCCATACCCAAAAACTTCCCGTTGAGGCATTCTTGAGCTACCGTCAATTTTTTTTTATTCGTTTACATCATATTATTCTGAAAATGACAGAATAAATCCAGGGATATTAGAAGAACAGTACTGGCGTTGTGGAAATGGTCGATATAAGTGACTACGAAGTTAAAAATAAATATTCTTTAAACCAAGAAGTATCGGAAATCAGCGAAATAATAAACCAAATAATGAAGTGGAAGGAAAAGCAATTTAATGTGTTTTAATCTGAATCTGTCGTTGGAGAAAAGAACAAGTCAAGTTTTATTATTTCGTTGTATTAACTGTGTTGTATTAATTACCTACAAACTTTCGCGAAAGGTATTTAGTTAAATTACATCAATTCAGGCATGTGAAAGTGCGTATTCAAGTAGGCATACATGTATAATGCTACGACTTTTAAACGATTTTCTTTATTCAGAAGACCGGGAGAGAAATTGTCTAAATAGGCCTAAATATATTACTTTATTCATTTCTCCAGCGATATATTCTACTATAATATCTGAATCAATATAAAATCTTTACTTTGGTAGCGAGAGTTAAAGTGCTACAAATTACAGTTAGTTCCATTGTGTACCAGCATAAAACTACACACGTTATATTTTCTGGTAATTGGCAACCCTTCAGAAACGTCAATTTCAACTCACCGCCTTCTGCAATAGTCAGTCTCTTATACTGCATGCAATATCAGCTCCCCTCACCCCCGCATTTTTTCGGCTCAAGATAAAGTGTGAGTATTATACCCACTGCCTTCTAGACTGTGTCACTCGTGTTTACTCGTGTAATTCTCGAGACGGCGGTGATTATACCAAAGTTTTAGGAGAGACAAATAACAATTTATTTCCACAGCATTGTTTATTCCACCAGATAGTTTTACAAAATATCTTATATTATATAAAAATATCTGGGTGGGCTGATCTAAATAGTGTAAAAATACTGTGGAAATAAATCGTTTTCGGTCTTTCCTGAAACACTGGTATTTTGACTTATTAGCTTTTCCCTATCACTCTAGAAATAATAGCTTATAAGAGCTGTTGTTAAGTCACCAGAGCACTGATTTTGTAAATTACTAAGTACTATTCTAATCTGGGTGGTGATCGAAACATTTTTTTTTAAGTTTTAGTTTTAGATCTCAATTTTAGTGTATATTATATGTGTATTTATAGTCTACATAGATTTCATCTTCATCCCTAAACAAAATTTACTACGACATTCTCACATTTAAATTTAAGAAAACATTAAGCACTTAGCATGATCTTTTGTAATAATTTTTCACTTAACCGTAATTATGTATCCAATGCACAAAATATACGTTCTACATACACACAAATATATATATAATATACATTAGGCTACTTGTTAATTCACTTTGTTTTCTCTTCTATATTATTTCCTAATTTTAACTCGAATACTGGATACATTTTTATCTTATTTTCCAATGCAAGTTATACCAACTGTATTATTATTGTAATTTTTAAGGTATTCACATGCTGTATTTTGTATTCATTTTGGTTGAGTGAAAGAAAATACCTTATGACCTTAACTCTGCCAGGCAAGAATTATTACTATTATTATTTTATTATTATTATTATTATTTTTATTATTATTAATCCAGCACATGCAGTGCGCATTCCATAGAACGTAGGTCTTTCATCATACTTAGCTGCCTAATGAATTATATTAAGTCAATATTATGAAGTAGAAAGGAAATAAAGACAGGTATGATTGAAATTGCAATTCCAGGTTATCAATAAAATATATTGAAAGTTAGAGGCTTTGATATATTGACGCACAAGTACTGAAAGTGCATAATCACGGGGGACGGAAACTAGATATATGCGATGAAGTACACCAATTATATGAGAACAGGGTATTAAACTGCTTAATATCTTATATACATACTAAAAATACTATTATTTTTTGTTTGTAAAGCTATTAATATCTTTACTTCAATACTTCAATAATATCTTGACTGCTGCATGTTGCGGCAAATGAACTATATTATTACCAATAATTGGGATGTAGGGTACTTTACAATCTATTTTAGTATTAATTTATACCATGTTATACAGTATTTTATAACATCAGTAGCATAACACTTAAAATTTAGTTACTACGGGAAACACGTACTTAATAATTTAAGGACGGTCGCGTATATCAATGCATATATTCTTCTCCTCACATGAAGTTAGGCCTGCATCAATAAGAAAAACAGTTGCGTTTCTATTTACAGTTTCTAAAATAGAAATTGGTAGCAAGGGGTGTGTCACAGAAAACTTCCGGGGCTTTGTTGAAGTGTAGTGATTTGTAGCGGTTTTATTGGTTTTTACCTCATATTTATTTTGCCTCTGGAATTCCATTCCTCGCAGGTCAGAGTCTGTCGAACGCTGGTTGTATTTCTGATAGAAATCAATAATTAATTCGAGATAATGTAATTTAGTAGTTTTTTCTCATCATAATAAGTAGCCATCTTCACTTTTTTTTGTAATTGAAACACTTAACTTAAATCTACTGTTCCTCTGATTTTTTTGTTCATATTTCTCAGTTTATAATGATTTAGAAATTGTAATAACTTAAAAACTAATCTTAAGTTTATATTATAAATTTATTTTTATATTTATATTTATATTTATATTATAAATTTAATGTGTCTTCATGTATTTTAATAGTAATTTGAGTTTTTGTATTTATATTATGTAGGCCTAACTGTAATATTTATTTTTTACTGGAGGGCCAAATGGCCTCAGCTCTACCAGAATAAATAAACAGAATAAGCAAATAAGAAGCCAGTTTCATGTAATTATGTTGATTGTAAACCAATGTAAATTTAAAGGCACAAAAACGAAGTATTTCCACATACATACACAACTTTCAAGCGTGTAATAAAACGATCACAATCACTATAGGCTACTGTAACTTATGTTAGACAACGAAAAATAGATAAATTTTAAGCAATCGGTTTTTTATAAACATACCTGAAGGATTGTAAATTTTAATTGCTAATGTCTACTCAAACCTAGAATTATGAACTATATATTCTATAATTTCTTGGATAAATTATATCATGAGGTGAAAAATCATCCCAGTACGTAAAGTGAATACGTAGGTTTTCAGATGGGCACAAAGGTGACTCCATTTTAACAATCTATGTGTACTGAAATAAACTAGGTTTTGTCTTTCACATATTTTTTCCGATTTTTTTAGGGTTGTTTTTATGTAAGTTCAGAATAACCAGTTGAAAGAAGCTTATCATTTAAGACTAACATTGAACATAGCGTGCCATTTCTGGAGGGGAAGAAAACCATTGATTCCATGTCGTAGATTGACTGCACGTTAAAGAACTGAATGCATTCGATGAGGGTGCTTAGGCAAAACCAATCCATATTTACCACTCCCGTAGAGCCGCCCCTTGGCTGAGCGGTTTGACCGCTGGGACCCGGGATCGAATCTCGGTGGATCCATGGGGAATGTGTGGTGGGCAAAATGGAGTCGGGGTAGATTTTCTCGGGATACTCCTGTTTTCCCTGCCGTATATAATTACATCGTTGCTCTATTCATCGCAGTATGACCATTTGGTTGCAACAAAGGAATTATTTATCACGCCAGTATAAATTTGACGTTCTATATCTGTGGATTTACAGGGACGTAAAAAACTTCTTTGGGACAAATTTCGGCACACAGGCAACTGTAAGTAGGCTTACATAATAATTGGCGTTAAGTTACGACTGAAAAATGTTATGAAGTTTCTGTGAAACAACAGATAGGCGACAAATAGAAAAATCAGATCATTTTACTGCCAAGAATATTAGCTAAAAATCCTACGTACGTTATTGATTATTAAAATATAAAGACTGTTCTAATTGAATTTTATGTAACTTACTGGAGAAGCTTTTGTAAAATTGATATGATGGGGTAACAGGTGGGTGAATCAATTGAATTTTAATGAACCTTGACTCGCATAGGGAAATAAAACTCATGTGAAGTTTTTCAGATACAAGGAATGCATTGTATCGATTTTATGTCAAGTTGCTTTCTCTTCACGGCAGAGTGAAGGAAAATAGGATATGGGTAAACATAACCTGTTTTAATAATTAGATTCAAAGGGGAGAAAAAGAGACAGGAAAAGGCGAGACAGAAAAAGGGTAAAAAGGGAAATAGGGAGAGAGAGAAAAATACGATTTAACGGATGGAAGACCGAAAGGTAGTTCACTTAATAGTAGCAATATAAATTATTTTATTTTGCACAACTGGCTCGCGCTAACCCGATTTCGTCACCGCTGGTGATCGAGCAATGACGGAATGATAGCAAAGTTAATGAGAGATATCCGTGGAAATATACTGCAATAAGCTATTGTCCAGAGAAAATTCCATCCCACTTCTTCCATTGGGCTACACAGGCAGACACAGGATGCAGTGACACGCTTGTGCTAAAACTAAATGGATGAATATACTTATAAACGCATAGCTTGTATAATACCCATATGTATATATTTTCTTCTTCTTCTCCTCCTTCACCCCTAGGGCGTTGCCTCATTGTCGTATGGGATTACGACATCTTCACGATTGATCGTGGTGGGTGATTGCTAGGAAGTAATTAAACACAAGACTATTTCCTTTGTGGGACGAGATGGCAGGCTTATAACTACCATTAAGAGGATTTGTACGAAATAATGTTTCAATTAAGCAGTACAAGCAGTTAGGACTAATGTACTAAATGAAAAAAAAATTGGAACCATTTTAAAGAAAACTGTACAAATATCCTTCATATAATGTGACAGTAAGTAAGGGAAAGTACACAACATTCGCCTCCAGAAGGTAATATGAAATCTGCATTAATGAGGCATTCTTTGATTTTAACTGGTAGTCTGCCACGGCATATAATTTTTTTTGGATGCACCTAAAATTTATTTATTTTTAGTTTAAAGTTATTCTTAAAAACAGTTTTAAACGGTTTGTAGAAAGATGTACTAAGTAGGCACTTCGTTCAATGATCATGCTAGTTTAGGTAACTCAACAAACAGAACTTCAAGTTAAGAAACTAATCTTCAATCTTGATCTAACTCGTTTACTATTGTTATTTTCTCACTCTCAGTCTCCTCTCATACTATCACATATTATTATCTATCAGTAGGTCCTGCAGCAGACCATAAATTAGCTCCTTGAACTTAGGACTCTTTCTTCCGAACACCTCATCCCCATTCTCATTCAACAGGTTCTCAAATCAAACTTTTCAAGTCCTCTATGGTTGCCAAACTCATTCACTAGAACAGTAGTTAGTATACTGCCGACAGTAGGCCCTATACCTAATATGGTAAAGTTCTCCCTATTTTATAGGTTGTGAGGACCTTACGGATTCTTGGGGATTGAGGCCCCGGATTTTTAGACAGCTGGAACATGAGGGTTGTTAAAGTTGTCACCTTTCCGGCAGCATTTACCCCAAGATTTGTTCCTTAATACTCATTTCCATTGGACCCTAGGACAATAGTTCCATCATAAATATTAAGAGAGTTGAAAAATCATATGCATTTATCGGGAACAAGGGACCAACCCATTCTACAATATTTCAGTACAATGTAATTTAATTCCATAAAATAGCTGTCTTCTCAGGAATTAAGGGATTTCAAAATGAGTATTGTTAAAGGATATAGTGTAAATTTGATCACTTTCATGATTACCATACACTCTGCATGTAACATGAAGAAAGTAAAATTAATCATTTATTAGGTAGTTAATAACTTGTCAGTGATATGATGTTTCAGGCTTTTCTTGTTATATTATAGTTCTGAAAGTATGAAGTCGGCTTCAAGAACTGTATCGACTCATCCTAGTATCCAATTTTACTTTACGTCATTCAAGGCTCTTCCACCCCAGGATTACTGAACCATAGGCAATACCGATTTCGCATTTGTACTAAGATCGTCGCGTCACCTTCTCTTGACCATAGAACACAGGGAAAGTATTTGATAATTTACTTTTGCAAAATCATCCAGAGTTCTCCAGAAATATCATTCTAAGAAATAATGCCCCAATATGGAAACCTCATAATGAGATTTTATAATAGCTTATTTTGGGGCGCACCTTCATCGCTGGTTAACGCAAAATGATCACATCGACAAATCTGCTCTATTCTTGACTACAGAAACTTGATCCTATCCTAATTCGATCCCTTTGGAATGTTGTCTTGAAAAGTATTAATTGAACGACAGTTACATTTATTCAGATTGATAAAGAAAATTATAATAAGGAACCCTTTTACGGGTTTTAATTACAGTGGGTCATGAAAAAAATCGCCGAAGGATTATTTTCTTCTGTTCGTTATTCTGTTCAATACAATGAAAACAATTAAGCTCGGAAAAGAAGATGTTTCAACGAAATATATTTTTATACTAGAAGTATATTGGGAAAAATATAAATTCTAATTCAAATTAGAATTTAATTACATTTTACAATTTTTCCACATTATATTTTTAAACAAAACACCACCCGAATGAACACATGCTCGTGGTCGGAGGTAGTCCAGAAATAGACAAACATACACAAAATAAAAATTCAAACAATTTGGTATTAGACTTTTTGTTGTATTTCACTAAAAAGATCACAGTAAATATTAGCAAGATTCTTTCATTTCCATTCTGTATAAACCTTATATAAAACAGTCAGTGCAACTCTGCACTGTTTATTTTGCTGACTTGTGGAGCTGGAGTAGAAAACGCATGTCTGTAACTTAAAGCGAGGGTGTAGTATTGGGGCTATAGGCAATGGCGTGGGGTTGATTACATTTTCCGACTCTCCATTTCGCTGTCTCTGCACGGTCTATAGAAGTCGTTCCATCGTTCTTGAAACACGGGGTTGGATGCGCAGTGGAGAAAAATGCTTCACTGTTGGGGAGGAAATATTGATTTTTCTAAACCACGTGCTTTTCCAGTGCTTTTATTGGTGTAGAGGGCTGAGGAGTGACAAGGACAGCAGTCAGCAAGTAAATCAACCCTTCCTATTCTGCGCGAGATTTCTAGGTCATGTTTCAACTGAAATGGAACAGACTCTAGTCGCGAAGTCGAGTTGACCGTTTTTCTTTACGATTAAAAACATAAAGACGGTCGAATTGATGCGCACCCAGGTACAGGTATGCTTGCCCTGTACAGAATAGAGCTCAAGATTAGAAGAATTCAAACTTAGCAAAAAAAACCTCCGAATTTCACGTAACCCTTCTTGGTTTATAAGAAGTTGTCATCTATATACAGAGATAGGTGTCAGTGCTATTCCACAGTTCATCACCTTCTGAGGCACACAAATTCTTCAAAAGCTTAGAAAAGGTGTCTGGTGCTGTTTTCTACTCATTGGGCAGAAAATCCACTCAACAAATAAAAATCAAGAGTCACTTTCGCTCTGATATAGGCCTATTAATAGCATAGTGTCTCTTCTTTGGTCTTCTCTCTTGTAATGAAATGTTTCAAGTTCAGGGGACATATTAGAGGTTTACATCGAATCATTCTCTTTTCGTCATTCCAATATAGTTAAAAAAATATCTGCCCATAACATGGTTCTGAACGATTAGGATTGTGTGAAAAAATATACATTATTTTAAATGGCTATAATTCAATTCATGTATATAGTAAGCGCTAATCTGCTTTCGGACATAAATAGAGAAGATATTTCGCTTCCTATAACAGAAATGCTTATATATTCCCAAGTACCTAGATCAGGCTTGTCCAACTTTAGAGGAACTAGGAGGCAAATTTATTTAGGCAACTTTAGTAATCTTGAGGGCCGCAACAAAATTACTTAATGTTTATCCTGTAAGATTTGATGTTTATCCTATTAACTTACCAGTAGGCCTAAGTTGAATCGCATACACGAAAACTATTATAGTACCACTGATACAATGGTAGGTGATATAAACAATTTAAAAAAAATACAGTAATACGACAAATAAATGTAATTTTATTTTTCACAAAATAGTTTTTGTCACAGCAATTCAAGAATTCAATTAGCATAGTCGTAATAGAATTTATTGAGAAAAAAGGAATCTGACCTTGTTCTAATCTGCGAGACTAGTATTTCATAATTCGAGTAAGTGTAACAGTCACTCAGGCAAGCCCTGTAGTTATTTCTGATAAATTTCGAAAATGTACTTGCGCAAAGGCATGTGCTTCTAATCATAGAGGTGATCTGATGAGAACATGTAAGATCTAGTAGTAAACACTTAAAATATAGCAAAAACCAATAATCATTCCCAATTAATTCATTAGTTTTAAAACATATGTTTTTCGCAGAGAAAATGATAAAAATGTATTTCAACACAGCATTTATCCCTGCACCAAGACGAAAGTAAAGGCTTTCACCAAAGAATACCAGTACTTCTCCTTAACATTCCCTCGCTTCTCCTTCTACTCATCGTTCCCGACCTCGATCCCATTTAGTATTCATGGAATTTTTGAAAGGGTGTTTGATTTGAAGGTCTCATTAAGGCATTTGGAATTATGATTCAGGCAAAACAAAAAGTTGTTTTCTTCTTTCTTCCATCACATGTACCGTAGTAACCCTCTCCGACTCACCGTCATTTCTGGGCATTCGAGTTTATATTCAGTTTCACTCTCTGAAAATATAATGCCACCATTATCTCTATAGGAGACTCAGGAATTGTAAATGCATGATAACTAATGAATTCTGTATTATAATAAATCAGCGTGAATTTCAGCAGCAGATACGTTCAAAGTACTTTCTGTTATAAATAACATAGAAGAAGTACCTATAATATTATGGCAAAATACTTAATATAATAAACTAGTGGAAAAGTTTTTTCTTCTTATGGCTGCTGGCAGTGTTTTAAATAAGAAAATTATACTTGTATGTGTCACTTATTAGAAAGAGGGACGGAACATTCTCGTGTATGATTTAAAGTAACAATTTAAGGATATCGTAAATAGTATTTTACTAATGAGCTGTCTTGCTTATTCGGGTATTCCCATTGCTATAGTTTGGCCTATTTCTTGTATCGGTAATGTAATATATATTAAATAGATTTCTTATATTTTTAAGCTTGTTTAATCTTAAATTATAGCTCGTGTTTGTATTTTTAATTGTTTAAATTAATTGTCTGACGAAGAGAAAACCTACGGTCTTATTTCTTACCCTCTGCCAGGTTTTCAAAATACAAAAATTACAAGAAAAAATAAGGAAAAGAAAATACCACTGACACTAAAGTTAAGACATTAAATTACAATAATCATAATGATGATTAAAATTACAATAATAATTAAAATTTCAATAAAACACTACACAATAATAAAGAATGAAAACTAGCATTTACGTAGGCTATGTCTTTTTTTAAATTACTTACATCCAATTATAGCTAACACTTTCTTATGAAACTGTAATAATAAAGAAATAATGATAAACGTATGTCA
Source organism: Ectobius pallidus (assembly GCA_964059195.1). Taxonomy (NCBI): domain Eukaryota; kingdom Metazoa; phylum Arthropoda; class Insecta; order Blattodea; family Ectobiidae; genus Ectobius; species Ectobius pallidus. The sequence continues at coordinate 61,697,599 of CAXKWD010000010.1, forward strand.
ATTAACCAAAATTAATCTATTTGTTTTTGTCTTCGAAATAAAGTACAAACTGAAGAATGGAGTATTGCTTGACGAAACTCACTGTAGCTCTAGATAGCAGCGCCGAGATCAGTAGTTGCTTAACAAGAACATCTAGCTTCAGAGCTTCATGAGAGACGATTGCAAATTCTGGTAAGAATATTCGATCAATAGTGGCGTTTCTTATGGCAGGCACGATAAAGTACGTAATTGGAAAACTCACTGCCAAGAGGTGAACGAAGTTTCTATTAAGAATATACGAGGAAGGCATCATAATTTCATAGTATCTAAATTCCGAATCTCTACCTACCATTATAAACAATACGATTCCCCGTGAAAATACAAGCAAACTTATATAAGCAGAGGCAGTAGAATGAATCCGAATTTTATAATCTGCTTCAGTGATCTATCATCTTAATGTAAGAAATGGAGATACGAAATTTTTTTCCAGCCAATGTTTGAATGTCGTGCATATCTTTTGAGCTGAAACTGTTGCTGACAACGTCACAACGTTATGAAAATAAATAAAAAATCATTGAAAGAAACTTAATTTCATAGCACGACCTTAGGTCAATTCTATCTCCCTAAAGTGAAAGACTTGTCTACCAGTTTCAGCATGAAATCATATCTAATATGCAGTTACTAGAAATGATATTATTAACAAGAAATACGATGAGATATATGCATGATTTTATACTGTCATGTAAATATTTTTTATAAATCATACCATTCAGAAAAAAATTCTCTTTTATTTAACGAAATAAATCTACAGGATGTCGATTTGAGGAAACAAAATGAAATATCTACGGAACTGTTTTTCGCCCTAAATCTCACATGCATAGAAAGATGTGTATTCCTATATCACATTCCAAATTTTACTCAATTACATTACCATCTCAATAGAAATTTATATCCAATGCAATGTAAAAAAAAAAGTCAATATAAATGACACGGCATTGAAGTTGTATATTTGTAAAATGAAAATGAAAGATTTTTATACTTTCAAGTTTTGGTTTAAAATAGACTGCACAAGTGGTCAATTTTTAGCAACTGTTAATAGAGCAAAGTCTAAAAGCACGTCTTTCCTCAGTCCTGAGGGTTTCAGGAACATAGTAAAAAGAAGGATTATTCTTCTATAACCATATGGAGATTTAAGCTGGGAGGCCCGTGTCGTAGATTTACGGCACGTAAAAGAACTCCAAGCCTAAATTAGAGCCTCTGGACAACATTTCTCGGCCCTTTCACGTCCAAGTAATACCTTAGTTCCCGGAGGGGGGTTGAGAGGCGATGGGCTTATCACCTGTCCCTCTGCTCTCTCTCGCAAAATAAGTGTAACAAAATTAGTATAGGTAATGAAACATCCAATTGGAGGCCCTATGCCCCACCATATAGAGTATATACTTTATATCTTGTATATATCTTTAAAACATCTAACTTAGATCCGGTGCTACTTCTTTCTTTATTTGCTTCTCTGGATTATTATGTATTCCTTTCGAGTATTTTCCCAACACCATTTTACTCTAGAAGCATTTGCCTCTTTTGATTTTTATCTTTTTTCTATTGACCTCAAAATCTATGTTTACAGTAATTCATTCCAAAATTTACAGTCTGGTCAAGTTGCTCAAACCGTTATCTCACAATAAGAAAAGAAATCAAATGCTAGTAAGTAATTAACTCTTTCGTTTTATTCTTTGAATCTACTGCGTTTTGGGGGATTTTTCATTTAATTCTTTGACCTACAGACAACCAAGTAAATGCCGTTTCAGTGCAGTTTTGCTCTTCTAGATTTCTGTGCCATGCAAGTATCATAAATATGTTATAGATTTCCAAATCCATCGTTAACATTAGAAACAACTTGAATGAAGGAAGTAAAGTTATTTAATAACGAACTGTTGGTACTGGTACTTAAAATAATTTCAACTGTTCACAGGCAGGATACGCATATAAAATAATTTCAAATGTTTCCGTCTAAAGTTCATACGAGTAATGTGCTAGAGTGAGGCAGACGTACTGGTGTTTGTTTACTTTGGCTAAGGTTCTAATATGTTGAAAGGACTATAGTTTGTACAGAATACAGTAATATTACTTAATTGTCATGTATGTGTGATTGACTAGATAATAATTCGAAAGAATGGAAACAGAATGCCTTCACAGACACCAACTAACTCCGACTCCTCTAAGGCAAATAAAAAAAGAATTAAGTTCCTACAGAAGGAGTGCCTGGATCCACAAACAACAAAATTTCTCCTTCCATATTTTCTTGTAATATAAAGTCGGTGTGAAATATACATGTGGTTGGCCAACTATAAAAACGGAAATATCGTACCGAGGGGGATTATATCCAAAACCCACAAGAAGGAAATATGAAACAGGGGAACATGCGAGAGGGAAAATAAGGAATGAAAAAATGGTTTAAAGGAAATGTTCAAGGAAATGTGTCCAAAAGGGTGTTATTGTTAACTACCTCACGGCAAACGTGTTCGAATAAAATACCGGGTACTCATAAGTTAATAAAAAAATGTCCACCTTATACCCTCAGTGTAGAGGGAGAAACCCAGAGTTTTGTCATAAAATGTATTGTTTAATTAAAATGTTAAAAATAGATCATCGGCTTAATAAGTCTAGTCCCAAATTGACTTAAAAACATTAAAAAATTAAATCTCAAAATAAAAGTAATAAATTAAAAATACTTTGAGATCTGTCAGAAATAAGATGTCTTATTAATAATGGACTAATAAATATCATAAAAAACACAGATATTCACTGCAGTAGGCCTATAATATACTCAACGTTGATGATTCCAGTCTTGTCTTACTGAATAAAATCTGCCGGTGAATACACGATGTTGAAGAAACATTGGAAGCTGATAAACACTCAGTAAATATTTCTTGAAGGATCTTCTTGCTTAATATCTGTATGTTGTTCATAGGTTATAGCATATGACAAAACCTAGGGCTCTCTTCGGAATAATCGGGATGCATTTAGACTTAAATAAGTCATCTTACCGGGTACTCATTTTTTACTATTAAAGTAAAGCAATTATATGAAACGGAAGCCGTTGAATGTAGCGTGTGTGGAAAGATAACATTATTGTGAAGATAGAAGAGAAACACCTCCATCTTCCTGTAACACCTTATGGCGAGCACGCACTTTATCATGTCCAAAGCTGCTAAGGGTCGAGATGGGCTGTGTGGACATAAGATTAGAGCCACGGCTTCCTGGAGTTTACTGCAGCGACGCCTGCCTGTTCAGTTTTATGACTCTCCGCTCATAATGATGCGGATCAGCATATGCAGCAACCTGCCACACAAAATTCATTATCGCGCAGCTACCACCGTCACCGCGAAATCTCCTTCCAAGCTATAATCACGAAAAAATGAGTTCACTTTTATCGTCCTTAAAAGTACTAATAACGCCTTGGTGCTGTACGGTATATTAAGCTAAGGACCGACAGTTTATTGTTATAGGGAGAAAGGCTATGTCAGTTATGATGGAAATGTACTGCAAGTTGTAAACTTTAACTTGTGGGTCTATTGCTGGAATATGCGTAGCGAAAAAAATTGGCATCGGAAAGAGTGTGGTATAGTCATCATTGCTTTCTCATTAAGCCAAAAATTATGCACTTAAATATACTCGTGATCTACGATAATTGGATCAAATCTGCTGTTTCGTTACACCAGTATTAATGCAACGATTCTATAATGGTATTAAGATGAGAGTTTATAAAACTCGCTACGCTTGTTTCATAATTTCCATGTAAGCATTTTAATTGCCGTTATAGGCAAGTTGCAAACGACCATAACTAAAACTCTAGGTTTTGGTTTTTTAGAATAAGTCGTAAATTATAAAGCAAACGACTCTCGGCGTGTTGGTAAGATCTCGTCTTTTGTGACAGATTGCAAGGGACAGGGCATGCGGGCCGCAGGGCTTCTCTTGATGTTTTAACCGCAAAGCAACGCAAATTAAAACACACGAAATAAACTCAATTTAGTATAGTATTAAAATTAACATGAACAGAATTTATTTTATTTTAAATACAGGTTGTTTATTGTGCAGTTTCAATTGCTGTTTTCAAGGCTTGAAGATAGTTATATCGATTAATATCGTACACGGAACAATGACACTGTTACCCCACATATAATAGGGGTATTATAGTATAGCCGAACAAAAATTATTTAGCCGTCCACAACTGGACGAAACAGTGCCTAAGGGCACTGTAAGGGCATGTTACTATGAAATGAAAACTTAGCCTAATGGTACTAATTAATATTAAAACAGTGAGACGCTTGACAATATATTATGATTAGACATGATTATTACAGCTATTAATATATTTAATTTTATTATTGATAGAAATGGTGAAATTAGTATTCATTAAAAGGTGAAAATTCGCATTGGTAACTGGTAGGCCTACTACTTTCCAGGAACGTAAATGCAGGACTGTTTCTTCTATTTTAACAGTTGTTACAGAATAAGCAAATTAAAAATTAATGCAAGCTAGATTAGATTGGGATTAATCTTTTCTTGATTAGTGGAGTATGGATTGGCTGCAAAACTTAATAAAATGCATTGTAATTACTGCTATCAGTACAATAGTTTGAAGTATAGGTTTAATAACATAGCTTCAGATGTTTTAAAAATGATATATTTTTCGCTGCTATAAAACTTCGTACCTCATCCTGCCGCATATTGTATTTAACATCTGCACATATTATAGTATAGGCATATCCATAATATTTTGAATATTTTCTGTAGCCTTATCTTTATTAGATGATTAGGTTTTTTATGTACTTTTAAGCCTACGATTGCCTCGCTTCAGGGAAAATTATATTAGAAGTGATTTCTCGTTGTCTTCTTGGAGTTAGTTGATTTTCTTATACAGTACAGTGTTTTTCATTAGACATAAACAGTACACATAATTGTACATTTCTTTCTTTCTTTCTTTCTTTCTTTCTTTATCTTAGCTTTACCTCTCCCTTTTAGAATTTAAGCTGCAACAAGCCACCCGGGCCGTATTTTTCTTAAAATTAAATACTTTTAATTTCATTAAATTATTTTTAAACAAAAAATATGCAATATGTAATAATATTACAAACATGCTACATTTTTACCAACTTATACTTTATTAAAACTGCACGTTTTATACATTTACATTTTTACTCTACATAGAAAATTAATTAGTGAATAAATATAACGTATTATTGCTAATATAAGATTCAATTGAAATTATATATTTAATAAAGAAGTATACAAATTTACAAAGAATAAAGATAGTTTATATTACTAGGTATAGACAAATTTTCTAAAAAGAAAGGACTTGAGCTTACTGTTATTATTGTTATTATTAAATGAAAATTCTGTCAGTGAATCATACACAAACAGTGAATTCTGTGAAATCAGAATATATTTTTAAGCATTACTTATGTGATTATAAACGATTGTATAATGTTGAACCTAATTACTTAGCAAAATTCCAGTTTTCCTATTGTCTATTGGCTATTGTCAAAAAGGGGGAGGTGCGAAGTTTCGCACGTGTTTACTAGTGTTGCTATAAGCCAATTAGATATCTTACTCAGTTTCAGATTATGCCTTGCATGATTCCCTCTTGCTGTAACATTTGGGTTACACTTCCGCACATAGAAGAATTAGCACAGCTTACATTAGAAAGGGATTTCGCTGCTGGGTGAAATAATACCATGACCACGGCGAGGCAAGATGAAGATACCTCAAGGGTTGCTAATTAGACCAACCGGATTCCCAGATTCTCATGGTAACCCAATAATTCATGGCGACCTAATATTATGAGCTTCATGAGAAGAGAGAAAGGGAATAAGCATATGCCTTAAGGTAAAAATAGACCAACAAACCTCTCTTGTTGGATATTTTACCGCCATTTACAAATAAAAGTTAACGTTAAAGTCTATCTATTATGACAAGGAAATAGTTTGTATGTAGATCGTAAACCAAGATCAATGTAATTGGACAAGCCTATTGCCACAAGAACTACTTGAACACAAACCAAGGTATTACTGGGACGAGAAACACTGACAGATTTGGTTAGGAGACTCTAATTTACGTTGATATAGGTACGTCAATAACCCTGAAATGTCTGTGTCATGGCTTCAAATCCCTCCCGGAGGACAAGTGATTTTTTTCTCGCACCGAAAAAAAAAAAATCCATCGCACTAGACTGAGTTCAAACTTACGAATCTCCTGCAAGCAATTTAGAAAAGTGAGGCAACTTAGACCGTCGGATAATTTAAGGAATTGAACAGAATATCAAGACTGAGGTTTCCTACGTGTACCTAAAACAAAAACAAAAAAACAAAGAAAGAAAAAAATAAATAAATAAAACTATTAAAATGGAGCAATTATATTAATATTACCGTGATTACTAACATATTATGTTTAATTTAAAATTGTGTCATAACTCAGAAGCTGAGAACGATAGGAAAATAAAACCCAAACAAAAATAATCTTCACATAAAGCTATTTGAGTTTACATAACAAGTTTTATATATTTACAAAATAAGAGAAAACCTATTTAGGAACCTGCCATTCATATAACCGCAAGAGATCCGGACCTACCTTCATTTTTAAGAATTGCTATATCGTAGGTACGTATGAACTTTTACCTAATTTTATTAAAAGCAAGTAGAATAAGTAAGTAAGCAAGCAGAAAAAAACTATTTTTTGAATAATAATGAATGAATGGCCGGGACCACCAAAAACTTTTAGGTCTAGAATTTTAAGACACATGGTGGCAATTACCATGAAATTATTTCGGTAAAATTCTTCAGTGAATGTAGGCTACTTGAGGCAGAATGACTGCTTATCTCGTTTCTAAGGGAAAAAAGAAGTTGCAAGGTAAGGGCTACTAAAATTTTGAATAATACCACGTATAAAGGTGAAGTATTAATAATATCTAATTGGGAATGATGTGAATGACGATACTAAATAAACTTTTGTGTATTTCAGCTATTAATTTGAAAAACATTAACAGATAATCATTTGCAAATTAAACGTTTAAGAGCCAATTTACTTGAATAATAATTAACATTCCTATTCTGTAAGTTTTTCAGTGTTAAAGACCTTTACTCAGAGAAGTCACTCAGACCTCAGGTATATGTTAATGTTAATTTAACAGAATAATAATCATTTATATGGTTAAGGGTTAAACCGTCGAAGTATTTCCTAGGAGTTAACATGAGAACTCACAGATGGCACGCCCATCGACGAATGGAAAATACTGATGCATCCTTCTCAAAGCAGCATTTTGTAAAGGCCTTTACCTACGACCGAATCCATTTGTATTCGGTTACATGCATACAGAAAAAACAATTTTATACTGAATAAGTTTAAAAAAGCATGTCGCTTTCCTTTCTTTAATAACCTCGTCAATGTAACAAACTCGGTGTGTACAGAAAAGCTGCAAGCTAGTGGTTACTATTGTGCAATACTTTAAAAAGTGTTCGCTTGAAAATGTGAGCAGCATTTTTAAATATATTTTTCGTTTTACGATGGCTACTCCATTCATTCGCCGCGTGTTTGATATTGACCAATAACGATTAGCAATTCCTCGGATATAGACCAATCATGATCGTTTAGCCAATCTTATAATATCCGTCCTCGGATTGCAAGGTTGCAATTTTATCTGATAAAACGTCAGTTCGTTACTGGACACGTAAGGCACAACGTGCGGTGATTAGTAAGTCAAATGCTGCCATTCAGCAGAATGAAAACACATTATTTTATACAACATAACTTGTTTCGAAATTGCAATAATATAAATTTACATTGATTAAAAACACAATTTCAATTCGGTGCAAGCCAGTTCGTGTGCTTTTATTCTGCTTTGTTGTTAGCTTACCTGAATTAGGTTAACTATGACTTGCATGCACCATTGGTAGCATTGGTTACAACACAGTAAATCGAATCGATTCATGGATGGTAGATTCATAGTATGCCGTGATCTCGCAGCTGTTAGTTTTGTTATTATATGACAAAGCACGAAAGTAATTATTATTTGTGTAATCCGTTACATTTTTATTCATGGAATACTCTTAATAAATCCAAATCGAGTTTACGAGTTTCACCAGATAAATTCGTAAACTCTCGTGGGATTACGTGTCCTATTTGTTAAGGTTTTATACAACTTGCTTTCTCTTGGGACAAAGCATAAAAGAATTGTGGTGAATGTGTTGAACTAAATCCTGAGGGATATATGAATTAAATATTAGCTTCTTTTATACAGTTTTTATGTAAGAAGAAACACCCAGATTTGGTATCATTTCAAGAGCGCCTTTGCAGCTTTTAACATTTGACTACTTCGTTCCCGACGTTTCGAAACAAACGAAGATAATTTACTGCATTTAACTGCTTAGTTATTATTATTATTAGACTTTTCAACAACAGAGTCTTTGATCTCAATAATAATAGTAATAATAATAGTAACAATAATAATGATAATAATAAAATAATGATAATAATAATATTTTAGCTTGTAATAATAAAAGTAGGGAAAATATTTTAAAGATGTGTAGTTTAAAAACAGTAGAGGAAATAGTCTACTTGTCTAATCCTTTGATTCGTAATACTACCAGAATGAACAAATTGACCGCTCTAATGAGATGTTATTGTTTAGAGAAAACGTAAATTTCTTATGGGCCACAGGATTTCCTCGTTAACGTCCAAAATCGAAATCAAAACCGCCAGATCTCCAGCTGTTTATAAACAAAGCAGGTCAGAGGGCAAAGAGCTTAGGGTGTGCGGTCTTAACTACACTAATCATGCAGCGGGTTATAGGCGTCCCTAGTAGATGAAGACCGCAACGAAAAAATCGAATGGACCATGCCAAGGCTAAGTTTTAACATTTAAGTACTTTCGGTTTGCTACTATGAGCGAAGTAACATTGATTGTAAAGGAAAAGTAGATTATGGTATTCTTTATTAGGATACAGGAACATTCAAATTCATTTCGTTCCCGAAGAAAATTATACCTAAATATATTGACACTATTACTTTATTATAAAAATCGTTATGAAAGAAAATTGTGTTTGCTGTGTGACTGCCTTGCATGAAACGGCCGCACGCGCTGCTTTCACATGTAGACCTACTATTTCAAGTAGATAACCATCCTTAACCATAACCATAACCATAACCATAACCATAAATATCTTCTCTTTTTCTTAGTTTAACCTCTCCCGTTGTAGGGTCGTTTATGTGTTCCGGAGAGGACCGCGGCCTTTCGGGAGAGAATTACCTTCTTTGGATGAAAGAAGGCTTTTGATCAGACATGGACATGATCAGCTCAAAGGTGGGCCACCTCGGAGACAATACGAAGACATAAGATGGGACACAAAACTCAGTAGCATACAAACTCCTACCGATATTCGTCTTACAGGTGAAAAAACCTGCTCCTCTCACGCATCCCCTTCACCAAAGCGGTTCACTAACCAGAAATATATTAAATATATATTTTTTTTATAATTCACCACACTATACATACTACAAAGAAAGCAGGCAACACCTCGGACATCATAGCCTTTTCGCTGTGAAGGGATTTAAAAACAATTAAATACACACAGTGCATAAATAAATAAATTGTACAACGAGTCTCCCTTAATTTGTTAAGATCTAATCTACTACAACTATCAAATGAAGCGGAATTTTGATAATTTGCCATATCATCCCATTAACTAACTCCGTGGCGCTACATCCCTGAAGGGAGAAGGCCTATTACCCGACCACTGCGTCATCTACCATAGGCAAATGGCAGGATTGGGGGGGCATATGTCAGTATGCCAATCATCCAATTAGCATAATAAAATAAAACACAGTGAAGACTTATTTAAGTTTTTTTTTTCTGAATATGCACCTGAGTATTTCAGAAAAGGACGATCACTATAAGATTTAAAGTATGTTGTAAATTAGTGTAACGTGGAATCGAAAAAGGAGAAAACGGTATTTATCTATACTGTTGGTTACTTTCCTGGTAAATGTACTGTGTCCAGCACAACAAAAGTCTGAAGTAATACGACTTCAGTTGCTATTATCTCGATATCTTTCTAATCAGCATTGTATGGACTGTAATACTTCACTAAAAAAATAAGTTTGAAGCCCATATAAAAACTGTGTTTATATACTACGATATAGATGTATGGATACTTCTTCACCTAACTGTAAGTACACCAACAATAAAAATGGCCATCTTTATGGTGCATGTTTAGATGATCAATGAACTCCCTGTTTTCTTTACAATACATTGGATTTGGAGAATTTGCTTACGCAAACTCCTGTGGAAGTAAATCTTGAGAAGCAGATCTTCTGTTTGTTTGGGGGCGAAACAAAATTCTGGTAGACATCAATTTCTTTGAGTTCTACAGATAAGAAGACAGTAGAGAAGAACGTCTACCTGATACGAACTTCCATTAAAATCCGCTCAGATGGACTGACCCTTGACATACAAGAAAAGAACGGACGGCCAACAGCAGAGGAAAAAAAAATCTTGGTTTTTATTCAAACCTTCCTAAAAGTGGAATTCTACTACGTAAGCGATAATCAATATTTTACTTCTACTGTATTCCTCAGCATTGTCACTTAAAAGACCTTCTTTTCACTGGAGGGAGAGAAAGAGAGTAAAGAAAAGTCTCTACTTTGAAAAGTTGCTACATATAAGATTACCACAAGAAGTAGGTTACGGAAATACTTAGGTTGACTGCTTTAAAGTTTTGGAAGGAGCAAGTAGTCTAGCCACTCGCAACGCTCCTTGACAAAGTAGAACGTCTGTATTAAGCATTGTTCCTCTCTTTTGAACCGAACTCAACTTTAAATCCTAACACCGAGGGGCTTCGTATTCGAATGGGCTCTGCTATCGATTCCCACTAGCTGCAGAACCGTACGGTTGGCTGTGATGGTTGTAGCATAAGACAGCGGATTATCCACTTCCGTTATCCTTCTCAACATGTAAACATGAAGCTTTGGGAAAAGCGATTTCTTAGAAATTCGATATTGGTTTGGCTGCAATACATATTTTGAAGGTAACTGAAATCGAATGGGGAGAAAGAATTTTTGCCTACACTATTCCTAGGGTTCTCATTTATGAATTAATCTAAAAAAAGTAAGCTAGTGGATAAAGTTACTTTTTATATGACATCCTAGAATGGACAAATAATGTAAATAACAGCCTGGGAGATGATACAATGATGGCTGGTTATGTTTATTCACACGAAAACGATCTAATTCTAGGTTCTATTATTTACAACTTGTAGAAACCATACAAGAAGTTAGTTTGTTTATAAAACGTGCGAAATACATGTACAACCATAAAATATATAATATATTTTCCTTAAAGGCTCAGTGAATTTTAAGAACTTACTGTATAAACTTCGCGTTATCAGAGCCATCTATAGTGCAAATTTGTCGCAATATTTTATCAACGTCTACAGCATTTTGTTAACAAATTTCGCGTACTTTTATTCTTTCTGTAGTATTAAGTAGATTTATTACTAATAATAGCTAGACGTTTGTAAGTATATTAGTTATTATAATTTGCAAGTGATCAAGGCTTACATTACGAGAATTTCTCATTCAGGGCTGTTGGTATTATTGTAGATTATTGTACTGATCTATACATATTTTGCTAGCAATAAACTATTATTGTTATTTTAATTATGTATCAATATATTAAATATATAATCCTATTTAATACTAAATACTAAATAATATTGATTAATACGCTCCGTATGGTCTCGTATTATCGACAGAATCAAAGCTCTTGTGGTATTACAACAGATTTTGTTAAAATAATAAAGTAAAAATTCAAATTTAAAAAGAACACAAGTAGTATAATGGTAATACAGTGCACGCAGATTATTGTAATCACTTCTGGATGCAGGTAATCTGATAATATTAATCAATTGATAACAGTAGCCGAAAGAATTAGTTGAAGGTTATTCATACGTATATAAGATAATACACTACAAAACAGAATTAAAAACTATTTATTCATAAGGTAATATGTAACTGTGAATCATTGAACCTCATAATACAGCAATAGACTGCAAGCAACTATTTATCAACCAGTTACAAAGTTTTTAATTATTTTTGCTTACCTTTAAGACTCCATTAACCAATACTACATACGCGTACTCCGTTACGAGTTAAATGTCTTTCTGAAAGTCTATAAGCTACTGATCTATGGTGAACACCGCGTAGCAAAACTTCTAACTCCTGTCTTCAAGTCATTTTATTTTATGCTAGCAATCACTGAATGTCAACACTGCTATCTTCATAAATAAAAAGCTGCAGCTTAACTGAGGGGTGAAACATGTTTTATTGCTCAAACTGGTCATCGTGTGAACAGGGAACACTACCAATACATCATAATACAACTCAGTTAGAAACGAAACCCTTAAAAACGAAATTTTGAATGACGTACAGTAGGTTACTTTGAAATAAAATCGTCAAAAGAAAAATGTGATAACATAAACCGAATCTTTGATCACAATAAACAGCATTTTTTCAATGTATCAGTATTAATCCGTACGGGACTTCATAAAAGTGATAACTAGGGGGCGGATTTCTATGACATGTCATATTTTTCCACTTTGCATTATTTCTGGTTTCCGACTAATTTAAACCCGATTCCAAGCGTCCTGGTGAAAATGGAACAGCTTTTATTGTGCATATAACTGCATATTTAGTATGAATATGCATATTTAGGTCATATTTTCTTACATATTTGTGTGCATATTAAAGAAATTTTGAAGTTTCATATCATTTTTTGCAGATTTTGCATTAAAATGATACTTTTTGAAAATTTACAGATAGGCCTATTTAAAATAATTAACACTGTATTTTAATAAAAGGTATTGTAATGAAACTTAAAAAAATATACACAATGTGTAAGTGGTAAAGTCATATTTTAAATTTTATTGGTCATATTTTAATGTTTTTAGGTCATAAATGCATGCATATATCCTATTTTTTAGGTCATAGAAATCCGCCCCCTAGTGATAACATTACCCGATTCATAACATAATCCGCGATTACATTAAGCGGCGTTCACTGTATTACAAATCTTCACGAAGTTCACTTTTCAATCACACACCATTAAAACCGTTACCATGCTGGAACGTTTTACAGCTCAAACCGCCCTCACCGCACGAAATCGCTTACGCAAGACACTTGATGCGTCAGGATCTATTTCCAGGTCCACGGAATTGTAGACTTTATGTCTACCACCATGATAATGGGGTAGAACTTTCAACGCTACTATTATTAACCTTATCTTCCTGAGGTTACAACCCCACATGCTCTATAAAACAATTTAACACTGCTCCCTTTTAACTTGCATTCCTTTTTATATGAGCCAGCCATTTCCTGGTCCCATAGCTGCACAACAGCCGACATTGTTATACGAAGAGAATGAACTAAGGGTGGGAGGTTCGCCCGGTGCTTTGAGCCCACAATTACCCAGCATCATACTTTATGGACCCCGGTACTCGACATAGCATTTACCTTGTGTTAGTACAGTCTAGCAAATCCTGTTATTAACACATCTTCGTAAAAATGTTATTGTACCCTTATTTTTTTTAGATGCTTATTTGTGAAGCACTAAAGTCAAGAATTCTTCCACAGATTATGTAGGCCTATACGCAGGAGTGAATAAAACTAATAGCTGTCTTATTGTGAAGAACACGATAACTGTTTCAGAATAAAGATATCGCTAAAATATTGTGGGTGCAACTTCTTAAAGACTTTTTTCCCTCAAGAACTGCCTCTACTTCCTGCCACCCTAATCCTCTTCAACCTGTCAATCAGTGAATAGAAAGGTAATTCGGCGTATTCACACTTGTCTGCAGTCCAGTACAATGCTGCCAAATACGTTCCACATAGGCTACCTTTACTTCACTTGAGAAGTGGTGAATGATAGTGGCAACACTGGGGAAACCCACGCGACTACAAGGGCACCTGCTCCTTGTCGGTGAAGTGTCGGCGCAGATTCTTAAGAGTAATTTTCAAAAATAAAATGGAAGAAATATTTTATTAATAAATTGAAGTTCTGTATCAAATTAATTCATACACGTGTTAAATTTCTGATCAGAGTTTAATATATTTTTCAGATGTGGTACCGGTAAGTGAAAATATGAATATCTCTTTGTTTCTTTGTAGGCCTTTCAGTTTCTAATTAACAAGTAGATAGCAGAATAGACAAGAATCAGAAGCTGCCTTTTTTAAAATCTAGTTATGGGCATGGTTTCTTTCTTACTTTTTCTGTTTAACTTTTTAATAAATATGGCTTATAGGAGGGGTACCATAATTATATCGCATTATACTCAACCATGCATGAACATACTAACGAGAACTTACTAAACTTAAGTACACAGACTAAAGCAAATACGCCTTTATTGCTCAATAATATTCTTGACGATGATAGCTGAGATTCCACCGAATGAAAACGATAGAGAATAGACTAGGCCTATGTGTAAGATTGTACTGTAGGGACGGCCAATACAAGCCGCTATTCCTACAGCGCGAGAAAATGCAGGAAATTATTGTTAACAATTTTCATAATTTTCTGAGCAATATAGAAACATATCCTAGGGCCTATACATACCTTGGAAGACGAGCATTTTTGCGTTGAGTTTCTGTGCACGACTTTATCACTCTAGTTGGGAGATCTATTCACAGTTCGCTTATAGCCATATCTAAGCTACAAGCTGTGAAGCATGGAGCAATCAATTTCAGATGGGCTCATTTACCTCAGTTACCTGCTTGCAATATGGCACGTGCATCTACGAATATACATCTCCAAGTTGGTTGACATGATAGAGTTTCTCTAGATCTGTTATGACTGATAACTGTTTGCGCACGTGCCGATGAAGGCGCATCAAAGTCGAAAGAAAGGATAAGATGAATTTCCATCTTCAAGCCTACCTTCACTCAAAATCTTTCCGAGTAAAAACTGATGAATTACTAAGTAAAAATAGACTCGAAGTAAAAATTAGGGTAGAGATAATATATTAGGCAGAATGTCTATATTTTATTCTTACAGTCATCTTTGTACGTGCCTATAACGGGGGAGGAAAATGTCAGAGAAAGAAGAAGTTATCTTCCATATTACATGATATAAGTCCATGTATTAGTATTAGGTTTGTGTACAGAAAATATAATTGACTTACCTGTATAATTTAGATACTGACCGAAACCTTTGAGAGAATGCTACAAGACTTAAATGCACACATAAATGCCATCGATCTGGGCCGGGATCGAACCCGCAACCTTGGGCACAGAAAACCAACGCGATACTGACCCAGGCCGACAATCCATGAAATATATACATTGCATATTTTTATTTCTTTCTTTTTACGATGAACGGCATTTCTCCACAAAATAAATTAAAGATATAAATGAACATTTACGAAGACTATCCTTCAAGGGTATAAAATACGCAAGAGTAGGAAGGTAGGCTATGTTTTTCCATAGAAAAAGCAAACTATTGCACAGTCTTGTTTATTAGAATAACGAAAGCAAACTCTTTCAGGAAAGTAAGGCTATTTCAGGTACATCCATTATCATTTAGAATGTTTTTATATTTGTATTTATATCTTATTATTTCAGTACTGAGAAAACATTATACCGTATGTTTGGTTATGATTATATATAGCATGGCAAGAATTTGTGGCTTTTGGCTAGTGGTCGGTTTTATGGTTCAGTTATTAAAAAAAAATTAAAAGTACTGTTAGAGGGTGTAGTTTGTGTGTGGAATACACCTTACTTAATATAGTTAAGGCTTAGAATTATCGGCAGATGATCACTACAGCACATTATATAGTAATGCAGTGGAGATGATGCGGTTGCAGTCTAATGTCCTAGATCGAGGTTCCCCTCAAGGGAATAAGGGAAAACCACGGAACCACATTCCGCATTGTCGACAGCTAGTTTCGACCCTGCGGTCCCCTGACCTAGAAGTTGGGATGTAACCACTTCATATCCGCGGAAGTCTGTTCTGACTTTAATTAATGCAGAAATATTACATTCAGCAATTCCTTTAAAGTAATGAGTGCTGCTGGAACAAACTGAATGGACTCTTAATAGCAAAGAACTGATTGCTGTCAACTTCAGGACATGGCGGTTCTTTACACAGTACAAATCCTTTGTGGATTATAAGCAAAAAAACACCAAGGCCTAATAGATAAATTACAAATCAGACTAATACACGAACCTATCAATCTCAGATTATTAAGAGTCAAATAGTTGTTATTTATGACACAAGTGGGGAAAGAGAAATTTTCTTTTGCGAGTACGGTACATTGTAATTTATTCTTGTGTTGTAATATTTGGCGTTACAAATATTTTTCGCCATAGGGTGTATCTCCTACCATTACACACTAGTATTAACATAAAAACCTCAAGAACCTACAAATTATGGTATTGCTGTATATGCCTTACTTATCTACAAAGCAAAAGGATTAACAAACACACTTGCTCACTTAATTCTAGGATTAGTTTTCCCATTTTCTTTTAAGAATGTATATTTTGCGAGTAAATATGTGTCCTACGAAGTTTACCGTGTAATTTTACCCTGTGTATCATACACTATTATCTAGACAGCCGTTAATATAATAATAAATATTATATTTATTATAATTAATTACATGCCGTGAACCCTTATTGGACCCTCGAGCTACCCTGCATTAGGACTATACTGTCGCATATACACGTGTACATGCTCAGAAAGAGGTTAATGATTTTTTGGTGCACGGTTGCCAACACTAGGAAAGGCATAAAACAGTTTAAATTTTTATCAAACTCACATTATGTAATAATCATATACAAATATTTTTAAAGAACTACTTTTAAACTATTTTACATGTGATTAAAACCAAAGTTGGTTACAATGAATTTTTAATGCTAGTGAGATAATATGCCATCTTTACTTCGTGTGTCTTGTCTTGGAAGTTCTATTTTTAATTCAAATTAAGAAGATGTCACTATGTATAGTTTCTACTAGGGTCTGGAAATAATCGGAAGAGAGGAATACCAACCTTGACGTGAGTGGCAAAAACAACCAGTGCTGTGGAGGTAGTTCTTGAAGGCACTGAACCTACTCACTAAATAATAAACATTTTTTTCAGAACACCCTGTAGGCCTATAGAATAAACAATTTAAAAATATTGTTTTCTGTGTTACTTTCTTAGTATGCATATATAGAGAACAAGTTAGTTAAAAAGCTAGAACAAAAAAGAAATTCGCGAGGCTCGTCTGAAACCCGTCCCCTAAATTCTGCTACTAAGATTACGATATGAGACAGAAGAAAGTTGGGTGTAACAGTTCTCCTTGGGCGGATCTGCTAGCAAGGAACTTTATAGAGATTTATTGTTCAGCCAGATGTCGGAAATTGCCTATCGCTTGAGTGTCTGCCCCTGGAAAGAACGATCATACTTACAACTTATGCTGAGAGTGCTAAAAGATCATTCAACAGATAGGTTCTTCTTCTGCTTTAACTTAAGATAAACCTCTACTGTAGAAGTTACCGCAAAAGTAAGGAGCACTTATCAATTTATCCTGTACAGATGTGTCAAAATAATTCTTCTAGAAAGGATATTGTACTCCGAAAGCAGTGGCGAAACGTGAGAATTTTCTTAGGGTAGACTGAGGTTAATGAATCTCTAACAAAATTGTGCCCTTCTTTTATTCGAAAAACGCGATTTTGTTTCTCAAGAATTCAAGAATATTAATAGATAGGTAACTGTTGGACAAGATATCTTGAAGAAATAAATATTAAATATTTATTAATTACATTAAGTGAAATTGCATGACGATCACACAGTTACACCGTTTTATAGATTATTTCGATCCCCTATCCTTTTTCTGAGTAAACGTCGTTAACTCGAGAAATTAATTCCCAGTTACGTTTAGTAAAAAACTTTCCTTCTATAATCTGGAGTTTATTCCAGAAAAAGACGAGAGAGGAATTTACTAGGTACAATCTTCCAATAACCATCCATAATAATATTAAAACTTTAAAATTAAAGGGGAATTAGGCCTAATTAAGCTTTGGTGCTAATAATTTCCTAATGGTAATGATGATGACGATTATTATTAATAATAATAATTTTAATAATACAGTATTCATTATTATTATTATTATTATTAAAGATTCCATAATATTTATTATTATTACTATTATTATTATTATTATTATTATTATTATTATTATTATTATTATTATTATTATTATTATTACGAAGACGTTGACGTTACTATAAGCAACAAATTATGTATTCATCACCGAAGGTTAATTTGTTACGCTTATTTTCCTGTAGAGTACAGAGCACAGAGCGACAGAGAGCCCAACTGCTCGAAGACCATCTAGAGAAAAGTAAGGTGTTACTTGGAGGTGTAAAGAGTTGTGGAATTTGATTAAGATGTGTAATTTATGGTAGGAGTAGTTTAACATGCTGTAAATCTAAAAAAAACATTTTGAGTAGCTTACTTGGAATCAGCAATTAATTTCTGTTATTACCATAAAGAAATTAGTCAAATAATACCGTATATGTAAATATACATACTTTCATAACATTGTAAATCGGGAACAAAGAATTATGTAGTCTATATAGGAAATCTCTCGCATTATTTGTCCATTATCTCTTCCTTTTTTGTGATAGCGCCTATCTGCTGTTTTTTTACTTATTGACACAAAAACATTCTAGAAGGGACCAATTAAACGCTACGTTTAATAGAGTATTATCCGCTATAAAAATAGGAAGATTACGAGCATATTTTTCGATCTGAGAAGATGAAACGCAGTTGAAGGAAAGTTAAGAGCACACAAAACTGAATAAACAAGAGCCGAACGTCAAACCCATACCATATCTCTATTAAGCATACAATGACGGTCAAACCACACAAACTTTTATCTTCATTATCTATGTGTTAGACAATGGCCAATGAAATTCAATGAATGTTTACAAATGCCGTTAATTTATAATATAAATTCCTACAATTATTATCTCTTCTCAATTTCCTATTTTACCTTTACAGTAGTATGTATAGAGAGCAACGAAAATGAAAATATATAATACTATGATTCGACCAGTAGTAACGTATGGAGCAGAGTCATGGACCTTGATAAGCGCAGTGGAGAAGCTTCTAGGATCTTTGGAGATAAAAATCCTAAGAAAAATATATGGACCCATTAGAGAAGGAGATGGATGGCGAATTCTCAATAACAGAGAATTAGACGACATTACTAGAGGACAAAACATAGTTAGATTTGTAAAATCCCAAAGACTGAGGTGGCTTGGATATCTATATAGAATGCCAGAAAATAGGATCCCTAAAAGAATGCTACAGGGAAGAATACATAATAGGAGGAGAGTGGGAAGGCCGAAATTGAGGTGGCTAGATGGAGTTATTAAGGACCTGGAAATTATGAAAGTAAGAGGTTGGAGAGAATTAACAGCTGATAGAACAAAATGGAGAGCTGTTGTCCGAGCGGCCAAAACCCACCAAGGGTTGTAGAGCTAAACAAGAAGAAGAAGAGACTAGTATGTATAGGATTGAAATTTGTAACTTTCAAATAGATTACAATTAGGAATGTGAAAATAAAAATTTGATAAAACATGTTATAAATCATAGTAAAGCATGATTAGTTAATCACAGAACATATTGATTGAAAGTATAGATTAATCAAGGATTCTTTAAATAAATACTGCAGGAGTCCATAATAACCTACTCAAATTATAACACTAGAATATGTTGTTATTTTCGTTATCTTTTTACTTTTTTTTTTGAGGGGACATGGCAGTCAAATACAAATACAAAATAATACAAAAGGGCATAGCTTTTATTTCCAGGATTTGCATTTGTATTGTCTGTAGTTAATCGTGGGATGAATTTAATTTATGTTTAGAGATCCTATCAAAGGTTTGCTAAGATAATAAGATTATTGCAAAATAATGAATCTGAGTAAAAATCCAGAGTGCATACAAGATTTGTCAACAATTTATATTTAAGCCTCAGATTCAATATGCACTTCTGAAATTGGAACGACTGAACCATAGGCGTAACCAGGCCGACCACATGGGGGGGTTATAACATCCGCGGGGTCTGGGGGGTATGGAATACCCCCCAGAGAGAGGGGGTCCGGGGATCCTCCCCCAGAAAATTTTAAAAAGTAAGACGCAAAATAACAAGTTTTAAGCTTCCGGGGGTCCTCCCCGGAAAATTTAAAAAATTAAGCTTCCGGGGGTCCTCCCTCAGAAAATTTTAAAAATTAAGACGCAAAATAACGAGTTTTAAGCTTCCGGGGGTCCACCCCCGGATAATTTTAAAAATTAAGACGCAAAATTACGAGTTTTAAGCTTCCCACGCTTTATACTTGTATTCAGTAATTTATGGGCAGACTTAAAAAAATTATACAATTTTCCTTTTTTTAATCAATGGGGGGTTCAAACCCCCAAACCCCCCCCCCCCTCGGTACGCCTATGGACTGAACTATCCGTACATAGAGTAGATTTGAAAAATCCGTTTTGGTCAATCACGTAGACTACAAAAAGGCCTACTAATACAAAAGGCGTACACGGACAAGCACATGAGAAAACACTCACAATCACACTCTCCTCGGTGTGGTTTTGTATCAAATTCACGTATCACGAAAGGAGGTTGAACAGAAAAAAGAAAAGGAAGAAACATAAAAACAAAATAAATTCAAATGAAAAGAAAGAGAGAAAGAAAGAAAGAGAAAAATAAAAATAAAAGCAAAGATGGGAAGAAGAAAATAAAATTAGAATGTAATAAAGAAAGAAAAAGGAAAAAAGAAGAAAGGAAATAAAGATGGAAATGAAAGAAAGGAAGAAGACAAATGAAAAAGCAAGAAAGAAAAACGACGAAGGGAAGAAAATAAATAAAACAAATGAATGAATTAACATAAGAAAGGCTTAAGTATATAATATCCAATATAATAAATTATAACAAGAATAAAAATTCTTGCAGAGACCAGAAGAATGTTTCAATTTAGACTTTCAAGACTGAATAATCGTGTTTCTCTGCCTTCCAGGTACATTCGCAAATCCCTTGTGTAAACGTTGTGACATCCTTGAAGGTTTCTGCGAGGTGAAACAGAAGAATTGATCTTCACAAAAGTGTGTTTATCTGAAATGTACAGAGATTATGGCCTTGCTATAAAATTTGTCGTGAATTCAGTCAACAGCATGGAACGTAATCTAGAAAAACATATAAAGTTTTATATCCTCAACTTTCGGAACTATACGACGCCAGGGAAAAATAGATTGATAACATCGGTATACCTGTAGTCATATCCGTATTGCGACTCACAAATCCATTTATAGCAACATTATTTCAATTTCTCGATATTTCAGCTACAGCACAATGTGATTTTCAGTCAAGTATTTGCTTCTGTCATCTATGGAATGGAAACCTGGTATTCTTTATAAATATACTGCCTTTAGGCCTACTATGCTTAGAAAACGTTTTGTTCGCCTTCACGTATAAACATTAGGATATTCATAGCTACCCAATATATACTGTAAATATTATTTCTAGGGGGCGGATTTCTATGACCTAAAAATAGGATATATACATGCATTTATGACCTAAAACACATTAAAATATTACCAATAAAATTTTAAATATGACTTTACCACTTATACATTGTCTATATTTCTTTTAAGTTTCATTACAATACATTTGATTAAAATATAGTGTTAATTATTTAAAATATCTGTAAATTCTCAAAAAAGTATCATTATAATGCAAAATTTACGAAATATGATGTGAAACTTCAAAATTTCTTTAATATGCACATAGATATAAAAAATATGACCTAAATATGCATATTAATACTAAATATGCTACAATAATTGAAAATTTCCTAAATATGTAGTTATATGCACAATAAAAGGCGTTCCATTTTCACCAGGATGCTTGGAATCGGGAATAAATTAGTCGGAAACCTGAAATAATGCAAGGGGGAAAAATATAACATGTCATAGAAATCTGTCCCCTAATCATTTCAGTATTATTATACTTGCAGGTATAATCAAGTTCCAATACTGTCTCAACATTTTATTTATATCATGGTGAACATTGACTTCAATAGTTGTGTTGTACAGGGTGGGGAGCCACTATAGATAGTAAAAATGTTACGAGGAAAGATGCCGAAATTCCCAGATACAGGAATCGGTCTAGATAGTACGGATGAGAAGCAATGACATAGTAAAAAATATACATTTGTATAAATTATAACATGAAAACGTTGTGAAGAGAAAAGGAAATAAATTCGAGGGCTTAGAGTCAGACAACGTTAACTCCAAAAATGACTTTTTCAGTTAAAGGCATTTTTATTATCACAAGTACCATTACTTTCTATCACCAGATTCTTATTTTGATATTTCCAATAGTTTAAAAGTTTTCGGGAGATAACGTTTTGGATTTTAGTAACAGTTTGGAGTCAGAGAACTTCAACTAGACTTAACGTTCTCTGTCCCTAACTTTTTGCTCGTTTCAAAGGCTTCAACACGAGATAGCGTTCTCTGACTAACATTTTATTTTAAAATGCGGAGTTAACGCTGGATGTACATAGGCTACTATTACATATTCAATTTAATGATTCACCTTACCAACTGCTTTCAGTTTATTTATTTACGTTTATGTCCGGGATGACGGAAGCGATTGAAGTTTTTTTTTTCTTTTTTCCACGTATGCTTTGATTTTCTGCCATAGTTAATTGTTGACTGCTTACTTCTTAACAACAGCTGCAGTAGTTGTAAGGCCGTGTATAAAAATTAATTGTATCATATTCACTTAGGATTGATTTGGCTGCAGTTCAGGTTTTGCGAGGTTTCTAAGCGTAATAAATTATTGCAGTAAGAGAGTGTATTTTAATGAAAATAATATGTACAGCAGGGGAAAATTGTTAGTTTACTTAGCCCTACGAGAATCATCTGGAAGATCATATGCAGAACAAAATATTCTACAACAGTAGTCCTTGCCCATCACTAAATACAGGCCTTTCTAGCATCTTGGAAGACTGGACATGCCATGATGCATTACACGATGCTTCAAGCCCACTGGTAAGCTGTAGTTGTTACTACTACTACTACTACTACTACTATTATTATTATTATTATTATTATTATTATTATTATTATATCATTATTACTACTACACATTAATATTACCTATGTACTAAATTACACATTATTATATATAGCCTATATAATTGGCGTACAATGTTATAAATTATTATTGTATTAATTTATTATTAAAATTACACTCTTATTGTTCAATCGAGATAATGATGTCTTATTTTCATGGGCCTATTGCTGTTCCTATCACTGCTCACTTGTCGTCTGATTCAGAAGAAAATCCAACATATGTGCCAGTAACAGATAAAGATATTTCTGCATCTATCAGAGAAAGTAATGGACAGACACAGAAAAAATGAAAGAAGAAAGAAAAAAAAAAAAAGAAAACGTAATCCCTCAAATCCTACACAACATTGACTCCAGTAAGCCAGTCTGGTCCTTCTACTACAGTCCCTGTTCAGCATGACTTAGAATCTGTTGTGGTAACTAGTTTAAATAGATCAGCAGTCGATGGAGAAGTAAATATTGATCATCCTAATGAAAATCAAGGAAAGAGAGAGAAAAATGCTAATCCCGGCAACTAGGAAAAAAATAATAATAAACGCAAGAAAAATACAGCTGCAGGCATGCCTCATGGATCAACTACTAGTGACAGGGAAACAAGAGTTGAGGGTTTTATTAAAAACGACTGTTCAAAATGTCCTAGAACATGTAATTTATTCTGAAGAAGTCAGACTTGAAATTCACATGAATTATTAGAATATTGAAAGTACTGACAATAAAAGACAGTATATCCGAGGACTAATACGAGTAGATGTACAAGAAAAAGCATGTATCAAAACAAAAAATAAATCCAAAAGAAAATGTTCTAGGTTTTACTACTTGGTAAAAGGTAATGAGAGAAGGCAGATACGTCAAGGGTTCTTTTTAGCTACTTTTAATATTTCAAACAATGGTAGACAATGTTTTAAAAAAGAGTGATGATTAAAATTTTGTAAGTAAGGATCAGACAGCTGAGAACTTTATGTGGCATGAGGGGATAGCTAGCCGTGGAGCATCAGAGGTGGCATCATGTTTGTTGAATCGTTTGAAAATAATCCAAGACGGGAAGAATATTTGCTTCATGTCTCACAGTTGTCACGAATAAAATAAGAATGCTATCGATTCAAATGTTTGTTATATGCTGTCAATTTAGATCAAATATTTTTTGAAACAGGATATTCCCAAATGGAGTGTGACACTGTTCCCGCCCACACAGAAAATGCTAGCAAAGTGATAGATTATATTCGATCCTTCGGGTTGGTATGCTGTGCTCAGAATGGCGACAAAGCAAAGCAAATGCCATGTTACCGAAGTGGAGCAGGAAGGCATTTATGACTTCCATAAATCTGTGATTAAAAAAAATGATACCAATGGAAATAGCGTTAGACGGCTAAATATTGTATGCTTTTAGTATAGAAAGAAAGAAGAGAACATATACTACAAATATGACTCCATTCAAGAAGGGTTCCACAAGTTTGCAATACAAAGAAGGCTATCTTGGAATTTCTCAATTGAACACATGCAACTGAAGAGAAAATATCTTGGTTTGATAAAATTGCAAGCAGAAAAATGGAAAGACCCGAAAGACCTACGTGGCAAAAGTATAATCCCGTGTAGGCCTACATACCATATTTTCTAAAAAAAAGTTTATTTGAAGGCGAGGAAGTGGTACAGGTGAAGAATCAAAGGCACAACGAAGGAATACCAAGACTGCTTGTGTAGTAGCCTATCTGGTATTAGTTATATACAATCGCAACTTTCATTGCAGTGTCCAGTCAATAGGCATAATTTATTTTTCCCTAATAAATTTTAATGGGCACTACTATCAGTATTATAAGATTTTTTCTTATTAATAAAATTACAATATCAGTATAGTGTTACTGTTTCGTGCAACGTTAACTCCTGTCACCTGATGTTACAGTTTAGAGTCAGAAAACGTTATCTCCGAAAATTATTTATTTTCATTACAGCAAACAGTGGGATTACAATTAATCATACGTCATTATCTTCCGGCAGAATTATTCTATGTGTGGTAAAAGTTTTAAAGTGTTATCTTCATAAATAAGGAAGCTATCGATAGATAAACAATGATAACAACCTTCTTTTCGTCCTCCTGAAAAGTTGCGTTTTTGGAGTTAACGTTGTCTGACTCTAACCCCTCGATTGTCCACTGTATTATCATCAGGGATCTTTATGGCGTAAAGTTATAACATGAAACATATTACGGGTTGTAATCATTCGGACTATCAATACTTCTTTTCAAAGAAGAAAGCAGAAAAATCCAATTCAAGATTAGGCCTCACAGATGTATATCTATCTGCACAATTAAAATTTCAGCATATGGAACTAATCTAGATTTCACTAACCTGATGATGTAATTAACCAATTATTCACTATAACAGGTATTTACAGTACATCAATAAACTCGCTCCTCACCCACCAACTGCTTAGAGTGCGGGACAGTATTTTCTGTGACGTCATTGAATTTGTAATTTGGCGACGGCTATTCTAAATGGTTGCTCAGTCATAAGTCTGAACAAAGTGGAAGGGAATATTGTCGTCTTGAGGAAGCACAAAAAACAACTTTCGGCACAGCGGCTTCATCATAAACCAAAGCATACGCAACTTCATCTATAGCATGTCTTCCAGAAATAGCAGGAGTACTCCCGAAGAAAGAGTAGCACGTTATAAGGTGCGGGAACAATCCCAATTAGAAATAGGAGCTCTCTGAATTTGACCATATGATTACGATCGGCATGAGAGGAAGACGCTCTCGGAGTAAATCGATTTTGAACAATTAGGTTCCTGGCAATGCAGATGAAATATAGCCCAAGAGACTTCTTTCCAAGTGTCCGACAAAGGACAAAGTTGTCCTGGATCACACCGGATAACACCTGGCCATGGTAACTTTGCTGCAAATCTCATTAGGTTCCAATTAACAGACAAAAACCTACTACTGCGCAGACAGTGAATCTGATACAATGTACCGCATGCTGTATATTTGTGCGAGACAGAGATGTCCGAATAATACTGCATGAAGCCGGAAATGAAAGATGTTCACCCAACTTCAATTCTGGTTTCTACGCCGCGACACTTTTTCCGGCACTCAAAACTTTTCTAGAATAGTGCTGATTGAAAAAAATCCCAAAACTAAACTCACTGCCTTCGATAGATAGTTTCCTAGGCTGGGGCAATCCCCTACTGCTACTCAATCAGAGTGATGTCTTGCAGGCGAACGCCGGATTGGTACCATCCCCTAAACAACATCGTTTTAAGAAAACAACACACTGTGCACAGTAGATTAACAACGCAGACAACACCTGCACCACACAATTTCGTTACTAAAACATCTTTAGAGTTCATTGGTTTATTAATTCATATTGGTTGGTTACTGCCGTGTTCATAATTTGCATATTGGTATTCATGAACCTATATTTTAAAGGTCAAGTAGCGGAATTATTACTCTTTGTCTTCTCATATTTCTTGCAGGCATAATTACGCTTTAACCATGAAAGTGAACAGAGAACATGTGAAGGAAGACTCTCTCTTTGTTGCAATATGCTTATCGGAGTAGAAATAAAGCCCCAGCAGCGGTGTTGTATAAAATCGTTCTCTTCTAACATACACTCGTACCAACAGAACGGTACCTTGATTAAATTGTATGTTCCCTCTATGCGAGAGAAAATATTAAATTTACCACAGTAAAGCTCTCTAATTCCCTTAATACAACTTGTTTCTGCTGTTATAATGCGATGATTTCTTCTTGCAGAAGATCACTTGAGAATAGACCTGCAGAGAAGAGCACCGTTGTTTTCGCATTCTAAGAACGTGTTCGTTTTCTTTTCTGCCACTGTAACACCATCTCGTGGCGAAACTAATCTAGCTCATGAGCACAAAACACGACACGGTAGTAATGGAACCCATCCCTCTCCTTTTCTCGAAAAGAGTGCGTTGCTTCGAACCTCCGTTTCTTCCCACGTTCTCTGCGTTGTCTTCTTGTATGAGTCTTCAGGCGTTTCTGCTAGTGACCTCAGCATTAAGAGAGAGGATCAATAAAATGAGAAATGCCAGACCATACTAATTATCTTGAAGATGCTCATTTTAAAGTCGAACGCTACCTTAAACACGACTTATTGTACCGCTATAGATAATGCAGTAATTCACAATTATCGTCACTTACCCTACATATTTATTTGATTTTGATATATTGTAACTAAAGACAGGATTTCCATGCATACATTCATGCATCATCATATGATGAAATATGCACAACGAAAGGAAAAGGACTAAAAATATGCACTTTCAAAATTCAAACTTACATTTTATTTTCGAGTGACTTTTAAAATGGGAGGCAATGTAATTTGTTTACATTTCATGGTTCACCATAGAACACGCCAATTCACATACATATACTACGAACCTAGATACACTGTATTTTTCTAGTAATAGTTCTAGTCTTGGAACAGAATCTTGGGGGAGGGATTTGAAAAGATCATGTGACAATGTATTGAAATCTGCTGGTGTTTATTGTGTTTTTCTAATAAATTTATCCGCATGGCCTGCACATAAGAGTTGAGGGTTTGAAATTCCAGTGTGACAATGAAAGGAATTCTCGGGTAGAAAAGTTGAAAACCGTTAGATCTTTTCTGGGTACACTCTGGGTATTGTAAGATCAAGAAAACCAAACTCTTAAGAGGTAACACTTAACAAATGCAGTATTATGCTACTTAATACAAAATATCCACTCAAACTATAAAAATTAACGTTATATGCAAGAAAAACTTTAAAATATGCTCTATTCAACCGAATACTCAAAAAACATGCATTGTGCATGAAATTACCCATAAAAAGACCAAAACAGGCAAATATGCACGGAAAAAGTATATTTAGACTATTTGGAATCAGTAGGCCTAAGCTATGAAATGGATATTCAGCAAGTTTGAGAACTTTATAAAGCTTAAATTATAGAACACGCATTTGCATGAAAATCCTGTCTTTAATTATAACATAAATATACTAGACTATAGAAAAGTAGCGGCTCCGGTCAAGAAAACCACCATTAACGGCCGTGGGTGTCGGCATGCTGACCACATGCCCCCAATCCTGCCATCTGCCTACGGGAGATGACGCAGCGGTCGGGTGGTAGGCCAAGTTCCTCCAGGGATGTTGCGCCACTGAGTTTAGTTTAGTATATACTAGACTATACTTCCCAGAGCTAGATTCCAGAGAGGACATGGCCTACCATCAGACTGCTTTGATTTTTTCTGTAGAAGATAGGATTGAGGAGCATATGGGAAGTATGCCAATATCTAAGACTGTTAATGACGGTTTCAAAGATCGGAGCTGCTATAAAGTGCTCCTCAGTTTTCCTAACAAGGCTGAATGAACCTCGATCGAGAGCTCCCTAACTCAGAAAAAAACTGAGGAAGCACCGTAGCCTACATGTTCAGTTAGTATACATGTAATATTTAAGTATTCATGTAAGCAAGAAGGTTGTTTTTTGAGCTAGGACCTTTCTTATTTTTTTCATGTTAATATATCACCGTTCTTGAGGATCTTTCTAGGGTTAAATTTTCTGAAAATATAATTACGGTATAACATTTTTTTAATTTAGGGTAATATTTATAATTTGGTGAAAATTTATAACTGTTAATTTAATATACGAATTATTTACTGGAATATAATTATGAAGGTGGATTTAATTGTAATATTATGTGGATGGCTAATACAGACCTAATATTGCTCACATATGTATACAGTCAGCGAAATGGATAGCTGGAAATTTATAGTCAACAAAACGAAACCGGTCAGACGCTTTAACATTCCCCTACAAGTACATGATCGGTTACCCCACCCACCTCTGTAAGCCGGAAAACCTAAACAGTTGCGCTCAGGTACTTCCTTATGGCGGAATGGCTCAAATTATTTCGCAAATAAATAGATGTGGCATTGTGGGTATGTGGCAGGCTAATATGGCTAATATGTTCCAATCTCTTGAGGTGCCATATTAGCCTTTCACATACCCGCAATGCGACCTCTATTTATTTGCGAAATAATTGGAGCCATTCCGCCACGAGGAAGTACCTGAGCGCAACTGTTTACGTTTTCCGGCTTACAGAGGTGGGTGGGGTAACCGATCATGTACTTGTAGGGGGATGTTAAAGCTTCTGACTGGTTTCGTTTTGTTGACAATTTCCAGCTATCCATTTCGCTGACTGTACATCACCCACCGCTCGTATTATCGATTTGAAGTTAGATCAGTCGTAAGAGCAGGTGGCTCAAGGGAAATAAGTTAAGTTTACCTTTTTAATTATGATTATTTATTTTTATATATTTAATTTGAATTATGAAATATACCAATTACATTACTATTACCCATGATAAATACGTACTATTATTGGTTCATATTCTGGAGATCCCGGGTTCAAAACCCAAGACCCACCAATTTGACTTGAATTTTTTTTATGGTTTCCTAATCGAAAAGACAAATGCCGGATTGGACATTTACTTCCACGGAATCGACAGTAAGGTATTTCATTTACATTTCTTAGACTAGGGGAAATGCAAATGAAAATTGTTAGATTTTCTCTTTAGCTTACCATGTGGAACAATTTCTTATTATTGAAATCAAAACAACAGAATCTCACTCTGTGCAGAAACTTCTAATAGCACGAAGCGTGGAGTCAGTGTCGATTTATGAGAAGATGCTGGAGTGAGTTGGAACTGTGCTAATGAGTGAGCTATAACATATTAGTGTCGAGCACATAGCCATGTGTCACAGGATATCACTTCAGATGGGACAATATCGGCCCGGACAGGGGACATTTCCCGCTGCTTGACTGACATGTGTATGAACGTGAAATAGACATACAGTAGGCATTATTGGAGTAATCGATACCTGCGCTACAGGTCTCGAATCTGCTCTCCTAATGTAGGCTATAATGCTCTCTTACATGAATATCTCACAGGAATTACATTTAGATATAAAATGGATTATTATACAAGACATCCATGCTTTATTTTTCTTTCTTTTCATTTTCTCGCATGTACGTAGCATAGAGAAAGTATTGTGACAAAAATAGAAATCGAGATAAACCCGGAAAACATGTTTTAAAATGCCTAGAAATCGGAAAAGGTGTTTTTTGGTTATTGCAGTTCAGATACCTCGGCAAAAGAAATAAATAAGATAACCAAATTAAATATAATAAATGACAGATTAATTGCTCAAATCCATTCAAAATAAAATCATAAAATCTCATAGCCCGTGTTTGGTCTTAAAATGACCGTGAAAAGACGGAACATTCATTATAAATATTATTAACTAGAAATAAGGCAAAGGGGAAAAGTTTAACAATATCATTTTAAATGTTTATTAAAATGAGATTGCAATGGTGAGAAATGAATAGACAAGGAAGTCAGGAATTTCCCTTTAGCATACCTAACGGGTGCGGGATAAGGCAATGCAGGTAGCCAGGTACGCTGCGACTGCAACTTCCCAGATCGGAACAGAAGGGTATTGATACACTTAATTATTTTAAGAAGTCGGCTATTATGTTCAGGTCGAAACTTCTGATTTGACTGGTGATACACACGCTAGCCGGGTTTCCCACTTAAACCTTCTTAGAAATCCGAGATGCTAAGATGTGGGTTTTGATAATAAGGGAAATCCAGTTGATTTCCGTGGGCGGCTAAAATATTATTATTGGTCGGGAGAATCGCCAATAAGAATAGATCTATAGTACCACGTGCCGGGATTCACGAATGAAAATTAAGAAGAGTGGTGGTAAAAGTTTGTCCAAGAGAGCTTTCCTTAGGCCTACCGTGGCGGTGTAAACTCACTCTACTTCGAGGCCCTGTGCCTATAGCAGTCAACTCTACTCATCTCTGTGGCCCCGTGCCCACAGTAATTAAACTCACTCTACTTCGAGGCCCTGTGCCTATAGCAGTCAACTCTACTCATCTCTGTGGCCCCGTGCCCACAGTAATTAAATTCACTTCTACTCCGTGGCATTGTGTCCACTGGAATATATCACAGTATTAATTGGACTTATAAAATCTTCGCTGGGGAATTAATCGACTTAGAAGAATTTTTACTTTCAATCGCGAGTAGCTAAAATTGTATACGGCAGCGATTGTATCATCAGCAACGATCTACCGGGAACCTTTTAACAATATTAATTGTTCTGTAACAAATCTTGTAATTATTTTTTACGACAGTGCTTGTATTTTCAACGTACTAAATAAACTGAAAATTCCTTCAGTGTTCAAAGAAACTGCTTTATTATTCAAGTAATAATATTAAGGCGTTCTTCGCTTCCTACCCTGAAGCTAGAGGGAAGTGTTCGACGATCGACTGACTGCCGGAGGCGGGTTCAACAAAAAGAGACAGAAATATTCAGTATATGCATTATACTGTGGCACCCAGATAAAACACCAGGTAACCATCCTTCAATACATCGAACCGCCGTATGGTATGACGTTTGTCTGTGGACATTCTTTTAACTGTTACTGACGTATATATTCGTTCGTTCAAAAACTATGCAAAAGCAGAAATATAATATTTATGAGTAAAGCTACATATAAAATAGTGGGAACTTATATCCTTGCGTTATGACTGCAATCCATAGAAACTAGTTATTCTACTTCAATTCTCTCTATTGATTTCAAGCTTAGATCCCACTGATGATTTCACTTGTTGATTGCTTATATTGTTTTATACATTCAGCTCTGTAAAGGTTAAACGGTTCAATGAATTTCTTACTATGATTGAATGATGGATTTTCTTTTTCAATTTTATCGCTTGGCTTAGAATTTGGTTTCTCTTGACTGAAAATTAAAGGGACATTTCATGAAAACTTTTTTCTAAAATTCTACAAAAAATTTTAAAATTACTAATTAATTGTTCTATGTTTATAATTGAATATAATAGGCCTACACAACTCTTAAGAATCTTCTCCTCATAAAAAAATAAACTTTTTGAAATAAATTGCAATCACAATAAATATAAATATTATCTATCGAACCCTTCATTCGTAAAAATGAGAAACAATTATTTACATTATAAATCGTTGTGCCGCGACTGAGAGTATTATTTTGAGGGAGATAAGACCGTGACACAACATAATATTCTATTCGCATACCCGTCAACACAATTTTCATTTATTTATTTTTACTTTTATTTTTTATTTATTTAAATTACATATACAAACTTATGTACAAATAAAATACAAAAATACACAAATAAACAAAACAAAAATTTTACAAATTTCAAAATTAAAGTACAATACTTTTTAAGAAAAGAAAAAGAAAGAAAAGAACCAAATATTTATTTAGAAATACACCCGAATGAGCAAACTGCTCGTGCTCGGTGTAGAGTCAGAACATCAGAAGGGAGGAAGAGGAGAAACAAAAAACAAAGTGAGAAAGAATGATACACTTATTAAATAGGTGAAAAATGTTAAACAGAGCTAGAAAAAGAAAAGACAAATTTATAAAAAGGAGACAAAAATATTAAACACAAATACATGGAACTTTTTTTTAAACAACAGTGAACTTAATTGAACTTAATTGGTAAACTGAGACAGAAATAATAAATTGGCCTAGTATTCATGTTTATGTTAAAATTACTGTTATGGTTCTCATTTCCTTGGATAGAAATGAAAGGAATTTTTTCAATATCTGAACTAGCCGCCATGATTTATCGACTGTACCAGTTGAGGCCCTGAACATAGCGCAAGAAATGAGCTTGCCGAAACTTTTTTTATTACTGTTGCAATATAAATTCGGCATAGTATGAAACAAAATATTATACTTACTCAGAAGAAAAGTATTTTATGTATTCGTTCTGAAATGAACATCTCAACTTATATGTCAAAATTTACTTCCCTTCCCCTTGTAGAAATAATAAATTATTACCATGCACTTTTTCTTGTTTATGCCTGATCTTGCTGGTACATGTGATTGAAATGAAAAGCAAATCGGATAGGCCCTACTGATAAAAAACCTTGAAAAGCAATTAGGAATTTTTCCCGTTCCGTATGTTTTTCCGCATGCAATTAGTAAAGAGTGGTTGAAATACTTAGGCCTAATGACGGAGGTTCCTAGAATCGGATTTAACGATGATCTGTTTCTGGAACCTCTACACAATGAAATTGTTTATAGGGGGAAGATCTATACCATAAGATGGAAGGATCGATAACTCTCAAGTTATACTTTTTTACGATTTACAACGTCAGTCATCCGAGCCATCAATTATCCGAACGATCTCGTTTTTATACACTACAATTTGTATTGATTTATTTTCACGATTTATAGATACTTGCTATATTAATTAAAGGATGGTCACACAATATTTACATGTTTACAGGAGCTGCCATCACAGATTGAAGAGCTTTAGACCAGCAGAAATTACGACAGTTACCTACTTATACGGTGTCATATTAACTGAACTACATTGAACATTTTCTTGGAGTTCGGTATAGTATTTTAAAGGTATTAACGCAATACTTACAGGAAAGTAGCCTATGAGCTGCACCGGGCTGAAGGTAGCTAGGTGCCAAGTAAATGGGGGAGGATGGTAGCAACTTCTTCAGATGGATGGATTGAAAATTCCTATTTGGTATTAGGCCTAATACAGCTCCAATCTCTGGCCAACGCTGTTTAGCCTCCTGACAAAATATGTCTCCCTTTGCTTGTGCTTTTATTTTGAGTTTTCTTTCTTGTATTTGAAATTGATGTGAATTGTTTTGGAACATGGATAAGGGCTTCTAGTAAATATAAACCTTCTAAATTTGGTATTGTTGTTGGTGTGAATTAAAAAGAGAAACAACAGTCTGTTGTCTGAGGAAAAAGAAACAAACTTAGTTAAATTCAGTTTACGAAAAAAACAGAAGATCGGAATTGATGCAGAAAAATCAGTGATGAGTGCCAATAAAATACGTAACTGTATTGTCATTTGCATCTACTAATATATTTTTTATAATCTGAGAGTGTTCGAAAACAGGGTGCTTAGAAAAATATTTGGACCTAAGAGAGATGAAAATGGGGACTGGAGAAAACTGCATACCGAAGAGCTCCATAACCTGTGTTCTTCACCGGATATAGTAAGGGTAATTAAATCACGGAGGATGAAATGGGCTGGACATGTTGCGCGCATGGGGGAGGAAAGACATATCTCAAAAGTATTAACTGAAAGACCCGAAGGAAAAAGACCACTTGGAAGACCTAGAGATAGGTGGGAGGACAATATTAGGATAGATTTAAGGGAAGAAAGGATTTTCGAGAGATGGTTGGATGGAGTTAGCACAGAATAAGGTTGAATGGCGGCTCAGGTAAGCGCGGCAATAAACCTTCAGGTTCCATAACATAGATAATATTCCTTTAACTTGCTGAGGAATTGTCTGTTGCCATTGAGTAAGTAAGTAAGTAGATATTATATTTTTTCAAAGTTTTAAGATGCTATTTTGTACATATTCGATTATCCCCGGAGTACTCATTAGTTCATCTGTACCTACTATTAGTAGTGTTACATTTCTCTTTCTTTGTCTTGTGCATAGTAAAAGCACGAACGGCCGTGTAGGCCCGTGAGCTGGATTTGTTCTATGGATAATGTTTGTATATAAGAATTAAGATGCACCTTACCATACCATACCATACAATACATATTCGACTATTCCAATAAATCGAAAATATGAACCACCCTCACTCCCAGTAGGTTCGGAAAACTGATGTTCCATTGTTCCATCTACATATTCCTTTATAATGGATAATGATTTATTATTAAAAATATCGTATGCCAAAAAAGTATCACAGCTCAGTAAATATGCCGCGTAGACCATAAGTTCCATATATCAAAATGTTTGTCTAGGTCCAATCTACAATCCCGTCCCCCAAATCTTTCGGTTGGAATCTGGGACACTTTGTATATGAAAGATATTTATGTACAATCATTTACTTGTAATAAGGCCTAATGAAAATACTTTTCAACCAATTTTCTCATTTTCAGTTTTGAAATTGTGTAACTTATGTCTTTTAATGAAGTAGGCTAATTACGTGTAGAAGAAGAAATTAATTTGCTAAAAATTATAATTGTGTTAATACTCAAATTTATCGCTAAGTTTTGCTGGAGCTATGGAACCTTAGTTCGGAAAACTGATTTTCCACTGTTCTTCTGCAAATGATTCCTCCTTAAAAGAAAATCCTTGAAGTGACATCTACAAACAGCACGAGGAAGTTGGTGGGGAACGATTACAGCTTCTGGCGGGAAAGGGGAATTGCGGGAGCGAGGGGATTGTATAAGATCCTAAACATGAATATGAACAGCAGGTCTATTTTACTGAATACCAGATAAGATAACAGACTACATTATCTGCTGTCGGTTGGTTCGACTCCCCATAGGATTCTCAGCGTGAAATTAGCATACAAGTCACGTTGAACACATGTTTTTCATCTCTTGATTAGTGAACAACATCTTTACTCTACACGAAACGAAGATGATTATGCGCTTCAAACGTGTTAGCGTTAAGTAATGTGTGTTTCGGAAAGTTTTCCAGTTTTCAAAGTGGGCTGGGATCGAACCTGTTAATCTAGATCAGTTAGCTAGTCTCTTACTTCATTTCACCCAGACAGCCTTTTGTATAGCGCTGGTACATCGCTAAGGCATAATTTTGTAAGTTGAATACAGCAAAATTAAATTTACGTTAAATAGCTCCAAAAACAAGTTAGCATAATAACATTGTCTATTTGACCAATATGAGAAGCTTTATAACTTACGTGGACTTCATTAATATTTCTATTATTATCTTTATTAATATTCACTAATTTGTACTGGATTTTTTTTAATACAGTTCAGAAAACTATAGGAAGGTAACATTTTCAGCCTGGACTTCAAACCGGGTCAAATGGCAAACAATATCTTTTATTTCATACTTTTCATTTGGTAGAAGCAAAACCACGATGAGTTACTACAACCCAAATGGTTTTCAATTTTTTTAAACAAATTAGTTTTTATGTTCTTTAAACCAACCACCTTGCTCTTCTTAAATCGGATTTACGAACTGTACATAAGATAATATGTAATGACATATTGTTTTATATAAAAAGTTTACTGTAAATTTAAGGTTAAGTATTCCTTTTATCTACAAAAATAAAACCAAATATGTTAGCAGAGGTTACCATTTTAAACACAAACTGAAGACTTCCTTATTCGATAACAAGATTCGTCCCTGTTGCTTAATCCACAAAAAAGTATAAAACTGAGGATGAAGGGAATATAAAAGGGGAGATAAAATTTAAGCCTCATGCTTATCCCTTTATTGGCTCTAGATGCTCTAAAGCGCTAGGCCGGCTCTACACGAGATTCTACTTGTATAGTCCTAAACATAGACTTGCTGAATTATACATCCCATGTTCTTTTATAATACTGAGATGCTTTACATTAAGATACTTTCAGAACGGATCTTCTTATGTTGTAAGACATAGTAAAACGGGCCAGCGTCAATACGATGGCATTATATGCTTTAGAAAAAGGAAATTGATCTCCTTTCTTGTCTCATGAACTAGTTCATAAGGAAACTAGAAACTAGAAATGATCACATGCTGGCTGAGAATATTCTACTTGTCTAAGGTTTTAATTGTCTTCGTAAATTACACTAATTTCAGAACTCAATAGTTATTCGTTCCTAAAGGGAGCTGTTCCAAACAAATGCAAGATTGCTAGGGTTGTCCCCATCTTTAAAGGTGGAGATAGTTCAGATCCAGGAAATTACCGACCAATCTCAATTTTACCAGCCGTATCAAAAATCTTCGAAAAATGCATGAAGGAAAGATTAAATAATTTTCTAGAAAATAACAAAATCCTGTATAAATACCAATATGGATTTCGGAAAACTTCATCAACCTTATGTGCTGCAGTAGATATAATAGCCCAAATTGAGGAGGCAATGGATAATAACAAATTTTCTTCAGGACTATTTATTGACTTCTGACACAGTACTGTAGATCATGAATTACTTTTGAAAAAAACGTGAATGTTTTGGAATAAGAGGTATAGTGTTAGACTGGTTCAAAAATTACCTAAAGAAATGCACACAATATACTTCAGTAAATGGATTGGATAGCAATGCTTTAGTAGGCCTAATAATTTGCGGAGTCCCACAGGGCTCAATATTAGGACCCATCCTCCTCCTAATATATATGTAAATGATATTCAGACCTTACCTTTACATGGCATACCTTCACTTTTTGCTGACGATACCAGTATATGTTAGTGATACAGTTGATGGATTATTATCATTCATGCATGAAGATCTTAAAATCCTAACAAAATGGATACATGCATGAAGATCTTAAAATCCTAACAAAATGGATACATGCATGAAGATCTTAAAATCCTAACAAAATGGTTAGATGAAAATAAATTATCATTAAATATCGAAAAGTCAGCATACATTGTCATCCATAAGCCAAACACACACTTAAGTATTTCTAAATAGTTAGTAAATGACAATAAGCACATAAAGCGAGTAACGGATATTACATTTTTAGGCCTAACTATAGACCAACATTTAACTTGGAAAGGACACATTAACAATACAAATTTCTCCAGCTATAGGAATATTTAGGTGAATAAGGGGAATATTGTCAACTTCTGGCTTGAGATCCTTATATTACTCACTAATACAGTTTCACATAACTTACATAGCTCTGAGGGGGTTAAGCTAATGTTCTAGCTTGCAATTCGGTGTTAAAAATATAAATATCACCAATCGAAGCCACCTATCCGTGCATTTAAAAAAAAATCAGCTTTATTAAAAGTCGTTTGAACATCAAGGTTATATCATGAGTCGGGTTCTGTGTCTATACAAGTAGGCCAAGCAAGAATTTATGTGCACCTGTTTTCTATTGTTGATGTGTTTATGGGGTCTCTTAATTTCAATATTCAATTTTAGTTATTATGGTGAAGGATGAAATGCGGGGATGAGTCATAGTAAGTAAATATCCAATTCGGCATTTTCCTTTACGACTGGAGAAACCTTAAAAAAACCAAAGTCAAATTTGCTGGTCACGAGTTCGAATCCGGCACCTCCTGAATGCGAATCCATGACGCTACCATCTCGGCCATTTCTCTCGGTAGTGCAATATTCCTGATACATATTTAAGTTAACATTTGCTTAATATATTTTCCCACTTGTGCACATGTTTCATTTTCCTGTAATAATTGGGTGGGCTATGCTAGCGAAATGTAAGCTAATTTGTAAACATTGGATTTCCCCGTCTTTTGTTTGCAGTTAGTCGGGCAAGCTACCCATGTATTTCCAATCCCGTAATATCGATAAAATTGAAGACTTGTATTTGGAATTTTATAATAGGCGTTCCGAAAACTTTTCTGGTTTTCCTTTTTGTAAACAATTATTCTATTGTAATAGACTATGTATCATAAGAATTTTACTGTTTTCTTTCTTTGTCGATGCATTATTCTATTATAAGCCTTAATTATTTACTTACTCACTGGCAATAGGCAATTCCTAAGCAAGTTATTATAGGCCTAAGTTTATTAAAATGTAATAACTTTAATGTAATAAATCTTTGCCTTGATTATATTATTTTTTCTTTTGTTTCAAATTTATTTGTTTGTATTCGTTTCTTTAAATGTATATTCTGTTGCTATTTGTAACAGCCTACATTAAAAGTCTATCCTGTCTATTCAATTGTTATTAAGTGGACTAAAAATAAATAAACAAAACAAAAATAAATAGCACATCCTTTGGCAGACATCCTTCACGCTAAGCATGAGATCTGGGGTTGAGTCCCGACTTAGGACAACATTACCGTTACTTTTAAATTTATATCTTAAAACATGCAACAATGGATATGTTTCAGCACATATTAATGACATAACCTATGCTTTTGTACGTATATTTTTTTCACGCCTCGAATACCCCCTAACTGTTCATCTTGTTAGTGATGGTATATTTAATATAAAATTTAATGAGGGAACGGACGTGATAATTAATAAGACAGAGAACGATGTAAACAGAATCCCGATCTCATCAGGAAGGTAGTTATCGTCATTACCAGGTCCCTACAGAGCCCTGTAGTAATTAACTGCCTAAGATCTGTGTGCTTGCTTGCTTCCAGCTCGCGTTGTTTGTTGTAAGCCAGCCATCACAAGCTCCGGCCGACCATATTTCCTAGCTCTGTCTATGAGATTATAATTTCACAAATTATTGACGCGTCCATTGGGAGAAGCCGTGACGGATTTACTGAATAGTTCAATTATTTCACCATAGTATAGGTACACATCCTATGTAAAAAGTATTAAATATGTATTAACCATTCAGTAAACATGTGATTGATAAATCAGTTTCAAATAAAACACTAAAAATAAGACTGGAAGGAAAAATAAGATAGGAAAAAGGAAATAAGTATCAAAAGAGAGGATAAAATAGAAAATTAACTAATGATTTTATAATGAATGAGTAGATTGGTTTGTTTCATCCTTTGATATATACATGCAGGGAATTCTCTGTTACAATATTGTTTTGCCTGAGTTCCTTTTCGAAGAATTTATATTTTACTGAACAATATCTTGAACAACAAAATAAAACAAACAAATTACAGCCAAAAAGAGAGATAGAGAAAGAGAGAGAGAGAGAGAAAGAGAGAGAGAAAGAGAGAGAGAGAGAGATAACTGTATAGAATATAACACGTTGATATTTAAAATTTAATTTTAATACCTTTTCCAAAAAGAACTAATTCATTAAATCTTGCAATTTTGTTAAACAGGTACCTGTGCCAAAATTGCTCTTTGGGGTCTTTCATGATAAATAATATATA
The DNA here is from genome assembly GCA_964059195.1 of Ectobius pallidus. Classification (NCBI taxonomy): domain Eukaryota; kingdom Metazoa; phylum Arthropoda; class Insecta; order Blattodea; family Ectobiidae; genus Ectobius; species Ectobius pallidus. The sequence continues at coordinate 61,737,611 of CAXKWD010000010.1, forward strand.
TATATATATATATACCTAAGCAATGATATAGGTATTTATATATATACCTAAGCAATGATGTCATCACAGACGCATACCCGAGAGCTTTTCCCTAGGGTTAATTAAAACATAGCTTTGGTAGGCCTATTGTATTGTACTAATAAGAATGTGAAGGGGAGCATTTTAATTGCTTTATTCAGAATTTGATTGAAATGCTTGTCCGGTCTCAGTGGCCAGTAATGGAATGTTAAGCTTGAAATCATATCGACCACTTGCTCACACTCTCTCGGGGATACCTAGAGAGACAGGTGGTCCAACTCTGTCCCCAAGGACATGTTAATAATTGCATCAATTCGTTTGGGAGCTATGCTGGCTAGCCTGCAGGAGTTTCAAAAAATTTCATATTGCGTTCCATATTTTAAACACGTACAGGCAAAACGTACGAAATTATAAAATGATCGTTCTTTTGTCAAGGTCGTTTAGGGTCATACCAACAGCTAAGGTCACTGGCACCCATGCGACATGAAGATGACAAAAATGTAATAAAGGTAAATTATTTGCGGAGAAGGAAAAGCCCTAGATTCAAATTTAAAATGAACTTCAGAAAATTTCTTCCAAGATTTTTTGCCGTCTGAGCTCGAAATAAAACGAAAAGAAATACAACAGCAAAAAAGGTGTTTATTATTATTATTATTATTATTATTTTATTTTTTTATTTTTTTTACCAAACAAAGTACATCCCTGTCGTCAGTCAACCAGACAGACCCAGAGGTATGAAATCAACTGACATACGAGGGTAGTAGGAAAATAAAAAGGCTGTTCTGAAACGTAATTTACGTTATACAGAATATTAATTAGTTCATTTCGTTATTTACATGCAGCCATTTTGTTGTGAATGGATTGTAAAAGAGAGACAGACAAAGAGAAACTAAAGGAAGACGCAACCCAATTGGACAAACTTTCAAAGCATGTCTAGTAACAGATACGTAAACTCTTCTATTTTATTTAAATCTTATAATTATTTTGTCGATAATTTTGTATGTACCCAGTTTCTGTGTTCAATTTCGATGTTCCATGGTTAGTCAGATTTTTGTTCCCAGTGTGGTCATATAGTTAGGATTTTATTTCCTTGTTGTTAAACATAGGCTACTCACGTGTGTCGTTCGTTACGACATTTTTAAAACTGCAGAGAACATGTAAATATAGAATATTCAATGACATAAAGACGTTGAAAATGAAAGGTAGAAAATAATGAGGAAAATGCAATGACGGTGACCGCGTATTGAAACCAGGCTTCAGAATGTGCAAAATTTGGTTGAGTTTGATGTAAAAGAAGATAAGATAGGATAAGATCCTATAGAGAAACTTATAGTCTTGTAGCTAATGTTCAGTTAGAAAGAAATGTGAGAGAGTTTCCAATAGTAGTACTATTACTAACTTAGTACTAGTAATAATAATAATAATAATAATAATAATAGAAATAATAGCAACAATAACAATGAGAACATAACCACCAAGTTAAACATACGAAGCAAAACAAGCTAGTTATGGGTTTTCTATGTTTTCCTCCAACTTGTAAAGCGAACGCATCATCTGAATTTACTTTCTTCCTGTGTTCAATTGTTATGCTATTTTTCGGGTAGGTCCTACAATGATCAGCCGATCCCCCATAGGAATATTCCTTACGTCTTTACCTATTTGCGCGTCTTCTCATTTTTGGTAACCTGCTTATAGCCTGAAAGGGAAGGTTTAACAGAAGAAAAAAGATATAAAAGAAAAATAAAGATAAAAAGAATCAAAGAGAAATTATTCACTATATTTCTGTTAACGGACTGTTCAGTATGGACCCGTTTTAACTTCTCGTATTTCAACAAAACATATTTCATACACAAATACATATACGAACGCATACAAATACATACACGCTACCAAAGGCACACCTATATAAACACCGGAAGTTAAAAACGTAGGCCTACTTTTTTCCACTGCACCAGAATATTCCTTGCATCTATTTTTCACATCGTTCGTTCAGGGTTAAAACCTGTGACTCTAAACAGAGGAGAGCAACAGATTGTCAATATGTCTCCAGAACCCCTGGTGCATTTAACAAGTTCATGGAGAACGGGAGAAGGTTGTTTAGCACTGTGAAGAGGGAGGGTTTTACACAAGTTTAAGATGCAAGCGGGACGATTTATATTGGCAACATAATTTAATGTCGGTTTTAATTAATGCTAGCTGGGGGCGAGATATCATATCTTAAGAGAGTGGAAGTGCGGTAACCCAGGTGCTGAGAACTCCCCACTAATGAGTTATCAATCTGTTGTAGTTAATTGGAGCTGAGACGTCTTACCGTGGGTACAATCCAGTTCAGGAGAATTGCAACACTTTCCTGTTGCATTCCAACAAGGAAGCTTTTAAAGGGGATGACATACATTGCGACGAAAAATATATTGTTGAGTAGTACGTTACAGTTCACAGAAAAAGGATACAATTCAGAACTATCATATTAGGCTATACCAGCGTTTCTCAACCTATGGTCCGCGGACCACCACGTGGAAAGTAAAGAAGTAAAATTTTTTCACTTATTTCGTTATAATGACCTTTAATTAATGCCCCAAATATTAAGAATATGTGCCTTCTTTTAAAAATAGGGTGTAAAATTAGGGATCCGTAAATTTTTTAGACATTTTAGAGGTCCTCTGGTTCAAAAAGGTTGAGAAACGCTGGGCTATACCAAAATATATTTGTTTTAAAGTTTCTGTACCAAAACTAACTTCGGGCTATCGTACCAAATCTATCCTAATATTGTCCTCCCACCTACGTCTAAGTCTGCCAAGTGGCCATTTCCCTTCGGGTCTTCCATTCAATACTTTTGAGATATGTCTTTCCTCCCCCATGCGTGCAACATGTCCAGCTTATTTCATTCTCCGTGATTTAACTACCCTTACTACATCCGGTGAATATGGTTCCACTAGAAATCTAAATCGTTCAGAAAACATAATATTTAAGAAAAGGTTCTGCAGTTATTTAAGAGAAACGAAGAATTGAAACGATAGTAATGAAAGTACTACTGTGTCAAGTCACCAGTGAAAGAACATCTGTTTAAGTGAATATAGATCGTGATGCCTAATTTTGCAGTTAATTCTGTTAAGAATAGGTATACCACGTTTCTTGCAGTAAAAAAGACCATGTTACAGTTTAAGTGTATATTGTAATGTTTTAAAGTCTATTTTCTATCTATTTAAACATTTTTAAAGCATATTTTAAGTGCCAATTTTCTCTTTTAAAAGCATATTTACTTGTTTTAAAAGCCTATTTTAGGTGCATAAAACTAATTTTTTTAGAGCCTAAAATCCCAGGTCTAATAATGACTACACAATTGACTGTTATGTTATTCGCAGATAACTTACTAAAAATAAAAATACTAGTCCTTATAAAACTAAGAACACCTAATGGTAGCATTTTTGGCATCCGAAATATTCCGTTAAAAGCTTTGCTCCTCGTTAGTTACCAGTTGGTGCTCATGTTAACATCATTATTTCTAAATGATAGTATATAGGATTTCCGACCTTTGGGAGGCAAGGTCGGGTTTTGAGCTTATACCTATATTGAGAGGCTCGTTTACTCAGTAATAGTACATGGACTCGGAGAATGTCTTCATTCAGTAAAAAGGAAACTGAGTTTAAGCACATGTCTGAATGCTTATCGGGTTCTAATAGAATCCATGGAATCCGATAATCCCTGCAGGGTCGGGTGTTATCGACTATATAATTACAAACATACCATTCTGGTCATCATAACACTCGAAATGCGACTCTTTTTAATCAAACAATATGGTTCAAATTCGAATGTGATTAAATTTTCGCCCACACAGCGTTTCATCGTCGCCGCTGTGAATAGTCATAATGGGGATATTTCAATCTTGTGTAGCTGTTGAAGAGAGTGAGAGCGAAAGTGTGAGAGAATTAGTGAAAGAGCAGGAAGGAAATGGGGAGAATTATGTAACTCGAAGCCATCGGAGCTCACAGCCGTAGTGGTCCTGAATTCAACAGTATGCGAGTCCGAACAGTTTCTTTCAAGATTAAATGCTTATTCATTCAAAGTATATTCAATATTACGACAGAAAGTTCGTAACATTATATACATGCAAATTAAAAATACTGAAATGGATTTGTAAATGTATGAATTTTTATATATTTATATACTGAATTTATGTGTAAATTTTATCAGAGTTGAAATTAGATTTCAAACCTGCTTTAGTTCTCTCTTAGCCTTTAATAAAATAAAAAAAAATAATAAAAAAACTAGTTTTCTATGTTTTTAGTAAGAAGTGTTATAAAATCTAACGATTCTTACAGCTTGTAATTTCGTGTGATCATTAAATAGTTACAAACGTTCAGTCCATTTTTCACTACGGAGGCCAGGGCTCGCCATTTCATTATTGCGTCATTTCTGATGTATCATATACATATTGCACTCTTCTCTTCGTTAATTCCATAAATAATATTGCTGACTGACTACTTTTGTAATGTAGAATATTAAAACAAAACAAAATTTAAAATATGCATTCCCGAAAATTCCCTTGATAATTTCATCTTACTATTCATAGAATATATCAATAAACTGCATTTGACGGAAATGTGGTTGTGCTACTTTACTTAAGGGACCGCAAAACTGCTGATTATAGCGGAAAGACTTGTCTTCAGAATAATTATATAGGGGAATGTGTTTAGAGGACAATTGAAATTCGCTTCTGCATTGACTTTCTTGTGGTACTGCCAATATCTGAAATCGACATTATCAACTATGGAATGAGATAAACCACAAGCGAAATTATGTGATTGTGTATTCTTGTAGGAGTAACCTATAATAATAACAATAATAATAATAATAATAATAATAATAATAATAATAATAATAATAATAATAATAATAATAATAATAATAATAATTCGATTATTTATCCTGGCAGAGCTAAGGCCATTTGGCCTTCTCTTCCGCTTTGCCAGTCAAATTATAATTAAATATAAGACAGTTGAACCTAAACCTAAATTAATTCCAATTAAGTTACAAGATAATATTGAATACAAAATTGAATACAAAATTATATTGATCATTTTATAAATTATACCCTAAGGAAATTTTTGGGCTTAAGACAAAAACAAAAATTTAAATAACATATCCTGAATTAATTTACTGATTTTTCTATTTCTCTATTATGAGCTTCTTCGAATGTTCCTGGAACACCTAACTTACTGAAATTATTTCTAAATGTAACATATCTAACAGTTCCATTAAATGTGACCGTTATTTACAATTTAAAACTACCATAGTTAATTCTGATTTTTTTCAATGGCAATGTTAACAATTCAGATTTTTTCTTAATTGTGTGGGCGAAATTTAATCACATTCGAATTTGAACCATATTGTTTGATTAAAAAGAGTCGCATTTCGAGTGTTATGATGACCAGAATGGTATGTTTGTAATTATATCGTCGATTTCACTTTCCAATGCCTTCTGGTTTTTTCATGGTGGAACAAACCTGGACAGAAGTAAAATACAGACATTCATCATGTTACCACAGGGACTTAGGTGGAAGTGTTGTGATTTTTGTATACAAATTTAATACTTAATAGGACTTGTGCTTTCTTGTGAATAAAATTCCCCGTCTTTATTCCTCATTCCAGTGCGTTAAACTTCAAAAACAAAGTCAGCTCGGATTTAAAACAGTTCAGTCAGATTTTGCGAGTTCGGTGTTTGTTTTGTACGTGTGTGTATGTATCACGTTGCATATACACCATACAGTCGGCACGCAGTGAATTAATTAGCTACTGGCGCCTCTAGTGGCAGTATTATACACCAGGCCAGGCATGCATTTGAATGTCCTCTTCGTCATTTTCAGGAAATTCTAAATCCCCAACTCCCAGAAGGCACCGTAAAAGGAAATAGGTTGTAGCGTGACTTATTAAATTTTAATTCAAATGTATGCGAAATTTCGGATTGTTCAATGAGGGCGAAGGGGAGGTGGTTGGTAGCGCATCTTATGGATTAGGTCAAAAACTACACTACAAACAGCAAGGATGAAAATCACACATTAAAACAAAGTTAGCTTGGTTGACTTCAAGTTTCTTTACAACTCAGTGAATATTTATAACTAGGGGTCGGATTTCTATGACTTAAAAAATAGGATATATGCATGCGTTTATGACCTAAAAAACATTAAAATATGACCAATAAAATTTAAAATATGACTTTACTACTAACACATTGTGTATATTTTTTAAGTTTCATTACAATACATTTTATTAAAATATAGTGTTAATTACTTAAAATATATGTAAATTCTCAAAAGTATCATTATAATGCAAAATTTATAAAATATAACATGACATTTCAAAATTTCTTTAATGTGCACACAAATATGCCAAAAATATGCAAAAATATGACCTAAATATGCATATTCATACTAAATATGCTAAAATAGTTGAAAATTTCCTAAATATGCAGTTATATGCACAATAAAAGTCGTTCCATTTTCACCAGGATGCTTGGAAAAGGGTTTAAATTAGCCGGAAACCTAAAATAATGCAAAGGAGAAAAATATGACATGTCATAGAAATCCGCCCCCTATTTACAACGTTTCACCACTGGTAATGTTGGGTAGGACGCTAGGAAGAATGAAAAATGTACAAGTGAATTCAGAGTAGACCTTTTACAAATTATGAATATAAATTACTAATGACAGGCAAAACATATATTAAACAATTCCAACGTAATAAAGAATATTTATACTGGGTTAATCTGTGTAATACTTTTAAATGCTGTCGGACCTAGAGCATAAATATAATATTTGGTAACTGAACTTCAAGGAGTTTTCAATATTTTCCGAACTAACTTAGTAAGACAACAAAATTCCAGGAATGTTCTATCCTGTGCGTCATTCAGCCAGTTTCCTCAATGCGGAAATAATCAAAATTCAGAACCTAATAACATTTAGCCTACCTATGAGATCCTGAGCTATTATTTAATAATTTTAAATAAGTCGCCCGTTTTTCTTACGAGTGGTATTGTTTTTTGTACCCGAAAAACATGTTTCTTGTAAGAAGAAAACTCGAGTCACTGTGGAGGAATATATGTCCCATTTCGTGTTGAATATAACCTGGCACCCTCAAACACACCAAAGGGCGACAATAGAGCTAAGTCTGCCTCTACTCGTCCAAGATTGAAGCCAGTGGGTCACCTCAAAGAGGTGAAGTAGTCAATTTACCGAACGAGTTTGGTAAGACCCCAATAAGTGGTGTCCCGGGTCTCAACCTTGATCGAGTAGTGTTAGAATGAGATCTGTTGATGTCCTCGATGCAGTAGGTTAGAGTGTTCAAGTTCTCTTGTTTCCTGCCATGAATAGACCCGCATTTGCGGTTAGACTCAATCTGGCAGCTGGTCAAGCCATCCATGTGATAATGAGGAGGTGAGATTTCGCTGTTTAATGTAGAATAGATATCATGGAATCTAAGAACATCCCTATACTCTGATTACCTGTCCTGCTGTATTTGAAGACATGACCGTTCAGCCGAGGTACCCTGACATTGTGGGATAGCCTATCGTGCAACACGTTCGTTGTTGTTCTCAATATAATGATTTATCACAGTACCTGCATTTGCATTTCGAGTGAAATGAGATGGTAGGATGGGGTAAAACAAAGCGAACAAACAATAATAAATTACAAAAAAACAGAGACAACATGATTGTGCTGTATGGGTGCACCAGGTAGTTCGTTAAGTATTTCCCGCAGGTTCTAACTGGTAGGCCTATTGATATTTTTCCCATTCTGTGGTAATGTAAACTTATGTTACATTCGAATGAAATTTATCCTCCAGTTATTTCATGATTAAAAATTCCATAGCATCGCGTTTTATTGTGGCTATAAATAAAAATGCTGATTTGAAATCAACGTGGATGTCCTCATAATAATGCAGTATAGCCTACGTGTAAATTCAATATAGCTGTAATTGGATTGGTGACTGTTTTATCATGGGTTTCGCTAATTACAAAGTTGTAGCTGAAACCACATTCACTGTAATTTATGTAAACGCTAAAACCCGTGATTTTAAATATGCAGACGAGCAGAATTTGTTCAGTTCTATGCTTTAGGCCTACTATTTTTTTATATTATAATGTTGCATACATTTCTTTGAAAAACATTTGTTTCCTTTATCTTATTGTCCGTGGACATAAATTTGAAACAAGTTTTAAGAATACTGTGATTCATTTTTCAAAACAGTAAAATCCTATTTTAAATACGTCAACTTATATTAGGATTTAACAGAGATAAAATATTCTGATCGATATTCAATAATTCAAAATAGGAATTATACCCAAAGCCTTCAATGAATGCTGGTGTGTACGTTTCAAACAATCTTAAAATAATCGGAATTCTTCCGCAAGCATGGATTATGCAATTTTTTCACTTCACTTTCCATAACGGGAGTTTACATTGCACAGACTATGGAGTGAAGCAACATGCATCGGGATTTGATATTGTGACAGAGATGGCTTGATTAAGTTTTATAACAAGAGACAGGAGAGTAAAATACATTTTAAATGCAAGAAGAACAGAAAAGTAGAAGGAAAATTTCGATCAAGAAGGAAATAAAGACTATACAAAGTTAAAAGAATGCGTTATCATTCAAGTTTTCACTTAACTGAACGAAGAAATAGCCATTCTTCACTAGTATAGTAAAAATTACTGTACTTTTTTAAGTCTTGGAATGTAAACTGTTCTTGCACATAGAAAAATACTGCTCGTTATTGAAACAACTTAGCAAATCAAGTAATTATACTATTCGCTGAAAAATTCATAACCGGGATTTGAACCAGGATATTTGGCTCTCCGTGCCGCTACTCTACCATTGAGCTACCATGGCAATATGCAGGTACAACATTAAATTCTCCAACTGACTCACATTTCCCGGTATACCACCAGGCGTTCTCAATATGAGATATCAACCTAGTGACGACTTACAAACTCCTAATTGCTTTAAGACTCGGGCTTCATAGTAAACCACCAGTAGGTCACGGTGGAATGATAATTCTTTTAAACTGGCCGTGTGTAGGCTAAGGTGGAAAGGAGTCAGAAAAATTCAATGCCATGGCCAGGATTTGAACCAGGATCAACTCCAGGCTATGGCATTGAATTTTTCAGTCTGACTCTACCTTTCCATCTTAGCCTACACACTATACTATACTATACTATACTATACTATACTATACTATACTATACTATACTATACTATTCTCTGCTAATTACCATCGCTCAGTAGTCTTTGTGCCAGAGTTTTGAATGTGACTGACCACTAATTTACATGAACAAAGGTATACAGAAACATTTTTATAGCCAAAGGCTTTGAAACGTAGTTAAATCCCCGTGCCAGTAATATAAAAAATTACAGTCCATGTAGTGTAATAAAATCTCAAAATAGGTCGACATATCCTGTTTTTCCCAGGATTATTGCACATGAACTAACTGGGCAAGTTAAAAACATTACAATGGTAGGCACAGTACGCTTTGTAATTTCTTATCTCTGCAGCGCATTAGTGCAACCAATGTTGTTTTCATTTACAAAAGTGCCAGACGTTCATGTTATTTTCCTTTACACAAGAGATCTACGAGTAATAAACTATTGCAAGTACTTCATGATAACAATTTTTATTTTTTGTGAACTGTCAAGAAAACTCCACGCGTTGTCTCCTGGGTAACTCAACAGCCTCACCACAAAAAACGCGACACACAAATTACCTTTAAATTGAGAAGGTCTTTAAACTAACTAGAACATATAAACTGAAGTAATTTTCCAAATCTGCTTAAACCTGACAATAACTCAAACACAAGGGGATTTAAAATACAAACTAAAAAATGACATTAGCAAAACACAACTAATTATTATAATTGCACACCAGTATAGAAATACGAAATAGAAAGAAAAAACTGTAAGCGTTAATTCACATAAGTTACTCAAAATTAAAAAAAAACTCGTGAGTTCTACAGAAGGAAAAAATTCCAAACGGCACTTATAACATTCTACTGGAAAACAAAGCATCTCATCGGGAAATGTCGGATTTATACCACTCCGGTAACCCCAATATCCTGTATCAATGGATTACGTATCAGTTTTTTTAATCTAGAAATATTAGATTAATTATCAAGTTACAAAATATTTCGGGATATTCGCGGAAATTGCAACAGAACATTCCAATCAGTGAATTTATTCAGTTATTAAAGAATTCAATGAAATTAAGTCTCGCTCTTTTATTGCTTTGAAATAACCACATAGGCTATTGTCTGTTAAATCAATTTCATCACACTGATACCACCGAAAGAAATGGAATCCCGGTTACTGCACGATAACAGTAATTAGTAGCACGTAAAAAATTACAACAATTTGGAAAGAAGAACTCATATTCGACAGTGCAATCCAGTAGCTTGTGTGTTATTTTTTATGTCAAGTTTTGTTATATTTAAATTAAACCTTAGTGATGAAGATATGTAGGCCTAGTTCTGGAGATGATTTTTTGTAAACAATTCCTTAACACCGGAACTTGGCTCCGGGATCTTCGGATTTCTGTACCAATGTTCTACCAAAAGAATTAGCCAGGACTATATTTGCGGCGCCAGGTGAAATCTTTCTCCTAAAGACTGATATAAGCGACCATCAGGCTTTCAGTCTTGCCGTGGCGAATAACAGAATTCATGAGACCGAGACAGCTGATTAGGCATAGCCTGCAATAAAGCCTTGTATTCTATATCAGAATGTGAAGTGGGAAAGATATATTGCCCATTTTTAAAATATTACACATAAAAAACAGTTTTGAATAATATTCTCGCTAAATGTTAATTTGCTTTCTCCTATTTTTACTGACATAACAGAATATTATTTTGACGATCAAAATTGTTACCAGGAGCATATCAAACAATTTTTTTAAAACGAGAATGCAAAAGCGTTAAAACGAAATAAGTTTTATCACAGGCGAATAGCTGTTAACCTGCAGACATCGTCTAAGATGATTATATTTTGGTACACATAACACTCTGTGCGTGTATTTTGCCCACTTAATTCGTATCATAAGGGTAACCAAGTTTAAATTACGTGTCAGAGGTTACTGAACGGATTTCTCTCTTGTAAAATTCACTGCAACCCAATAGAATAAGGGCACAGGGTACACTTTTCAGCCTTTAATAAAGCAAGTAACACGTAAACAACACTTTAATTCATTCTGGCAAATAATTCGTCCTTGTTTTTCTTTCTGCTAGGTAAAAAATAATTTATAATAAATACATTAATTTCACCGGCTTGTGTTTACCTTACGTTGAAGATGATGATCATAATAGTAGTAATGCCATAAGCAATGCAATATGTAAATGAATATATGTGACAAAAATATACGTTTATTATTCCAACATACATTTACCAAATAACGGATTGCACTTGTTTGGTGAATTGGTGCCTTGTCTTGGAACATCGTGCGATCAGATTCACGGTTCTACCATTTTCACTCGGTACGTTCTTGAAGCGGCTTTCTCAAAAACCTCAGTTCGGCACCCCTTTCCATACCTCAGGGTACATATCAAGACAGATAATGTAGGCCTACTACAACTTAAGCAAAAATATGTTTGTTATCATTGTTTAACGATGGTTGTGTTACAATTCTCAAGCCTGCCTTACACAAGTGTACATAGAAAAAAATATGTTTTGATTCTGAGAATAAAATAATTTTTTAAAATGCATATATTTTTAGGCAGTCCTAACAAGTCTTTCCTCTCGCCCAGAAAATTGCTAATTTGGCACCTCTTAACACCAAAACTCAATGTCCATAAAACACTTCGCAAAATCAAAGAGACCTCATAATTGGATTATAGTGTTAATTTTTATTGAATAAAACTGAAATCCATTGCGATGTGAAGAGAAGAAATGGAACACACAATTTAAATTCGTTACTTCTGTTGCGTCAACTGTTATATTTCCTTAGGCAACACAACGAACACAGAGCAGTAAAACGTGAATTCTGAACACTGTTTTCATAAAACTGAAATTCACTCGTTTCCTTCGTATGGAAGTGCTCGAAGCGTTTCCCGAGTGAAGTAAAAGGATATAAACAACAAAGAAAGCACCTACGTAGAAATTCGGAAAAATTATTGGCTGGAGGGGATGAATATTTCTCACTTATGTGACTTTTTAGAATGGGTTTAATGACCAAAACAATTAAAACTTATTCCTATAGGAGAAAATTAGAAAGATTGTAAAACAAAATGATTTAAATTTATCTACGTAGGTTCTAGGATCATCTCCCTATGCCTAGACTTACTTTCTAATTTAAAATACTTAATTAACACTTTCAGAGCTGGATATAGGCTATATTGATAACGCAGTCATCAAATGAAAACATCAGAGGGCTCTGAGTTTAAGGGCTCTAAAATATTTCGGTGGAATAGCTTGTTTCTATGAACGAAAAACAGAACATTTTAATAAAAATCCTTACACTTTACATAAAACATTACTCTGTTACCTTACACCTTTGCTTTTACACAATTTTTGAGTAACGAACTTATACGTCAGTAGCAGTGAAAAGGTTAAGGAGAATAAATATTCAAATAGGTAAGTGGAACTTAACATTTTGGATCCAAATTTACGAAGCTTCAGGCTTTTTGAGTTTCGAAGTATTTCAAGAACGCTTGAGCCATATAAACCTCGATACTTCAATTTTAATGAACAAGCCATTTTGTATTTCTATAACTTATGTAAATTCGAATGCACACTTTGCACGTCAAAAGTCATTGGATTTGCAAACAGGATGATGACGATGATGAGTGTTCTGCCCGAATGCAGGTTCAGACCCGGTACGAAACCACAAGATGATGACCACGACTCGTCCAAGGCTTTTGCGACACTGCAAAGATTTGGGATTATTTGAAGAGGTTGAAGATTTTCAGAACGACATTGTAGCCTAAATGGCAAATCCGTTATAGCTCGTTCATTGTTTTGAAGTAGAGATCTGCTTGCTTTCCTCCGCTCGGCACATAATTCGAGACTGCGTTTCAGATTGATTCACGACATAGCGATTGCCATTGTGTGAATTAGGGTTTCCCTAAATGTTGATAGTGTTTTATCTTGACATAAACAGTAAACATTGAAGCGCACTGGATGAATAAGTTTCAAAATTTGTCTTTAGCGGGCATGATTTGGACCAATGTTAGCATGTATGTTAAACATACCCTGTATCATAAAATGAGGGACTCGAAAAAGTTTGGTGAGATGGGTCACTATTTCATTAAAACGCTTTTGGTCAACTGTCTGTCGACTCAGCCTTCTTAAATTATATTAAAGAATCTCACGTGGTTCGTTTCCTGGTCGGGACAAGTTACCTAGGTGAGGTTTTTCCGGGGTTTTCAATCACCTGTGAGATAAATGTTGGGCAACTTTAGGCCCTTGTGGTCCCCGGATATCATCTGGCCCTCATTATCATCTTCATCCCATCTTCGCCTTGTTTGGAGTATGTGTGTGAATGGTGTGTCTCGTCCTATGTGTTCGTGTTGTCTCGGAGGTGGCCCCGGCATTGGGCTGATCACTCATCCGGGGAGGCCCTCCATGTCCTTGTCTGGTCTAAAAAGTATGTATGTATCCAAAGATAATCCCTCTCCCGACAGGTCGCGGCCCTGTAAGGCCCGGGTGGCTTGGGTCGCTTAAAATCCTAAAAGGGAGAGGTAAAACTACGATTAAGAAAGAAAGGAAGAAAGAATCTCACGTAACAGCTGTAAAATAAGCCTAAACAGAGACTAGATGTTGAAATTTATCATTCCTAGAGCAAACATCGACAATCGGTAAAAGCAGATGTGCTCAGAGAATGGGAGAGCGAAAAAGAGGGGAAAAGAGGTTTGCAAAGGGAGTGAATATAGATAGCGGAGATTCGTTCGTTATTGTTATCAGTTAGCGGTATTGTAGAGGCAAGATGACCTCCCTAGATTGTACAATGCGGGCTAGCAGCATGGCAGGGGCAAGCTTCTGTGCTGGTCTTGAATACAAAACAGTGGGTACCACCACGTCAACATGGTTATCGATCCAACCAAACCATGTTCAGTTGGATTTTCTTTTTTTATTTTCCTAAAGAGATAGGGGTGCTATAGGACCTGTTTGTATGCCATAGAAGCTTGTATAGACGATTTTTTCTACATATGAGAAAGAGAGAGAAAGCCGAACGCAAGCTTCGAGTTTTACCTGTGTTGTTAGATTTATTACAAGTCGTAAATCGCCTGAATTTTTCCCTTATTCCACTACCGCTACCATGACAAACTATAATATTCGCGAGCCAGCTCAGAGCAAGTTTTTACAGTAATATATATTCTTTGCGAAGTCGTCACTTATGTATGTGCCTGTATAAATCCATTAGAAACGTGATCCACAGACTATTCATTTGTAAATATTTTATGATCTTGGAATGAATAATGAGCAACGGATGTATTATATATGGTACAAAAAGATACATTTATTCATATGGAAATAGGTTAATGCTTTACTAATATATAAGTCCATTAAATCTTGAAGTAATTTTATAAGTTGATAATACTATTAAGCACTAGATTCGATGTAGAAAATCGCATCTGTACTGATATTAAAATGTTATGATACCTGAACTTAATAAAACTAAAATGTGCAATTAAATATATTTTTTCACCAGATTACAATTAGTCATAATTTTACACTCATACAGAAAAAAGCCCAGCTCAGCCACATGCGTCTGAACCAGAGTGTTGGTGACGTCAAAGTTTAGTAAGATTAGGTGGATATGATATTACTGAATTCCCTTTTGTTCCATAATGAAACTTTCAAAGTTCTTCTATAGACATTTGTTCTTCATTTTCCGATATTTTGAAATTCTTTTTCATAAAATGTGAAGTTAACTGCTTTGAATTATGTTCCAAGTTCGTGCATTTTTTGCCTTTCAGGTAAGCAATATTGCACATGATAAAGAGGACAGTTTCAGGGCAATATTATGTGTGGGATTTGTGTGCATACGTCAGTTGTAAAAATATTTTTTGTTTGTTTGTTTTTGGTAAGTCATAAAGCTAAGAACAAGTGAAAATTATATTGCATAGAAATTTGTAACCATTTTTTATCCACTGCTTCCTTGAATTGCGTTTATGAATTGATCAAAGTCAAACTTGCCGCCGGTTAGGCCTACATCTTCGATTACAGGTCATTTTATCAATTTTGTTGGAAAAATCTCCAAATTTGGCAACCAGCAACAATCCGTGCCGTTCTTTCGTAGAGAGAATGGGCAACTAAATGCACTTACCCATGCAGTTCTCCGGTATCGTTTGAATATGTTGGGAACCTGTATTTTTTATATGTTTTATAATATGACGGATCATACCACATGTAATTTTGCTGTCATATTAGTTTTGTCATGAACAATGATTTTTTAGTTTGTTCTTTGAATGGTTCTATAAAATACTGCTAACTTCAGGAACACCTTTGTTCCAGATATTTAAATCACAGACGTCGCCTGAATTGAATAAGAAAATAATAGAACATTAAAATAAAGGAATAAACGAAATAGGAATATCCATTTCTCCGAACATGAATCTATGCCCACTCGTACGTAGATAACTTTATAGATACGTCAATATAAGAATACGCTATTGCTAACTCTTTCTTACATATCCGTTTTAATAAAAAAAATGAACAAACTATACGGAGCACCTTAATTTTGTTTTATCATTATTGCATTAAGCTCGTGAAGAAGTATATACAGTCAACCCTCGATATAATGCCACCGTCCGTTCTCTTAACATTTAGTGGCACAAAGCGAGGTTGGCACTAAAACGAAAATTAATTCTTAAAATTAAAAAGCATAATACAGTGCTATATTAATTTACTGTACTGAAAGTAAAAAAAATAATAAAAAGCAAAAATAGAATTTTAGCACAAAATAAAATACTGTACAGTTACTCAATTTATTAGAGTATATATTCAGTGCTACAATATACAAAGGGGTTGAAAATTATGCGGGTCTATGTAAGTGAATAACTGTAGTGTAGTTTTTAACAGCTGAATGGTCACTGGACTAAAAGAAGTGAAAGTTTGGAATGTATCATTTTATGAAGTGCTCCTTCTACCTGCTCCACCTTCATACAGACTGCCTGTCCGACTTCTTAACATAGCTTCCGCCGCACGTCTTGGAAATACAGTACAGTATGTTTCTTAAATAATCTTACTAACATCACGTCAGTTTTAAAAGAATTCTGAAACTAAAGAAAAAATCATTGCATGCTATATTTTGTGAAACACTTGTCTTATATTCACTGGCACTAAATGAATTGGCACAGTAACGAGGTTTCTTATGTATTTTATATGGGAGGAGATCCGTTCACTTGCATTTATTGGCACAGAGCGAGGGTGGCACTGTAAAGAGGGACATTATACCGAGGGTTGACTGTATAACGTACAACAATATACTAATAAGCAAGAATATATATGTATGCCGAGTAGCAACTACATATATCCTAAGGCGTTTTTAGTTACGGGCAACATGAGGTTCTCGGGAACTGGGTGAGAGTTCGGGGGATCTAAGTAATCTGAGAGCGCCTCCGTCTTTGTCTGTACTGACGACAGCATGGGTCGCCTTTGTGAAGCAGAGAGTACCACTTTAATCGCTAACACTGATTCTCAGGATATCAGTGTAGAGGAATTTAATATGAACTCGAAGTCACATCAGACATCCGCTGCATTGTCTTCCTCACCACCGATAACATCACAACGTACAAAATTATGAAATTCTGTGACTCATATAGGCCTACCGATAAAAATATTAGTAACAAAAGTTTTCATCGTAAAGTTCATTCATATAAATACCAATAAAATAAACTGTTGAGAATTATAAAACATGTCATATAACTTGTAAATTTTATTGTAAAAAAAAAAAACCCTACGGAGGAGTTTCTTGAGCTCACAACTTTTTATTGTACTCTTGTTTGTTTCAAATTACTTTTACAGAACAACATCCTTTTGAGTTATTGACTTTTAAATATTGTGTACTTATTTATGATCCAATGGTTAAAAACAATATTTTATTTTGCGAGTAGGTTATGTTTGCGAAACGAGCCCGTAAGGGTGAGTGTATTAATCCTACGAGCAAAATAAAATCATTTAACCATTTGTATCTTACATTTTACTTTACACAGTCGTTAAAATTTATGATATAATAATAAATGTTAGATTTATTGATATGAATCACGTGGAGCAAACTATACTGGAAAGCACAGACAGCTGTTGATTTTCTTTTTGGTACAGGACTGTCAACTTAAGGACAACGCTTTTAACCCACCAAGCATCACGATTTATACAGTCACCATGAGAAATTTCGCATTTATAAAACGGCGTAGTGAATTTTAATATTTTTAATTTAATCAAATTGGCTCTATTTAATAATCATATGCAAATATTTTAAACTAAAAGAGTAGGCCTATTTTCCATGTGAAGCAGTCAAAGTTAGTTTTTCCTCCAGTATTATAATTTTATACCACTCAATAGTATTTTAGCACTTTAATTAATATCATCTACTGTTAAAGTGCTTCTTTTACCTTCGACTCTCTAAAGAAATATATTTTTACTTGATTTATTTGTTTTAAATAATAATATTAGCATGGATTCACCAGAACCGAAATGAGAGAAGGAAAAAATAAAAAGGAAAAGTACAACAATTTGAGCAACGTATTCCATCGAATAAAATTGAGTTTAAAATGAATAGCGAAATAATGAAATGTTCACTTCCCTCACGTAACCTGAATAATGACGAATATGATCATTCCTCAATATAGAACAAAATTTACCGAAATTCATTTCTCGGGTATAAGATGCCTACAAGATATCAGCTTTCTTTTTGAAGAATTTGTATCTACTTGGAACAATGAGTTAATAAAATTGTCTTTCGAATTTTATATTTTATATCTTAATCTCCATAAAATCCTAATCTTCAGATCCTAAATTACCTCGAAATTTTAAAGATTATAAAAGTGTGTTAAAATAAATTGTAAAAACTAGCTTCCTGTTTCCATTGATACATCCCCAAATGTATCTTTTTGAACTATGCAATATAAGTTATAAAATATTACTAGGTCTATCTACTCAATAGGTTGACGGCACTTCTATTGTGCTCTCGGATATGAAGTGAAAAGGACAAGCTACTCAATTTTGAAATTGGATTTTCCAGCTATGTTCTATTATTGTCATAGCATAACGTATTTCGGGTTCGATTTGAAGAGTTTGCGGCGTAAATGATCAGCTATTTCTTTCATTTAGACATCTTCTAGATTTCTTATAGGCCTACACTTCTAGACTCTAAGGTAAGTTTGTGTATAAAATATTTAAGATATTCCATGCAATTTTTTAAAAATGTATCTGATCCTAAGGTGAACTTTAATTTATCAAGTGATTTAAAATTCGGAAGACTATTTCAAATGAAACTCCGCTGAACTTGCGTCTCGTATGATAATCGTATTTTAAAGACTCAAATACAATTCTTTCTCTACTATACAGAGTTTGCAGACAGAAGCATTGTACATTTTCTCCAACAGCAAGTTGTCAAGGCAAGTGAAAGCAGTTTGTATTATATTCGTTTGAAACCTCCAGGCTGGAGATTTGTTTTGTTCGGTCTTGTCGCACCTAACATATAGCGCTGTATATCTCATTGTCGTTAAGGTAGAGAGCAGCACGGATGCTATCTCACGACAAGCGGCAAGAAATAACACCACATTATTGCCATGAATACCGAGCAGAATTCCAAATTCACAAGGTGGCTATGAAATTGTTTTTACTGGCGTGGTCTGCTCTCTGTGGTCAGAGATTATGAAACGACAGAGTTGAGATGAGAACAATGACTCAACTTCTCTTTCTCTTATCTCTGATGTCCCCCATGTTGTAGTATCCCCTACAGTCTGCGTCTCACCTTGTGGAAAGCCTATTTAGTGCTTTATCTTACTGTTACCACACCACACTACTTGCAAAATCCCGGTTATTGAACTAATTAGCTACTTTACCGTGTGTGCTTCTGCATTAAATTTCATGTCCAGATCAACCTTTGCGACGTGAGCTTATTCCGTTAGCTTACTGAACAAGGTATAGCCTATTTAATGCGGCCGGTTGTTAACTGGTTCAGTGAACTTAGGGAGGGAACAACGAAAACCCATCTTCCCTCCCTTTGGAAATATTTAACAGCGGAGATGGAAGAATTTTTTTACTAGTCTTACAGCAGTAGGATAGTGATGATAATGATGATGGGTTGATCAGCCTGAAGGCTAAGGGAATCCTGGGGCTGAACCGTGGGGTAAGAATTACGACCGCCCACGGTGCTTTTCGCGGTTTGATAACGTAACTTACCCTAACCGATAAAATGACAATTAGGTCTATACCAAAATAATCATAATTCTGACAGGTTTCTATTCTACTATATACGTAGAAAAATATTTAAATATTAAAATACCTAGTAATAAGTTAATGTTGGCTTAAAACAGGTTTGTAAGTTCTAAACAATTCCTAGCAAATTCGTTGACATAATCATAAAATGTGCATTCATTTCTCATTTTATGCAGTATTTAATATAAATAAAAAAATTAATTTATGATGCTAATCCTTGAGTTCATTTTTATGTTTCTTTTCTTACGCTGTACAGTAAATTATTTCTTTGGATATTAAGACGACCAGAACATACGTATGGTAACTATAGCCTATAACGTTCATAATGTATTGTTACGAGAGTAAAACATTTAATTGTTTTTGATCAGTTAATTCGTATCTAACACTTCGGCCACAAAGACAAAATCTTGAAGACGGAAGCATGCAGGTATAGAATATGCAGTTTAAGATATATAATATAGTTTATGACTCACCGATTCTGAAGGTAAATCTTCCAGCCCGAATACCAAAATGGGTTGGCTTGCATGACATTCCACAGCCCCGAGGATATCTGGAAAAAAAAAAATCACATGATTACCAGATTAATTTGTTAATGGTGATCTTGGTTTGTAATTAGGAATTTCTCCCGTTCTAATAACTTAATTAGTAATCATTTGAGTCTGTCTAAATTACATAACCCTACAAGTGAGTGGGATCCGACAAGATAATGCCAAGCTACATTGTGAGGAATAATAATTTGCATGTTTGATCAAATCCTTAAATCATATAGAACAAAAAATAACTCTTCAGTAAAATTATATATATATATTTATGTCCATTTTCAAAGGGCACTTGTTTTCTTTTCAATATCTAACATCTCTCCCTAAATTATTCAAATAATGAGAAGTTCCAGCTGTAGACTACTTGATCTTAAGTTTTAAATTTAATGTACTACAAAAATGCATGGTCACTGGTATGGAGTGCAGATCCCGTTTCTTAGGAGAAGGCCTTGTGTGCTGATCCCACACCATGCCTATCTTAATATATGTGGTAGATGGATTTGTTCCTACCCTATATGCAATAGCTTGAAATGCAATGCAGGAGAAATAAAGCAGGGAAAATAAAAATAAAATATTTACGATATTAATTATGCAAAAAATATTTTTTGGGAATGCATTAGGCTAATTAGGTTAAGTATTTCTAAGAGTACAAGATGGGAAAATGTTGAGTACCATCGCTTTACTATATTTTCTTGTCACTGCAAGTTTGCAATGATCTTTATGGCATTTTTGTATGGAGTGATCCTGAGGCGACACATTGCATCTGTACCTGACTTCATTAGCTCTATCTGACTCCAGGAGACATTAGTAATGAGTTCCCTAACAAAAACGAGTGTCAGGTAAAGGTGGCAGATGTGTAAAGATAACCACCTTACTACCTTCACGCACCGAATGTCTCAAAATCTAGGAGTTTCAACCCCTCCCCGAAACGCTAAGAGTCTCCATGACCTATACAGGGATCACTTCAGAAGTAATTTTATGAGCGATTCTTTACTAAGCTGGACGTGATTTATTAACTTTTATTTCACTTTGTTTTCCTAAATTAGTCTAGATCACGGGTACGCATCTGTGGCACATTGTGCCACTGTGCGGTGGGGTAATGTCTCCCACTACAGTCGCCCTTGACGTCAGCATAAAGCAGTTTCGACGTGACACTGAACATGAAGAGCAGGTTTCATACGTCACAGCAGGATGGGGGACTAAAACGTTTCCCCTCAGTTGTTCAAGTATGGTCTAGATTCATGATTAAGATATATTAGTTGGAAGTAATATAGGTAGGCTTCTCTTATTTAGAACTGTTACATACGTAGTGAAGTAACTTTACTAATTTATTCACATTTCTACACAATTATGCATTTTGTATGAATATTAATGGAAATGTAGTAGGCCTTTTGTCAGTTAACTAAAAACCTTGATTTTCTTGTGTTCACAATCACACTTCGAGATATAAATAGTTGGTTCCAAACCCGGCAATATCGAAGCCACTTTGTTAAATATCTCAGTAGAGAGCATTACAGAAAAAAAAGAGGTATCTGGATTTCTGCATTTCCGTGCAGGCCTACAAGAATTCAGAAAAATAAATGCTACATTCCTTGATTTGTAGTACGTAGCAATTTCATTTAAACTGCTTTAGCCCGCGGCATGCACTGTTTCCCTCGAAGACATCCTTATGAAATGTAATACAACTTTTGAAGTTTCACTTATTTCCTTTGTGTTTGCGAAGTTACATTATTCACTGGTTGAAATCAGCCAAGTTGTTTCAAGTTTGTTATAATGCATACGTAACAGGTACCCGATAATATGTTCACGTGAGATTTTAGATTCTCCGACTGAAAATCATTGAAACACAACCATGCAAAATATTCATTTATTTCATGTGAATAAGTTTAAATGAATGGAGGATAAATATAATTATTGTGTAAGTCTATAATTGACCTAAATCTTTGCGAAGGAAATGGCTTTCCAGGATTTGTATCGGTAAAAGTAAAGTGTTTTCTCTGCACATGCCGTGGAAGCCCTAAAGGGATCCAGAAAGTTGAGGTTCCCAGATTTTAGACATTCGGTACAGGAAGGTGGTAATTTTGTCGGCCACCTTTACCCCCCAGGATTGCTCCTAGCACTCATTTCTGTTAGAGGCTAGTGCCACCAGAAAGATTAGGCCAATTGAAAAATCTCAACGACCTCATCGGGATCGAACCCGCGCCCTACTGGTTTGTAGCGTACGGCGTACCCGAAGATTTGTATTGGGCACTACGAAACAAGAACATTGCACTGCATCTATAAGAGGTTAGTATAAATAATTATTTGTCAGAAGTGTTTATTCCTAATAACAAGGAAAGTGAATAGGTTGGTCTACTTTGGACTACTGAAGTCTAATCAAAACTAGTCGGCCTTTCTGGTCTTTAAAAAACTTGGCCTTACCCACATACAAAACAAAATGTAATAGGACAAAATACGGTATAACATAATGTATAAGGAAATAAAGCTATTGGGTTCATACCAATATAATATAAACATAACAATAGTAATAACATCAATCATAATATTAACAGTAATAATATTACGCAATTAATATCTTTACAAATCCTGACGCATTTTATCCTATTAATTCGTCTAAAAGAATTATTTTGGCTCCTTTGAATCCACGAGCTATAGGCCCACTGCGCACGTGCGAGAGAAATGCTCTAGTGTACAGTAGCAACCTAAGAGATGTCTTACATTCCCATGGGGAGACCGAGAAGTCCCATTGCAATATCTAATTAATTACAAATATTAGCTACATTTATTAATTTGCTGCCTCTGTATTTGGTCACCTCTTGTTGAGGTTTCATCCAAATTTCACGGAGAGCCGTCTAGTCCAATATGGAATACTTCCCTTGTAAGTAGCGATTTAATTAATTAGCCTCATTAAAATGCTCTTTGTATTGTGTAAAAATAATTATTTATAGATTAGAAAAAACACATTCAAACAAATAATTTATACCTTTGTAAAGGATTACGCGAAGCCAACACACTAGGCCTATATTACCTTTGATCCTTTCAACCTTTCACTACCACACTAATTACGCGTATTATCATAATTTAGCTTTTATAATCACCTTACTTAGCATCATAACTATTCTTTTTGTATTTATTCCTGTCCGAAATCATGCTGAGTATTATATGTTCTTAGATGTATTAGTTTTAAATAATATGGTATAAATTATATATATATATATAAATATATAATTTATATAATATATAATTTATACATATAATTTACACACGCGTACTTTCCTTTATATAATCCAAAATCGAATATTTACCAACGGTACAAACCAGGATGGTATTGTTTGTCACAATATGAGTTTAGTGAGAGAGGGAGTTATAGGCCTACCTCAAAACTTATAAATTTTAACTTTTTGCCTCTTCAACCTACTAATGCTATATTTCATCCTTTCCATTACATTTCTTTCCTTACCTATTATCTAGAAGCAGCTCCCATCGGCTCCACAACATTTTCATAAAGATGTAAGAATAACCTCCGTCTACATTCTGTCATATTCTTTTAATAGTGACATACTGATATTTGTGACAAAAAACTTTTCCTTGAATGATTCTTAGGGACGGGAGGGTTATCCATCCCAATACAAGAGAGAGCGAGAGATAGATAGATAGATAGATAGAGAGAGAGAGAGAGAGAGAGAGAGAGAGAGAGAGAGAGAGAGAGAGAGAGATATCCCACATTTTCATAAGGATCGGATAAAAAATTATAATTTTTCATATTGTTATATGTTTCACTATCTATCTGTTTAGCCATCGCATGCACGAAAACCAATGAACTGAAATCTAACGTTAGCTACTCCTTAGTTATGTCCCTTGAGATTATGGTGATAGGCCTAAAATCTTCGTTCCAGTGGCTGTAATCTGAAATTTGGACTCAGGCCTGATATAGTCCTATATCAGACTCCTGAGTCTACTGTGACTCTGGCGAAAGCAGACGTCTTCATTTAATTAGTAATATTTATTTTCAATTAAAGGTTAAAGTTTTGAATTTTCTCTTAAATGCCTAACTAGGCCAGGCGACATAGGGTTTACATGCTAATTAATTCTCGGAAAGGTGGATACGGTTTTAATCTCTTCATTTGCATGTAAAAGAAGTTTATTGAAGGTTGCACCAATTTTCTGCTTGTGCTGTAGGAGGAATATCCAAAAAACCTAGAAATGTTTGGACTTTCTTTTCACTTTATCACTAATAACTCCTAAACGATGCATTTATAAGAAAATTTTACTCTTTTAAACATGAAAGTACATAAAATTCTACGTCGAATGAGTACCTTACATTTAAAATTTCGTCCAGTTGTTAGGAGATATGCAAGTTTAATAAAGAATAATCACTTCTATCATTTAAAAGAAATAGTGTTTTGATTTTTTAATCCTTATATAAACACAATTTTGTCATTATTATATTGAAAAAAGAGCGTTAAAATTAAAGGAAAGTTTACTTTTGAGGTAAAAGCACATAAAATCTTCCCTTTCCTTAACCTTGAACAATACTTAGCACCTTTTTATATAAAAGCTACGACATAATTGAGTGTCATAACTTGAACCAGGGGCCGTGCCATGATAATTATTTTGATATAAAGTATAGAAAGCGCTGGAAATATGTGAACCGTGAAAAAAAAACAGGCGAACACGAGCGACAATGAGATAATGTAATTTATGTCTAGTTGTAAATAATATTTTGCTCTTCTCAAGTAATTAAGACATTTTCTTGTGTACTAGTTGGTGATAATTTTTTTATTTTTGTCTAAACGCAACACCACATTGTAGGGTGGCCATTTCTAAAATGTCAGAAAGGAGGACACACTTCTTCGGTAATCTAGCATAGTATGAAACTTCGGACATGGACGGCTGGACAGCAGATATTACATGGTATAACCCTGACAAATTTTACTTAATAACTGCATTTATATAAAATAAATGATAGTACGCTACCTTCGTATGGACAAGCGTGCCAACCTTAGGAATAGATTCAGATTTTTCCGCGGCACCAACTAAACAATTAATAGTATCGACAAGCGTGCCAACCTTAGGATTGGCAGGAACATACGGGAAAATACAAATTTTATTAATAACCGATCCATCAGAGTCTCGAAAAGGGGGACAAATCAACGTCCGGCATAAAGCCGCGCCGGATGGAGGACTGCTTAGCAAAAAGCCTTACAGTCCGGCCAAAAGCCTTACAGTCCGGCCAAAAGCCGGACGTCTGGCCACCCTATCACATTGTCATCTTAAACATTGATTTGCTGCTATCTATCTGGTATCTATTATCTTATATTTTTTAATAGTGTTTTGGAATCTGCACTTTAAAAAAATTGTGTTTTTGCTTTGGTTTAGCCTACATATATATGTTCTCATCTTTTTACTTTCTGTCACTCGAATTTCTTGTTTTCTGCCCTTTTTGACTTCAGTACGTGTTGTAGGAAGAAATCCTGCTGGAAACATTCACGCCAAGATACAGGTGAAGTTCGATTTGTAACCGTTTTTATAAGTCTTCCGTTCCCGGGTTTCTTTATTTTTTATTACTATATAAGTCCCGTACGCTTGATCATCAATGTATTGTGAAATAACTGGAATTTGCTAATATTATGTTCATAATTCACAGGGTTGGATGCGAGTTCATTATTCTGGATGGAGATTTCACCCTAACACATGGTATATACACTGCTTACGTACGATCTGTTCTTCAGCGACATATTATCCTGTGAGAAATAACAATGGAAAAACTGGACCAATGCCGGATAAGCAGATAACAATGAAACGCTGGACCAATACCACGAGATGGAGAGAATACTGGACCAATAGCGTTCAACTTGCCGACCATTCTTCAGGAGTGTTTCCATGGAAATCGTTCACCCTCCTGTCATATTTGCTGGAGGGTAAAAGCGTTTAAAAATTTCGTGAGCAAAAATTACATATTATTTTGTTATAATCATCTTCACTCAGTTAATTTTTATAGTAGTAGTGAATTTAAACGTTCGTTTTCATATACAGTAAGTTTCATGTGTTTTACTTTGTTTCCACAGAGAGCAGAAAAGGTTTTCACAAGTGTGCTTCTTCAACGAGAATACGAACAACGAAATCATGGATGCACCGGATCTTCCAGGGCGTTCAACATCTCAGCCAGACTGGTTTGCACCAGTACCCGGATTGACATCAGAGCCAGATCGAAGAGAATCCGCCACGCAGCCGACCATCCCAATGCGAAGAGCGGGTCTGAACGTGAGTATCAATCTGAATTAGGCAAAGTACATGAAAATACTTGGCCGTATAGAGAAATCAATATAGCAGGCAAGAAAAGGCCACCTACTATCCAATACAACAATCAAGTTAAACTTTAGGAAACTGACGTAAAATAAACACGAATTGGGATGCCACGAATTAAAATGAAATCGCTCCAGATATCGCAAAAATAACACTGCTCAGTTCATCTTTTATTTTGACGGTATAGGCCTAAGTGTGTTTCTAGTAGACATATTCACACATGCACAAAAACTAAATTAGTAAATTAAGTGAACAGTAAAGATTTCAAGTGCCTAAATTTACTTTATTTCTTTTTTCAGTGGTCTGTCAGATACAAAGTCATATCTACAGTTATAGTCATCTCAGCAGTTCTAGAGTTGACTCGACTTGTATCTGTGTTCCTGCTGCTGATTCAACATCTCAACGTGCTGTGCCAGATCATCACGGGTTCCCTCACCCTGCTGGAGTATGGTGTGATCATGGCGATGTTATGGTACCTACTTCAGGCGCTCAGCTCCGCTGTGGAAGGAGGAGAATGGAAACTCACCACCACTTCCATTGGCCTGATGTCTGGAAGTCTTGTGATGAGCCTGATATCTGTACTCTACTACTCGATGGTGGCAAAGGATTGTATATTGGACCGGTAAGTACACTACTAGTGAATAATTATATTACGTTATTTCCAGTTTATATGTTTTATAGTAAAAAGTTTACTCGTGAGATGCATGCGAGATTGAAATCGATGTGAATCCGATCCCAATTCGTGTTTGCATGGGAAGCTGTGGGATGTTTTTACTGTTAGCTATTTGTGTGGCTGGCTAACTTGAGTAAACAATCACCATATTTATTACGCATTTTAAAACTTTGCATTTTATTAATAATTTGTAGTGAAAATGAACAAATTATAGCATAAAAGAGTCACATGTTATTATTAATATTACAGGCGTGTAATTTTGTTTTTAATAAATTGGCGGATCAGCTGTCGGTACAAATGAAGGGCACACCAGGATTGAGTACACAGAACTGAATTCCATAGAATCGATCGAAAATTCTTTTACATGACGCTCCTGATACAGGAAACAGATTCAGATCGAACACAATCCTGCATGTAAATATTATTTCTTTCCCAAGCTATCAACAAGATGTTTGTTATTTTTCCAGCAAAGCTGAAATGACCCTTCTAGTTTACATGCTGATTGCTCACGGCCTACTGGAGATGGTTGCAGAGGTGAGACTTTGTGTGTTTTTTTTTTAATTGTATATTGTTAGCTATTAGCTAATTAAGATCAATTTTTTCAAGTGTTGGTTGGAAATTCAACACGTGTCACAAGGAATTGGAGCCCTCTATAATGCCTTCAAAGTAACCAGATGGACCCATCAGCGGGTCTAAAATGAATTTACACAGATGCCGTTTCTCGTCATTAAATGTAGCAAATGTTTTGAAAATCACTTTTCCCTTTGGTCCATTTTCTCATTTTTTAAAAAAATATTCGTGGAAAACCGAACAGTAAATTAAATTAAGATCGGAACGCATATGCTACCAAACTTGGTACAAATTATATACTTAAATATAATGTAAAATGTTTTGTATTTGTTATTTAATACATTGTTTTAATGTTCTGTTTCCACAGGTCTTCCTGGTGATATCTGCCTGTACTAACACAAATCAAGAGCTGGAAATAGATTTCCTCGTAGAGGACAGCGAAACAAGAGATATCCTCGTCCCAAGAAACTTCAGAGAGGACAGCGAAACAGGTATTTCCCCTAGCGATGATGGAACTGGTGTGTTTTTTCGCAGGTGCGTTAGCTCTCCTGCAATACTGTCCCCGCAGCACCCAGATTCAACCTGTACAGTCAAGTTTGTTAGTGAAGAGGACAATCATGAGATTGAGGAAGTCATCGACACAGGTACAGCTGAAGAAACAGAGACGCAGAGACCAACGAAGGTTGATAAATCTGTTCAGACAGATGAGTGGGACAGTAAGGAATTCATTTAGGTGATGTATGTTATAATTAGGTTATGATTGGATTTTCATTAAGGGCGTGTTGTCTATGTCTATAAATTTCAAGTATGTTAAGTATTTTCAATTTATAACCTTTGTCCTGATGTGTAAAATCGAGTTACTTTGGTGTTTTTTTTTTATCTAAAAGATGTTTGGCATAAGCAGATTTTCTAGGCTTTTGTTTTGTTTATATTGTTCTTTAAATCTTTGTGTGAATTTCCTGCATGTTTGTCCTATATATACCACACTCACCGCATTTCAGCTTATATACGCCTATGATTGAACTGTTCAGTTTCATTGTTTTTAATACTAAATAATTTGTCCTTTAAGTGGTTATTGGTTTTATATGCAATTTTAGAGTTTTTTGCTTTATAAATTTTAGTAATTCTATGCACATTATTATCTGTATATGTAAATATTATAATTTTTTTGTTGATGCCTTCATCTGTCGGTATGAGGTTTGAGACTTTATTCTTATTGTTTTCCAGTGATCTTTTTTTGTTTCTTCAGTAATTTAAGTATAGTGTCTTTTTCGTATCCATTATTATTGGTTATTGAGATTATGGTATTTAATTCTTCATTATATGTTTTGTACCATAGATATATTAAGGAGCCTGTGAATCATACCGTTAAATGCGACAATTTTTTTGGCTGTGATGGTGGTTGGACATGTTATGAATTAAGGTGTCTGTATATGTTGATTTTCTAAATATGTTAAAAGCTAATGTAATGTTTCATCTAGTAATAGTAAGATCTAGATAGTGCAAATTTCTATATTCTTCTTTTTCATTAGTGAAAATTAAATTTTTGTTCATTTTGTTTAATTCCTTTAATATATCAGCGATGTGACTTTCTTGGCATATGAAAATTTCCTGGTATTTCTTTATGTTGTACTTCTTAATGATTTCCTCTTCTATTTTCTGTTCTTCGATGTATTGTAGGAAAATTTCAGCATTTATTCCTGAGAGTGGGGAACCCTTAGCTACTCCCTATATCTTATTATTAATCTTAAAATAATTTTATATCAGAATTGTGTGGGTTATCTTAGTAATTTGTTCTGTTACAAGCGGATTTTTATTGGTTTTGTCTAATGTATTGCACAGTATTTCCATTCTGTCTTTTATTGGGAAATTAGTATAAAGGTTTTTGATATCTAGAAAAATAAGTAATTCATTTTTACATAATTTAGTGTCTGTTATTGTTTTGTACTAGATCTAATGAATTTTTGAATGCGTATCTGTTCTTTAATTGGTCTCTATTTCAGCATGATAGTGACAGTTTTTGCAATTTTAAAGGTGGGAGCATTTTTAAAGTTAACTATCGGCCTAATAGGTTTGCTATCTTTGTGCCCTTCAAGTAGGCAGTTGGGGATTCATATTGTTGTTTTTTTGTCTTTTTCATTCAAAATAAGGTCTGTAGGTGTTGAATAATTTCCATTGGTGTTAAAATATGTCCAGTTCTATAAAGAACATTTTGAACTTATTCATAAGAAAAGGGTTAACATCTTAATCATAGTAGTTAATATTTGCTACAAATGTAAATTTGGAAACACGACACTGTTTTTAATATGTGTTAATTATAAACAAAAATATTTTAAAAAATAATAAAAATATCAAAATAAAAAAAATAAAAAAACACATTCTTATAAGAGTAAGATAGTATTTTAAGATATTTAAAAGGATTTAGAGAGTATTGAGTATACAAATTATACAATAATGTTGTGTAGGGTCGACGAGTTGTCATTTGCCCTGAACATTGCTAATCGCTACATTCATTGAATTTTCTTTTCTGTTTCAGTATTGTCTTGATATGGTGGTACAGCCAAGATGTAGAAATTGGTACCACACTGAAGCGACTAGTTTATATGGATAAAAGCCCTGTTTCATAATAATAATAATATAAATAATTTATTTCAGGTTTTATCAAAGCGTGAACTACTGGGTAGTGAGTATGGTAAAAATGGTGTATTTTAGACAGTTCTGTAAAACAATAGAGATATATGTGTAGTGTGAATTTGTGATTTTATCCCTCTGTTGTGTGAATTGCCCCGAGAGGTAATTTTTCAATTACCGAAAACTGTTTGCTAATTTTACTGTACATGTAATAGACTCTTCCCATGCCTAGTAATAGAAAAGAACCTTTAGTTTCTTGTAGCCCATACACTCATTAGATGAACTTTTCTGGTGCATTTTAGAGTAGGCCTAATAGTAACAAAAAGAAACTGAAATATTTTTGAGAAATTTGATAAAGTTACTGAAAGAAATTAAAATAATTTTGATAAATTTGCATAAGTAACAAAAGAGATTGGGATAATATTTTGAAAATTTGAGTAAGAATCAGAAGATAAATTTGTAATGTAGAAGAAAAGTATATGTGATGTAAAGTAATTTTTTTGGCGTCTGAAAATATTGTAACTAAGGCAATGAGTGTACTTAAAATTGTATAGTATGAAAATAAACTGAGTAGTAAAACTTTCTAAAGCTGAAAGAAAAACAAAGATGTAAAAGGTGTTAATATGGAACAAGGGGCATTTATAATAAGTGACCGGTGCGGAAGAGCAATTCACACACCCCGTCCATCCCCTCATTTAAGAAAAAAAAAACAGATACTGTGCGCTTTGTTGGGTGTGTTGCAGCTAAACATATGAACGTGGTGGACTTGGTGCTGTTTCCTGGTTGGCATCATTCTAGATATGCCTTCTGGAGTCATGTGTTGTTTGGACTGTGTCATCGGGTGGCCTCCCGAATATGATCCCGAAATTTCTACTACGTGGCGCATCAGTTTCTGCTTTCAAGACATCTGTCAGCTCACTCAAAAGATCTACGCACTCGCCCTCATCTGCAGTATGGACTTCTGCAAAGAATATTTCTTGGTACAGGTTATGAGTTTGTTATTACGATATGAACTCCTTTTGCTATGTAATGTAAGAACATGAACTTTTGCAAAGCTTCCGGCAGGCGCGCCTAATTTTGTCTCATGAGCGGGCGTTGTAAAATTTACAACATCGGCATTTTAATGTAATAACAAGCCTAAGCTATACAAATTGGTTCAATCATTAGGATAGGGAAAGATCGGATACGCTACGTACGTGAAGTCAAATGCCTGGGCATCGTCATTCAAGAACGCAATTTATTTACATCACACCATATTCAGCTACTGTCAACGCTCTCACTTAGGCCCTCGCCAGACTCTCTGGACAACAATGGGGCAATAAATTCACGAATTACATAATAATCCACACACTGCAATACTTGAAGCCATAATCTCCTACGCCGCAAATGCATGGGCACCCCATATCAATTTTCACCATATACGAAAGCTCACATCTGCACAGACACACTCACTAATCCACACCACTAGGGCAT
Source organism: Ectobius pallidus (assembly GCA_964059195.1). Lineage (NCBI taxonomy): Eukaryota > Metazoa > Arthropoda > Insecta > Blattodea > Ectobiidae > Ectobius > Ectobius pallidus. The sequence goes on from CAXKWD010000010.1 coordinate 61,769,246, forward strand.
ACGACACGGCTTCAAGCAACCCCTCCAAGTACTAGCTGGCTCCCTCCCCGTTGATCTACTCCTTAAGGAAAGAATATCGAGATACAAAACGAGAAAATTAATACCCTTCACTATAGGTAACCTTCAAGTTGGACAAAACGAATATGACCGTTTGGAAAAATCGCAAATATACGAGCAAATTCTCACTGCAGCTATACACCTTTGGCAACAAAGATGGGCAGTAGCCCAACATGGACACATCACAAGGAAATTTTTCCCCAACATACACATGAGACTCAAAATGCACTGGATTAAACTTGATCACTACGTCACTCAACTTTTCACTGGACACGGCAACTTCTCCGCAAACTTAGCACGTTTCAATCTTGCCGACCATAACTTATGCATCTGCGAAGACTGCGAAGCTGATACCATGCTTTACACTTGTCCTCGGTACCGCAAAGCCAGACTCCTCATTCGAGAAGCTGCTATGGCGGACGAGGAAGCCTGGGTCTCCGACTTACCGTTCTGGACTCAGAAACACACCTCTCCTGCGTTCAAAAATTTCGCAAAGACAGCGCTACTCCAAAAAGAACAGTATCACGAATAATCCAACACATGGTAGATGTCCTTTGGCCGGGCTATGCCCACTATCCCAGTCTGAGCGAGGTTTTTGAGGGGTTTCCCTTGCTCATAGGCAAATGCCGGACTGGCTAATAATCCCCTCACACAGATACACGCACTGCTATATACATTAGAATCAAACAAATGGTTACCAAAATTTGGTTTGATCGGAGGTAATAAGCTTCATTGCTTGGCACTCCGGGGGTAAGGGAGGGCAAAAAAAAAAAAACCTGTCCACTCCAAGCGAGGGTTTTGAGGGGTTTCCCTCGCTGTTAGGCGAATGCCGGACTGGATAATAATCCCCTCACACAGAAATACTGCAACATACACTAGAAAACACATCCACACAAAAGAATCAACACATCAAGAAAGCTATAACTGACATTACTGCGAAAAAGTCAAACTTGCGCATTTAAATCTAAAACAAGTACAAAGCCCAAAAATGTCACAAACGCCACATATCCCAAAAGGATGAAAAATAGGCAACCCTAGGTACACACGTCAAACAAATGGTTACCAAAATTTGGTTTGACCGGAGGTAATCAACTTCATTGTTGGGTACTCCGGGGGTAAGGGTGGGCACACACACGCGCGCGCGCGCGCGCACACACACACTCACACACACACACATACAAAGTACATGTCCACTGAGACCACTGGGTCTTCGAAGTGCATTACACATCCGAAAGAATCTCATTAACAAAGGGCGTATCTTCCTCGGTTTTCGTAGCTGTCGCGTCGAAGTCCACACCACACCAGCATGGTATTTCCGTTGCCACAATATTGGTCATACGGCTAAATTCTGCAGGGCGGAAAAAGAAACCTGTGGCCACTGTGCTAGGCAGGGTCACCGATTTAAGGACTGCCCTCGACAACAACTCGACCCTCCCATTTGTGCCCTTTGTACTAGGTACAAAAAATACGCCCGCCATTCAACAGTGGACCTTCTCTGTACATGACTAGATGGTATTAACTGCGTTTTAATTAATTTTATTAATTTGCTAATTCTATATGACTAGTTGATATTCAACTTATTTTAATTAATTTTATTGATATAACTTTCCCAGTGATTATCCAGTTTATTGGTTTTACTAAAGGATAAATCTGTTATAAAATAGGCCTACTTTATTTATATGTAACAAAGATCTGTATCAATTTACAATTAATGCACACTGTGAAACCAACAATAAATTATCTAAATTGTGATTTTCTACGTCTCCAGCTTCAGATTTCCTGATAGATTCTAATAAGCTCATATTCTAGTGCTTATGGCTGAATATATAATTTACCTTTCATATAATTCAGCACTAGTGGAATGAAATTAATTAATATTCCGTATTTTAAGTAATCTGCATAGTCATCTATGGGCATATTCGCCACCAAAGAAAATATACGGAATAAACAAACTAAATTGAACAAAATGAAATTATTTGAAATACTCTGTTTTATTTCAATATTGCATTTGGAAAACGGGGTAACTTACTCAGAGTTGGAGTGGCATTTCGCAGTCGATATGTTACGTAGTTTAATTGAATAGAGGTTGAATCCCAGTCCCGAATAGAGCTTGCTAATTCATCGGTATGAATGTTTTGTTTCGAAAACACAGGATTAAACTCTCCTGTGAAATACGTCACGATTCGTTCCTAAATTGTTTGTTAATAATAAATAGTTTATACGTGCCCGGAGCCCATGAACTTGCGATCCCATGTGCATAACTTCCTCGTACGAATCAACATTGTAACTTCATTACGGAGCCGAGAGGGCGAGTAGCTCGGATGTGTATGACATGTTTAAAATATGCACGCGCATACAACCTGCCTCTTACTTAACCACATAGAGCTCCTCGCTTCAGCGGCGTTCACACCACATCCATTCCAGATTTTGTTTCACATATTATATGATATTCATAAGTAGGCCTAATATAAGGGTGTTTTCATAGTACTGACTAAGACCCGTAAGCTAATTCTCTATCAGAAGACGAAATATGATGCAAATATGCCTCAAGACTAATAAAGTATGCTCTATCCTTAAGTAATTTTGTAAATGTATTTGTGTTTAACTTTAAGAAATGTAATTTATTAGTATATGTAAACTTATAGCTGTAGGATAGTGAAAAACCCTGTACGGTGTAAGAAAACTAACTAACTAACTAACTAACTAACTAACTAACACTTTACGTTCTCTTGTTAGCTGAATTACATCGTAAATTACAAAAATCATAGCAGAACTTGTATAAATTAAGTAACAATAATTAAAAAAGCGGTCAATACAACAAATTTGAATAAATGCAAAACTAATTAAATTAAACTTAGTACCGAAAACATGTGTTGCCAATTATTGTACAGTCGGTTCTCAAAACATTTACTTAGCCAAATATGCTGTATATTTATATTATGACTCAATTCTTAACAGGACATGGGAAATTTGGTGAATACTTACATAGATTTAAAATTTCTACCTCTGCAAATTGTAAATGTGAAGAGGAAAGCCAATCTGTTAGGCATATTTTATTTCATTGTCCATTATTTACGCTTGAACGTTATCAGTTAATATTATATTTAAATTTTTTAAATTTTGACTTCACTACACCGATCTATCGTCTCTTCTTAAATAAGCAAAGTTACAAAGTTGTTTTAAGTTTCATGAAGTGTTTTTTGCAAAATTGTAATATGTATATGTAGTTTACTGTATACTCTGTATATATGTTTAATCTATAACCCTAATATGCTATCTGGTAAAATAGGGTTCTGTATTTTTTGGGAATTAAAAAAAAAATGCTGTATATGTTTGAATTAACAGAGATGTGCACAGTATTAAAAATCTGCCAGAAATATGCCGTTAAAATGTGACAAATTAAAGAAATATACAAAAATATTTTAATATCAAGCAAATATGATGCATTATAGCATGACAAAATACGCAACAATATGCATAATGTAACCATCAATGTTTCATTCTTTCTCTCATCATCTTATACACATTTTAACACTAGCAAGTAATAGAGTACATTATTAAAAATACGATTTTTCATAAACATCCGGGCCCTAGTAGTCTAGTAATAACTGATGCGTCGCTCAGAACGGTGTTTAACGACTCGAACGAAATAATCTTTTCTATCTGAGAAATAATACATTAACTCGAACGCAATATTAATCAGCAATGACTCATGAACTTTTACTTACTTACTTTTATAGAACTTACTTTTGCACTTATTTTTACAGAATTATCTTAACTGCCATTCCTTTACACAAATACCTAGGTATGTAAACATTCAAGGAATTCTAGGAATCAAAACTCATTCATAACGTGGCTTAAAGCACTGTTTACATGAGTATAAAATATGATAGTTAAATATTGAGTTTTGAGTTTTTCACAGACTTTAGTGTACCCGTATTGGGAGATGGAGTCGCTCGATTTGTTTCAGAAAGTTTTCAATGCTAATATCCCCCTTTCAAGCATAACCTGAAGTTGTCGAATCCTCTTCAGGTAAATTAACTCCTTGGCTGACTTGATTCGTCCTCCTTAGGCGCCGGTATGTAGGCCTATGTCAAAAGAAGTAAGAAAGAAAGAAAAAGCAAGTGGGGGATGTATACCGTTCCTAAAGGGACATTTAATCTCCAATGTATTACAACCGTTTAAAATTTAAAAAGCACTGCATTTTTCAACTCTTTCACGCCGTGATTTTGTATCTCTCGACTTCAGTGTTGAAAGTTTCACTTATTTACTATAATTGCGAGAACTAACTTAACGGCATAATGATGATTGAAACGACGATGGAACCATCATATGCACCGGAGAAGATCGAGTTGATGTAGGCTACGTTGGTCGATAGTCGCGAAGGTCAAGTTCACTCGATTGAAAACATGAACTCGACCGTCTTCATGCACACCCGCTTGGACATCTCTCTAGAGAGTTTACTTTCCAGTAAAAATATTCTGCAGAATTTAATTTGGATTAAGTAACTATAATCCTATAGGTTTTGGTAACATTCTCATGACCAAAAACTTTAAAATAGGCACAAAGGTGTACGTTTTAACCCTTTCCCCTAAATTACCTATCACATGATTGCAACAAATTACCTATCACATGATTGCAACAATCTGTTTGTGGGCAGTATTCAATTACGATAGCATATTAAGTTACGTTTAACTTCCCTAAGTTTCCCATGCTATGTAAGGTTGGCTCATTTTCACATAAATGAACACTAAGGATTCCAAATAAAGGCTATAGTTGGAGTTGTAGAAAAGGGCGAAGAAAGGACGGCTGGAGGAGGGAGTTGCTGATTCTGCTTGAGCGCCCAAAGTTGACGAGCTTGTTAGAACTGAAAGACTTCTGGGACTAATTTAGCTTCGATGCAATATACTGGTATGATGAGAGAAATGGAGGGGAACTCAGCAAGTGACAACGAGAAATGGAAATAAACAATAAACAAAAAAACAAAAAGGCCCGGGCGAAGATAAAAGGCAATGATAGCTTAATTTTCACTCCGGATGTTAAGATTATTAGTAATAAACCTGTATCAGTAATACACAAATTTTACCATTGAATAAGATTACAATATATTTTAATTTTGTACAAAATTTCCGCGTCACTTTATTAACATATGTTTAAATACGCACTGGGAAACGTAGTTACGTCACGCACTCTAGCGCTATGATTGTTAATTGCGTACTCTAAAGATCCCTCTATTTAGAATGTTCAACAAAACCAATATTTTTTGGTTTCATTAATAATTATAACAATTTATTGAATTTCATTCCGTTTGTGATTAGTTAATTAAATAGTGGTCCATCTTACACCACAAACAATTATTTTACGAGGAATTACACCTTGATAGACAGGCTTACTCCATTTTTCAGTAGAATTATGGTATTTGAACATTCCTAAATGGTTATAGCTGCAATAATATAAATTTGTATGTTAAGTACAAGTTAACATATCCTTACTGATATTATTGATTTTAATACTTTACAATTTTCAGAAACTTACAATTAATGCATATTTGATAATATATCGACACACTTTGAAGTATTTCCAGTTTCATTCAAGTCTTTATAAGTATTTTATTGTAACGTGGAAATCAATATCTTTCAGAAATGAATTAATATTATATTAATATAAGCAATCTTAATGAAATAATCAGTGGGCAGTAAGTTTGAAATCATTGACAACTTTTTTTAGATAATTAGATATTTTCTATAAATAACAGTTCTTACATTCGGATGAATTTCCTCACATTTTAACATAAAACATTACTCTGTTAATCTAATAACACGAATTTATTACATTTTTGTTGTAACGCATTTATGTGGCAGGAGCAGTGAAAAGGTTAACACAACAGTACGAGTGTAAATAAATCTGGATTAAAAATAACTTGCCTTAAATAGCCTACATGTGTTTTATACCTTCTAATTTAACATTTAAACACATTTACTATAGCATGTCCAGAAATAATTACACATAAATGATACCAGACAATAATTTTTTTAACTAACGTACTGTACGTTCCTGACTGAGATGTTTCCTAGATGGAGCTTTTCCGGGGTTTTCCTCACCTGTGAAACGAATTCTGTATGCAGATGACTGTACTTTTTAAAAATTCAAATTGCAATCTTTATGAGCTGAGGTTACACTCCAATAACTTATCACATGAAGTATTATTATGGTTTTCAGAAAACAGTTTCTTAGTCAATAAAACCGAACGAATAATGTTTAGTCTAAGAGGTGTTTAATTAATATTGTTCCATTAAGCAGGTTTATTATGCTTATTTTGAAAGCATAATTAGATAAGGTTTATTGTTTTATAGATGTTCCACTAATGTGGATAAAATTTTAGCAACTAAAGACTATCAAAATAATTATAAAATCCGACCCTTCTGCACACCGTAAACTACAATTTATCAGTGAGGGGACCATAACCGTTGTAAATATCTATGCTTTCATGGAACTAATACATACAAAAGATAATATATAAACATATCAACTAAGAATTGACACGGACCCCCAGCTTGAAGTCCTCCCGGAGGACTCCATGCCAAAAATTTTACATCCAGAAAAATCCATCGACGGCGGCCGAATTTGATCCCACGGCTTTCGGGTCTACCTCTACGCTAACTCTACGACCGCCGCTGACTCCAAGAAATATGTTTTCCCAATATTATTTCTGTAAATAATACGTAAGTTAACATGATTTTTCATTCTTTGATTATTCCAGCAACATTACGTAGCCTTTATGCAGTAGAGATAATTAAAGCACAAAATATAGGGATGATCGAGCTATTTAGGGACTGGAAACTCCGGTTCGAGGGCTCAGAATTCCATGTAGATTTACTGGCATGTAAAAGAACTCCTGCGGGACAAAATTCCGGCACACCGGCGACGGTCACAGACGTAAGTTGCAGTACATCCCCGTCGTTAAATAACCATATACCAACCAACCCATGTTGCAGTATAACGTAATTAGGGAGTCGCACCCCGCTCAACAGATGAATAGGTCATGGTAACTGAATTTCGCCAATTTATGCATTAGGCCAAAAGGTCAGACAGGGATTTCTCACTGCTTGTAAAACATTTTACTACGTGTTTTAAACTGACGTTTATAGCCATACTGTGGCGTTCAGCCGTTTGATTTGGCCGCGTATTTTGTTATGTACAAAGTTTGTTTTTAAATTTCTAGATATGCTGTAGCTAGCCAATTCAGTAAAGAATTAATTCCAAAATAATTTTATAAAGAATTTACTACTGATTTATAAACAATGAGCTTCAAACACTTTCAAGTTTATCTTAGTGGGCCCTAAGTTCCTTGGGTAAACATTTTGACTAGGTCCTTTTAAATGTATACAATTTAATTAGACCAACACCTGTCAGCTATACGAAACTAGTAGAATCAATTTGAAGCATCTAGTTAAGGTCAGTGGTAAAATAATAGAACAACTTACAAAAGAATAAAACTGGATATTTGAATTATAATAAATTTTATCTGTAAGAAAACGAAATGTTAATCACCACAAAGAAAACTAGCACATTCATATTACAGAAACCCATTAAGGAATAAATTCAGTGTAGTTAAGTGTACTTCACTGTTTCTTCCGTGGTTATCTTTCTGAAAGATTAAAAAAAAATATATTCCTACATACCTCTTTTTATCCCTCTCTTCTACTTTTTTAAAAGTTCTGCCTGTTAATGGCATAACAGCCAATGTATATAAATTAACACGGATTTGAGCGTGAGATTTAAGAGTAATTAGGAGTTATTTTCAAGTTGTGCAACTAAATAAAGAGTTATACGAACAATTCAAGAGACGGAGGAAGTGTAACTGCGTCCATCAGGATGTAGACAGCAGCACTGGGAATAGTTGTGAACGTCTACACAAGTGAGAGAGTGAGGCAATGAGTATCCGGCTGTTCTGAATCCGGACTTCATTATTTAGCTGGTAGACAATTTCAACCTCGGTCTAGAAGAAGTAAAGAGTACAGCAATAACAATAAAGAACAAAAGGAAGAAGAAAGACTGAGAGAGGTGGCAGAAAATGACATCTCATTTAAACTTGGGAAAAAGTTTGCATTATGCTTCTTTCTCCGGCGGCCTCTACCTTGCTGTGCGTTCCTTTTTATTTTTTAAATACATACTTTTACTTTTTTCTTTTCTCATTATTCTTAGACGTCCCTGCAGGCGCAGGACGCATCTGCGACAGCATCGTAACGACCCGGCACTTACAGATAATCGCGCTCGTGTGAATGCATGAACATAGGCTCCTTTAAACTACATAACCTCACTTTCTATTAAATTTTCTTTTCCTCATACGTATATTGCCTTTACATTAGGGAAGCCTTTGTTTCGTTGCTACATCACCATCACCACCACCATCACCATCACCATCACCATCACCATCACCATCACCATCATCATCAGTATTTGTTAAGTGCGGTTTCAGTTAATATCAATTAAACTTGGAATGGCAAATTTTAACGACGTATTTTTATTGTTTCCACCCTTACCGATTCTAAGCCGACTGTGGATATGGCACAGGAAATAACATTCGACCCTGAATTCGATATCGAATTTTTACCACAAAAAAAGCAAGGATTGGGGTCCCATGAGTCTAAAAATTTAATATATAATTTTTAAAAGTACATGTTCTTATGTGTGAATAGTATAGTTCGTATGGAAACAATTATATATTTAATTTATGTTGAATAAATATTTTTCTTAATTTTATACAAGATTTTGTTTAATTCTTATTAAATAATGCTTGCACTGAGGTCCACAACTTCCATCTTGTCAACAATAATCAGAAAGTTAAGTCTCGTTTGGCAAGCAATTTCGCCTTTTCTGAAGGTAGATGCAGTGAAAAATGCACTCCTGCTGCCAGATGGCTATTGCAAAAATGTCAAAAAGAAATTCTGAAAATCTATGCATGGCTGAGAGAAAATTTGGAGGAAATGAAGTGGGAATTTCTTACTCAGTACTTTTAAATTTAATATTTTGTGTAATATTTTCATTTCTTTATTGTTTCAACATAATTTTAACGCTCGTCAAAATAATAATGGCCCTTAAAAGGGTGCTATTACACACAATGGTCATATTAATAATCATAGTAAAAATAATTTGTAATTACATTAGATAGAAAATTTACAAATTTATTTTATCACACTATTTCTGCAGTGTACTATAACAAGGAATAAAAAAGTCTTCAGGATAAAAAAAATGCCTCCGAAGACTCTATTAATCATGTTAAATAAACATACGTTTCTAATCCAACTAAATTAGAGTACAAAGTTTTCTGTACGTCTGGAGTCTAATTTTCTTTTACTTAAATCTTTCACTTAAATCTTCGTCTGCATTTCGTCTGTATACAAATTTACATCTAGAAAACCCCAACAACTAGTTATAATAAATATGTCAATTTGTATTATTTGCACTCCTAATTCTCTATCTGATTAGTAAACTGACTGTCCGAAAGAAGTCTTTTTATTTTATAACTTAGGGACGTAAAATATTGGACTTCGCGTGGAATGTTAACGATACTTATGGTAGAGATTGGAACAGTAATTTGCTCATTGAAATTTTCTCTGAAGGAAGAATGACGACCTACCTTGAACAGTTATCAATAGTATATCTACACGAAGGATGGGGCTTAAGTCATGGCAGCTATTTTTTCCCACAAAGTAAGGCGATGATACCATGAGATGTATATCATGGGAGAGTGTTACAATTCCAGTATATGGACCCATCAATTTGGTAGTATTGCGATGTAGGCCTACGATTGTATGAATATAGGCGATGGTAATTTAGCTGTGAGTCAGCCGCCGTGCAGAATGGATATGACATGGACCATCCGAGGGAGAAATGTCAGAGAATGCCACAAGGAACCAATTGAAGCTTTGGGGAATAATTCCCATCCGAACCGAACTTTAAAGGATCATGCAGTGGGTATGTTGTGTTTTCATGCTTCCAACTACCGCAGTACATTAGAGTGGCACGATACAGTCGCAATGGTAATTTAATTGTGAGTCAGCCGGCGTGTAGAATGCCTCTACAATTTTAACAGGAAAAAGGCAGCCTATTAGTTTTAAAATATGAACATAATTCTGTGGCTTGGTTTTAAAAGGGCCAATGTCATAAAACTTGCTTTTGAGATAACTGACTTTGAAGCCTTTGTAGAAGTAACATTTTTCGCTGAGAACTTTTGACATTGGTCTCTAAGGTTTCTGTACTCGTATTATATCTATTAATAGCAACATACATTGGCAATTTTATTATACGAAAGATAAAGACTAGCCGAGCTCAATAATTCATATATATCATTTTTTCAAGAAATTGACATTAGACCTTTTAGAACCAAGCCACAGAATTATACCATACAAGAAGGGCGTAGCCTATATCTACTGAAACTTCGATTTCTTGAAAATATGAAAACGAATCATAATATATCTACTGCGCAAGATTTAGGCAGCACGCACAGAACATTTCACGTACCCTGCGGCTGCGTACCCAAAACAGTCACCCTACTTTTCGTTTTATGAGTCATACTTAAACAGGGTCGCGGTAAGACAGCTAATCTAATATTGTCATAAAATGACGGCTTAGCATCCCATTTTAGTAGGATCAATACGCTTCAGCTGAGACAAATACAATTTAGAAATAATAATATTTGGGTAAACTTAATTCAAAAACACAAGAAAAAACGGTATATCACTGTTGTGATCTAAAATATTTCATACACAAAATTCATTGCACGATCCTCTTAGAGGTTTAAGTCTAGAAGGTATGATTTTGGATTAAAATGTGGTTCAAGTCAGTTAAAACACATTGCTTAAGCTTACTTGTTATTTCGATGCAGAATAATAAAAAAGAGAATGTTCGCATTTATGTCTAGTTCTTTTTGTATGGTAAAATATGTCTGGCTAGTTCGTTATACATGCCAGAAGTTTGGGTAGTGCATGTACTGCATATGAAACAAGGGTGAAACTGGGATCCAGTGATGTATTAACAGTAAAAAAGAGAGAGCAAGTCTGAATTGGATGTAGTGTAGCAAGAAGTAGTGGTGGATATTAGTTCTCCAGAACGCGTAGGTGATATACTAGCCTAACCGTGACAGGCCCTCCTTGAATTCCACCCGATGGTGAATTCTAACCTCAAATATCTGAATTACCGACGTGCAAAACTTTTACAGTATCTCCAAAGAGCTATTCGATGTTTCGAATACAAACTCCTGATGTGAAGTGTATTTATCACGATCTTTAAAATATACGACACATCCTAACTTCGCTTCTAAGTTGTAGAGCTCTACATCCTTGCTATAAGAATTTGAGCACTACATTTTAAATACAGCAGATATGTTTATTGTAACTTCCTGCGAGTTTATTTCTACTTAACGTATCTGCTTGGCGAGAATATATGATATATATGTTACTTTTAATTTAAAGTTTTATGAATTCCAGAGGAAATTATAATTTCTTGTTGATAAGAAAATAAATGTTTACCCCTAAATAACGATGCTTATAATATCTAAAATTTACAGCAAGTTAACAACTCTGCTTTAAACATAGTCTATAAACATTACAATTAGCTACGGTATCATATTAGGCCTATATGGCAGATAATAACTAAATATAAAGTCAGAAATGAAACGCAGATTAAAGAAACCCTTGCTATAATGCTCTGAACAATCTATTGTGTAAGATTATTATTATTTGTATTTCTGCTTTACGGCACTTAAAACATTGTCACATCAAGAGGTTTGCACCACATGAATGAAATCAATCTGTCGATGAAAGTGTGGTGCTTTACTTTGGAAAACATAGATCAAACCGTTATACGACATATAATATTTATGTTTTATATTTTTTATTCATTTATCATGCAAGTTTGCCAATTGATCCTCTCGCATCCAAGAAGAAACAGCTTTACTGCAAGAAATGCAGTTCAAGGTATGAAGGTGCATGTTGAATGTGATTCACTCCTTTACGGTTGATTGTTTCATCAGCTATGACACATAGTACAAATGATGAACTTCCTTTTATAAAAATACTAGTATAGTATTCTAAAGTGCGAAAAGTTAAATAACAAGCGTCGGGCTGGGCATCGGCCAAGCCTTTAGCTCATTGTGTTATATTGTATTGTATTATTTATTTATCTTTCTTTGTCTTGTGCATAGTAAAAGCATGAACGGCCGTCTAGGCCCGTGCGTTAGATTTGTTCTATGGATAATGTATTTAATATGTATAAGAATAAAGATGCACCTTACCATACCATACTTCCACTCCTCCACTCTACTCCAAGAAACAGACGGAACACCCGATCGGCCAGCGAATTATGTCAGACTGCGAGACTTCGTTGGTGCCGTGGCCTAGTGATGGGACATATCACACGTGCATATAGAACTATTTCCACAGATGCTGCCTTAATCATCGCAGGCATAGAACCACTATATTTAACAGCAAAATATAGAGCCGTACTATGCAATATAAAGAAGAAACGAACAAATATTGAAGGGACGGAAATAGAGACTAGAGCAAGTCATTTACATACTGGTCACCCCGCTCAACATTGCACTAATGTAACATTTACTGAATGCTCAGCACAACACAGACACCAGATCTTCACCGATGGCTCACGTTCCAGCACCGCTGAGGGTCAGGCCATAGTAGGCTGTGCATTTGTGGTTTTTAACGATGACACCGAACTATGCAATACCAGATTTAAACTGGCTAATCACTGCTCAGTGTTCCAAGCAGAACTATTTGCCATTCAAAAAGCCATAGAGTGGTGCAATGAGAATGACGTAAACGCTAAAATATGCAGCGACTCACAATCTGCACTATATGCTATAAATAATAAATCCAATCTCCATCAAATTGCAGTTAATATCAGGAATCTTCTCAGAATATCAAATAAACACATATGCCTCACCTGGGTACGGGGTCATTCCGCAATTGAAGGAAATGAAAGAGCAGACTCACTTGCTAAAGAAGCTGCATCTCTACAAATAGCTCCAGCCTATATTAAGTGCCCCATTTCCTACTTCAAAAAGGAACTTCGAAACAAAACCATTGACAACTGGAATCAAGAATGGCAAGCATCCACTTGTGGCTCTACTACAAGAGAAGTTTTCTTTCCAACGGTCTATGATCGCCAAAAATGCAAACTGTTGAAACCTAACTTTATTATAACCCAGTTCCTTTCGGGACACGGAAAATTTGGTGCTTATTTTGAACGATTTCACATAGAAACTCCGAGTAATAGTTATAACTGTATATGTTCTGAGTATCCACAGGATGTAAAACACTTGATTTTTGAGTGCCCTGTATTTTACAGGAAAAGACTAGAACTGGAACTTCATCCACACATCTGCTTTACAGTATCTAATAGACAAGTCAAAACAGATACATTTACAAGCAGCTGCTGTTATAGCACATTTACTAAATTTATCATACATATATTTCATAGATTATGAAAGACATTAGGCTAGGCCAACAGTGAATCATATAATACAACTATACATACTTTGTAATTAAATATAACCCTAACATACCCGGTAAAGTAGGGTTTAGAAGATTCGGAGATTCAATAATAATAATAGTGATGGGACAGCTAAGCGGGGAAAAGAGGGTACTGCGCCAACCTCCCATCTGATTGTGCTACTGCGCAACTTGTTTCTTAAACTTGTCACGCTATAGCTTGTACCACAGTAATTGTGTTCGTATGTTCATTTAATAATATGCATACGTATTCTATTTTTGATTTATGTATTTCTAAATATATTATATTACCTTCAATTTTTCAATTTCCTTTATAGAAAAAAGTTTTATGAAATCATTTTATTCTAACATCCTTCACAATCCACATGGGGTAACAGAATACTCAACAAAAGCAGACATAAAGAAAATTTAAGTAGCAAAAATATTACCCCAAATGTGCTGGCATATGAGTTAAAGGAGCAAAATAGCTTTGAAAAGTACGTAAAATCACCAGAAAAAGTAAGCATTTTAATAAAATTTAGCAATGTAAACAATGATTTTGTTATTTTATTAACAAACCTTTTAAATAAAAATTACAATTTTATTTTTTTAATGTAACAGCCTATAGACTCTATATATATATATATATATATATATATATATATATATATATATATATATATATATATATATATATATATATATATTACTATACCTCACTTTATCTTTGCACTTATCGTTTGTAGTATTATTTTAGAAGAATTCATGCATTTCCCAAGAGCCGAAGTGTATGTAACTATTATGATAAACATTTATCCTTAGTGTGAGTGTGTAATATGAATTTGAGAAGTCCCAGAGGAGAGAGAAAGCAATATTCCCAGACGAGCAATGTGTCATTACGTAACAGGCAGGTGTTCTTAACGGTTATTTAAAACTGCCGCATGATGCCTCAATTCCATCACTTACGAGAAAACGTTCCTCCTGTCATATAATAGTTATCTATCGCTTTACGTCACGTAAAATAGAATTCAATTTATTAAAATAATGTGTAAAAATACAATTTACATTCGGTTTATGCTTAGGCAACCTAAATGAACGCTTCGATGCAAGCCTCTAGTTATGAACAGTTGTTGCAGTTATTACTTTAGCGATCAAATTATGCACCCATGCTTCTTGTGGTATCGTATCTCAAGACGTAAAACTGTGTCATTGCAGGAAAACGCCTGCATCCGTCTGCCAACCCCAGTTTTCTAAGGAACAAAATAAAGTGATTGACTTAAAATATTGGATAATTAAATAACTTAATTGCTAAGTATAATCAAGGGTAGCTCAAACTTATAAGGATTAAAAAATTTAAATTAGTTACTCCCAAGAAGGGGGGTATCATTTATGATAGTATCCTTTTGAGGTTCTAATTCGTTATTCATATTCGTACTACGTTATATATGTTTGCATAGCTATAATGTTCATAGGTCTCCATACACACACACACACATACACACACACATACACACACACACACACACACACACATATATATATATATATATATATAGGCTATATATATATAACATAATATAATATGAATTACGTTAGATGAAGTTAAATTGTGTTTTTTCTCAATTTTAAAGAATGCTCATCCAACAAACTCCCGATGACACGTCGGTCTGCCGAGAGTGACCACTATACAAAGCCGCGGTAGCTGCTGCATGACACTTCCAATCGTGGTACAAAGCGCTATGGTTCAAGTTCTGCGTTAACGAGAATGGATGAATGTGTACGTTGTTAAAATATATAAGGAAACAGAACGGTAAATGGAAAATTCCTTTAGTAAATTGAATGGATTTTTAAAATCAGAAAGCAGAAGGAAGAACACTCCAAAATAAAGACCAGGGCATATGGTGCTCGAAACCTCGAGTTTCCTGAACGTTCTGCTGGTTCCACGAAGTGGGTAGATTCTTCTGCTCTTTTTATTACGGGTAGGCCTACCTTCCAAATGACCAAATGAGCGTAATAAACATTATAAACGTGTTAATTCGGCGTAGGGACAACATTCCTTAGAAAAAGGTTCTACCAACCATTAGACTATGAGCTGGCAATTATATTCTTTAAGTAATACTGTTCAACTTGTTATGAAGATAGGTTTCTTCCTCCACCGTAGGCTACTACTTGATTTACCGGAAGAGAGAACTAATCCCACGTCTTATCAATGATATGTAAGTTACTTATCTTTGCCAAACCTGAGTTAGTCAAGTTTATTTTGTAATGGTGCGCGAATAGAACTCGTACTTGAATTATTCTTATTTTTCTCCCGGTGGGGGGGGGGGGACTTACTGAAAATATAAAACAAATATTTTGACTGTACATGTTACAGTTTATCATTACGGGTATAGCATTACTGTGTGCTTCTTTATTAAAAAGAAATGAATAACGGTACTGTATGAGAGTTAAAAGAAATCATTGTTGATTAATTATTTTGTTTATAAAACAATGATGGCCTACATTTAAAGCTGGTCTCCTGACGGTAAAAACACAGAAGTTATCCATACGAAGAATAACTTACGAGTACAATAACGTGCAATTTCTAGTGGTTAGAGATATTTTAAATGTGTAAGTAAAGTAAAGTAAAGTAAAGTAAAGTAAAGTAAAGTAAAGTAAAGTGATCCCTATACAGGCCATGGAGGCCTAGAGGATTCCAGGAGGTTGAGGATCCCAGATTTTGGACATTCGGCACGTGAAGGTGGTAAGGTAGACAACCTTATGCATCGGCCGCCTTTACCCCTAGGATTTCTCATTTCTGTTAGAGGCTGAGTCGACCCCAGGGCCATAGTGCCACCAGAAGGATTAGGCCAATTGAAAACCTCGAACGACCTCATCGGGAATCTAACCCGCGACCTTCCGGTTGTAACGCAGCGCCTCAACCACTACGCTACGGCGTACCCCATTTTAAATGTGTATATAATATAAATACTACATTTGTTTTATGTTGCAACTAAAAATGAGGAAAGGATGAAATGTACTTCGTTGAATTATTATTTTCATTACTTTTTCTACCCTTAAATGTATAAAAACTTATTTAGACCAGTAGCATTCATGCATACTCTAACTCTTAACATGCTACATTAATCTGAATTATCAAAGTAGTTCTTTCCCAAAAACCACATATAGAAGTGTATTACAAGTACATATGTGAAATCAGTTTCCACGATATGTAATTTTGTATGCCTATTTTAAAACTATATGTTTCTCGATTTAAAAATTACTGTCTTTGAAAACCTGCCGCATAACGAAGGTGCAGAAAAACAAAGAGCTGCAAGACTGACTGAAAACTACTGTGGCTAAATTTATCTAGAGGAAATGTTTAACTGAAGTTTCTCCAGCCTCACAATGGATCGAGAAAAATGTAAATAGAGTTGCATGATCAAAGTATTATAAAGAAACAATAATTGGTTACCGATAGATTGAAGGACAAAATCGTAGGTAGGCAAATCGCAGATACAGACGAAAACTGCATTAGAAAGTTCTTAGGACAAAATTGGTACACATTGTTTTATATCATACTAGCTGAAAAGGCCCGGCGTCGCCCGGGCTTTGTATTTTGTAATTTGAAATTAACTTTTGGAGGACTTTCGATTTTGAAACTCTAGGTGCTTATATAATATGTATGTAAAACTTGAAATGAAGAAAAAGATTTATCACACTCAAACTATTCCATCAGAAAACGCTAGATATAGCTTTTTATGGCTCATAGAGGATGTCGAAAGCTTCATTCCGTTGCTTCTACACATCATGCTTGGGAGGATTTGATATAAGAAGAAAAATAAATTAAATAAGATTGTATTGACTTGTCGGAAAATTTTATTTCTCATTCTCATGTTACCATACAACCGTTTCGGTTCTGAAATAAGAGAAATGCAGTATCACTTTCATACTTTCCTCCCCTAAAACCCGGGACATAAAATACTGCGAGCATAGGACTCAAAATGTTCCATCCCATGCTTAGGGCCTATGATAAACATCCCTATTTCTCAACTAATACAAAGCATACAGCTAAGGATAACGTATAAGCGGAAAGGATTGTTTACCTACTTCTGATATAGCATACTCACACACTTAAGTTATCCCAGCAATACGACCTCTTATTCTACATCAAAATGTGAAGTGAGAAAATATTTCTGAGGCGAGGGTAGAGAAAGTTATGTGACTGCATTACAATGTGCTTTATTCTCGTGGATTTTATTCAAGAATTATTTTCACAAAACGTTACCATCAGAATTCGGTAAAGTCCAATAAATTATTATGTAGTGTCCAGAGCCCCATGTGAACTGTGTAAACAATACACTGTTGTCTTGACAACTGAATGGGATTTCATTTTGTTTGCATAATATTCTCAGAAATTATATAATTTTCAAGCGAAGGACTGATTTGTTTCAATTTTAATGTTGACAGCTATACTTCCCGGGCTTAACTGGGTATGTGTGCAAAGTGTCGTGTAAATTGGTAAAGAAATGTAGATTTGTATAAGGAACAAACATACATACATACATACACACTTTCGATTTTATATATTAGACTAGCTGAAAAGGCCCGGCGTCGCCCGGGCTTTGTATTTTGTAATTTGAAATTAACTTATAGAGGACTTTCGATGTTGAAACTCTAGGTCCTGATATAATAATGTATGTAGAATTCGAAATGAGGAAGAACAACATATGGCACTCATACTATTCCCTCAGAAAGCTAAAACGCTAGATATAGCTTTTTATGGTTCATAGAGGATGTCGAATGCTGCATTCCGTTGCTTCTACTCATCATGCCTGGGAGGGGTTGAAATAAGAAGAAACATTAATTACATAAGATTGTATTGACTTGACGGAAAATTTTATTTCTCATTCTCATGTTAAACCGTTTCGGGCCTGAAATAAAATAGAAATGCAGTATCACTTTCATACTTTCCTCCCCTAAAACCCGGGACATAATATACTGCGAGTATAGGACTCAAAATGTTCCATCCCATGCTTAGAGCCTATGATAAATCTCAACTAATACGAAGCCTACAGCTATGGATAACTGACTATTTACCGACTTCTGGTATAGCATACTCACACACTTAAGTTGCTCCTGCAATATGACCTCTTATTCTACATCAAAATGTGAAGTGAGAAAATATTTCTTATGTCGAGGGTAGAGAAAGTTATGTGACTGCATCACACTGTGCTTTATTTTCATGTAATTCATTTTTCAGTAATTATTTTCGCCAATATATTACATGGAATCATAATTCGTTAAAGTCCAGCATTAGGCTATATAGTTGCCAAGGCCCTATGTAATCACAGTAAACAATTCACTGTTGCCATGTGAACTGAACAACATTCTTTTTTTCAGTAGAATATTCACAGAAATTATATAATTTTCAAGGGAAGGACTGATTTGTTTCAATTTTAATGTTGACCGCTATACTTTCCGGACTTAACTGGGTATGTGTGCAAAATTCCGTGTAAATTGGTAAAGAAATGTACATTTGTATAAGGAACAAACATACCCACAAACACACATTCGACTTTATATATTAGATATATGCATTACAACATGTGTTATACTTAGTCTACAATGTATTTGGTGTTGTTCATTATTTTTCGTTATCTGTTCCCTGCAAGTGAGCTTTATACCGTGATGTAGCCTATTGCCAAATACTCCATATTTCATTCCGGAAACATTAAAACAGTAATTATATTTTCATGAATGGATCTCTGAATAAAGATGTAGTAAACCATAAAAATTTTAGACTGTTTTATATTATTATTATTATTATTATCCGGTTATACAATGTACTTCCATTTACATTTTCCGGTAACCCAAGATTACACCTTGCATTTAATTTTCATTCTCCATTTCTGCCTATCTGCCCACAAATTCTCTTCAATATTTCTTCTTCTAATTGTTGTCTGAAATCCTTGTAACCATGTGGTCGGCGGTCTCCCTCTTTTCTTCCTTCCTGGTGATTCCCATTCCATAATCCTCCGTGGTAGTCTTTCCTCTGACATCCTTTTTGTATGTCCGTACCATAAGAGCTGTTTTTCTTCTACAAAATCAGTGATCGAATTTGTGACATCCATTTTCTTCCTGATGACTTCGTTTCGGACTCTTTCCCGTCTAGATATCCCTGCAGACCGCCTCCAAAAGTCCATCTCAGTTGCCATTAATCTTTTTATTACTTGGGATTTAACTATCCATACTTCTGATCCATATGTCATAATGCAATAATCGTGTTAAAGATTTTTCCTTTTGTCTCTTTTATAATCCGTCGATCCCACAGAAACCCATTTAATGTTCCAAAATTTTAGACAATTGTTAAAATAATGAAAAATGTAATCGACATAAGTAATAAAAGTAATAAAAGACGACAACCCGAAGATTCAGTTTGTCAGGAGTATAGATCACCAGAAATTGGACTTGCCAGAGTCCAAAATGAATATATTATATTCCTAATATAATTATAGCAGAATAACATGGCAACAAGCGGAGGTAGCCTATACATCATGGGTTTGAGATGTGATGCAGGTAGAGGCATCAGAGCAAGAACCACTAGACTGAACATCCTGCAAATTACCGGAGCATATAATTAAAATTACTTGACATATTTCAAAAGCTACCCACGCCATAACACCATAGTGTGGACCAGGAAATGCATCTTCCTTCCATTCTGTGATAGCTAACACTCCCTTGAACCACCTTTACCAATTTCATCATAAACAAGCAAATAATAACAATATTAATAATATTAATAACGACAATAACGACAATTCGTGTGAGTTCTTATAATGGTTGAACATCGCACGACGTTTTGTGCTATTTTGAATCGTAAAATTTAAAAAAAGAAAATTATTTCAGTTCACTTGTACTTATAATGGTAATCTGAAAGATTGTTGGTAATTTTATATGTAGCGGAATTCAGGCTCTTTTGATTAGAATATATATATATATATATATATATATATATATATATATATATATATATATATTATATATTTATTAAATATATATATTTATTAAATATATATATTGAATATAATATATATATATATATTTAATGTGAATAAAATTGTCCACCTAAACCACAAAAATAAATTCAGTCCATAAGTTCAATGTATGTAACGTTTACTTTACGTTTTGTTTTAAAATATTTAACACAAAATGTAATGTTACATACATTGAACTTATGGACTGAATTTATTTTTGTGGTTTAGGTGGACAATTTCATTCACATTAAATAACATTTACCACAAAAGGAAAAAGGAAATTTATCAATACTAGAAAAAATAAGTTTTAAAATAAATCACTCTTTGAAACAATTGTACATCATAGAAACAATTTCGTAGAAGATTGACCTAATTGTGAAGAAATGTACATCTCTCTCGAAGTTATAGAAAAGTCAATAAGGAACTAGTTCTTCGCTATGATAAAAAAAATGCAGACTTTAAATGAACGGGGAGATACGAAGGTCGTAAGTAATGTTTTGAGCAAAACTAAAATAGTGTGTTGGTTTAAGTTTGTGTTTTATCAAATGCCGGTATCTAGTTTATGTAATAGTTATTTCTGTTATTTTGATCTATAAGTGATTGTAGGTAAACGATAACAGGAGCAGTAGTAACAGCTGTAGTAGTAGTGGGAATAATAGTATTTGTATCGGTTAAAATGGAGAAAATTAATAATCAATTTGTATGAAAGGGAAGAGAAAGACGGTGACTTCTGCAGATATCCTGTATAATCTCTATAACGCGCTAGTACCTTTTTCTTTACCTTAACGGGTCCACCTCATAAAATGGAACTTGACATAAACAGAGACAGTTCTGTTAAACAATGTTTGCAATTCAAAATAACAAAAAAATAGTATATTGCGATGCAAGTGCCGTAAGCGATGCATACGGATCGAGGAAAGAGTTTGAAAGAGCCTCGTTTTTTCAATTTTCCGAGATCCGTTATGCCCTTACGGCACGAGTATTGCATGCTATTTTTTGCACAATAATTATTTATATCAATTTAATTATATTAATTGTGATATTACCTGAAAATATTATGTATATACATTCTTGAAGATAGATGTTTATTTCAGAAAGTGATTCGCATATGTTTGTTGTTATGGGAACCTAATATTTGTCCTGGGGGGCCTTGTCCATAAAGGCTTGTATTATGATGTGCCGTAAGTAAATTCTTACCGCACGGAAACTCTTACAGCACATAGCAACAATATTTCGTGTGGGAATATCAACTTACGACCACAGCAACAACATTCGTAAGTATCACTAATTGGTTAAGTCGTGTAAAAAAGGTATTTTATTACATTACGTGTATAAAACTGTTGTTTACTTTATTTTACGTGTAAAATACTTATAGGAAATTACTGGCCCAACCCTGCTAGTAAGTCTTTATTCTGGATATCACATGTGTTCATCGGCATATTACCTGGTTTTGTACTAGATATATGGTTTCAATGCAATCATGGTGCAACAATGTGTATTGCATGCAGTAATTAGCCTACAAGAACAGAGTTCAGTTCAGAGGGCAGTGAAACGTTAAACAACAGATAAGACGCTAGTTACTGTAGCAACAAGATATCAGATAGATGTCTTCATTATAGTGCTAATCTTATCTCGACGAATTATGCCTGTCTTAGAGCAACAATAGAGCTAACATCATGAATTTCCTCACGTTGAGTGCACATACGATAAGAGACAGAGTGTAAATAAACGGTATCCTAGTAAATATTAACAGGTGATCGATCATGCATCACTTAGGAAAAGACCAGGTTCTGGTTTCACAGAAATTTACACGAAACTTACAAGTTATATAGGCCTAGCCTAATACCAGCTAATATTAACCTTGTTTCATATAAAAAATATACTTACTTAGCCTACTCAATGGCAATAGACAATTCCTAAGCAAGCTAAAGGAA
The DNA here is from genome assembly GCA_964059195.1 of Ectobius pallidus. Lineage (NCBI taxonomy): Eukaryota > Metazoa > Arthropoda > Insecta > Blattodea > Ectobiidae > Ectobius > Ectobius pallidus. The sequence continues at coordinate 61,791,761 of CAXKWD010000010.1, forward strand.
TATTATATATTTTATGGAACCCGGAGGTTTACTGCCGCGCTTATAAGAGCCCGCTATTCAACCGTTCCTCGCAAATCCTACTTTCCTTAAATCTGTTTAATATTATCCAGCCACCAAAGTCTAGGTCTTCCAAGTGATTTCCGAGTCAATATTTTTTAGATATCTTTCCTACCCCATGCGCGTCACATGTCCAGCCCATTTCATCCTCTGTGTTTTAATTACCCTTACTATATTCGGTGAAAAGTACTAGTTATGAAGCGCATCCTTTATAAGATATAACGAGTAATTGGAATTCAAATAAATTCATTGTATGCGTACGCGATGTTAGACCTATAATTCTTAATAAAAGCCAACGAGACAGCTTTCAGCTGTGCTTATGTTATAAATTAATTTCTTAAAAGATTATAGCATTGTTCTCTGAAAATACTTAAGTACTGGGTCATTCTTTTAAACAGAAATATTGAACCACAAACCAACTCTTTCTGAAGAGAAGGTCTCATCCACTCATCTTTGTTATGCGAAATTTTCTCTTTATCAGAATGGCTCCCCATTTTTATTATTTCTCTTCTCAGTTAAGTTATAAAACCTCTTATCGTCCCCAACTTTTAGTTTATCGGACTTGGGTAACATTGGTCATCAACTACGTGGAAGGAGTGAGAGGAATAAAATATCTGGTATAGAAATGAAGAAAGATTTGAGTTTTCTTTAAGACTATGGAACTGAATAAAGAGAACTTAAATTATCCACCTTGGAGTGTTAGAAGTTGTAATAAATCAAGCGGTAAAATTTAAAGCTTGACTTTAAGTTGAGTCTTGTCTTCAGATTGGCAATCTGCCTAACTTTTTTTTTTTTCTTTTTGATTGGACGTACGTTTGAACTCGCTTTTTCATGCGGGCGAGTTGGTCTCTTCTTCCAGATTAACCCTTTCCATGAACAATGTTTCCGTTCTTGTGATGAAGCTTGCTTCAATCTGCTGATATATCACATCCAGAATAAAAACATTTCCTTTACACACTCAAGATTTGTTGAGTCTAATAAAACTCGATCGATGTAACACACCGAACTTCTTCTGAATTAATGTGAGGTGGCTTTTTGGTAATGAAACTTTTTTTTATAAAAGTTTCGGAACAAATGGAGACCCACTTTTCAAACTGTTCCGTCCATGTTTTGGCGTAACCAACTTAGACAACACTTCAGATGATGATGCTTAAGATGAAATACAGGAAACCGGAGATTCAAGTTCTCTTTCATATTTCGCTTCATAATCAAGGGTTTGAGGTTGTTTATATATATATAATTTTAACATAGCAAAGGCACTCAAATGTAATTTTAAAATATGTATCAGTTCCTTAGTGCTGTAAGTAATTATAAATGAACGTGGTTATCTGTATATAACGATTGGTGTAAGTTAAGTAGTGCTGAAGTTGGAAATTTTCTTTAGGAGGAATCCATAGATTTAAATGCAGGTATTTATTTTAAATTTTCATACCAAATATTATAGTCAAATTACATTTTTAAATGAATCATTAGAAATTACATTACAATAACCAATGTAACCAACTTCCTCACGTACGCATTGAATTATGGCTACCGCGCACGCAAGGCAAATGTCGCAACAAGAGCAGGAGATCATGAGATCAGGAGATTTATTAAAAACATGTCAAAATATACGTATTTTGCAACACTGCCACCGGGTTGTTGACCCAATTGCAGTGTAACAAAATAAATAAAATAAATTACAGGGAACGTAGATATTATACTCATCATTAAATAGTGTAAATATAAATCCATCTTATACCACAAAGAATTACTATACTCAGAAATTCACCTTGATGGAATGTCTGCAAAAAGCTTATACTATTTTTCAATAGATTTATGAAACATGAAAGAACACTCCTAAATGGTTATATTTAGACTATTATGTAAACAATTATCTGTTATGTACAAGTCAACATACCTTAATTGATATTATTGCAATTATTTTATAATTTAAAACACACACACACAATAATTATACAGCCTATATATAATGTACACACAGTCTTAAGTATCGTCATATTTTTTAATGCTATAAAACTTTGCTGAAATTACAATTAATTACAAAAAAATGCTATTACAAATTTGAATTAGCAATTGCTTTTCGTTATGATTTTCTTAATATTTAAAAGATAGTAATGAACTTTACAACATTGGAATATATTATGACAATAAGCATCAATTAGCAAAATATAATTAAATAGGTACACTAGGTCTATATTATCAAATATGCATTAATTTTTCTGAATTGTACGTTTCTGAAAATTGTAAAACATTAAAATCAATAATATTAGTAAGGATATGTTAACTTGTACTTAACAGACAAATTTATATTATTACAGCTATAATCATTTAGGAGTGTTCAAATACCATAATTATACTGAAAAATGGAGTAAGCCATTGTATCAAGGTGTAATTCCTCGTAAAGTAATTGTTTGTGGTGTAAGATGGACCACTATTTAATTAAGTAATCATAAACGGAATGAAATTCAATTAATTGTGATAATTATTAATGAAACCACAAAATATTGGTTTTGTTGAACATTTTCAATAGAGGGAACTTTAGAGCACGCAATTAACGAAACTCTAGTTCAACAGACGAATTATTATTTCACTGGAAAAACGTCACAGTGAAAAAGTAATTTTACTTTATTTTAATATAATTATTTTTTCATAAGGGACTTCAGAATGAGAGTCAATAGAACAATATTTCAATTCAATATTTTGAGAGGTAGCAAACCTCTTCTTCTTGGCAAAACAATGATAACACCCCAATAACCATGGGTCCTTTATGCGCTGTATTTCATAAAACATTAGAACATAACCCAACGGGTTTTACTTCCCCAATTTTAAAGCTCATATTTTGTATAAATTATTTATTGTAAGGTCAATATTTAAAATATTTTAATGTTACAGGAATTGGCCTTAAACATTCTTCAAGACTCGCTTCATATAGTCCATAATCATTTGTATTCAGAAATTTGTAATCAATAGAAAGGAAGACCTTTATTGATAGCTGTTTTAAAATTTAATATAAAAATATATGAATATTAAAAATTAGAAAAAATTATCATCTTAAAAAAGATAATATAGTTCTTAGAATTGATTTGGCTGTGTCCAATTGGCACCCTTAATTTAAGACAGCTATCCTAAAAGGATTTCCTCTTCTTGATTTGATGTTAGACTATAGCCTAATGGTTTTCAGCTATGCTTAAAAAATTATTCCTTGATTTGATGTATACCGTCATCTCATAAATAATATTGAATACAGGGACAGCGACGGGGGGAACGATAGGGGGAACATCAGGGGCAAATGACCAGGGATCCAAACCCTCAGGGGGCTCTGTGTCTGTTGTCTGTTATATTTAAAATTCTGCAATGTATTTATAAAATAAAAAAATACGTCCCTCATATTCTATCGGCTAACTTTTCTGTTAAAAAAACGTGTATTATAATGTTTAAAATGGACATCTAACTTATTTTTAGGGTATTTGGACGTTTCAAAAGGCGGCTTATAATTCCCAACATAAACAACGCAAAACAGTTTTTATTTTCAGCGCAAGATAATTGAAAACGGACACATACATGCACAAGTCAGGAGCTCACAAACGTAAAGATAGACCAAAAAAATTAGTCGCGGGCAAAGAAGGATGTAGGACATTATTTAACGTCGGGGTTAAAGTAGACGCTACTGGATATGACGATATAAATTCAGAAGAAATTTATCTACGCCTTGATGAAATCCCTCACATTCAAGACAGTAAGGAGTTTCAAACGTGAAATTTAGATGAACTACTCTTGACAGACTGGCATGGGTCTGACTCAGATCCTTATCTTGAAAGAAGAAAATGTTATTGAAGAACGTGAAACTGCAACTCATATTATGAATAATGGTACAGGAAGTATAATAATACAGATTCAGGCTTGGGGCTTTTAAGACTAAGAAAAAAAGTGATCAACAGCAATGTAATTGAACCCTTTGGGAAAAAGGGCCCACCTTATATGAAACCGGACCTGCCAAATGATGGTGAAAAGGGCATTTCTAAGGACAGTTTTTTTTTTTTTTAAAGACCGAACGGAAAGAGAGCCCGGAGAGGTAAGTCTCGTTCATAAAATAACATGCAAGTTCACCGAGCAATAATGTGGTCTAAGGTAAGAGCATGGAGGGGGGTTGGAGGTGAAGGGGTTGAGGGGCCCGCACCCCTCAATTACCCAGGGGCCTGATTGAATACTATCACATTGAGTATCTCCTATGAGACTGATGTACAGGTAGGGGGGAAAAAAGCGGACCGACTCTTGTAGCTGATTTCAGACCCTTGTGATACGTAAATAAATGTAAGAAATGTAACGGAAACGTTTGTTTTCACAGGCAATGTACATTACGTGAAATTATTTCTCAATTCAAGCAATTTGTCGGCTGTAGAACAAATTCCAATACATTCCCTGCTATCCTGTGAATGCCGCTAGGCATGCACAGTGGCTCATATCGGCAACTTAGATACTTTAGTCGGTCCGCTTTTTTTTCCCCTACCTGTACATGCAAACATACCGTATAATATATTAATTTCGGTACATACGACTATTAGGTTTTGATTTGATGATCAATTCCACTCTCAAAAATGGCTTTTGACCACTCTCTCAGGTAGAATAATAATCTTCAAATTTACGATCATTGTGAAAAATATTAAATATAAGCATTTTATTAAAACTTAATAACAAAAGAAGCCAATACATCATTAATTGTCACTTCATGTACATAGCATACACTTCATACATCATAGCAATTGACAATCCTTCTCTTGCTACTTTATAGGTTATGCAAGTGTACATTATTACCACTTAGGGTAATGTGAGAAATTTTATTTTTGCGCATATACAGAAGAATCCACTGTGAATTATAAGATTTATTCAGTTAAATCACTAAAATATGCATTGCAACTCAATATGTCTAAATCATTTTCGAAAAGATTCTAGCCCTGTGATTTTTAGGAGAATTACGACCTTCCATTTTCAATCAGATCCAGACGACCTATAATGACTTTCAATTGGCGAAGTACTTGGAAAAGGTTCCTTAAGGTTTGGTCGGCGGAATGTTTTGCTAAATTTTTGTTATAACCTTCTTGAAGAAGATGGCAAAGAATTGATAGTAAATTACATACGGATCTCACCCTCCTAAAAACCCATTTCAACTTGCAAATTACAACCTCTGTTGGTACGTATTTCGTCAATACTTCTCTCAGATGTACGGAATAATCTATCACAAGCGTGGTAGATATAATGATCTTCTCTAAAGGCTTCAAACAAACATCAAGAAGAACTTGGTCTGATTCAGTATTCAAGACTCTGCAAATAACTGAAATGAAGAAATTAGTAACATTAATGATTTTTTCGCACACTTCTTGGAGTATATCAACCATATAAGAAGTTAAAATTTGATTATTATTTGATCTGGGCTTAGTAGGGAACAATCTCAGGCACCCTTCGTGAATAGATATGGGTCTTTCAAATAAAATATTAAAAGAACGAATAATTTCTTCACAAGATACTTTCAACTGTTCCGAACAAGCTTCAAATTGTGTGACAATCACGTCAAAAATTTCTTCTGGCATGACTGCTGCCTCGTTGGGATTATCTGCCACCTTTCTTTTAACAGAAGAACGTGTTCCTTTTGAAGCGTGGGCAGTCTGCAAAGTGCTGTTGGATGGTTTTCCAGGACGATGCTTACGGGTTGGCAGCCAATCTGTTGAAGTATCATTAGCACATACATTCCGACTTTGTGATAGACTTTTGCGATTCTTTCGGCTTCGAAAACTTAATGAACGTCTGGATATCTTGGATCGTTGAGCGGGACATTTCTTGGATCGCACCATAAGAGACTGTTCAACTTCTTCCTTTGAATTCACTGACTCCTTAAGAGCACTGTTATGCAGAGAATATTGTTGCTTGCATGTATGTGCAGTATTCGTGGAATTTGAACATTCCATCGACAATCTCCGGCAATGAACATAATTTTTAGGAATTTCATTTACTTTTTCCGGTAGCACTATTTCTGTGTTCGATCTTTCTGGTGACAAACTATTCCCATTTTCTGATTTCGAAGTTTCAGTTCTGTTAACAGTGAATTCCTTCTCTTGTTCATTGCTGTTCGAATATTCCTCCTCTAGATCAATAGTCTCTATGGAGTTATTAGAACTATCGTCTATTGTTATTACACCGGCTTCTGGTGGGTTCACAATCTCTTCAGATCTTACTGTTCTATCAACAGAGGAGTCTTCAGTATGGCTGCCAGGAATACTGGATAACTTAGCAGGACAAAGATTAAGAAACTGTGAAGCACTCACATTGTGAAATTTCTTACTGGAGTTTGGAGTATTAACTGATGATAGGCCTATGCCTTCTATACTTTTACAAACAACATTGTTACCACACTTGAAGTTAGTAGATAAGCGAAATGTTCTATGATCATCTCTTCCTGAAATGTGTACTATTTTATAACTCTTCCGTTTCGGATATTCTGAAGAACTGTTTATTGGTTCTTGAGATTGTTTTACGATCACGTTAGGCACAGAAAATTCATAAGGATTATTCCCGATCTTTGTTCGTTTGTGGGAAACAGCAGCGCACAGAACATATGACTTCAATTTTCTCTTATGCTGAATTGAAGATTTTTCTGTAACTGGATGTACTGCCAAAGCTGGTAAAAAGTTAGATCTATTATCAATGATTTCAGTTGTCGAATTTGAAGTACACTCTTGGCTAACTACTTTATTATTCAGCACATGTGATTTAAAATTGTCAATATCGTTCTCAAGGGAAATTTCAGATATACTATATGGCTTTTTATTCCCTTTCAATGCTTTACTCTTTTCGTTTTCTTTCGAAGCTGTAAATACGTTTTTGACTTCTTCAACATAAGTGATTTCTTCGGTTTGATTTTTATTTGTCAAGCTTAGCACATTGTCGCTTTTAGTTTTGTTTGTGTTAGCGCTAGTTTGTCCTGTAAGACTTGTATTTACCTCTTGGTCCTGTGAGAGTGGTATCTCTAAATTTGAGAGAATATGCGTGTCGGTTGAATAAAATTGAGAGTAAGGTTTTTGACAATCATATATTTGTAAATCTTCATGAGAACTAATATTCGGCAGTTGAAAAATGTCCGAAGCATCTTCTGCCACAAACTTAGAAGGAGACAAATTTATGTTCTTTACGCATTCTTTTAGAGGGTTAGAATATGTTCGTACGGTTTTACCTTCAGAGTTTTTGCTCTCTGGATTCTGGGGTAATGGGCTATAGTGTGAAACTGAAGTAACACCTTTCACAGGAAGCACACCATTTTGGTTTAAGTTATCATTTGCGATATATGGTTGATTACCTTCTATACCCTTTGGCTGAATGTCTAAACGACGGATCTTCGGTTTTATTGGCCTATATCTTTTGGGACTGTAAGTTAACTCTACAGCATTCGGCCTGGTTTCCAATTCAGCGGAGATTTGTGTCCGCTTCCGAATATGAATCGTAGGACATAGACTCCTGACGGGCACATCAGCATTCATCTGTGACGGTACTGGTAGCCGGACTGAACTACCCTTCACTTTACCAGACTCTCTGCTGGGAATTACTGATATTCGAAAAGTCAAGTCCTGATCACAAGCTGTTTGTTCAGATTGAACTTCAGTAGCAGTACTTTCTTTCAGTCTTACTTTCCACTGCTTCTTCTGATCATCTTCACTACTGGATTTCTCATCGCTGTTTTTCTTACTATGAATTGGTTTAATTTCTTCTGAATGTTGTAGGTCCGTCTCGTTTCCAACAGTTAGTATATTCAATATTTCATCTGAAAGTATTAAAATTCGCATTTTTAGTTCATATGACTTATTAATTTTAACCACAAGAAAGCTAGGATAAGGAAATAAGAGAATCATCACGAGGAAATAACCGTAGTCTATTTATATTTTTGTGAGCTTGAGGTTCTTCTGGAGTTTAAGACTGACGCCTTTATGCATCTAACTCCATAAGAACCAGTTTGTTTATTTGTGCAATATTATTTCAATATTTGATATATGTTTGTAGGGATACATAAAATATTTAGTCAACAGCCACAGTAATTTCGTTTATGCGAGAAAATGAGTCAGATCAAGCCAGGCAACAGGCATTATACCTAGGAAATTAGTTGCTGGAAGACATATTGCCGAATGCTCTAGCTAGACATTGGAATAGTATATAGGAATAGTGTTAGGTGCGCATGGATTTATATTCAGATAATCAACAGGAGAAGGGAACTCGGGCAATCCCTGGGCAGACAGGGATGGATAGAAAATGAAAGAAGAGGCCGGTCCGATTGCCGGGATAAAGGCACAAGGGCCATATGGTCAGAGGTAGAGCAGCCTTGCAAGAGAATAAACCTCATGGGGAACAACTGGGAAGTAATAACAAACTCGGAAAAAAGATGAAGCAGAAGAAAAAGAAGACATACAAGATAAAACAAACTGAATAAGCCGACAAAAGCCTGATTAACGGATATAACTGGTCAAACTCAAACTCGCTAATACAAAAATAATGTAAATGCTTGAGAATGTCTAGGAGAGAGAGCCGACAACTCAGTTTGCCGAAGACCGTTTTCTAACTGACATGCTACAGGCAAAGAAGGACTAAGCTCTCCTAATCTTTAATAGTTGTAGGCCTAGATTTGGCATTTTTGTTATTACAGTAATCTAGTTTCTGTAAGGCATTGAACTCCAGTAGAAGTAGTAGGCCTACTAGAGTTTGTGTAGTTTGTATTAGTAGAAGTAATTTGTTATTAGTTATTAGTATTGGTATTGGTAGAAATTGAAATTACTGTAAAATGTTGGAGAGAATTTAAATGTGAATGTTCAGAATCTGCATTAAGAAGAGAATAATAAACTGAAAGTAAAATAAAATAAAATAAAATCTTTGAAGATTACGTTTTGGTTTATTAACACAGACAACAGGTTCTAATCAGACAGATTTTATTTATCATTTGCAAACAGGCTCAGTCTCAAACTCCGGGAGAACCTCAGGTAAACTAAAAAACGAAGGATGGTTACTTCCCCGTGAAGTTTCTTGGGTAAGGCAAAACCGTGCAAAATAGTGTTTTATCTCTACGATGGGCGAATCACTAGCTATTCAATTAACACAAGAGTGACAGTTATGTGATAAAAATTAAGAAATGTTTCTTTCATGATAATTATTTCGATACAATAGTTTATAAAGTGCAGTAACCAAGTAGATGTATCTACTTTCATTGGGTGTACCATTAGGCCATGCAATATTGATGTTCCTCTGTTATATAATACTAGCATGTGCCCGCGGCTTCGCCCGCGATAATTATTTCAAAAATTAAAAATTAAGAGCATAATAGTTAAATCATTATATTTATTAACACCTAAATCACGTGGACTACATACCACGATTAGATAGCGTCGCCTGGTAAAAGCGACCTCAGATTCGAGTTCCTTGGCCCAGAAAACCCCTGTACAGTGAGTTTCGTCCAAATCGAACAATGTTTGACCATATTTAGGCCTATATTGATTATCCCTCTTCCGTGTAGGTTAAAAATTTCATATGTCTTCGGGCCTTGATATTCTAAACAAATGAATCGTCCAGGATGGACTTACAAAATCAAGCGATCGCCCGCGATAATTATTTCAAGAATTAAAAATTAAGAGCATAATAGTTAAATCATTATTTTATTAACACCTAAATCACGTGAATTACATACCACGATTAGATATCGTTGCCTGGTAAAAGCTATCTCAGATTCGAGTTCCTTGGCCCAGAAAATCCCTGTATAGTGAGTTTCGTCCAAATCGAACGATGTTTAACCATATTTAGGTCTATGTTGATTATCCCTCTTCCGTGTAGGTTGAAAATTTCATATGTCTACGGGCCTTGACATTCTAAACAAATGAATCGACCAGCGTGGGCTTACAACATTCAAGCGATCGCGATGCTTTTATTTCCACGGTATGACAAAAATAGCCAAAGCCAACTGCAATTGATTTGACATTGAAATGTATTACTGAAATCTGATGCTTCGACAGCGCTAAAATCACGTTTTCTGCCAGTTTTTTACTCATAACTCGCGAACGAAAGCTAAAATTAAAAATTCGGCTTCGAGGTGCATTCGCCCACCTTTCAGTCCATCTATCTTTAAATTTTCAGATCTTTGCGTTCAGTAGATTTCGATGGGCATCGTGGACAGACAGACAAACAGCATGTGCCCGCATGTGCCCGCATGTGCCCGCGGCTTCCCCCGCGATAATTATTTCAAATTATAATTATTAACACCTAAATCACGTGGAGTGCATTCCACGATTAGGTAGCGTCCCCTGGTAAAAGCGACCTCAGATTCGAGTTCCTTGGCCCAGAAAACCCCTGTATAGTGAGTTTCGTTCAAATCGAACAATGTTTGACCATATTTAGGGTTGATTATCCTTCTTCCGTGTAGGTTGAAAATGTCATATGTCTGTGGGCCTTGACACTCTAAACAAATGAATCGTCTAGGATGGACTTACAAAATCAAGCGATCGCGTTGCTTTTATTTTCAAGGTAGGCTATGAGGTATGTTGACAAAAATAGCCAAAGCCATCTGTAAGTTATTTGATATTGAAATTTATTACTGAAACTGATGCTTCTAAAACGCAAAAAAATGCACGTTTTCTGCCAGTTTTTCACTCATAACTCACGAACGGAGGCGAAAATTAAAATTCCGGCTTCTAGGTGCACATTCCGACCCTTTAGTCCGCCTACTTATAAAATTTCAGATCTCTGCGTTGAGTAGATTTCGCTGGGCATCGCGGACAGACAGACGGAAGACAGACAGACGGAGGACAGACACTTCCTTTTATTAATATAGATTACTAGCATGTGCCCGCGGCTTCGCCCGCGATAATTATTTAAAAAATTAAAAATTAAGAGCATAATAGTTAAATCATTATATTTATTAACACCTAAATCACGTGGACTACATACCACGATTAGATAGCGTCGCCTGGTAAAAGCGACCTCAGATTCGAGTTCCTTGGCCCAGAAAACCCCTGTACAGTGAGTTTCGTCCAAATCGAACAATGTTTGACCATATTTAGGCCTATATTGATTATCCCTCTTCCGTGTAGGTTGAAAATTGCATATGTCTTCGGGCCTTGATATTCTAAACAAATGAATCGTCCAGGATGGACTTACAAAATCAAGCGATCGCCCGCGATAATTATTTCAAGAATTAAAAATTAAGAGCATAATAGTTAAATCATTATTTTATTAACACCTAAATCACGTGAATTACATACCACGATTAGATATCGTTGCCTGGTAAAAGCTATCTCAGATTCGAGTTCCTTGGCCCAGAAAATCCCTGTATAGTGAGTTTCGTCCAAATCGAACGATGTTTAACCATATTTAGGTCTATGTTGATTATCCCTCTTCCGTGTAGGTTGAAAATTTCATATGTCTACGGGCCTTGACATTCTAAACAAATGAATCGACCAGCGTGGGCTTACAACATTCAAGCGATCGCGATGCTTTTATTTCCACGGTATGACAAAAATAGCCAAAGCCAACTGCAATTGATTTGACATTGAAATGTATTACTGAAATCTGATGCTTCGACAGCGCTAAAATCACGTTTTCTGCCAGTTTTTTTACTCATAACTCGCGAACGAAAGCTAAAATTAAAAATTCGGCTTCGAGGTGCATTCGCCCACCTTTCAGTCCATCTATCTTTAAATTTTCAGATCTTTGCGTTCAGTAGATTTCGATGGGTATCGTGGACAGACAGACAAACAGCATGTGCCCGCATGTGCCCGCGGCTTCCCCCGCGATAATTATTTCAAATTATAATTATTAACACCTAAATCACGTGGAGTGCATTCCACGATTAGGTAGCGTTCCCTGGTAAAAGCGACCTCAGATTCGAGTTCCTTGGCCCAGAAAACCCCTGTATAGTGAGTTTCGTTCAAATCGAACAATGTTTGACCATATTTAGGGTTGATTATCCTTCTTCCGTGTAGGTTGAAAATGTCATATGTCTGTGGGCCTTGACACTCTAAACAAATGAATCGTCTAGGATGGACTTACAAAATCAAGCGATCGCGTTGCTTTTATTTTCAAGGTAGGCTATGAGGTATGTTGACAAAAATAGCCAAAGCCATCTGTAAGTTATTTGATATTGAAATTTATTACTGAAACTGATGCTTCTAAAACGCAAAAAAATGCACGTTTTCTGCAAGTTTTTCACTCATAACTCACGAACGGAGGCGAAAATTAAAATTCCTGCTTCGAGGTGCACATTCCGACCCTTTAGTCCGCCCATGTATAAAATTTGAGATCTCTGCGTTGAGTAGATTTCGCTGGGCATCGCGGACAGACAGAAGGACAGACGGAGGACAGACAGACAGACAGACGGAGGACAGACACTTCCTTTTATTAATATAGATTGTATGATAGCTAGTGTTCAAACTGATATTGAATTTTAATGATTGCGATATTAGGTGAAATAAAGAGAATGAGTCAACTACTATAATCCAATAATTTTACCCTGTATGAAAACTATGTTGGTGTAGAGTTTCAGCAGCTCTATCAGGTTAGTAGTTATGCGATAGATCGGAGCAGTCAGTACTGGCAGGTGTCCGCGGCTTCGCCCGCGATTATTTGCTCAATTGCTAGATGTTTTGTTGAAATGATTTAACAGAAAAAATAATTTAAAAATTATATTTATTAACACTGACATATGTTTTACTTAAATTGCAGGGATTACATAATTTTACTCTTAATTATATTGTTTAAGATTAAAAATATAAATAATTAAACGAACAAAACGAATTCCCTAGTCCAAAAAATCCCGCACAGTAAGTTAGGTCCAAGTCATTCAATGTTTTCCCATTTAGGCGTGCAATCATCATCCCCTTCTGTGTAAATAAGATCTCTGCGAATCGTAAACAAATTAATAAAGATAGCAACCGAGCTTAGCCATCTTGAATTAATTTCACAGTTGAATACTGTATTGCTAATGTTTTCCACAACAATCGAATTGCTTGTGTGTTTTTTTTAAGGAAGGTATTTCTTATCCTCGAAAATATTTAATTTTTGGCACTAAAAATCAAATTTTTTTGCAAAATCGTTTCTTAGTGAGCACTTACGTTATGAAACGAACTTATTGTCAAAATTCCAAGTCTCTACCTATTATAGTTTAGGCTCTAGGTTAATTCTCTGTCGGTCAGTCTGTCAGTCAGTCAGGACAAAGCCGCTTACATAGAGATTATAAATGATATATTTATTTATAAGTATGAACTCCGAACATAACGTTGCCCATTTGGGTTTTAATGTGTCTAACTGATCTTTAGTTCCACGCTACTTTTGTCCCTGGACATAAAGAGAGCCAAATTTTAAGATTTTAGGTACCGGTAGTTGTTTGTCTTGTAATTAACATTATGATAAGTTATTATTAATACTGTTATTAAATGATTATTACTATTATTAGTATTATTATATACTTCAAAGTACTAACAAACGGTACCATTATTACAGTAATATGTGGGTTATTAAAAAATAAACAATTATGAATGGTACAAAAGACTTTGAAAAGCTTTTGTTAAAATTAATGATCGCGCGTAATGTTATACAATTGCATGAAAAATGGGAAGGAAAATTTTACTTGTTTCTGGATACTTTCATGGCATGCAAATCGGATCCTCTTAGTTAGCATTGGCACACAATTTGGAATTTATGTCCCTCTCCGCACGCAATTTGTACCATCTACAAACGCATTCAAGAGAGAACTTCAGTATAATTTTAGTGTCCTTCAGGAAGAATTGGCTAGTCATTGGTACTGGTATAAACTTTTATCAAACTGCTCATAGTTGGCCTAATTCATCTCAAACTGGCAGACACCTATAATTTCGTAGAACAAACACCTTCTATCCTCCAAATATGACGACTAGAAATCGATTCAGCGTTTCCAACAGTTTGGTGATGGTAACGAACGGGATTCAAACCTTAACCTCAGAAGTGCTGGCGAATCAACACAGTTTACCACCGCAGCCAAGAATGAATGAATGTATGAGATTACGAATGCAGACTACGAGCTGCAACATACAATAAATTATAAGATTTGCGGCACACGTTTTCCTCTACAAGCTGCGCGTGAACAAATCATATGATGATCCAAGGGAAGAATGTGTGTGAACGATGTGCGAAGTGTGGCAATAAGAAAAAAAAAAGATTATTAATTCAATGGATATTGATTTCATTCATCCATCTTACAGGGCCATATAAACTCATTACCTTATTTGTTACGTAGGTTTTAATAAGTTTTAACACAATTTGGTAAAGAAATCATTTTGAGCATCACGCCAAATTGTTATGTCTGTAACTAGGCCCTTTGTGTAATATTATGTGTTAGTTATAAAAACGTAAATGAATTCATTTCCAAGTATTAAATTAAGGCTAAATAAATCACGATAAGAATTGTATGAGTGTGGGTAATTTCCTTTTGTTGTTATTTAATTGTGCATTCATGTGTTTGGTGTAATTATCAAGCATAATGTTTGCGAAAGTACCAATAATGTTATCAACAGCAACCTCAATATTGGACCCACAATTGTACATTATATACAAGTCAAGTTCAGCATCAGCTTCTAGGCTGTATTTTATCAAGTCAACCGATCTTTTCTTTTGTCCCCCCCCCGTAGGCCTACAAAAAAGAAATCTCCTCCATAGCAGGAGAAATCAAGGTAAAACCGTATTGTAGTGGGGCCCACTTTGAAATCCAACTTTCTCCTCATAAAACACCTAATAGCAAACGTATTTTGTTAAGGAGATGGTGCCTCGACGAAAGATTTGGTTCAACCCCGCCCCCCTAAACGTTACACTTTCTTTTATAACACGATCTAGCGAAAAGTAGCGTAAAATCTGTCATATTTTTATCTCCGTAAGATGAAGAAACTCGTGATTGGATGTTAGAGGTGTTACGTCACACCAGCTGAACACGTTTAATTCTGGGAAATAATATGGCACATTTACGAAACGGGAGAATTCAGAATGTCCTACTAAATTAACATCACTGTTCATAACCTAACAGAAGATGTCACTAATACTAATATGACCGTTCCTAATATGACCGTTCCTAACTTAACTGCCACTAAACTAAAACTTCTGCAGAATTCAGAATGCCCTACTAAACTAATATCACCGTCCATAGCCTAACAGAACCTGTCACTAATTAGTAACACCGTTCCTAACCTAACTGCCACTAAACTAGAATTTGGGAGAATTCAGAATGCCCTACTAAATTAATATCACCGTTCATAACCTAACAGAACCTCTCACTAATGATATACGATTAAAAGCAATGTACAGGAAGCGTCATGTTGGTCAACCTGCCTCACTGAGAAACAAAAAAAATCGCCCATCCGTGGAAACCTGCGCACATCGCGAGGTGGGCCCCCCTACATTGCGACTTTGCCGAAATCAAAATGATTTTAAAAATGGCACACAAGTGCCTTCAAATGATCTTCACATGGTCAGAGGGGCTTTTAATCCTCATTGTTGCAGATAATCAAAAGATGTATAATTTGTCCTATTTCACAAACATGTTTCTATTGACTCATCTACAGACACATCTGTCATGCAATCTAAATCTAAAACTGAAAGAAATGGAACAATATCACAAGATTTTCTGGTTTTGACACCACTGCTAACGTAAATATGGTAATAGCAGGTTCGTTGGGTTGCAAGAAAGCTAAAATACAACACTTACAATTATTACTGAAAATAAACTTACGCTATTATGCAGATCACACGTATAGCCTGTGCAATATAGGCCTACGGATGTGGCCTAAATAAAGCCAATAATTGTCCTGAAGCAAATTATATACATTAAAAATATATTGAAATGCTTCCAATACACCGCCACGGATAAGACTACCTCCTGTATTGCCAGATTTCAAGCAGCATGACTTCAGAAATAAAGAAGGCAGATGTTATGTTGAGAACAACATGATTTCCGCGACGTTTTCGCTCATAACTCTCGAATGAAAAAGAAAATTTAAAATCCGGTTTCGAGAAGCATTCGAACGCTCTTCAGTCCATCTACGTTTCCTAGTGTTATCGTAGAAATTAAGTGTTACTATTTTTTTTACAAAACACATAATGCATAACCTAACCTAAACTAACCTAGGGTTATAGTCTATAGTATGGAATGTAGTGCAGAAGTGTGCGAAGTTCGGTATAACGAAAGTACACCCGAAAGTACTAATATCTTCCAACACCAGAGCTGTCGGAGTACATAGCATTAAGTATTTCTTAGTTACTTTTAACAAATTCTTGTTATAAAAGATCCTGAGAATTCATTTTATAAACTCTCGATGTTGGTTGCTATGTTGGAATGCACACTGCTGTTAAGTTTAAAATTTATTATTGTTATTGCAGGAACTACGCTATCAACAGTTTCATAAGTTACAGATTACCACACACTATTTGCACACAAGTTATGAAGAATAATTAATTTAACTCACCCATTGGAATCTCGTAAAATAAAATAGTTGTTTACAGTCGACCACAATGTGTTACAACATGATTGTAAACAGTTGAAATACGGAAATACGGAAATTCTCAACGCCATCTGATGCAAGCACTGCCTTCTAGACTACTGTATATTACTCGTGTTATTCTCGAGACGGCGGTGGACGCAAGGAAGAAAGCGACAGTCACATTGAACAGTTTTCAGAAAGAATAGGTTGAAAATAGCAAGGGTGTAAACGTCATACGAACAATCGATATCGTAAAATTGTCGTGATATTTTTGATACTAAGCATGTCGCTTATTAAAGATATTGATACGGTGGGTGAGGTAAAAAGAACATAATATACGATTTTTAACACTTCTAATTTATTTTCGTTTTTACAAATGCTTCATATTTTTTGTTATTTTAAAGTATATTTATGTATTCAAATTAAAATCAAATTAAATTATCAAACAAACAAATAAACAGGTAACTGCTTATTACTACTCAAATGTAATTGACTTTGCCAAAGTATCAATTTTAACGTTTACACCTGCCTTAGGATTGTTCTTCAACATAATCAGTTTTTTAAACATTTACCGCGAACTTTTTTTCATAGGTAAGGTATACTCTTAAAATGCCCAGACTCAACATTTTTCGACCAAACTTTCAATGAATACACTTTAATTTTAGCAATAAATAATTTCAAATATAAGTCATTTTCCTAAATACACTTACGTAAGTCCTTGAACAGAGATACTGTGCAGATCAGGTAGATTCACAAGCATGTAAAACTGTCCTGTCATGCGTAGTGCCTATTTTTCGGACATTTTTGTCTAAGATGGTACAAGATTGTTCACGTACTTCTACTTTCTTCAGGTCTATAGGATTAGGGTTTACATTAAGCATTTTAAAATATAAAAGTTATCATTTCTGTGAGCAGAATTATAAAAACCAATAGGTCTACTATTTTCGAATGTATATTGAGCTTTTCGACTTTTTTTAATAGTAGGTCTAGTATGGTATGGTATGAAAATATTAAATTCAGAAGTAGGATAAAATTGAATAAATTATTTATTCATTTTCATACACTTTCACATACAATTGATATTTTATTTCAAATTTATATATTTTTATTATATATTATATATATTAATATATATTATATAATATATATATATATATATTAATATATATATTATATAATATATATTAAACTTAATATATATTATATAATATATATATATATTAATATATATATTATATAATATATATTAAACTTAATATATATTATATAATATATATTTTATAATATATTATATATTATTATATTATATATAATACCTATTATATATTATATTTTATTTCAAATTCTTTATATAGTTTGAATATACATTGTGTTACTGTTATATTGAATGAAAGGTTTCTAACAATATACAGCCGCCCGGGCCTTACCGGGCCGCGAGAGAGGAATGAGCTATGGATCACTACACAGACATACTTTGTTGACCAGATAAGGACATGGAGGGCCTCCCCGGATGAGTGATCAGCCTAATGCCGAGGCCACCTCCGAGACAACATGAACACATAGGACGAGACACACCATTCACACACACACACACAAACACTCACTCCGAACAAGGCGAGGATGGGATAAAGATGATAATAATGGCCAGATGATATACGGGGACCACAAGGGCCTAAAGTTACCTGACATTTGTCTCACAGGTGAGGGAAAACCCCGGAAGAAACCTCACCTAGGTAACTTGTCTTGAACCCGGGCCCGCTCCTCTCACGCATCCCCTGAGCCACAGCGGTGGACTTGTTCCAATGTTATCTGAGATAAATACTTTCCGGTATCTTAAGACTGTTATATGAATCGAAATTATTTCTGATTATATATTTACAACCACTCAATGTGTATCTGTAATATCTATTTTATGGAACTCGGAGGTTCATTGCCGCGTTTACATAAGCCCGCCATTCAACCCTATTTTGAGCTAACTCCATCTAACCATCAGTCGTAAATCTTTCTTCCCTTAAATTTCTCCTCCCATCTACGTCTAGGTCTTTCGAATGGTCTCTTCCCTTCGGGTCTCTCAGTCAATGGGCAGAGTTAATAAAAGACTGTCAATGCCTTTACTGCAAAATTTCAAATAAATACTTGCATTTTAGTGAATAAAATATTTCAATAAATAATGTTGCTCAGTACATGCTAGATCAAGTAGTACTGCAAAATATATGAATAATAGCAAATATTTATCAATACAAGTAAAAACAGTGAAATTTCCAAGTATGGTACAGACCTTGCTTAAGGTTGGAAGCAACTGTAATGCGTTATCTTAAATGTTTGTTTTTATAAGAATTAGGAAGCACAAAGTGTGGGGGCTCAAGAAGTTGGTTTTTACTTAGATTCAGAAAGGAAAATGTGGAGTGGCTTACTTCATATTTCATGGATGAAAATATTAAAACACGTGGCGGTGCCTTTACAAGCAGGCAGAAGATATAATTTTTTTATTTTTATGCGATCCAGGCTATTCGAGTCAGAATTCATAGTACTTAATTGTGGTTGAAAAAAATCTGTGTTTCAGGCTATTACCTAACAAATTCGCAATTTTGTTTTGTTATTTTTATTTAATCAGTATGGCCCATCGTATGTAGTATTCAGGTATCAAATCGCACAATTTTTTTTTGTTTGTTTTTAAACTAGCTGGTGTCCATAGCTTAGCCCACATTTATTAATATAATCGCTAGATAAACAAAAAAAAATAACTTACTCTTAATAGGAGCAAATAAAAACGTTTAAAATTAAAACTGAGAGATTTTAAATAAATTGCATTAATTACCTACTTTTATATTTAATTGTACTGTTAGACGTAGTAAATAAATAATTAAAACTACTAAAACGAATCATGTGCTGCCATATGTGTAGGCCTATACAGATTGAAAATGAAATGATTAAAACGAACCATAGAATTATATACTTTACCCACATATGTAAATCATCCATAAAGAATTAAAAAATTAATTTAAAAAA
Source organism: Ectobius pallidus (assembly GCA_964059195.1). Lineage (NCBI taxonomy): Eukaryota > Metazoa > Arthropoda > Insecta > Blattodea > Ectobiidae > Ectobius > Ectobius pallidus. Next base: position 61,811,347 of record CAXKWD010000010.1, read on the forward strand.
ACTAAAAATCCGGCTTCGGAGTGCATTCCACGATTAGAGTGCGCTACCCGGTAAGAAATGACCTCAGAGTCGAGTTCCTAGCCCATAGTGAGTTTTGTCCAAATCGGGAAATGTTTTCCTATTTACAGCTACAGCCCGCTAAGCCAGGCTAGATGGGACAGGAACCTATCCGGATCACCGAAAGTCCGGATTAAACGGAATTAGCCCTAAAAGGCAGGCACTATACTGTTACAAGTTTTGGATGGGTAAAAACATAAAAATAGATGTTTTTCATAAATATAACATTCCCTACAATTAAATTTTAATACTACTGTATATGTATACCTAGGGTTTTAATCTACGAACTGATGTAGGATTAACAAAACAAAACATCTTTGTGATTAAAATTGAAAATTTATTGGTTGATAATTTGTCCTGATCAACCGGAAGGGGGGGGGGACTCTACTGTACGTTCATGATCTCCATTCCGTCTACCTGTGTTAAAAATTTCAGATCTCTTCGTGCTGTAGTGTTACAAACAAATCAAGCAAGGAGTACTAACAAAATCAGATGGATCGACATCTCCACGCGTTATGTTGAAAAAATCTATTTCCGCGATATTCTTCTTCTCCAGTTGCTATGGCAAAAATAGTAAAGTCATTTATTATTATTAATTTCACAATTGAAAAGTATTACTAAAATCTGGTGATGCAATAGTGTAGAAAATCATGTTTTCTTCCAGTTCTTTTCTTTCATAATTCGCAAACGAAAGCAAAAATTGAAAAGCCGGCTTCAAGATTTATTTAAACACCCTACAGTCCAACTATGTAGAAAAAAAGAAAAAAAAACAGCGTGCCCTAGATTTGGCTGGGTATCCCACTCAGACAGTGAGGTAGACACTCATACCCAGTTCAGCCCAGAAAGTAACGCTGTCACTTTCACTTTCGCTGTCACACTCCTTCCCTTGAAAATGTATATAACTTCTGAGAATATTATACTGAATCAATAAAAATGCAACAGTTTGTTGGAGTGTTCACTGGTAGATTTGGAAGTTGCAAGTAACTGGGCTTTGACAAATAGTGAAAATATCGATATAATTCATTAGTGTAAACAAATACTATAGAGGTACTCTATAGGTATAGTACTCTATAGTATTTGGTGTAAATAAATAATGAATAATTAAATCCAGGAAAATAATGCACAATGTGATGCAGTCACATTAACTTTCTCTGCCTGGCCATGGAGAATATCATTTTCTCACTTCGCATTTTGATGTAGAATACGAGGTCACATTGCAGGGACTGTCTCAGCCTGAAGTGTGCCAACGAAGCCGGTAAAAAACCTATCCACTGATACGTTATTCATAGCTGTAGGCTTTGTATTTTTAGTTGAGAAATATGGATTCCTTAAACATGTAAAGGAGACAAAATAGAATAGAGCGTTTTTAGCCCTATATACGTCCCAGGATTTGGGGGAATAAAGTATGAAAGTGATATTGAATTTCTTTTCGATTTCAGCCCCGGTTGTAAGGTAACACGAGAGTGAGAAATAAAATATTCCGTAAAGACAATACAATTTTATGTTCCGGAATTTATGTTTCTTCTTATTTCAAACCCTATCAGGCTTGGTGTGTAGAAGCAGCGGGGTGAAAAATTCAACATCCCCTATGAACTATAGAAAGATATATCAAGCGTTCTCTGAGGGAATAGTTTGAATGTGATAAGTCGTTCTCATTTCAAATTATACATACCTGTAAAAAGGACCTAGAGCTTGAAAATCGAAAGTCCTTCATAAGTTAATTCAGAATTACAAAGTACTATACTAATTTCACTTTAAGTTCAAAGTAGATGTAAACAAAGCCACGTGACAAGGGAGCGCCTCATTGGCTAGTGGACGAACTGTAACTTTTGCTGCTTAGTATGCATACTCATGCTCTTAATAAAATAGTTCGGTTCATACCGTACCTTTTTGTAGCTATTTTCGTGCAGAGAAATTTAAAAACACGTTTCTGAAGCAGATCTGTATATGAAACAAACTTAATTTGGTCAGATTTTCCTGACGCATAATAACTAACTGAACTAATTAAACCGTTACAACAGTTGTAAATTGTAGGCGTTTACGGCATGCTCAAGCACGCCATCTTGGAATGAACTTGTCACAACCCCTTCGCAAGAATCTGGTAAGACCTGCTGAATATGCGTTCGTTTATTTATTTATATCGGCTATACAACACGTACGTGAGGACAAGAAGTCGTGTGCTAGAACAAGACAAACATTTCGTCGAAAATTGCATGTAACCTACAGCTCTGATAGGACTGGGGCGGTGACAAACAGAAATTAATGAATAGTAAACAACATTTAAAAAGAAAACGCCTCTGTAGAGGGCAGCCAACATTGCAAAATGAGAGTAATTTTTTATACTCGTTAATATCTTATTATTAACTGTCTATGTCTTTCTTAAATACTGATATTAAATTTAATTTTGTACAGATGTACCGATCTTTTCAAAGTAAATATCACATTTTTCAACAATGGTGCATGTTGTAAAAAATAATTTAAAAGTACTATTGAGAACACTGGAATATTCACAATTCCTCATTCCGTTTCTTTCCGTAGCGGGTAAATCCCCACGTGGTATTGTCACATGCTCGGCGTAGTGGTACACTAGAGTTTGTTTACATCTACTTTGAACTTAAAGTGAAAATAGTATAAACCCGGGCGACGCCGGACCTTTTAGGATAGTAGATTAATAAGAATCGATCTAGAGCTTAACTCGTAGATCGATTACAAAAATTGAACTTTCAAATAACTTTGCTGCTCAAACTTTGGTGATTAAACAGAACATACTGTGTTACGTAAACAACGTGGTACTTCACCTACGAGTTACGAGTATAACATACAACTTATCAGATTTATTTGATAATAAGAAAATACTTTGTTAATCACAGCTTAAAAATATTAATTTCATTCACTTACTGTATATAATTTGTTTTCTTTCTTTCAGAACTATTCGAAAAAAATATTTATTAAAAATGAAAACAGGCTGACACAACTTACCAGCGAAGAAGATGCTGAGAATAATACATACTACTTTAAATGAATACCACTTGAATAATAAGATAATTTCTACCAAATATACCGGTATATACCTGTTAAGTGTGTTTGTGTGTGTGTACACACCGAAGAAAAGAGGGAAGGATAACAATACAGGTATGAAAATAACCAAAATGTAAACATACCCCTCCAAGGGGAAAAAAAAAAACATATCAGGTACCGGTAGCTAGTATAATATTAATACTATTTTAGCTGGTGTTTCCGTGTAGACTTAACGCCACATACTGACAAGACCGTATTCAATAAAATCAAGTAAACTGATATGACAAAGTGCCAGAATGCTTTTGTTCAGTCAGTGATAATTGCAATTATGATATGGTGAAAATAAGTTATTTTTGTAATCGATTTCCGAGTTAAGCTCCAGATCGATTCATTAAGTAGGGCTTACGGAAGGTCAAAGGTCTGATTTGATAAGCATATAAGTGAGGGAATATGTGGGTAGTGATATTTGTCAAAGCTAACTGTCTTGCAACTTCCAAAGCCGGATATGAACACTGTAAAACAATATGTTGTCATAAGAACTGCATTTGATAGGCCTAAATTCATCTAATATATTACCATAAAATAGCCACAAACTTTCTTCCCCATGCGCAACATATCGAGCCCATTTCATCCTCCGTGATTTAATAACTCTTATTACGTACATTCGGTGAAGAGTACAGGTTATGAAGCTCGTCATTATGAAGTTTTCACTAGTACCCGTTTACATCTGTCTTAGGCCCAAATATTTTTCTAAGCATCCTCAGATTATGTTCTTTCGGAACAGTAAAGAACCATGTCTCACATCCGTGTAGTAAAGCCGGTAGGATAATTGTCTTATATATTTTTATTTTTAAATTCCGAGAAAATAAAAGTTTCTGAATTGCATAAAAACAAGCATTTCCTGATTTTGTTCGACACTTAATTTCTGCCTTAATATTATTTATATTGTGGACTACTGTCGCTATAACACGATGTAATTAACCATGAATTGTGCGGAGAACAACCGCCTTTTTTCACATCATTTTGTCAAGTATGCTGATCACAATGTCATTAACTGAAATTCTACAATTTTGGAGATTTGCTTCTGAGGTACGGTTAACAACAGTGTACGGGCGTAATACCGTTTTGAAACTTTATCATAAATAGGCTAAATTTATTTTATGCCATGTCATGAATTACTAGAAAGTAGAACATCAGTACTACAATAGTAACAATGGATTAGATCAACTTTTACAAGAGAATGTACTTAAGAAAATTACTTGTAAATATAAAAACTTATTAATTATGATTAATAGGACAGTAAAATATTTCATTGCAATTGGAAAATAATGTGGCCCAGATTGTAACAAATTAAAAAGTATAGAAATACTTTGTAATTATCTACAAAAATATTTTAAAACAAGGAGTAGACAAAAAATTACTAAAAGTTTCAGTCAATAATGAAACAACACAAAATGTAAAGTTGACATAAAATATAAAGTACACTACATCATGTAAGTAATAGACCTACGTCTCAAAAAATACTGTGTCATCAATAAAGTTGCAATTATTATAAATTTAAAGTGTTTTGTTATTAGGCCTACTGATGCTTAAAAACTGTCGTATAATATTAGACTTCTAGATGGCAATATACTCCTTACGTCTTTACAGAATGTTTTTCAGTGTACGATGCAAGTAATATGAATTAAAATGTCTTAATGAAATTCTGCATTAATTACCACATGATAGGCCTAGTTGAAAACGCACATTCAAGCAGTTTTCTTGTAATATAAATAGGTACCTAAAATAGGATTTCAATTGTTATATTGAAATTTGTCTCATAGATTGAACCACTAAAATGCATTTCTCAAGGAAGCAGCCGACAAGTCATTATTCGACTACGTGGAATAGTTAAATCAATCGTCACGCCCTCGTTTCCGAATTATAAGAGTAATATTTGGAGGAAAATCTTCTGTTGATGAATCAACCGTAGGAACTTGAAGATTTCCTCTAGACCTTCTGCTTCGTGGACTTGGCGTAGTAGAGGTTGCAGGAGAACGTTCTACACATTCTGGAGGCAGTCTAGTTCGTGGAACATCACCTGTGCTATGACTGACTTCGTCTTCTTCGGGGATTGTTATTGTAGCTTGAACATCTCGCGAAGTCCCAGGTTTGTTCATTTTTTCTCCCTGATCTTTAGGCTTGCGATGTTCTGGAGTTGATGGTGGAAAATTATGTTCTCCCTGTTCAAGTGAAAGATCCTCAGATAACTCTTCGAAACCATGAACTTGATTTAATGGACTACTTACAGTCCTCTCCTCTTTTCTACCTTCGGGCAGCTGTGGCACCGATGACTTTATTGGGCTTAACCCATGATGATATTCTGATGGTTGAGGTTTCAGGTGATGTGCATGTGATGGTGCATTAAATAAACGTGAAAGCGATACACTTTGTCGTAAGCCTTGTGAAGTCTGAAGTTCCTTCATGCGGCCTTGAGTAGCCCTGACCACTACTCCTGAAGGACCTGGTAGTTCTGGTATAATTGAAGATGTAGTCGTTTGTACATTTGGAGGAACAGTAAGTATACTTAATAGTATACTGTGTTGTTCACCTTGTGAATACTGAACTTTTTGCACATGGTCTTGAAAACTACTCACCTCTTCACTCGTAAGTCCTGGCATACATGATGGAGTAGTAATTTGTATATTTGTAGGAGCATTATGTAGACTTGACAGCATATTCCCTTGTTCGCTTTGTGAATACCGAAATTTTTGCATGGGGCGTTGAGTAGCACTCATATCTTCATGCATAGGTAGTTCTGACAGGACTGAACGTTGATGGGCAAAACAATCTTTCAGTGAGAGGTTTTCAGGTTCAACTTGTGAACTCTGGCTTTGGTCCCCCTGCCCATGACGAAGATTAGCACCTGCGGGTGTATGTGGCATCACAGAAAGAGGCTGTTCTACCGCGGCGTTTGTGTGTTTGTTCTGAACTTCGAGCTCTGAACTCAAGTATGAGACCAATTCTTTATCAAAATCGTTCGAGGGTTGTGTATTTGAGAGAGTGTTAAATAGATATGAAAGTGACCCGTACTGAGATAAACTTTCTGAACTTGATAACTGACTTGTAGCACCACTCGCGCCTTGATCCGTAGATCTGGTTAGATTTGTCGGTACCTGTGGTGTGTTAAATTGAGCATTTGAAGAACTATTCAATAGATGTGAATTTTGAAGTACAGAATCGGTTAGCTGTCCATGAAATGTCTCCACTGTTTCACTCGAAGTTTCGGACTGTTGTGGAAGAACTGAAAGTGTTGATGGATGTATCTCTGCGGATGAAATATGTAGTTGGGAAACATATGCGTTTCGAGTTAAGTGTAGCAAACTATTTTCTTGGCTTATCTGTCCTTGTACAATATTCACACCTTCATTGGCTTGAGCTGGCATAAATAAAAAGTTATTTTCTTGTAAATTTGTGGATGCACTGAGGAGATCTGTTGAGGGTAAGTTCTCATTGGTGTTTTGTAAACTCTGAATTTGGCTTTTTTGGTAATGAATATCACTCACCTCTTCACCTTCATGTTTGGGTTGTTCTGTGTGGAATGAAAGTAGAGGAAAATTAAGTAGGGTCGCCTGAGAAAGCCTTTGTGAATTCTGAAACTGATTTTCAGGGACACGAACGGAAGTATCAGCTGATTGGTTATTACTGCCAGACAGTTCTGTCAAAAAAGGAATAATACCAGATGGGAAGCTTGGAAGAGAGATACTATTTATAATCGAAATACTCTGGGGTACATGCTCTAAAGACTGCTGATCACTTTCTTGTTTACAGATGTTTTCTTCACCACTTCTAAAGAGATCAAATACCTGTGGAGTTGTAACAGGTTGTGAATTAGGTGCTGAATCATATTTATGTTCAAGAGACGTGTTTTTAGTTCCAGACAACTTTGAAGTTGGCGAAGTTTGCTGGCAAGATACCGTTGGTATGTTTCTTGTAATTGTAGAGGAAGAATTTTCTCCATTTTCAGGACTAACCATTACTGAAATTTTAAATCTCTCCATTGTCGAAGTGGAAGGATTTTCATAAGTATTTGTGACTCCTGGTAGCTGATTGCCTGACGTATATGAAGAAATTGGGGAATGCTGTGTTGCACTTGTCTGGTTACTATTTACATATTGATTCATAGTGATTATATTTTGTGTTAATATGTTTGTCTCTAAAACATGTTGTCTAGAAAATGTTTCTGATAACCTTGAAGACGTAGAACTACCTGGAATAGAATATTCATGTGCAGTGCCAAGATGAGAAGAGCCCCCCGCTAACCCTTCGTAAATTAATGTCTGATATTGGTCATATGCTAGAGTTCCATATGTATGAGCTGGAATCAAAGCATTTGTGGGCCAAAAGGATTGTGGTATTGCATGATGTTGAGTTGTTTGTAGATGAAGAGGAATCCATAGCAAATCTCGCACAAGTGAATTATTTTGGAAGAAGTCTGTCATCAAATTCTCTGGCGACATACTTCTATTAGAAAACATTCTTTCAGGAGATTGTCGAAACCTACGCATGCTACCCTGATGCATCACTTGAGCAAGAGAAGAATTACTGGGCGCTAATGACTGCATATTCGTCGCCTCTAACAAAGAAAGATTGGAGATTTCTCCTGGAGGAAGCTCAAATGTAGTCTGATATTTTGAAGAGTTTTCACTCGCTGAATTGTCTTCTCGTGGTTTTTCTTGCAAGCTACTTTCTTCAAGAGTATCACCGTCTTCAGTCGCTGAATTATCTTCTCGTGGTTTTTCTTGCAGGATACTTTCTTCAAGAGTATCAATGTCTTCAGTCGCTGAATTATCTTCTCGTGGTTTTTCTTGCAGGCTACTTTCCCCAAGAGCATCAACACCTTCAGTTTGTGGGGAATTATCATCGTTCTTCGGATCACGATTTTCGAGTGTATTGTCTGAAAATACAATATATGAACACTTCACTGAAAGTGCAGAACTTTAACATTAAATTGTATATATTAAATTTAACAATTCTTCCCTAATCGACATAATAGGATGAACATGATATAGCACGAAGGATACGAATTGTCTTACATGAAAAATATTAATATGTTACTTATGTCGAAGAATTCTATATATTTTATACTAATTTTATCATATAAATCTTACGAGAAAGCTGTAATTGTCGGCATTTACTTTTTGTGCTGTTGCATTTTAGAGATGAATGGGCTATTTTCAAAAACAGTTAATCTTTTTTGGGGGGAAATTAAAAATAACAGGGTAATAACACAAAAACTAAAAGACTAAAATTTTTTTAGAGTTTTACTTTAATTTTACTTTTGTTGTTGTTTTGTTTTGTTTTCTACAGCAATCACATCTTCAGCAAATTCGCTGTACCTGTCTTGGAGTAGAAAAACCATAGTTAATATATGTTCCTAAATACACAAACTCACACTTCAGGGGCCTTAGCTCTAAAGAAGTACTTCGGCTGCAGAAAGGATGAGTAGCCCTAAAGTTATAAGTTCCAGGTATAGAATACTGCGCATGATTGTCTCGTTATCGCATGCATATTAAACTACACCTTGAAATTGGCTGTATTTTGTTTTAGAACATGATGTTTGTTATTGTATGGAATTGAGAGTCAATTCTGGATACACTAGGTTATGTGAAAAATTAAATAAGACTATCTTTCACCAACATAAAATTCATTGGAGCCAATATTCATTGTATTATGATTATTATATTAGCAAATGAAATGACTATAGTCGTTAAATAGCTGACATGCGAAACGAGTGGAAAATGCTGACTCTATAAGCGATCTTTAATTATTTTATTTACAAGTTTCTGGTCATTAGTATCTTGATATTAATTTCATTGCATCGTGTTCCTTATTGTTAAAGAAAATAAGATCTGTTTATTTATTTCGGCTTTTTAAGTTCAAACTAGCAAATAAATATTGTAAAGAGTTTCTTTAAAAATATGTGGGTAAAATAGTTTCTTGGAAGTCTATTCTAAGAAAAAATTCATTAAGGCCTTGTTATGACAACACACTGAATCAGATTAGAAAAGTGCTGCAAGACCAGAAAATATGGGTTTGTGTATGTGTTTGTGCATATATATACGAGTATATATATATATATACATATATATATATACATATATATATATATATACATATATATCCTTTTCTTCTCAGGAGTCAAAAATTATTTCAGATTATTAAAGCACGTACCTTAGATTATAACGTAAATTGAAACACATAATGCTAGGCAAATAATTTTTAAACTAGAAATGTAATACATATATTAATGACTGTAAATGCGAGCAATTATTTTGTGCCCTACTATAACTGAATGTTTACTTGTTGAAACAACGAGTAACGCAACGTTCCATCTCCAATTCACCTCAACCTACACAATGCAAAGGTCCGGGCATTCTTAACTTTCTTGACCTGGGTACCCTGGACCAAACCCTGCTAATAATAGACTAATAACGGCATGAAGAACTTTGTAAGCAGATAAGATAATAGACAGTACTTCAAAATGGTCCAATGTTACTATTAGAAACAGATTAGTACGTTGTTCTTCAGTTGTAGAAGTTTAAAAGCTCGTGGAAGAAACATACTTTTTCTAATAATCTAGTCTGTTGTCCTTACATATCTTAAACCAATTTTAATTAAGACCTATGAATAGTCGTTAATTTATGCATTGTCATGATATCTTCAGGTTACGTTATTATTTGCAACTTGATTTTCAATATGATGAGACCAATAATTTATAGCCTACATGATAAATTATATTTTAAGTTATTTTAAAGGTTACGTTAAGGAGAAGAATATTTTATTAACTATCAATTTCCATTTAAGAACACACAATACAAGACAGCTATATAACAACTCTGTTTCCTTCTATAAATAATTTACAGTACAAAAAACAAACAAAAAATAAATAAAAATAAAAACTACATATTAAATAGGATTCCATTCCCCCTACGAAATACAGTAAAAATAAATTTGGATGGTTCTCAGCAATATTACTGAATTATTTCACAATATAGTACTTAATTTTTAGTGAACATCTAGAAAACATCTAGAATAACGGTCATAGGCCATGGCCATAGGCTGGCCATATGGCCCTCAATCCTACCATCTGTCTAAACAATGCAGCGATCAGATGGTAGGCTATTCTCTGAAAGGATGAAGCGCCATGGAGTTAATTATCTAGGGGAGCATCGCTGTGTTCAATGAACTATTTGGGGAAAGTTATTTGTTTTTTAAATCAAAATTTTTATTGTGCCGTACTAGAATTTTGCTCGAATTGTATGATTTGAGTAAAAATGTCACCGTATGAACAAGAAGTTGACACAGATGTATGGAATACTCCTAAATATAAAATACTTAAAAAGAAGTGTTCTTTGTGGCAACTTCTTCACATGTGTTTCTCCAATCATAAAACTTTATAAGGTTAGGTTAAAGTCTGGCACAACAAAGACATCTAAAATGCCGATTAAAAACAATAAGATTCCTAGAACAGTTAATTTAACTGAAAGTTAATCTTGATGGAATAGTTCATTTTAATGCTTCAGCAAAATGAATAGCTATCTCTTTGTAAGTTACCATTCTAAAGAAAACTTCGTGGCCCTGAAGGGACTAGACCTCTCACCCGACCACTGCGTCGTCTACGAGCAAATGTGGCATTAATTCTAATTTGGCTTTTGATCCACTTTGATCATATTTTTTGTATCATTTAAAGTATTATTGGTTCCTGGTGAAGTGGAAGAAAAAGAAATGACTGTCTTTACTTTTAGCAGGTTAAATAAACTAAGTTATTATATATTACCTTACATTATTTTACCTACCGAAAGTCAAAGGATTGTTTTATTATATTGTTGTGTTCATGGTTTAGGCCTATTCATGGACTAGATAAACCAAGTAAATGACATTAAAGTAACCTAACCTATCTAACCATATCATTAACCGTGCAACTGGTATCATAGGTTCGCTAAAGCAGATCCATCGATCTGTATTATGTATTATGTATTATGTATGAATAATATGTTTAGTCTCAATACAAAAAGAAAGTTATGAGTTACATTATTTTAAGCAAAACTAATCACAACTGAAATTAGTTCTCTTATTTACTTGGAGATGAGAATAGCTTCAGAAATGCAAGCCTATGAAGTGCGTGTACTGTTTACCGACTCTAATAGTTACTGAAATATTTCACAGCTAGAACCTGAAGAGACAGTATTTACTAGTAAAACGAAATATGAGAGCAGTAAATTAGTAAAACGTAGTTTACAGTAGGTTTATTTTATGCATCATACAGTTAACAAAATTGTAAAAATTGAAAATGATATCTTTTAGGTACTCAGAATACGTAATTGAGAGTAGGAGTACATAAATAAACATTTTAAAGTACTTACCAGCATTCATAGTACAGCAATGATAAGACATCACTTAGAGACTATGTTTTCATACTAGAGTTCAAAGAGTAAAAGTATGAAATGATGAATATCAAGCATAGAGTGCGTTTAGTTAACCGGAAATGACAACCTAAAGAAATTTATGATGCCACTATTCGATAATATGTTTGGAAGAAGAACGTTTGGACATAAACATTCAACATCAAACCACAGGTGGAAGGTTTAACATGGCATTGTGGTATAAATGAACAGAGTTCTCCAAGATTTCAGCCATTTCCATGAGTAGTAAATATTTTACATCCTACCTCTTATTCCGCTAAAGCACTCTTCCTCTTCTTCTTCCTCTTCTTCTTCTTCTTCTTCTTCTTCTTTCGTCCTTATTTATAGACGCTACTGTCCCTCTCGTAAAGAGAGAAATACTGCGTCTGCTAAGCACTGTTCAAAATTATAATACCGTAAATTTTAGGGATATTTAAATCTACTATTTCGTCAAACTTGAGAATAAGGTGACCGCCGTTTCAGCCGGGCCGTACCGAGTGGGACCAAGCCTACAATGTCGCCAACATTACAAACATGACTACTATTGCTATTACTACATGCCAATTGAAGTTTGCAGATAAACGACACAACACGCCACGCCGATGTATTATTTCATATTCCGATACGAAATAACACATCCATAATACGATGGTAAATACAGGAGGACGAATAAAATCAGTATTAGTAGGAGTTACCTTAAGAAATTAATTACAAACTAAAGGATTAAACTTCTTAGTGTAACGATGTTTTACGAAAGGTGTGGAAGGATACAAAAAAGATTCGGCATTAATGTCAGTAGTGACAGCTAAATTCTAAGCCAGTGCCAGGTTATGTTAGGTTAGGAACAATTATATTAGTTTAGCATCACCATACTGAATAGCGCGGGGCTTTAGCTTGTCCATATTGAATCTCTTCTGTGATGGGAAATTTTAGCACTGCGCCAGTTGTTCCTCTTTTGTTTCCGCAGCTCTAAGGGTCACGGTCGCTAATGGCGGAGCTTACCTCACTGTTTGCTGGCTACGCCATACTGAAGGAGTTCCTACTATTTTAACTTATATTACAAAACTGGTAAATTTGTTTTAAAAATATGTTATTACCTTGCTATAATCTTCAACGAGTCCAAAATAAAATTTTACATATTTTTCTTTTTTCATACTAGATTCTTCTTTTTTCAAACTAGCACAAAACTTTCCTATCCCGGCTGAATGCAAGGATCATGTTAGTTGAACCCATACTTAAAGTAGCTTAATAACATGTTTTTCAGTTTTATGAGACCGAAAGAATTTATATTTTTCTTTTAAAAAAATTCTAGACCCCTAATGAGTAATGACCTCGCTATAGATGTTCCCATATCAATAGTGTAGCGGGGATGCATCTGACTCTGATGTGTTAAAATAAATATTTAATATCTCATTACTAATATGTTTGTACATCTACGGTACAAGATGCCCTGAAGAGGCATCGAAATGTCTGTCCGTCTGTCTAGAACCCTATAGCCCCCCTATGTTGGGAGGTGGAGGTTTCTGTTACCTATATGAATTTTGTTACGCTTATTTTCCGAGAGGGGGCAGAGGGACAGGTGGTCAGCCCATCGCCTCTATCGAAATGTCTAGCCAATAACATAACAATTTTGTTGAGCTGTGGTATCATTTGTACATTTTATTTTATGACTCTGTTACTTAACCAAAATTAGGCCTACACAATTTCATAATTTGAGTATAATGACCGGGAATTTTTTAAGACAGAATTTTAAGTGGATAGCGTCACTTTCGCTTCGGATATTTTCCTTCTAATAGCTGTATTCAGTTATCCGTGTTTCCTACAGGCCTAAGCCAAAATTGTCATGAAAAATTAAAGAAAATTCTCTGAATGCTTGTAATTATGGTCCACTAACAAATTTTTCTAATCGATAACAATAGGTTTGTTCCAGCAACATTAAAAAACCGTCATGACATGCGTGAGCATCGGAAGAATATCGGTGGAGCACATATATAGCCTAGATTTAATTGATAATTTTAAGGAATACAAATTTACCTTCTGGAAGTGCCTTCTATAAGCCTCGAATTAACCCCAGAGATACATGTACCGTATTCGGAAACACATTATTTTGGAATATTACGAATAGGTTTGCAAGCTAAGAAATAAATCCACACGTTTTCAATGACTCTTGACTAGGGACCGGATTTCTAGGTTTTTAAAAACACTGTTTTAGGTTTTCCATTAGGTGAAATAGTTTTTTTTAGGTTTTTTGTCCAAAATATAGTTTTTGGGTAGTATAATTGGTTTAATGAATTTGAATGTGCTACATAGGATTCAATACATAATACTTGTAAAGTTTAACTTAACAACATTGAATTAAATTTGTGTAAACTTGCTTTAGGACAATGTTAAAGAATTGAAGAAAGAAAGCATAAACAATCAAAAGAAGCAGTGAAAATAAGATTGCCTCACATATCCTGGTTACAGTATATCACTAAATATCTTTCAAGATTCTCAACTGTGAAGTTCTTCCTGTTATCTCTTAGAATACATTTGAAAGCAGAAAATGTCCTTTCAACCTCACATGACATCAACAATGGTTGTTCGTACGAATATTTTAAAAGGAATACGCAGGCACTCTTACACTTCCTCTCTTGATAATGTCATCCTAGACGACATTGGGTTGAACGAAACGCTGGTGGTATTAATTTCAACCCGACAAAAATTGTCTCTCCGCAAAATATCGATTTCTCAACTCACAAACAAAACAGACCAAAAAAAGTAGCCTAAATTAGATATTTTAGGTTTTTTATCCCGTTTAGGTACATTTAGGTATTTATACCCCCTTTAGGTATTTTTAGGTGCCACAGAATTAATGTGGGTGAATCCTATGGACATGATTCGAAAAAGTGTGTGATCGTTTTTTGTTTTGGAAGTAAGGAAAAAAATAGGTAAAAACCTAAGAATCCGGTCCCTACTCATGACTATGGTGCAAGAAACCGACGCCATCAGGCAAGTAGTGCAATAAGACGAATTACGATAGCCTATTTCTCAATACGACTGAGAGTTCAACTCAAAAGCAGTGCCGATAAAAGAGCTGAGCTGTCTGAATATATCCTCTAAAATTATTATAAAACTTTAATTACAATTCACTCTTTTTTCTCTTGTAAATAATTTGCTACATAATAAACAATATTGCGATCATCCCTTTCCAGCCTACCAGGAATTTCTTAATTACTATTTTAGAAATAATGTTTTGCCTTCCATGAAAGAATGAAATATTAAATATTAAAAGTGTTTTCAAGGTATGATAATAAAGAAGATAGATCCTATCTAATTACTTTCTGAATAGCCTAACTCCTTACTCTTAACTCGCTGCGCTTTTGCCGTCTCAAATGTTTAACAATTTATACTTCTTCCAGAATATGACTGTTGTAGTGTATTGTAACATTTTAAAGACTACATTATTGTCTAATTTATAATTTTATATTTACCGAATGTCCTGCTATTAAGGTTATTTTGAATTACGGGTTATCAAGATGAAATAAATAATATACCTCTCCAAAGCTGTGAGGGCATTTAACAAGTATTAATGTACAATAACTATTATTTGAAAGAAAATTATAACCTATTAACGGCTAATAACGATTGTATGAAGCACATGCTCTTCCTCGAGATGACAAGAAATATACGGTCAAAATTTTAAAATGAGATAATTAGTCTAAAAGGCTAAAATAGCCAAAATGTTTATTATGAAATCCATTATCGTTAAAAGAATCAACACAATACCTTATACGGCTTTTTTTAAATCCGTTACAGTTGAAAGAATCAACACAATATCCTAAAAAGGCTTCTTATGAAATCCGGTACAATTAGCAGTATCAACACAATATCCTATGAGACTTAAACTACTTGTGAAATCCGTAACAGTTAAAATAATTAATCAACAGAATAAGCTAAAAGCCTACCTATGAGTTCGCTATAGTTAAATGAATCAACACAATAGCTTATAAGGCTTTTTTTAAAAATCCGTAACAGTTAAAAGAATTAACACAATAGCCTAAAAGCCTTCTTATGAAATCCGGTACAGTTAACAGTATCAACACAATATCCTATGAGACTTAAACTACTCGTGAAATCCGTTACAGTTAAAATAACTAATCAACAGAATAGGCTAAAACCCTACCTATGAGTCCGTTATAGTTAAAAGAATCAACACAATAGCCTAATAGTCTTCTTATTAAATCTCTTAGAGTTAAAAGAATCAATAGAACAGCCTGAATGTCTTCTTATGAAATCTGTTACAGAGTGATCAGCCCAATACCGGGGCCACCTCAGATACACACATACTCGCTTTGAACAAGGCGTGAAAGGATGATATGCGGGGACCGGAAGGGCCTTTAAGTTACTCCACATTCGTCTTACAGGTGAGGAAAAACCCTACCTAGATAACTTGTCCCGACCAGGAATCGAACCTGGCCCGCTACGCGGGAGGAGCGAACGATACTCCTGCGACACAGCGGTGGATTATTATTTCACAAAAACCGTTAGAAAAATCGAAATTAATTGTAAAATATAATATAAATCATAACAATACATACACAACAACTCCAGAGGTGGAAATATGAAATTCTTATGAACTCAGTTGGTGGGTCCCATTAAACCTGTTGGTGGAAAGAAACTATTATTTTCATAAAGTTTGGGTTGGCCAATATCAGAGACGACATAACGATATCCGACCTTAGAGACAGATGTAAGCCTTTTTCTGACAAAAACACGAAGGGTGGAAATTTTAGGTTATGTCAGTAGGAGAAGACAGTCGTAAAAAATAAAACCATTTCCTACATCCCTGATATTGCGTTCTCGCGAGCCCGCCGTCTCGCCGGACGGAAAAGATGATTGGAAGCTTTAGAGCCTCATTAATTTTGAAGACATTGCTGACAGGCCGGGGCCGGACCTCAATTATGAACAAGTATCGCATGGGGCGGACATCCCTGGGAGGAGTGGGATGGGGCTTAGGGAGGCGGCGAACGTGATGGCGTGGAACCAGTAGCTCCTGCCCTGGCCATTTGTCAAACTGAAACTACCACCATCTTGACTTGGAATTTTCTTGTGGCACAACCAAGCCTTGATCCCATCCCCTCTTCTAACACGCAACCTTGCAGTTTCTAATGAACTTTTTCCTCCTTTTGTGTTGTTATCTGATGTGAAGATCCTGGCTGCCAAGAGCACAGCTTTCCTCCAGGGCGGCCATGGCAAAGAAACCTGCACATCCTTTCTTCAAAGAGATGCTTTTAAACCTACCAAACCTCTCTTCTTCCTTTTTTTTTCCCTCAACTAAAGAAGTTAACAGAAAAGGGTGTTTCTGTGTGTAAGCTAATGTATTCGGACAAAACATTCCTGCAAAGAGGTTCTCTCTGCGGCGTGAAGAACATAAATTCAATTGTTTTAATGCCTTCTGTTAACCACACCAGCTCAAGAAAGAAATCCGTTCTAGGTCTACTCAACTTCTCGAGTGGTTTTACACGTTTCTCCAAAAGATTTATTATGTGGAACATACGCTTCTGACTTGGAATATCGAAATGAAGTAGCATGAAGATATATAATCATGCAACTGGGAGACCTTAGTGCAGACGTAGGCCTACATACTTCTTGCAATCCACTAACATAATAACTGCAATATGTAACCGATATACGTTTTTATGGGCTTCACATGCTTAGCGATTTTAAACTGGAAATTGTGCTACAGCTATAAATTTACGTATTTAATTTTATGTAGACTACTGTAATAGTGTTTAGCGGCGATAAATATTCTTGTGCAATTGCAAACTTATAACGTGACTTTTGTACCAGTGATTAAAAAAGTTTTGGTGTAATGCTGTTATTTGTAGCTACTTTTATTATAGGTAATTAAATTAATAAGACAATAACATTGAAATCAAGATGCAATGGAAAAAACATATTTCCATGTGACTTTTGTACCAGTGATTAAAAACGTTTTGGTGTAATGCTGTTATTTGTAGCTACTTTTATTATAGGTAATTAAATTAATAAGACAATAACATTGAAATCAAGATGTAATGAAAAAAACATATTTCCATGTGACTTTTGTACCAGTGATTAAAAAAATTTTGGTGTAATGCTGTTATTTGTGGCTCCCTTTATTATAGGTAATTAAATTAATAAGAAAATAATATTGAAATCGAGATGTAATGGATAAAAACATACTTCCTGATGTCCAGAACTTGTGAACAAGTTTTTTGAATAACGACTAACTATTTGTGTCTCTGTACGTCTGACATTCTAACTATGCAAGCTTACTGTAGGGTCAAGGAGATGGGTTCATTTTGTACTGCGATTTTGTGGGGCTTTTTTTAGAACCCACGATTTTTAAAATAACTTTTTTATTCGTATTTTCACAGAAGTGGCACCAATGACTGATAACAATTTAAATAGCCGAACCACTATCATAGGCAATAAAACAGGTTATATTTTGTATTTCTCTAAAATTACTATTATATACATATATAATTTACATAAATACATATATAAACAAATAACCTATATTTAAAATACAATCAATTTGTTCATGTTAATTTTTAGTATTTAATAAATAATATCGTGTGTTATTTTATGTGCACTGCTTTGAGGTTAAGGCGTCCAGGCGAAGCTGTAGGCCTACTCTCTGCATGTCTTTGCGACTGCCATCTATCGCAAAATACGAGAACAATCAACAGCTCATCACCGAAAACTATATATATTCAAATATATAAATATAGCAAGATATAACAACAAAATAATAAATTAGTATTTTTATATCAATTACAAGGCAGTCTAAGAACTTAAAATTTAGACATTTAAAGGTGGATGAACAAAAACAGTCGTACGCAACTTGCCTATAATGATGATTAAGATGCTCGTATGAAAATTATGAAACTCACTAGGCTTGTTTCGTAAACAATTTGGCATCTTAATACATGCCCTTACAGGTTTGCTGCATAATATACTATTGCCTGTCCTTACAACAGCAAGGCCTATTATGTATGTATGTATTTATTAAGTGCCAGTATGGTACTTTATGAGATTGTGTGGTGGACGAAAAAATGTCTGTCCGTCTGTCTGTCCGTCTGTCTGTCCGTGTGTCTGTACGCACCATAACTCAAATACGATTTTTCGGATTTTCATGAAACTTGGAAAACACATTTATAATTTCCATGGGAAGAACCCTATTGATATTGAACCAAATCGGTTCACCGGTACCGGAGTAATGCCCAATTTAGTGCCTATTTTAATAGATTATGGCGCCTTCCTAATAGAAAGGCGCCATAACTCAAATGCGTTGTATCGGATTTCCATGAAACTTGGTATACCCATTTATAACGTCCATGAAAAATGTCCTATTGAATTTGAACCTAATATGTTGACCGGTACTGGAGTAAAACCCAATTTAGTGTTTATTTTAAAGGCGAAATAACTCAAATACGCTTTATCGGATATTTATGAAACTTCGTATACGCATTTATAATGTCCATGGAAAGACGTCTATTGATATTCTTCCAAATTGGTTGGCCAGTACCGGAATAATGCCCAATTTAGTGCCTTTTATGTTAATATAGGAGAAGTCGCGATAACTCAAATATGCTTTATTGGATTTTCCTGAAACTTTGTATACCCATTTATAAAGTACATGGGAAGACGTCTACTGATATTGGACCAAATCGGTAGTCCGGTACCGGAGTAAAACCCAATTTAGTGTATATTAAAGACGCGGTAACTCAAATACGCTTTACCGGATTTTTATGAAACTTGGTATACACATTTATAATGTTCATGGGAAGACATCTATTGATATTGGATAATATCGGTTGACCTGTTTCGGAGTAATGCTCAATTTACTGCCTATTTTATGATAATATACTTATTCGAAAGAATTTATAAAAAAAAAAGCAAATCAGTTATCTTGACAACATAGTCAATTGTTTTACTGTGATGTTATATGGCTTTGGAAATTAAAATACAGTTAACTATAACCAAAAACACTATTGTTTTACATGCGCTTATCCAACTAGACCGTTAAACTGACCCAGGTGGCCGATATGGTAACGTCTTGGACTCACATTCTGAAGTTCCATGGGTCAAATCCCGAAACCGGCCAATTTCACTTTTTTTTTTTTTTGTATTTTTATGTGAGTGTGCGATTGTCAAGATATCACATATCTGTACAGTTCAGCTGATGCTGGAAGATTTTAATCTGATTTAAAAAAAAAAAAACTAGACCTTTGTTCTTCCGTAAGCCCTGCTTAATGAATAAATCTGGAGCTTAACTTGGAAATCAATTAAAACAAAAATATTCTGCATATCATAATTGCAGTCATAACTGATTAAACAAAAACATACTGGCACTTTTTTACATCAGTTTACCTGATTTTATTCACAATGTAATTGGGCTTTGCCCGGTGGCAGTGGTATCAATTACATTTACATTACAAGAAAACATTAAAGATTAAAAAAACATTAAAAATTATTACAGATACCCATTCTAATAACTAATAGGCTAACCTAATATTCCTAACAATTAATTATAGTACTCGTAGTTCTGAACCCTTAATCAGCAACATTTTTCGATATGAGTTGGCCTACTTTTTTTAAGCCAGATTTAAGTAGGGCGAAATTGACAGCCATGATATCAAATAAAGTATCGATTCGTACCTTTGTCGATAGTATCGGAAAGCTCTATTCATACGCAGTACTCGAGCAGCGTGTGCCTTTACCAGATCAGTGGTCTTGAGGAGGTGGCATTATCTGGAGATGGTTGTGTTGGAGGTGTAGCATTGTGATTGAGAGCTGTCAACCGCAGCGTCCGCGTGTGGCTACAATCAATAAGCTTGGGACCGCATCTCAGCGGGAACAGCAACACAAGAATTTCATAAATTGTCTCTGCTACGGCCGTTATATGCAGCGAATCCTATGGATCTCATTGCACGCATATGAAGCCTTCTTTTTAACTTCACCGGAAAGGAACGGAAAATATTCTCTGAACCTCGACTGACCAACTTTTGAACATTAAATAAAAAAGATTGATTCATGGCAAAGTTTAGAGGAGTACTTGGGACGTAAATCCTACACGGTTTGTTGGATGGTTCGTATTAAAAATATCTTCTTCTTTTCCTTATTTTTACCTCTCCCATCTACGACGTTTAAGTGACCCATGCCGCCCGGGTCTTAAAGGGCCATGATCTGTCGGAAAAGGAATCACCTATTGAATCAGATCCATACTTTCTTGACCTAGAGGACACGGAGGGCCTCCCCGGATGAGTGATTAGTCTAATGCCGGGGCCACCTCCGAGAAAACAAGAACACATATAACGAGACACACTATTCACACACACACACACACATTCACTTTGAACAAAGTGAGAACTGTATGAAGATGATATTGACTGGCAGATGATATCCGGGGACCACAAGGGAATAAAGTTACGTGACATTTGTCTCACAGGTTAGGAAAAGCCCAGCAAAAAGCCCCACCGAGGTAACTTGTCGGCCAGGATTCGAACCGGGCCCGCTGCGCGAGAGGAGCGAACGCAACGCGCGCCACAGCGAAATATGTAATTTGAAATATTCATATTTACTTGTATCGTGAAAATACTGGATATAATTCCAATTAGAATGCTTATTTATTATTAGATTATACTGACTTAAAGTATTACTTAAATTTAATAAGAAATATTACGGCAGCTTTAGGTTAAACTTACTTTCACCTATAGATGTTGCAGCAGCTTTTATTTTTTTCTATTGTGTTAATGCTGTACAATCATAATCAAAATTGACCACTATCATTAGTTCTGATTTAATTAACTGTAAGCTACTTCGATTTCTTTGATCTGTCCACTTATTGTTCACCATTGAGAAAACTCTTTCAGCGTGGACATTTGAGTCAAGATTCTTAACACAAAGCCTAAAATTTACGAAAACTATCGATATTAATATCTAAATTAATTTCATGGTAAAAATACATAGAATACTGAGAAATTAACGACAAAGAAAGGTTACGAAAAATACGGGAATATTTGAAGACCAATACGAGTCCGGGCTGATAAAAAGAATGAGTTCTCGGAAAATACGGGAAAACTGATCACCCTATCTGAACCTAATGAACAAAATAGAAGTATGCTCTTGTGAGTTTGGAATTCCAACACAAAATTACATGGTTTGTGGCAAAATGAATATAACACAAAAAAAAGAAGATATATATACTTGTGAAGTTTCAAAGCTTTCCAACACATTAAAGAACTAGACCCTTCAAAGATTACAATACTTCCTTCTTTTAAAACGAAAATGGGATCTCCAGGTTTTTTATAGTTTAAAACCGAGACATTTCAAAGAAAGTATAAAGCGTAGAGTGTTTTAAAACGAAATGTAGAAGTCAGCAAGACAGGAAAGAAAGAGAAGGAAAAAATGCTTCATGAAAGGTTCAGTAGAAAGGAACGGGTATAAATGCAAAGTTAAATAAAGCAAGCATATTATGCATGTGGAATAAAATGTGTAAATGGCAAGTTTATTGCATTATCAAAACCAAGCAAAATTATTAGTTCTTGCAGTGATCGAGCGGCGTGCTTGCTTAAGTTTTTTTCGTTCGACTCAAAGCTTGCGGGTTCAATCCCGACTGAGTGTGTAGGCTTCTCAGATATATAAAAAAATAATAATAATGAAAAGAAAGAAAGAAAAAAGGTATAATGCAGTACCAACATCCTTTTGCGAAATTGAGGTTTAACTTCTGGTCTTATCGTAAGCTTACGACACGTTATAAAGACTCACTTACCTAAAGAACGGGTCCTGATAATATCGTCTGCCATATTTAATTCACTTTGTTTTCTCTGCTTATTATTGGACGCATTTTTGTCTTATGTTTTAATATAGGCAGATCAATATTGTATTATTATTCTATTTTTAGCATTTTGTATTATTATGTTTGATGTCTATTGTATTTGTTTTGTGTAGATTTCTTTTAATGTATTTTGTATTTGTCCTGGTGTAGTGGAAGATAAAGGCCTATGGCCTTAACTCTTCCAGGCAATATAAAACATTATTATTATTATTATTATTATTATTATTATTATTATTATTATTATTATTATTATTATTATTATATAAGAATTTCTACCTCCAAAAATGATTCTCACTATTCTGCGTCACTAAAGCTGCACCATTAATATTTTTGAAGCAATAAGGGGCTAAAAAGTACCATATAATTTAATTAATTTTGTTTGATTTTAGTAGGCTTATGAGAACTGTCTGGTTCTTGAAATATCGTTATCCGGGAACAGCATTAAAACTATTATGATAATTTTTAAGGGTCAGATTGGAGAGGGTAAATTAAAAGGAAACATGATAGTGAAAAAAAAAACGATAAAAGAGTATGTATGCTGAGTGTATGCTCATGTGACTTTTTTTTTCAAGAACCACAGGAAACTGTTATGGTTGTTCGAAACTCTTCAACCTATCATAATAACCTAAATAGAAAATATTGTGATTCAACTAAAATCAGTTCCTTTTTTGTAGACAAAGATCCATTTTATAACAAGTGTTTCGAGCTACACATCCTTGAAGGTTGACATTCACAAAATATAACGTATGGGTTCTGAGCGATTTATTTTTGAGCTACGGTTAGGCCTATGCTCTTTTTACAGAGAGAAAGAAACCATATAAACAGTCTCTCCTTTTTCTCCCTAATACACATTCATTTCACACATAGACCACCCCCACAAACTCACAAATAAATGCTTAATTTCATGAAAGTGATATTCTTTCAACTCAAAGGACCTTAATAGATGCATTGCAAGAGAAAAAAAAAAAAAAAAAAAAAAATATTCCTCTTTCAACTTCATAGTAAGGCATAAGAACGTCCGACGTTAGAAATAAGAGAAACTGGAAAACTGGTTGACGGGAGGAGAGAATGAGAGAAAACTTGAAACTTTACGGAAGAAGAGATCAGGATAGGAAAGTAGTAGGAGAAACTGGGAGAGAGAGAGGGTGAGGGTGAGTGTGAGAAAAGAGAGAGAGAGAGAAAAGGTCGGCTGAAGGGAATGGCGAAGTGAGGGGGAGAGAGAGAGTGAAAGAGGATATTAGTTAGTGGTGTTGCTGCATCTTGAGTTAAGTACCTCTCCACCTCGCGATGCATATCCAAATGAGGTTATAACTTTCAAAGTTACAAAGTTTTTCAATCAAGTCTCAAGGATCCAATGGATAGTGTGCTTGAAATTAATGAAGTAGTCCACAACAAGCACTTGTTTGCTCGTATTTCTTTCGGCTGGAGTCTCCACAGTTTAACCAATTATTATTATTACTATTATTATTATTATTATTATTATTATTATTATTATTATTATTATTATTATTATTATTAAGTTATTGTTTTTATAAAATGCTAGTAAAAGAAACTATATGATTAAAATTTTCTGTAAAATTGTTTTATTAAAGGTTTATTTAAATAACATAATACTTTCAGTGCTCTGTGTACAATTATTTGCAATAGATATTTCCTTTTTGTGGGCCATGGTTCGATTTCCTGTTGAAATTTACCTCTAAATCTAGAAGTAGAATCAATAAAAGTGGTGCTGTAAAATATCTTTAAGCGCTAGTTTTTGCATAAAAAGCTCTACCTCTTGTACTATACTTCCCAAGTGATTTACTGGGTTTTATAACTTTATTTAGTCGCTACTTTACAGAACCACATTTACTGCGCAATACAAACCGAAGCACGAGAAGGGGCAAGCGAAGGACAAGTCTACTAGACCAATGGGCTACCAATGAAACCCTCCCCCCCCCCCCCATGGGAATTTCCGACACTTATATTTTTTGTTGGTATTGTCATCTAGTTTAAGATTTTAGTTGTTTGCCCCTTATCAATTACAGCATTTAGCCGGAAACCCCGGAAAACCCCGGAAATCCGGAGAAAATGAATTTGTTTTAATTTTTCATTGTACTTTGCTCCTAATATTCCCAGGCAATTTCTGACTCACACATTTTTGTTTTTATTGGCATCTAGTTTAATGTTTCAGTTGTTTGCCTCCTTACAAATTACAAAATATCCACGGAAAACCCGGAAAACCACGTATAGCCTATACGGAGAAAATTACTATGTTTTATTTTTTAAATCTTTGTTCTTTGCACCTAATATTCAAAGGGAATTTCTGACTTATATGTTTTTTTGTTGGCATTACCATCTAGATTAAGGTTTCAGTTGTTTTCCCCTTATCAATTACAGCATATCCCCGGAAAACACCGAAAACCACGGAAATCCGGAGAAAGGGACTTCGTTTTATTTTTTTAAAATCTTTGTTCTTTGCTCCTAGTATTCAAAGGGAATTGGTGAATCATATGTTTTTGTGTTGGTATTGCCATCTAGTTTAAGGTTTAAGTTGTTTTCCCCTTATCAATTACACCATATCCACGTAAACCCTGAAAACCACGAAAATCCGCAGAAAATGAGATTGTTTTGATTTTTTAAAAATCTTTGCTCTTTGATACTAATATTCCCAGGGAATTTCTGAATCACATGATTTTTGTTGCTATTGCCATATAGTTTAAGGTTTCAGTTGTTTTCCCCTTACAATTACAGCATGACAAAGAATACTGGAAAACATCCTGATGCTGAAGGGATGAAGGCGATTGAAAACCTGGCAGAACACACTTCATATTCTAATTTGACATCTGGGAATGATAATTTATCTTACCAAACCTACCACACTCACTACCAAACTTTCTTGACTGAAGTTAGAGAAGGGACATTCGGTAAAACAGCACAATTTTGGAATGGTAATATGGACAAAGTGTCATTGATTTTGAGATTTCAGCAACTAAAGAAAACAACTTTGACTTACACTTGGCATGTTTAGAAGATATGATTCCCCTTTTCTTTGCATGTGACCATCACAATTATGGCAGATATCTCGTAGTCCATATACTCACCCTTTTGAACCTGCAAGGGACACACTTGAAGCAGAAGAATTACTTCGCAATAACGGTTTCAGTGACCGTAGATCACAAGTTCTGAGTTCTAAAAATTCTGTGGATTTCCGTGCTTTTCCGGGTTTTACGGAATGCTGTATGCTGTAATTGATAATGGACGAACAGCTGAAACCTTAATGTAGATTACAATGCCAACAAAAAAAAAAACGTAAGTCAGAAGTTCCCTGGGAATATTAGGATCAAAGAACAAAGGTTTTTAAAAAATTAAAAAATTTCTTCGGATTTTTAAGGTTTTCGGAGTTTTCCGGGGATATGCTGTAATTTATAAGGGGCAAACAACTGAAACCTTACTCTACATGGCAATACCAATACAAAACCATATGAGTCACCAAGTCCCTTTGAATACTAGGAGCAAAGAACTAAGATTTCAAAAATTTAAACAAAGTCATTTTCTCCGGGCTACCGTGGTTTTCGGAGTTTTCTGGGGATTTGCTGTAATTGATAAGGGGCAAACAACTGAAACCATAATCTACATGGCAATACCAACACAAAACCATATGGGTCACCAATTCCCTTTGAATACTAGGAGCAAAGAACTAAGATTAAAAAAATTAAAACAAAGTCATTTTCTCCGGGCTACCGTGGTTTTCGGAGTTTTCTGGGGATTTGCTGTAATTGATAAGGGGCAAACAACTGAAACCTTAATGTGGATGGCAATACCAACAAAAGAACATATGATTCAGAAATTCCCTTTGAATATTAGAAGCAAAGAACAAAGATTTAAAAAATAAAACATTGTCATTCTCTCCGTATAAAAGTGGTTTTCCGGGTTTTCCGGGGATATGTTGTAATTTGTAAGGGGCAAACAACTGAAAACTTAAACTAGATGATAATACCAACAAAAAATATTTGAGTCAGAAATTATCTGGGCATATTAGGAGCAAATAGCAAAGAAAAATTAAATCAAACTCATTTTCTCCAGATTTCTGTAGTTTTCCGGGGTTTCCGGGTAAATGCTGTAATTGATAAGGGACAAACAACTAAAGACTTAAACTAGATTGTAATACGAACAAAAAATATGTGAGCCAGAAATTCCCTGGGCATATTAGGAGCAAAGAACAAAGAAAAATTAAAACAAACTCATTTTCTCCGGATTTCCGGGGTTTCCGGGTAAATGCTGTAATTGATAAGGGGCAAACAACTGAAAACTGAAACTAAATGGCAATACCAACAAAAAATATATGTGTCGGAAATTCCCACGGGGTGGGGATGGGGGGTATACAGTAGCCTACGCTCTATACATCAAGCGTGTTACTGAGAAAAAAAAGAGGATGGGAATAACTGTGCCTCCTTCCAGTAGACCTTATACTTTACTACTTATACAAACCTGGCCTAAGTTGTCCTAGCGAGAGGCTAACGGAGTCGGCAAACAGGAATAGGGGAAGTGTTCAGTGACACGATTGGTCTCTGTCTTGACTATTTTCTTTCAGCCTGAAATAGGCTATCATGACCGAGCCACCAGAAGCGAGGGTAGAAGAAATAAGTTAATACATGATAAATTAACGGTAAAAACTTTAGTTAGTAAAACTAGTTTAACAAATATTTAGACAAAGAATTATTGTATACTACTTGGTTACCGTCTTTCGTACGGGTAAAACGTATAAGCTTACAAAAGTTTTTCTGACTTTCTAAACTATGTAGAATTACTATGCCTTCTCCTTGCCATTTTATTTTGCTTCTGAAAAAACAAAGAATAATCTATTTGTACAGTATTGCTAAAATATCGACAAGGAATATAATGCTATTGTTTTCCGATGAAATTACTCATATGCCTGCCTTTTCTCGATAACTGTAACATAAAAATTTTGTAGAAAATTTAATTTGTAATACTACAAGTTGTCTCCGAATATGTTAGCAGTTGTAACCCTACCTTGATTGGTTAATACAAATAATTAAATCAACTGAGTGAATAATTTGGTACTAGGTAATATTTTAGTTACTAGAAGTAGGATATCTGTATCTGTATCTGTTACCCTATGATCCCCAGGTGGGGCGAAGGGGCCTCCAATGGAGGTTTCATTACCTATACTAATTTTGATATGCTTATTTTCCGAGAGAGGGTAGAGGGACAGGTGGTAAGCCCATCGCCTCGCAACTCCCCTCTGGAAACTAAGTATTTCTTGGACGTGAAAGGGCCGAGAAATGTTGTCCAGAGGCTCTAATTTAGGCTTGGAGTTCTTTTACGTGCCGTAAATCTAAAATCTACGACACGGGACCCCCAGCTTAAAGTCCCTCCCGGAGGACTCCGTGCCCAGGATTTTTACGTCCTGAAAACCCCATCGACCGCGGCCGGATTTGACCCCGCGCCCTGCGGATCTAGAGACGGGCACGCTACCTCTAGACCACCGCGGCCGACAGAAGTAGGATATAGACTAATATAATTGTGGTTACAGAAAAACAAAAAAATTGAATACAATTTTCTGTCTGTTTCTATAATAACGGAACCGATTGGAATACACAAGTTATATTAACCTTTACAGTGCTGAATTTACACAATAATATAAGCAATCTTCAAGTGAAATCATAAGTGGGATCTAAGTTTGAAATCAGTGGAGAGAATTGCAGTAGAATAACTAGTTTTTATGGATTACACTAGTAACACAAGTATAATAATTCTCACAATTCTGTATATATAACTTTACTCTATAGATATTACATTTCTGGTTTTGCACAGTTTTTGAAGTAACGAATTTTTACGTCCGTAGCAGTGAAAAGGTTAAAATCTCCTTGACATCTTTAGATTTTATTGTGTTTCTCATTAAAACAGCCTCAACAACTAAAAATCTTTGTCATACGCCGATTTTTACAATTTCTCGCAAATAGAATAGTTGTTTTGCTTTAAATAGGTATGTTGTAAAATGTGACAGTTGGTGCTTGGAAATAAATATTAAAGTGTAAACCCCATATATTTCCATTCATCCCTTATTGGAGCCGGGCTCACTCTTATTTCAGTTATGTCAAACTCCGCAGCCAGTGGCCATGCAGAGCGCAACCTTTATTATTTAAAAACCTTGATTTCTGATACCCCCAAAACAAGCCTTAAAACGAATTTCACCTGTGCCGTTCGGTTATGATTAGGGCTAGGATTTTTATGATGTAGCATGTTTTTTTTTTGGTAAGACTGATATGTTCCTTGAATAGTAATAAATGTTTGTTATGAAAAAAGTAATTAAATGTGACTACTTTAAGTCATATTTTTGCATATTTTACCATTTTCATGTGATACAGCATATTTTAATAATTAAATGGTCATATTTTCATTTTTTCAAGAAGTAAAGAACTTTTCTCATAGAACTTTTTTCTTCCATATTCATTTGAGTTGTTAAATTTCTCAGAATTATTGACGATAGGAAAACCTTTTTATTTGAATATTTGCACAAGGTATTCGTTGTACATTGCAACTCGGGGCTGATAAAGTGAATGAAGAAAGAAGCGTAATTTTGTTACTTTAGCTTGTTTCTCATGTGTGCATTTTATTCATAAATAAATGATTATCATAAACTGATTTACTTGTTTATTTTACAATTGAAATTATTACTCGTTTTAGTAATTACTATAATATTTTTAGGTCATATTTGTTTTTTTATGAAGTATATTTCTGTAACTTATAGGTCATAAGTGCATATTTTATTTTGCATATTTTGATGGTTTTTAGGTCATAAAAATCCTAGCTCTAGTTATGATGAACGCACGTTAACCATCGCGACTGGGGCATTAATTGCATATCCATTGAAGACTGTGCGCAAGGCTTATTCGTTCATTTTATAATAAATCCAGATACTTTTTTGCATCATACAAATTGAAGTGTATGTCATATTATTTCTCCTCTCTATCAAACAGTGAAGGCTCAAGGCCAACAAGTATATGAAGTATTCTCATTTTTCCCCAGCTCTCATCTCCACTTGTTTTGACATAAGATTGACATATGAATAGCACGAGACAACAATTGGATGAATGGGATTTATCGGGTACTAGTGCACCTAAGGGATAAATCGGCTGTTTGTTATATCCCAGTATGAAACTTTTAAAAATGTTGTGTGGTACCCTTCCTGAATTACACGGTGACCCGTTGGTTGCGATCCTGCGTTACAGACTGGAAGATTGCTGGTTGGATTTCGGATGAGGCCATTGGGATTTTTCAATTGGCTCAATCCTTGTGGCATTATGTCCTTGAGGTAGACTCAGACTCCAACTGAAATGAGTACCAGGAGTAATCCTGGGGATAAGGCGGTCGGTGCGTAAGGCAGATAACCTTACCACTTTCACGTGCCGAACGCTTAAAAGTAGGGGGCGGATTTCTATGACATGTCATATTTTTCCCCTTTGCATTATTTCAGGTTTCCGACTAATTTAAACCCGATTCCAAGCATCATGGTGACAATGGAACGGCTTTTATTGTGCATGTAACTGCACATTTAGGAAATTTTCAACCATTGTAGCAAATTTAGTATGAATATGCATATTTAGGTCATATTTTTGGCATATTTATGTGCATGTTAAAGAAATTTTGAACTTTCATATCATATTTTGTAAATTTTGCATGATATTTTTTGAGAATTTACAGATATTTAAAATAATTAACACTATATTTTTAAAAAATGTATTGTAATGAAACTTTAAAAACTATACACAATGTGTAAGTCTTAAAAGTCATATTTTTAAAGTTTATTGGTCATATTTTAATGTTTTTAGGTAAAAAATGCACGCATATATACTATTTTTTAGGTCATAGAAATCCGCCCTATACTTATAAGTCTTGGAGCCCCAACCTCATGGAGCTCCTACGATCCTTCACGGCCTGTACAGGGACCACTTTACCATACCTAATTTTCATTTACATTTTTTCAGTCAAATGAATAAAATAGTACTAATACGAACAAGTTTTTTTAAAGAAAATTCGTTTTACGATCTTCCAGTAATCCAGTCGTTTTCTAAAATGGCATGTACATCCGTTAAGAATATAAACTAAAGTACTTAACACTCAGAATTAACGATTAAAGTAATACAACTATATAACTAGTACGGTACACTACATAACTAATTTTTATTCGGATATAAAATAAAATAATAATTAAAATATACAAAATATATAATAGAATAAATTACTTAAAATATCCAAATGAATAATTTTTATATTGCAACAGAATGATCATATTATGATGAATGGAGCAACGAGAGCAACCGAGAAAACCTGCACCGACCACAAATTCCACTTGGATCCACAGAGTTTCGATCCCGGGCACCCAGCGGTGTAAGGGGAGTGGTCTCTACCATGGGGCGGCTATTAATTATCAAACTGATCATACCTTTATAACAAGAATGATGATAAAAATATTCCTCTTCCGTTTATTTTCTGTATAAACAAGAATGTCTAATACTAATAAGCTTACCAGTATTTCCGAAATTAACTTTCAGGAGCGTATTATTAATATATTATGCAACAAACCTATAATACTAATGGTTAATATACGAGTATGTTTATGAAACTAGCAACGCGGGTTTCATAATTTTCATACGAGTATCTTAATTACTATTAGGCCTATAGGGAAGTTGCATACAACTGTTTTTGTTCGACCATAATTTTAGTCTAATTGTTTAAAATTCGATATTTTAGATTCATTCAAACATACGGTCACGCTTGGGTGCGCCATAACCTTCGCACCAGCTGTTTGTAGTTTTTTGCCTTTTATAACAGATGGCAGCTCATGTCTTCGGTAAAGTCGAAGCTTCCTATTCCATCCAATTATAACCTATGCTTATCCTGCCTAGATTTATGCTCCTAAGACGACAATTAAACCCCTACAAATTATACAACACAAAGTTCTTCGGATAATTCATGCAAGCGATTGGAGCACAAGAAATTCTCAAATTCATGAAGACCTCGAAGTTCAGTATCTGTGTCCTCATCTCCTTCAATCTTCGGAAAAAACTTTATGATAAGATCAAATAGCATGAAAACCCTTTCATATCAGCTATTGGACAATATGAGCCTAGAAACTACCCAATAACAGAACTCCGAAGTCAGTGCTAGAGAACTTTTAACCCATATGATGAACAAAAAGTGATACTACAAGTTTTTTTTTATTATTTTTTATTTTATTTATTTTTTTATTTATTTTTTATTTGTTCTAAGATACAACCCGTGTTTTACCTATAGTTGCTGTTATTTTGATGGCGGTGACTAAATCTTTTCAAGTCTGTTTACTATGACTGACAAACACTTAGCTCGTAGTCAGAAAACCTACTGGTTTTGAAACTACCTCTTGTATCGATGTATTTGAAAAAAAGCTTCCTTTTCGTCATTTTCATAAAATCAAAGGATTTTGATAACGCGAAATTAATTCATTTTAGAATGATATTAAAATTAACACGAATAGAATTGATTTTATATTAAATTATGCAGATTTCAGCTACTACCCTCAAGGTCTCAAGATCGTGTCGTGTTCAATAATAATCAATACCACATCGATGTGGAAATAAAAAAAGTGTCGAATTGAGTGCCATTATGATACCGTTACGTCGCATAATAAGCGTATTTCAGTATGTTGAACAAAAATGCTTTTGTGAACTACTATGTATAGGTACGGTACGCGGGGAAAATGTATGAATTATTGAGAAATTCGAAAGGCTAAAGATAGGCTGTAAATGGTTTTGCATATGGCTTTACTTCCACTGAACAAACTTCCCTGTTATAACGTTTAACGAGTGTTACTAGTAGAGGAGATATTCTTTAAAGTTTCTCTCTGGTGACTTGAAGTGAATATCGTAGGCAATTTACCAGAACCCAAACTTTTAAATTGTTGTCGAAGTTTGCGATAAGCATTATGGCGTGAAATCGCATTCAAGTAAAATTACTACAATCTTATACTATAAGCCGTGAGACAATTTCCAAGGCGGTTTATACCTCTTTGGAGCTAATTTATAGATACGACCTCGTAAAGTTATCTCTTAAGGTAGAAGACTCTTTCATAACGCTATTTATGTATGTGTTTTAAGTAGTGGTGTTAATTCTTTATTATTTAGCACTCTTGTCCTTAAAGCTATTTACGCTTTTCTATAGGATACATAAATTACTTATAAATAAATTTATCAGTGGTGAATTTTCTGTGATTAAGGGTTGGCGGTGTATTTGTGATTTTAAAGTGTTAATTTGTTGTTTCTAATTTCAATCTGTCTAATATTTAGATTCCACAGATCACTGTAAATAATAGAAAGTTTGCCCTCCTAAACTTTAATGAGACTATGTTACATGGAATTAAGAAAAACTGATTTCAAAATAAATATATTTTTTTTTACTCCAAGTAAAACAATTATTAAGATAGGCCTGTGTTTTTAGAAATTTCTGTGATCAAGGGTTGGCAGTGTATTTGTGATTTTAAAGTGTTAATTTGTTGTTTCTAATTTCAATCTGTCTAATATGTAGGCCTATACTATAACTATCGATTCCACAAATAGCTGTAAGTAATAGAAAGTTTGCCCTGCTAAACTTTAATAAGACTATGTTATATGGAATTAAGAAAAATTTATTTCAAAATAAATATATTTTTTTTACTCTAAGTAAAACAATTATTAAGATAGGCCTATCTGAATCAATGCTTTTTTGCCTGAAAATTTTACATAAAAATATTTCTAAGCATAGGCCTAAAACTCCTGTTCGTTTCTATTGCATGATTTTAAAATAAATATTATTTAGTGTACTAAGAATATAAATTTTACTTGGAATGTTCTAATAGATTTGGTATTCTTACCAAAAAAATGGTCATATCTACAAGTTATAAACGACATCTACTTGTAACTAGATCTTATACTTTGTAATGGAGAATACCTTGTATGTATTGGTCATTTATAGATGAAGAATTTTCAAAACAGTAGTAGAATTATGTTGAAGATAGACCTACAAGGATTTGTAATGTAATTTTTCTGTTTTACTTAGCGGAAAAGTGGAAAGTGAGGATCATGTGTCAATAGAATCCTTTGTTAGATCAATCTTAGATATTTTAAAATGTCCTAATTTAACGTAACTTTATCTACAGGACACTATTATTGTTAATATTATTATAATATGTAGGTAAACTAACATTTCCCAAAGTATCTGAACCGAATTTAATCTGAATTAATATACGGAGAAAAATCTATCTAATCTAACATAGGCTAACCTAAGGTAAGTCAAGTTGGCAGTAAGGAAATATGGGTGAAATTTACGCGCACGGGTATGCTAGCGTACCCCTATCTTATAGTATAGTTCTTTATAAAATGAAGAATTATAATGTTTATGTTATTAAATTTATTCATGCCTGAATAAATACACTATTATATTATAAGTATTATTTTCACCATTTTGATTTTAAAATACCCGCTGTTTTTCTAAGCTCGTAGAAATAGATAACTCCTTTCATAATCTAGGGTAAAATTATTATGACAGTTATGCTAGCAGAAAAATGAATAATCTGTAGTTATTTCATTATATAGTACTTCCAAGAAACAAAATATCAAGACTTAAGACGGAAAGTAAACCTAGAAAGAAAGAAACCTAGAAATAATAGAAATAAAGTAAAGGGCACTAAAAGGTACTCCTTTTCTTAGAATTATTAATTGAAATAAATTTCAACACAGTTCACGGGTAAATAATTGGATGGATGTAATATTTAATTTGATTCCTTTTGTTCTCAAAAGAGCACAGCACAAGTTTAATTCAATTTCGTCCAGTCTGACAAGTACGAATAATATCTTACAGTCACATTTGCATTTTTATACAATTGTTATTTTTTATTATTTAAAGCTGTGGTATTTGCCAGAGAAGTAAGATGTTGAATTGTCATAACAGAGAATACAGAAAGGGGGGAAAAGAGAGAGAGAGAGAGAGAGAGAGAGAGAGAGAGAGGGAGAGAAAGTGAGAGAAGAAATGAAAGGCAAGGAAAACTGTTTTGAAGGGAAAGCAGATGCTATCAATTCAATTTCCTGTTACAAGCGTTTCTGCTTTGTGAAAACTGAAAATCTTCTATATTAGTAAGAATCTTTCGAATCTAAATCTTACTTTTATAACTCGCAACCAAAGCCTGAGATTACTTTCTTCTTATAACAAGTGAGAATGCAATACTGAATCTACTAATAATTCCAGAATGTATAATTAATATTGTCTATATCATTATCTATTATAAGCTATTAGTTTGTATTGTATCTGTAGATTGCTTGCTTGCTCAAGCCCGGTCCTCTTAAGTAGATGGACTAGTCACAAAATATGCTTTTAAATACCTACTTTTTTTTTTTGTTCGTTTTGGTATAAAATTATCATTTCAATTAAACGCACCATTATTAAATCACACGGAAAGGTAAAGTTTTGTTTAACATTATTAGACTCGTATTGATATGGTAAATCAATTCAATGATCTACAGAGTCTAGTTAAGCTTTGAAGGACTCCGCACTGAAAAAAAGGTTTAGCAGAAAATCTTTAAAATTTTCCCGTATTTGAAGAATCGCCCATATACGCAGTATTGGATATGCATCCTCCATCCTCCATCCTCCATCCAGTGCCACTTGCCGCTATTTTGCCCTTATATACAACTTATGCCTTGTTGTATATCTACAATTAACGAACGCTGAGCTTAAAAGATAACCATAATAATAATTAAGGAATCGCGCACAATGTGCATTATCTTAACCTACCCAGTCCTGAACCCGGGAAAGGGACTTTTCACTACTGAAAAATCCCCGACCCGGCCGGGAATCGAACCCGGGTCGCCGGAGCGGAAGGCAGGTGTGCTACCAACTCACCCACGGCAACCATAATCACAACACGATGCCCTGCGCTTTGGTGTTAAGGTGGAGCACTCACCTTCCTACGCGCAAAAACCAGGTCCTATCCGCGAAAGATTTTACATGGAATTTTTGGAGGACAAATAATATGAACGCAGAAAGGTTCCTTTCTTTGTTCTCCACTGCTCCATCTTCATCGACACTATCGCCACCATCTATAATCGCGGGCCACTCATATGAATCCTAGCGGAAAGTTTTTTTTTTCTTTTTTTCTAGATCTAGACAGTCCTAAAAAAAACCAGAATTATGTAAGGTTCATATAAAATACGGTGATTAAATTTAAAACTATAAAAATCTTTGAAATCTCGGTACCAAAGCAGGGAACATAACTTAGGCCTACATAGCGCAGAACTATTAGGAATTATTTTTAACTATTATTTTCAGTATTACAGGACTTACGCATGTATTGTAATGATTAGACTTCGGATTTTTAGGTCGCTAAAATGCTGTTTTAGGTGCCTAAAATAGGCTCTAAAAATTGGAAAATAAGTTTTAAAAATCGTAAAATAGTCTCTTATAAAATCGTTAAGCTGCCAATTTTCTGAAATATCTTAATTGAAATGCAGAATATTATATTTATTGAAGTCATCATTAATCAATAATCATGATAAAACACAGATATAGGCCTACGGTGCCCTATTACTAGGGCCTGTATTACTACCATAACAGTGAAAACCTAATCCCTGCTCCCAGAAGCTACGCACGCTATGTAGCATATCAACCCCTTGTATCCCTCAGTGATTCAGAGATTTTTTGTTTTTTTGTTACTGGATGTGGGAGTCAGGAGAAAAACACTACATTTTCTTGGGAATTTTTCTACTGAAGACAAAACATTCCTTACTATTTAACCACGTCGCAAATGTGTCATGTACTGCACATTCCGAGCTAAAAATTTAGTACGAACTGAAAATAAATGCTAGAATTTATTACAAAAAATAACTTATTTTGAACTTTAGAGGAAAAAACAAGCAAAAAGGCAATATTAGGCTCTAACGTAAAATAGGATCTTTTAGGTCCTATAAAAGTATCAGTTTTAGGCATAGTCACTTATGAAACATGCTTATACAAGTTTTCGTCCATATAGCACTTAAGGACTAAAATAGGTTTTTACCTAAAATCCGAAGTATAGTAATGATTTAAAAGCTTGAAATATTCTTGAATTCATGCATTTTAATAGGTCTATTTTGATTAATAAAGCCAAAGAAATAAAATGCTCACGTCTTTAGGTTACACTAATGCAGCGAGATTTAGTGGTAGCACCTGATCATTGGTCACTTCCTGTACTGTCCATTAATTAGCATGTACTAGACCTGAATGGATAATTAATTGATCTCTATTGTCGTGCTTACTGTTCTGAGCTTTCAAAACAAACACTTACAAGTATTGTTACATTATGATATATTATTATATCAGTTATATTCTGTGGATGGTATGATTACAGAATAGCTGAAAAGAACTCTTAGCACTCACCGTATTAATTTATCCTGTTCCGTAATCCATTAAAAGCTACCGATCCTAAAAATTGCATGTCACCATAAAGGGTGTATGTAATCTGCGCCATGGTTGACACCGAATTTGAAATAGAATAAAAGCGAGATATGTAACTGCGGCACTCAGATATGTAAACTGATCCACGGAGATACGTAGGTTGCGGCAGTAGTTATAGGCAAACAAAAGTAAGACCCAGTAAGTTATGTGAATGTTCGTTTCTATTCAGTAACAATTTTTTGCACATGAGGTGATGGGAGCGTACTTGTCTGTAGGTTGGTACTGTTCTGTGTTGGTAATGAGTGCTTTATCTGCTCTATCTTTACGTTGGTAACAATTTTCTCCAGCGAAGCACATCAAAACACAATCGTCTATTCAAGTGGAGAGAACAATATACTCGTATAAACAATGAAATATCCCGTTTTGACTTTATTAAGAAGGCGTTATATGAGAACAAAGTGCTCATGCAAAAAAATTAGGGTAGTGTTTTTAACAATTTTATAAGTGACGAAGCGTTCATGCAAACGAAATTAGGGTATTGTTTTTAACATTTTTTTAAAATTACAAAGCTACTAAGCATAACATTTTTAAACACACCTATGCAATTTCATAGCCAATCCTAAGTCTGGAGAAGTGGGAAGGAAAATGTTAGTGCGTTAGTATGACGGTGACGCCATTTAAATTTAGGTGGCGCAGTTTACATATTTCGGTGGCGCAGTTTACATATGTTGGTGACGCAGTTTACATCGTGTAGGTTGAGGGAAAAGGTAGAAATGGCGAAGATTACCTTTTCCCACCATAAATGTGTCATACACTGGTCAGTAAAAATTTCGAAAGAATACCTACAGTCATTGTTATACTTTACAGAATAAAACAGGATCAAAAATGTAAAAATATACATTCTACCAATATATAGCCGAACATCCATGGTACTACTTTCCACGAGGGTACACAGCCTACCATCCGACCGCAGGGTCATTTACCTTCGCCTTCGCCTTTCAACTTCATTGTCAAATTGCATTCTAGTGCTTTTCTATCCCACTGATAGATGTTATTTGGAAACTTGTCAATGATTTTAGTATCCATTCATGAAAAAAAAAAAACTAAATATTTCGTTTGCCCTGCATCTGGGCATCTCAAAGTGATTCACTGTCTGGAACTGACCCCGGGCACGAACTCCTGCTCTTCCGGGTTTTCGGAGTTTCACGATCACTCATGTGTCATCCTTATCATTTTTAATAGATTAATATTGATTCAAATATTTTTTCTGATTATTAATATGCTTTTTGTGTGTTTTTGTTGTTTTGTTTATATAATTCTATATTATATGTGTGGTATAATAAATATATAAAAATGTTCATATGTATGAGAGAAGGTTCTGACCTAAGACTGCATCTAAGATTTATAAGCTAGTCAACATTATTATTTTCTTATCTAACTTATAAACAATTGGCTCAATGTATTCTAGGCGATGCATTTTCTAATATTCTCTGGAAATGTTCAAAATATGTCCCTTTGACAAATTAAATACAGACACTAAAGTTCTAATGCTAAAGTTCTAAGTTATATTGCTGCGCTGTATGAAATTTCAGTTAAAAACACGTCATATAAATAAAATTACAATATATTGGAAAACAGCACTTTACACTCTTATGCAGAGAGGAGTAATATGCTAGAATTAGACAGACTTACTTGTTTACTTTATATCCGATTGTAGGGCGAAAAATATATCTACCCATTCCACTGTCTCAAAAGACTCTGACCCTATATACGGGTAGTATTATATGAAAAGCAGAAAAATATGCCAAGTTACGACACAATTTTGAAGAAGCCCGTTTATGATTGATAAACTTCATTCAGGCTAACACACTATTTTCTTAAAGCACTATAGAAGGCTATACTTAATAGACCTAATTTATAATAACAGCAGGGTTCTGGAAATCCAATATAAATCTTTAGGGATATCTAATTATATATTACGTAAGACGCTCCACTCTTCAAGTTTGGTAAGCTTACAAGGCCTAACTATTTTATCTTAACTTGACCCGCTAGCTATTTGACAACATAGGCCTATATGATAGGCTGTTTAATCTTACTGTTTTTATTTTGTACATATGTTGGTTTTAATTATTTGAACAGTGTTCATTGGCCCCTCATTGTGCTTAACTACTTTTGCTAGGTATATACATCAAGTATTCCTTTTTAAATTCAATTACTATTTAAATTGTTACCTCATATGAAAGCTGTTAGGCCTACAATTAATAAATTAGGTCCAGCTCCTAAGGATAGATTGTTGTTATTGGTTAATTTAGTAATAAATTTTACCATATATAACAGGGTACAAGGAGAAATATTATCTGGAACCGTTTATGAAGATTTTGTGGCCTATATATTATTTGGGCCATAAACGAGACGCCGTACTTACCTCTCTCTTTCTCTATCTCTCTACCTTAGTTTTTTACCTCTCCTTTATAGGGACGTTTAAGCGACCCACGCCGCCCGGGCCTTATAGGACCGCGACCTGTTGGGAGAGGAATTAGCTATAGCCTAGAGGAATTAGCTATGGATCACATACATACTTTTTTGACCAGAATAGGACATGGATGAGTGATTAGCCCAATGGCGGGGCCACCTCCGAAACAACACGAACACATAGGACGAGACACACCATTCACACACACACACTCACTCATTCCGAACAAGGCGAGGATGAGATGAAGATGATAATAACGGCCAGATGATATCCGGGGATCACAAGGGCCTAAAGTTACCCGATATTTGTCTCACAGATGAGGAAAAACCCCGGAAAAACCCCACCTCTCCGTATTTAAAATGGAATAATATGCCCAATATTTTGTGTGTGTGTGTGTGTGTGTGTGTGCAAAACAATGCAAACTAACAAGAGTCCCCCTCAAATATCCATTGGGCCGATATATTATTGTGAGAATATATTAACGTACTATCTTG
This sequence comes from Ectobius pallidus, assembly GCA_964059195.1. Lineage (NCBI taxonomy): Eukaryota > Metazoa > Arthropoda > Insecta > Blattodea > Ectobiidae > Ectobius > Ectobius pallidus. Next base: position 61,851,145 of record CAXKWD010000010.1, read on the forward strand.
AACCACTAAATTAAATCTGGTAGGCCTATATGTTAGACTACATTTAATCTGAATTACAATTATACAGTGATGTGTAGCTGCTACACTATTGAATGCATGTAGTCGTAAATAAACTGGCTGGGTCAGACTAGATCAGATTTCAACATATCCCGAATGGTTTAACAATTAATTGGACACGTTGCAGGTTCACACTGCTTCATCTTGAGCGGTCACCTATGTTCTGCAGCAACCTCAATCTGTAGGAAAATGAATAACACAACTGATGCACTATTCAGCTGCCCAATAGAGTGTCAGGATATTATGACAAAGATACAATTTGATGGAATCTAGGATGGGATCGTTGTCTGAAACATTAAAATAATTCAGATACCACCAGTGGCGTAACTAGACCATTTGGGGCCCGGGAAGGATTTATTTTTGAGGCCCCTCCCCCCCTGCAAAAGCTACCAACACGACTATTTTTATAATCTTTTATGACTAGCCTTTTTGTCTTTCAGATCATCTCCATGGGCTAATCTATACGAAAAAATAATAGAGTAAGGAAGCGAACTCATGTAGTTTATTTATTAAAATACAAACATGCATTAGTCCAATAATATTAGGTTAACTGATTAGCAAAATACAAATATGCGCATAATTAAAAAGTAATGAAATGGGGGAAAAAGGTTATGTTTAAATATGACATAAATTAGGATATGTTCTATTTTTCATCAGTTAAATGATGCATTTCAGCGCAGTATCCAACTACGCATCTCCTAGTAACCTCTCGCGTCCGGAGACCAACACATTGGTAACTGGTGTACATTTTTTTGTTATTGGTAACACGTTAAATACGCTATATTTTTATTTAATACAAAAATTCCGATGAGTAAAAAAAAAGAGGTGGAACATTAATTTTTATATTAGGGTGGGGCATCACTGGGGGCCCCCATAGTAGGCCTAAGTGGGGCCCGGGGCGGACCGCCCCCACCGCCCCGCCCTAGGAACGCTACTGGATACCACTTGGCTTAGTTCCCAGAGGAAGGCTAAAGCTGTATTAAATTTACAAAAGTCTATAATTTTAATAGAATTTTCCTTGAAATAAATTAAACTTTATACAGTACATAGTGTACTTACAACAGAAGTGAATTTGCCAAATTTCATGACTGTATTTAAATTAGATTTTTTAATCGAAGTTCATTTTTCTTTGTACCAACGTTATAAAGTTTCACGTATAAGCTACTTTTACATGGCTAAGCTCCACGTATAAGCTATTATGATCAGAAAGACAGTTTGTACAAAGTGACATCGTTTTATTATTTTTGATTATGTTGATAAATATACATTTTTAAGCTTGTTTCTTGATTTTTTAAAATTTTTTACGCGTCTTGTATTGCTCTAAAATAATTGCTTTATAATTTAAATGCTAAGATTTAAATACTAAATTGTAATAAAGAAGTGTTTTGTAATAAAGTCTTCAGTGAAAGCATTTAGAACTTGGCTTGGTTTCACCGTCTTTTGTCCCCACTGACTCTTATCGAAGAATAATATGCTGAGGGGGAGAAGCGAGGAATTACACTTAGGGGAATGAGACCATAATCTGAGTAGATTATAATCGATAAAATTAGGGGACAGACCCCAATTGTTTATCGCCATAGAGGCACTCAAGGGAATAATAATTATTATAACTTCTATGCCGTATTGTGATTCAGTCGAACACCTTAACATCTTCACAAAGGGGGAATGTGAGTCATAAATCATATGGTATTATGTACTATAATGCAATTTAGAGCTATGCACAGTGATACACGTTAAAGTAACTAGAAGTGATTAATTATTATTTATTACGAAAGTTTACAGAAAAAGCGGGAACTTTTTCAAGATTGGCTTTTAATTGTTAGTATTGATACTTATAATATCTCTATTCTGGGGAGACGAGAATAAAGGAGTAGTCACGAGCTAAGAATTCTATGATACATATGTGACCAGATGTGAATGTAAGAATTCAGTAGATAACAAACTCCATTATCAGGCAACCCATGTGCGGGTTACTACGGGAAAAGTTATGTGTTTATTGAAGCCACTAAAGACAAATAACACCCAAATCTAATTAGCTTATCAAGCCTAAAACACTTTAAAAAGCATAGTTCTTTGGAAAACTTGAAAGCTTCATTTCTTTAAGTTACTGAGATAACATTTCCCCTTCTACTTAATTAAAGATTAGTGAACAATAGGCGACCATCATTAAATGCCTATAAGTAACACAGTCAGGTTTTATTTCTTTTCTGCAGATTGTCTTGTATCTTATTGAACAGTTGCACCCGCTGTGTTAGTGTATAATATGACTTTTTCCGACTCAGGTGTAAAGAAGGTCATCGTTGCCACATCAGAAGAATGTGTAATATCTAAATACACTGGATCTAGAATTAGCGAATAACAAACGATCGATACTAGGAAGGAGCTCATTGTGAAACCATTCCACAAAGTCAGCCCAGTCCTCGGGTGGTGGACTGAGACGAGGTTTCATGTTTTGGAAAGAACTATTGGTACGGTGGGACTGTGAATATAACTTATAATACCATTTCCTACCACTTGTAAAGATGGGAGAACATAAGGCATAATAAGTAGAAGAGAATTATAATAAGCTGGCAGACTAATATAATTATGGTACTTACATCACCTTAGTGTGTCAAATGGTAGGCTTTTTTTTTTAAATAGACGGCACGTCCCATTACAATAAATGTAACACTACATGCTTTTCTCTCTATTATAAACCCTTATTACGATCTAACTTTTTTCTCTCTCTTTTTTTTTACTATGGCTTTTGGCTTATTATGTCAGTCTAGGTGGTTTAATCTCTACTTTTTTGTGTAACAATTTGTCTAATCCACATCTGTTTTTCCTTATATTGTCTCTAGATTTATGGCATTTAGGAAGTCTATGAAACTTTTCGTATGTTCAAGCATTAGGTTAGTTTTTGTAAAAGTCCATATTCCTTTTTTGCTTAGCATATCACTTATAAACTTGGCTCTCTCAGTTTCTAGTTTTGAACACTCAAATAGAACGTGGTCCACTGATTGCACTTCGGCTCCACACGAGCAGGAAGGATTGTCTTTTATTTTGAACCTGTAATAATAAGAACCTAGTTTGCCAAAATGGTAGGCCTATCGACACAGGCAGTATTGGGACATGAAAGGGTCTGGGAATTTTAAAATTTCGGTTGGGAGTTAGATGACGTGCCTTAAATCTGCAGGACAGATTTCGTGCCCTTTTTACCTCCTGAAAAATCGTCGTCCATGGTCGCGTTTTAAACCACGAACCTCGGAGAAGCTGGCACGGTATCGCTGCACAACCAAATCAACAGATTTATTTAAAACTTCGTAAATGTTTGAAAAACACTTCTATGTAGCTGGAAAATAATACAATATATCGAAGATACGCAATGAGTTAGGTTTTATTCTCTTATGCGACTGGATGAGTTCAAGGAAATGAATGAAGGGCAGTCAATTTATGTTACATATTTTGTGTTATGTATTGCAGTGTTGCTTGACGGTTGGACAAGACTAATGTAGTGATAAATCAGGACATAAATCCTGCAGGACGAGTAATTATTGATAATAGCATCCATACTGCAGCGCCGAATGAAAATGTGCAGCAGGGATTGCTTCCCTACATAAATCAGCATTACAGCTCGAGCGTCAATATTGAAAAATACGTTCTCAGTAAAAAAAAAAAAAAATGTTTGCCGGGTGCACACATGAATGAAAAACACATTCCGCCATTTTATAGCGATAGGATTAAAATAAATAGAAGATTATTGTACCATTTCTCGCATCCATTTGAAATACTGCACTTCCATAACCTAACTTGTAATGGTTGGGTTACGCATACAATTTAAGAGTGCTGTTTGTTTTAAATCCTGTAATTTTTTGTCATGAGAGTCAAGCGCTTGAACAATCTGGTAGATTTAGAGGAAGAATAAAGAACTGCAATTATAACAGGTTAGAGACATTTAATTTACTTAAATTATTCAGTCGTCCAATATTTGTGCACTTATGCACCTTTTACTGATCACCTCATAAGTAAATCTGATAATGTTATAATTTATTTTTTAGACAGTCGAAGGTAAAAACAATGATGTGAATTAAAAGGAGAAAATTATATCACTTAGTAGGGCTGTACCGATTAAACATTTAATCGTCGATCAATTACATTTCCCGATTAATCGGTTTAGTCGAATTCTGAAAAACGTTTTTCGAGAAATAGGTCATATGACCAAACTCCTTTCTCTCGCTTCTCCGGCCTTGGCACGTCATGTGTCATTCAGCCTATTGTGTCCAAACAATTCCCGTTATTCAGAAACCTGAAGGGTAGTTTAGTCAACAAACTCGTGTGTCTTAAGTCTTGGCTGAAAAAGTAACCGGAAATGTAAGTTTTGTATATATTTTTTCTACTAGTTAACTAATAATGGTGGGCCTATTCATTAATTCAGGATTTCTTCTGATTATCTGTAGTGTAGTAGTTATTAAACGTGTAAAACAATACTAAATGTACACTTTGGTTTCGTTTAAAATACCGACCTGTGATTAATCGATTAAGGTCAAGCGTTAACTCGATTAGAAATTTTAATAGATTTTCAGCCCTACCACTTAGTGATATAAAATCATAACACTCGAGGGTTACCAACTATGCTTTCAATCTCATGGAAAATACTTTTTTATTAAATAATATTTACATGATTATTAAATAGACTCAATATGATGAAAATGAGGATGTTATACTCAATTACGTCTTTTTAAAATGTTAAATTTCTCACGGTAGTCGCTAAAAATAGTCACTTGATGGCTGAAAAGCGTTATCCACTCCTTCCCACACTAGAAAATCAATAGCTTCTATGTGTGCAAGTGTATATGTGGCAGGACAACTGGAAAATCCCAAAATGGCTGCACGAATATTAACGGTTTTCTAAAAATTCTGTATGATAAACATGGTAAATTATTTTATTTTGCTGGTAAGATTGCTACACTCGTCCTTACGGGCTCGTTTCGAAAACATACCTACTCGCAGTGTAAAATCTCGTTTTTGTCACTTGTCTCATAAATAACTATTTAGTTGTGATAGTTTATAAGTATTAAGGGAAGTAAAAAATGAAATATCTCTATGCCAATTTTCCGACATATTTTGCGGTGACGTATTTATACGTCAGTAACAGTGAAAAGGTTGAGTTCATACGTCTGTCGTGACTTTCTAACCGTATATTTTAAATTTATTGCAGCCCCTCATTATCATGAATAAAAGTAGTAGGCCTAGCCATGAATTATGGGACAATTCTCGTATATGAATTACAGTATATTAAGACGGGCTCCAACGAACTCTTGGATTTTTGAAAATATTATCCAAACGTATACAAAATCCTTCAAATTATTAATCCTATGTAGGGCCTATGAGTAAAATTATTTCAATATTTCAGGAAATAAGCCTAACTTGCTTAAAGAGGAATGGAAAATTTTGTTGTGTGCTAATGCACATATGCAGATATGTCTGTAACAAAAGTCTAAGTATTGCAGTAACAGAAGGTACAGTTACCTAAAAGAGGAATCATTCTTAATCAGGGCCTGAAAAATACGACTGACAACAGAAAATAAATTCTTAACTATGATTTTAACTAAAGCGTTAATTTTGTGATTTAGATATAATATTATGCATAGCTTCCTAGCAGAAGTCAGATATCTAGGTGGAAGAAAATTAGCAGAAGTCAATGAAATCGCCTTAAAATAATAAGAGTTGAGATTTAATTAATTTCAAGCCCTAGGGTGGAAGGCCTTGGAAATTAATGTAACTTCCAATTGCGCGTGAGGTTCTGTTTGTTTAAAGCTTCCCTTAAATGAGAAGGATATTTATAAAAGCTAGGCTGCCCGAACTTTGCAAAGTTTTCAAACTTTCAGATTACACTGCACCATTAGCTCACTACTGAAGCAAATATACGACTTCAGTTATTTAAAGAGGGATAATAAAATTAAATTTTAGAACAAATAATTTTATATCAATACGACTTCCAGTAACCTCTTTTTTAAAACACTTAATCTCACTTTACTTTTTGTTTTAAATAATTTTATAATTTTTAAAATAATAATATAATCTTTTTTATAAAAAATATACTATAATATATTATCCAAAAATGTTAAATTGAGGCATTATAAAAGTGCAATCTTACCAGAAGATCTGTATGCAACACAGTGTATAAACACCTTCTCAGATAGAAGAATAAGCAAAACAGAGAATAGAATCCTTAGGATCAATTTGGGAGAATAACATATACTAACTGAAACCAGAAAAGGAGTTACAAAAACCAACAGAAAAAATAGGCCATAGCTTCAGAAAAAGAAGATTGAGATTCTATGGTCACATTTTCAGAATGGAAAGAGACAGACTTACCAAACAAATGTTTGATCACTATGTAAGTAAAAAAACTAAACCAGCATTTTTCAAGGAAATTGAAGAAGAATTGAAATTACTCAATATCAAAAAGGAGGATATTGCTAACAGAAAAGTTTAGGAAAGCAATATTTGATGGCGAATTTCGAGAGAAACCCAAGAAGAAAACGGGAAGTAAATGGACGGAAGAAAGGAAACAGGAACATCGCGAAAGAATGAAGAAGTTTTGGGGAGACAAGAAGAAGACAACTGTTTCACGTGGTCCTAAGCTGGCCTAATCGAGAGGAAAAAATATATATAATTTTATAAAAAATTTATGACTAAACAACATTTGCATGTGTGTTTTATTTTACTCTTAGAATCACTTCAAATGTTTGACAAATTTTTATAAACTAACTGCTTGTGCTAAGATGTAAAAATTTAAAGTCGATAACTATTTCGTATAAGTTGTTTGAAGAACCACTGTAAGCTAGCCATCCCTTTCATAAGCTTAACCTTTAAGTCCTTCCTCGCAAAAGAAAAATAAGCTCTTCATGAAGTTGAGACAACTGAATACGCTCACATGTAATGATGTCACTTGTTCTATGTCACAGTGGCAAAATAGAACATTTAGATCATTGCGAAATGTATGCATTGAATTTAAAATAATATCAGGTAAACTGATGTAACAAAGTGCTAGTATGCTTTTGCTTAATCAGTTATAGTTGCAATTATGATATGCAGAAAATAATTTTTTTTAATTGATTTCCGAGGTAAGCTCCAGATTCATTAATTAAGTAGAGCTTGAGGGAGAACAAAGGTTTGGTGTTTTAATCAGCTTTAAATCGTCCAGCACCAGCAGCACTATACAGATTTGTGACATCTGGATAATCGCACATTCACATTAAAATACAAAAAAAAAAGATATGTCAAATTGGCCGGCTACGGAAATTGAACCAGGAACAACCAAAATGTGAGTCGAAGACGTTACCATTTCAGCTACCTCGCTCAATTTAACGATCTACTTTCATAAGCGTATGGGAAGGAATAATGTTATTTGTCATAGCTAACTGTATTGCAATTTCCAAAGCCGTATATGTAGAACAATAGGCCTATGTTGTCATAATAACTAATTTGCATTTGATAAATGCTTTCTAATATATTACCATAAAATAGGCACTAAATTGGGCTTTACTCCGGTACCGGTAAAACCGATTTTTTTCCAATATCAATAGGGTTCTTCCCATGGACGTTTTAAATGCGTATACCAAGTTTCATGAAAATCCAATATATCGTATTTGAGCCATCGCCCGTACAGACACACGGTCAGACGGACAGAAATTTTCCGTTCCCCACACAATCTCATAAAGTACCATACTGGCACTTAATAAACGTGCAAAATATCTTGCACAGAATTTCTCACCCATTCCGCACATTTTATATTATTGGGGTTTTAGGTTGAAGAAAGAAACCGGCATGTACTGTTAAAAAAATAATGTGCCACCACCAGGTTAAATTAGATTTAGGGATTTTATCGGATTTTTCGTATAATGTTCTCTTGTAGCATCACACATATTAACTGAATAAATAATTTTTCTGACGATTGACTAGATTTATATGGTTATTGGCGAAGAAAATAAGTAATAAAAGAGAGTGCAATTGACAATAAACTGTATTATTGAGTATTTAAATATAGAAGACTACATTTTGTTATTAAAATTTAAAGGATTTTCCTAAATAATATAACTTTTTAATCGTATAGTTCTTTTTTAATTTCTTATAAATGAGCAGTTTTCGGAAGAATTATATAGCATAAAGGAAATGTTTTTTAAAAACATTGATTACATAAGTTTTACTGAATAATATTAATAGCTGGTATTATTATCAGAAAATGTGAAATATAAAGAAATATGAGAAATAAAAATATAAAGGATTTTAGTCTAATTCTTTTAAGCACGGTTCACAGAACACACGTAAGTGAAATGAAAAACTTTTTATTCAATGCAGTTCTTGACAAAACTGGTCCATTAATAAGGTGGTCGATTTGTGCAGTCCAATATTGAACGATATTTCGATGTTCTGTTAACGATAGTTTATTACATTGTAAATCGAAGCGTCGAATTGGCGAGACCGCCTTGCAAGCATCCTGCTCCATAACTCAATATCTCATTGAGATTGTCATAGATAAGATAATGGTTGTCAACACTGTCACCTGTCAGTAATACCACGTAGGGTACAGCAGCACAAACTAACGTGAGTTGTGGAATCCTTACGTTGGCCTCTTTACGGGCTATCTGTTCAAGATAATAACAATAATATTAATAATAATAATAGTAATAATAATAATAATAATAATAATAATAATGATGATGATGATGATGATGATGATGATGAACAGTCTACTGCAAAAAGGATGGACTCCCTAAAAGTCATGTTCCTCTTTTCCAGTCCGTATGGCATTCTCGCCTTGGGAGGTTTAGCGAAAACAACTTTTAAGCCCTCTGTTTTTTTTTGCAAAAAAGAATAATAACATCTGTCTAAAAATATTGATTAACCAACTAGACTAATATTTTCGGTATTTAACGTTTTCAATTTTGATAAAATTTACAAAATTTCTTTATTAAAATATTTTCACAAACATCGTACAAAATACATATCCAGTGATTATGTATACAACACTAGACGGAATACTAATCTACCTATATCAGAACCTAAATGTCGCATATCGGCAATACCATTCATTCTGGTCCACGCTTTTATAATTCTATGATCCGATTGTACCCCGAACTTTCAGCACACTCCACTATTAAATTTAATAGGTATTAAAAACTTGTCTGTAATTTTAAATGTAGCTGCTGTCTAAGATAAGTGTGTTTGATCCCTTTCATGTCCTTATTTTTAACATTTTTTATTTTTTATAAGTTTATGACATATTTTCTTTGTCTTTCCTCTTCTTTTACTCTGATATTTTTTGGAACTGCACCCGAGCATTATTGCTCATTCTTGCCTCAATATATTTAGCCCCATTTTCTTGTAATAAAAATGTAAGTTTTTTTTGTGTTTCGTTTTTCATTTTGAAATAGTAAATGTTGTAGTAATTTGTAGTCTGTAAACAAATAATAAATAATAAATAAAGATACAGAATACTGGAATGCTCGTCTCGCCATCGCCTGGTTACCCAAGATAGCATTAACTAAACAACTGTAATTGATAATTTTGTTTAAGAGTGTCATGTTTATTATTAATTGAAACAGAGAGTCAGTTCTAGATACATCAGCATATCAGAATAATTAAATAAGTATATCCTTGAGCAACTTGAAATCTATCGGAGTCAATATTGTGTTATTTATCCACGAATTATGGCCGTGCTACATCAGCAAGCAAAGTGGTTACAATCGTTAAACGGCTCAGTGAGCAGTACCAGCTCTGCGTTCCAATTTCAAACGATCCATAATTACTTTTATTCAAGCTTTGGGTCATATGTATATAAAATAAACAAGGTAATTCCAAGAACAAGCCTTTCTTTCGTGTAGTTTATGATATTTGATTGTTTTTGTTTTAGAATAAATTAAATCTGTTTATTTATTTAAACTTTTTCTTCAAAAAGTTCAAACAAGCATAACATTTTATCAATGTATTAACGGGAAGCGAACCCACAACTCTCATACAAAAACATACTCGTGTATTAATAAATGCGATTGTAAATTCGTTACATAATATACTATTATAGCATTAACTGAAATGTAAATTTTCGTGCTGCGAAAACTATTACCAACAAGCTATATGTTTGTTTACTGTTTGCAAAAATACCTAAAATAGTCAAAATAACAACGTGATATAGTCTCTTTTTGTAACATCACTACCACATTATCAATTCATATTTTGTTAATTAATGACAAATGTTTTATAACTTATTTTACTTCAAATATAAGCTTTATTTTATTTGTTATAACAAAACACCTACAACAGTTCTAGGAATGTCAAATGTGATATTGTCGATATACATTCATCGGAAGTGTTTGACTGTTAAATACTACGTCACATGGCACAGGGATTTCTACTCGATAGTTACATATTAGAGCAGAACTAGGTCACAGTGCTGAATATGTTGTGTATTATTTGACACATCAGAGTTGTATAGGCTATAGTGAAATTTTTAGAACGAGTCGCTATATGAGAAGCATGATTCTGGACTAAAGCTTTGCAAGCTTTGATGAAATCCTACTGAATCGGTATTTCACCGACCTGTTATTGTATAAGATATTTTAATAGACTCCTAAATATACGTTTTACTGCTTGTAGCTAGAGTATGTAGGATTTCTGGGAAGGTTGAATTTTAAAATTTAGTAACTTTAAAAATAGGCCTAAGTGGAATTAAAACAATATGTTTGGGCCTAAGGGAGACTTTAATTATTATCAGAAAAATTAAATGTTCTCTATGCAAGTTGTGGAAGCGCTTAGAAATACATGAGGTAGTGGTACTCAGTTTTTCAAACCCGAAGCCCATTAAGGCGGTAAGGTTGTTAGTGTTAACCATCAGGTGTCTTTTCCCCAGAATTAGTCCTGATAATCACTTCTATTAAAAGTTGTGTAGACTTAGGCCATAGTGACACCAGATGAATCAGGTCGAATGAAACATTCTAATTACTTCATCGATGAAAGAAACCAACGGCAACCAAGTAGTGCCTCAACCAACCAATGTACTGTTTTTTTTCTGCAAATAAATTACTACTATTGCTACTACTATTATTACTGCACACCTATTTAGGTTGTTACTAAATAATTGACAAAGCAAACAGACTATCTGAATTAGAAAATGAATAGAAGCGAAACAAAATCAGGTAAACTGATACAACAAAATGCCAAATGGAGTTAATAGGCCATATTTCACATGCTTCTGATATAGTCTGGCATAGACTTTGTACTATTAATATTGTTATATAGGCCTATCTAAAATATAAATATTTATTATTATTAGAGTGCTAAAGAACTTTTAACCCTGAAAGTTTTGCAGCATTCGGTGAATGGAGTCGCTGTGGCCAGATAGTTAAGTTCAGGGAAATGAAGAAATTGATGACAAGTCAGTTTGAATATCCAACCCCCTCCCATCCAAGAGAAAAACAAGAGTAATTACAAAACATGTCACAAATTATTAGTATATTTGGGGCTCAAATGTATTGTATTCAAGTCAAACAACTAGTTTGAAAGCAAAATAATTTCTTCAATTAATATTCAGGATAAAATACAAACCGTTTGCTGGGCAACGTAACGATTTTTATGAAAACCATAGAAATAAAATTGAAAATAAATTAGACAAGTTTCGAAAGGTATTAAAATATCTTAAAATATAAAACCATAAGTTTTGGTTAATTAATTAATAGTTTATAAATAATAAATATTATCAATCTGACACAATGCCATACATTTCATAGTTCAAACCTATTTCCGATATTTTTAAATTATTTTTTTAATTAAGGAATTCAGACTGTGAATTAGTTTTAACTATGTTACAGATACCTGGACGAAGTCGATGAGGTCATCAATGTCAATACCGAAACAGCGTCCCGGCGAAGGTCATGAACCCTGAAGATTATCGGAGATGGGTCCATGGCGGAAAAGCTAAAGCGACGCTGTAGTAGGGAAGCTCCGCATAACTTTAAAAATTGTTGAGTTGCATGTCTGTTAAGTCTTTATGTTCATCTTTTATAACCGAATAGTTCAAACAAAGCTTTTCGGGACTATTGGAAACATTCCCGTTGAGTTGGTGCTATACGGGGCCGATTTTTTAGCTCATTTTACTTTACTTTACATATAGGACTTCTTATACACGAGTGTGCTTTATAAAGCTCAAAGTACTCATACGTTTTCAATCAAATAAACCATAGTTTTTTAGTGTTTAGCCACCACATTTGATACAATAATTTGACCACTGGTACAAAAATAATTTGCCTTGCCTTACTAAATGCAAAACATAGCGAGCATTATGGGGACAATTCACAATTCTTGTTCTTTAGAGGAACTGTTTTACTTTTAAAGTTTCTTATTCCTGTTATACAGGCTGACTGTTTCATAATTATGTAACATGCTTTATTGCCTATAGGTTCATTAAATATTAAACATATTTTTATCCTGAAAAAAACTTCTGGTATCATGAAAATTTCCAAATGACAGTAGTTTCATGGATTATTTGTAGAGTGTATTATTCTCAACAAATATTGCACATACTGCATTTTTATATTTCTATTAATTTAATTAGCGTATGCTAAAGTGGCCTGTTTCCGATTGGTTTTCATCGACTTATTTCAGTTATACGGCACTACATTATGAGTAAGAGCAAAATCAATATTGTGTATGTATATCGAACTGATTTTAGTGAATGATTATCTTACACTGATGACACTGGTCTGCAAAATAAAATTTATTTTAATAGCCAGAGATAAAATTATACTTTTCTAGATAAACTTTTCATGCAGATTATGGATACACCTTTCGTGTTTTCATACCACGTACAGATTTTAAAATACACATAATAAATTAACTTGGCGAGTTGCAGACGTTCTCGATTCCCTATCTGGCCAGGAAAACGGAATAGTAAGGTTGAGGAAAGTTCCATGCGAATTGTATTTGCCTAGTTATTATACTGCAACGCATACTATAAGCAAAAAAAAAAAATGTAATTTTCATTAATATATATCTGTAAAATCTTTGTTAAAGAGGTTTTTTTTGTCTGTTTCAATCAAAGATTGAAAGCCTATGCTAAGGTGATGGTCGCATTTAAGCAATTATTAACGGCAGAAAGGGGGCGTGGCGATTCAGTGCTATTTAAAAATGGCCATTTAAGGCAGTAAATAGATAACGAACAAATTGGTCCTTCATCAAGTTCCCACATTTTCCCCCTCGATGGATATAATTGCTACATTACAGAGCCATGTTCTTGACATGGTGATCCTGGCGTAAGTTTTTATTCGTCATAATGGAGGAAATGTCCTTCTGTAGATGCAGTTGTGATGGGATATATCAGTATAATTTGTAAATCTTGGAGTAAGTCCTGGAAAACCAAACCCATACTCATGTTCTGCAGTTCAGAATATACGTCACGTTTGATTTAACATAATTTATTGATTTCACTAAAGAGCACTGTTTTTCTAGAAATTCCTTATTTACTTGTAGCACATAATTTGAAGATCCATATAAGTCAGAGAGATCTCGCAGCGTATTGTACTTCATGAAATCAGCTGAATCACAGTTTCTTTGGATGCTCATGGACCACCTGGCCCACCCGCTGGTTAAGCAACTGGGAATCATAGCTTTATGCTGAAGTGAATGGGGTAATGATTTTGCTCCAGTGAACTACTCAAATTGTAAACAGGTTTTAATTTATTATTTCTTATGTTGCAGCTTACTGCCAAAGACGAAGACTTCTTGATTGCCAGTACCGAAACAGCGTCGCCGCGAAGGCCATGGGCCCTGAATATTACCGGAGGTGGGTCCATGGCGAGAAAGTTAAAGAGACGCTGGAGTAGGAAAGCAGAGAATTAACATCAATCATTGTAAGTTGCAACGCTCTAGGGTCCTATCTCTCTCTTTTATAAGTGAATAGCTCAGATGAGGAAGCATGGCTTTATGCTGAAGAGTATGGTGTCATGATCTTTCTTCAATGAACTATTCAAAATGTGAACTGGTCTTAAATTCTTTTTTATATCTGTTGCAGCTTCTGCCTTAGACGAAGACCTCTTCAGTACCGAAACAGCGTCGCCGCGAAAGTCATGGGCCCTGAATATTTACCGGAGGTGGGTCCATGGCGAGAAAGTTAAAGCGACGTTGGAGTAGGAAAGCCTCGTATTAACATCATTACTTGTAAGTCGCATCGCTCTGGTGTCTTTTAAGTTCGCCTTTCAGAACTGAATGCTTCAGATTAAGGATCATAGCTTTACACTGAATAGTATGGTGTCATGATCTTTGTCCAGTGAATTATGCAGACTGGGAACTGGATTTAATTTTTTTTATTCATGTTGCAGCTTATGCCGAAGACGAAGACCTCTTCAATGCCAGTACCGAAACAGCGTCGGTGCGAAGGTCATGGGCCCTGAAGATTTCTGAAGATGGGTCCATGGCGAGAAGGTTAAAACGACGCTGCAGTAGGGAAGCCCCGAATAAACAAATTTTGGTGAGTTGCATCGCTCTGGAGTCTTTATGTTCCTCTAATAAAACTGAATAGTTCAAATGAGAGCTTCATTGCCCTATGATGAAGAGTATGGGGTCATGGTCTTCCTGCAACGAACTATTCAGATTGTGATCTGGTTTTAATTTAATTTCTTATAATATATTGCAGTTGCCCAACGAGGACGAATATTTTCATCCGTGAGTACTGAAACAGCGTCGCGGCGAAGGTCATGGGCCCTGGAGATTAACGGAGTTGGGTCCATGGCGGGGAAGTTAAAACGACGCTGCAGTAGGGAAGCCCCGTATAAACTTATATACTGGTGTGTTGGAGTCTTTATAGTCCTGTATTAAAACTGAATAGTTCAAATGTCCAATAGTTCTGCAGTGAACTATTCAGATTGTGCACTCATTTAAAATTATTTTTTTTTATTATTAATGTTGCAGCTTATGGCGAAGACGATGACCTCTTCAATGTCAGTACCGAAACAGCGTCGCCACGAAGGTCATGGGCCCTGCAGATTTCCGGAGATGGGTCCATGGCGGGGAAAATGACGCTGCAGTAGGGAAGCCCCGTATTAATATCAATAGTGGTGAGTTGCATCGCTCTGTGGTGTTTATGGTTCCTCTTGTATATCTGAGTAGTTCAGATGAGAAATTCTTGACCTTATCCTGAGAGTGGTGTCGAACTATTCACATTCTGAAGTGATTTTAATTTTATGTTTTATATAATGTTTCAGACCACTGGCAGAGACGAGGACTTCTTCATCAGTACCAAAACAGTTCCCGGCGAAGGTCATGGACCCATAAAGATTTCGAAAGGTGGGTCTACGGCAGGACACGGAAAACTCCATATTTAGTAGGGAAACTCCATATAACTTGAATACTGGAAGTGGCATCGCTCTGGATTCTTTATGTTCTTCCTTTATTCTGAATTGTTCAGATGAGAGAC